>JAYGXS010000004.1:16426613-16535444 GCA_036362985.1 Ligula intestinalis | reverse complement strand
CATCAGAGAAAGCCTTTGCCGGAGGCTAATGCTCTACCGCTAAGCTAGCTATCATCAGTCAGTTATACCCGATCCCAGGTGTGCATCACCCGGTATTCGAACCCAGGACCTTTGGTCATCGAGCTTAACACTCTACCATTGCACCACGGGCTCGCTACTATGCCTGTTGAAGTTTATGTGTTTGGTGCATCAATTTACGCTGCAACATCTTCGGTCTGCGGGGACAGCGGGGATAGAGTATGCACGTAGACCATTTGGGCAAGTACATATCTCCTATTGCTTTCTGCTTATGTCTCTGATGATGATTTCGCGACGGATCTCGAAACGTCAGGTGAATAAAAATGTTGTCTCGACGATTGCGTCAACTTCTTCTTCTCATTAGGGCGATTTTCCAAACCGTACTCTGAAACGTTTTGACCAACTGTTTCTCTCTCTCTCTCTCTCTCTATCTCTCTCTTTCAGATATAGTACCTCCTTATACTAACAGTCATGCAGTGGTGAACAGTGAGGCACCTCCTCCTCTGTGAAGGGAGAGCCGGGGCAACAGAGGTGGCCTATCAGAGAAGGAAAAGAATAAAATGGGGAGGGGCAAAGACCTGTCATCCCTCGTTGCCGGATAAGTTTTAAGGCGCAGTTATAATCTCCCCATAAGCCCCTTTTGCAGCAAGACGATGCAGCGGCGGCCTGAAGAGGTCTGCTGTTGCTACTGCTGCTGCTACTACTACTACTACTGTTCATACCAACAATCACCCACCCACCTATCGCCTGTGTCACTGCTCTTTTACGGGAACGTCAAACAAACACAGGGCTGCTGCTAACAATAGAACAACAGCAGCCTTGTGTGACAGTCCATACCGAGGGAGACAATGCAGCGGCACCGGAACCTAGGGCAGACCCTGTGTGTATGCATAAAAAAGAAGAGCGTAACAACGCTGTCGGGAGCGGGGGGGAGGGGAGGGGGCAACTGAAACCACTTCCGTTGTGACAGTGGTCCTTCTTTTGCTTCCCTGGTGGCGGAAATAGGAAGGGATTTTGCCAGCCACATTCTGAACCTGCTAATCCGTGTGCAAAGTTAAAATTAAGCAAACAAACGTACTGTCGCCAGGAAGGCAGGCAAGCATGCCTGAGCTGACTGCTAAGATAGCCCAACCCCAAAACCAACTGCTTTAAATCACAACTTCTAAATGCCAAAAGTACTGCTCTATGTGTAGGGGGAAATAGTGTTTCTAATGATCAATGCCTCTGCATGCACGTTTAGACTGCCAGTCTAATGCAAATGACAGGCGCGACTGCCATTGTTCTTATTAATAAGAGTGTAGGAGTCATGTGGCCGGAAGGTTGTTTTGGGTCTGCTTAGGCCCTTAATTAGTTAGGCGCAGTCTGATCTTCTTGATTCTGTCATGATGCCTGGCCCAGGTGGGGGGAGGAGGTAATAGTGTGTTAAATGCTGTGCAAGTCCATTAGCACGGGTATAGTATGTTCGATCATCGAGTTTGATTAGGTCCACCAAGTGCACCAACAGGTTGGTACAGAAGGTGACAGTCTCGGGGGATAGTTTAAAGTGAGGGGGAGTAGTTAGTGCCAACCGCATTCTTAACCTTCGCCCGGAGTCTCGAAGACCAAACGGGGCGCGGCGTAGGCTGCTTTCTCTAATGCCAGCCGAAACACTCACCTAACTTAGTCTTAAGTGACAGTCACCTTTTGCGCTGGTACTACTGTACAATCTACCCTCACTCACCCTTAGTTGGTGTGAAGACAGGCCCAAGGAGACCGAGCTTGTTACGGTTACTACTGTGCCTACTGCTACTGACTATCAATGAAGCGGAGTCTTAGTAGTAATAGCACTATTTCTGACGCTAACATCTGTCAGAAGTGACGCTGGTTTGAAGTTAGCGCTGGGGCTTATGCCTCCTTTGTTCCCAACCAGAAGTGATAAATCTGGGTTTATGCTATTTCGAGTAAATACATGTTTGAGGCACTGAACATATCAGGACTTGCCTTGTATCCCACCCTCTCAACTCTATCCGCCCAGGCTGTATCCGTTTCAGCTAGGAGCTGGACTACAAACACTAGGATACTGCTGCCATAAGTACTTGCCTATGCTAAAGTGCTAATTGGCGTAACCATAGTTATTAAGACCAGTAACTACTATATTATAATATGGCCTGTGTGCCTGTAGGAAGTCGGCGCCCAGTTTGCACTTCCAATCTGTATGGGGTAAAGTAGACTAATTGTTTATGGGTAAGGGCAAGCAACCGTTCGAACACCCACCCCTATGTGGGGGAGATGGCGGTAGACGTACGTATGACAGGAGGCCCACTTCACTTTTAATATTCATAAAACAGAACTTCTGTTAATAGGTTTAATCCGTTCCGGCACCGAGCTCCGCGGGTGAAGCGTTCGTCTTGCAAAACGTAGCGAAGCAAAGTGCATCAGCTCACTTACTGGCTGCAGGTAACCCCGAGGACCCACGCCCCGGGGGCAAGAGTCAACAGCGGACGACAGATCGACCGTCGCTGTCGACGATGTCCACCACGAGCTTCAGCAGGCTGAAGCAACGCAGTGATTCCCTCGGGATTATAGTGCAAGTAGACCCACGGAGAATCTACCCCACTTTCTTACCCATCCTACACCTGAACCCGATGTCAAGACAAAAGTCGATGAGGGCGCAGGCAGTTGACGTGACCAACACTCAAACACGCGCCACAAAAACACCACCTTGCTAGGTAGGCTCCCGCCCGAGAGCGCCAAAAATACCACATAAAGAAGGAGCCACTGAGCCTGATCATAAGCCCACAGTAAGCCACTCCCCTCAACAAGACACACTGCGCTGATGGCGGTGTCCATGTTATCCTCTCAGTTGACAAACCTCCAAGCCACGGCTTTAAGCGCATCATGATAGCTAAGTGCATCAGATTGTTTTTACTGAGGAAAGAAATACACTGAAGGTCGACCCTGCTATCTCCCCCAACGCCAGCAACAGGTCACAACCTAGCTGATCGGTCACCTGAGGGGGGGAGGGGGGGGTGGGCGCAATGCTAAGAAGCCCATTTCAGTTTTAATACTAAAACGACAGAACCTCGGTTAAGAAGTTTAATCCATCCCGGCACCCAGCTCGTCATGTGAAGCCCCCATCTTGCGAAACGCAGCCAATCAGGGTGCATCAGTTCACTTATTAGCAGCTGACAAGGACCGAGGATCCATACTCTCGGAGTAAGACTCGACGGCGGACATAGGCATGCACACACACGGACTGACAACTCTGTAACTGAACGAAACTTCGTCAATCGAAACAAACTGTCCGTCAGTGGGTCGCTCGTTACCTGAAATGCTCGCAGATGGGGCTGCTCGAGGCTTCAGTGTATAAAGTAACATTAAGATTAACTGGAGGATCACAAGTTCCGACAAAGACGAGTCATGCATATTCCTGGCGAAATATGTGAAAAGTATAGAAAGATACTGCATCTATTTTTACCCTGTTTTATGTACTTCAGTTGTGAAAAACGTCTGTCTAGAAAACTATAGAGGAGGCGGGGTTGGTAGAACGCAGTTTGAAATTAACTTGACAGAACGAAACGCTGGTGTGGAAGAGGCGAGCCAATAACTTTGAGTGTTTATGCAAATGGGCCAATGGGGAAGGGGGAGGGTATGCCCTTCAAAGAATACCTTTCGAAATCTCTTGAAGGTGGCCGTAATTGAGCCACCGTAACCGGAGGATGGCGCCATCTTTGGTATTCCAGGAGGCCGCAGAGGATAAAGTGTCGCAAACTCTACTTTAGCACATGCGATAGCGGGTTCCACTGTTGCCTACACACAAAACACAACAATTATAATAAATATAATAGGAGCATAAATAAAACACTATGCCACTTTAAAGATTAGAAAGTCAACACGAGCAATATAAGAACTTGCTTCCGGCGAGGTTTGTTGCTTGTCTGAAGACGTAAGACCCTTGAGGCTGAGCTGTAAATGAAAGAAAAAAATCTCGAATGAGGTGTTTTTAAGGAATAATTTTTTTGTTAAAAAGAAGGTCAACGCAAACCTTGGCCCACGCATGCATAAAATATGCCTAAGCGCTTGGGTTTTAGTGAGATATGCGTAGCATTTGCATGATCGTCTATTTTCACAATCACCTAGTTCCAGAGACAGGAAAAGGTCGACACGATCATAGATAAGCGGAGACACAGTGGTTGATGAGACTGAATTCACGTAATGCGGTGCTCGAACAAGATGTTGCCGAGTGCGCTCGGATACTTCTGCTGCCATAAAAGACCATGCTAAGGAGAAACTTCGGTCTGACCCTCAGGCCAGATGAGGATAAACTTGTGCTATCGGTTGATCGTCAATTTTCCAGTAAATCCTCCTTAATATTTACTCTGGGAGATAACAACGTAAATACTGGTCTCGAGAGCATATCTTTACGCGCAAAGCATTGGTACCTCAGAGAACGTGTTGCTAAACATATGCCAAACTGGTTGCTCAGAACGGAAAATAAAATACCCAAAAGTGAACGACAAGGTTCGTGTTCCAGGTATTTACATGGATAAGGAAAATGGATTATCGAGTGCCGGACCAATTTGTTTATCGTCCTGAGCTTTCGGGCTAATCGTCAGAAAGAGAGGCGTCCACGAAAAGCAAGCAATAGTTATAGGGGGCAGGAAACTATAACTGTTGCTTGCTTTTAGTGGACACCTTTATCTCTGACGATGGACTCCCGCAAGAGCCCGAAAGCTCAAGATAAAAAACAAATTGGTCCGGTGCTCGATAATCCTTCTTCCTTATCTATGCTCGAGAGTTTAATCACGAAGCGCCTAGTGGACACTAGCCATACGGTTGACCAAAGGACTGCATTCAAGATCGTGCTTCGGGCGACGACTGGACGTCTCCTACGATTTAAGGAGGCCGCTGAAATACGGGGAAGAAAACCACAACTCTGTAAGCAGCTGGATTCTACGATCAACTTCGCACTGCCGTGATAGCAACCGATAAACCCCTTCCCCTCACACATTTAATCACGCTTGACAGGCTTTCACTGGGACATGAGCTGCCTTGCTGTGATAACCACCTCCCCCCACCTATACCCTATCCCCTCACCATGCGCCCCCTATCTACGACGAAGAGCGCTTCTCTATTTACCTATTAAGTTTTACCCTTCTATGTCGATACTTAATTGGACAGTTTGCACTTGACGTCGATAAATTCTGCTAGTCTGGCGGTCTTTGCCCTGATCAAAGTTTCTCCGGAAAACAATGTTCCGTAGTGGTTACTCGAGGATTTGACGAAGTAAATACTGGCCCGACAGCTACATTTTACGCGCAAAACAATGGTATGTCTCAGACAAACGTGTTGCGGCAGTAGACAGCTCAACCGAAACAGCGTGCAGTAGTCTACCTTTCCGGTCCGGGTAGAAGCAGATGTAGCGAAAGTCCCTCGATAGACGGGGGCGGGAGGGTTGGCTGAGGATGACAGTAACCTACAGTTTACTGACAGCCAGACGGAGAAGGACAAACAGCGGCTGTTAAAGGTCGATCAACAGAGTAGACATGCAATTACCGGCACGAGGCATGGTGTCGCTACGCTGTCCTCTGACTGGTCTACTCTAAACGGGCGCGAGTAGGGTGGAAGTGAATCAGTTACGGGCAAACGGAGTTTACTGAGGACTCCACCTAGAATCACTCACGCGCGCGCACACGCGATCTACCATCGGACAGCCACCACCTACTGTCCCGCTTCCGGCTCCATGCTTCACCTCTTTGGGGGTTCTACATAGATTATAAGGGGGTCAAGCAAAAGACCGTGCCCCCTAGTAATTAGAGATTGGGAGACAGCTAAGACACTGAACGGGAGTAACTCGGCTGTTTGGCGTACCGGAGGGTCGCTATTTCGAGCAAAATGCCAATATTTGCGAGTGATTGATGATAGCTCGCAAGTGGACATTAATTTGGGTTCTAGTAGTGATTATCGTGCAACCTAGTCTCGAGACACTTCAGTCAATTCAGGATCCCCTCTTTTAACGAGCTATTTTTCGACCGCTTACAAAGAGTATGCGCTGAAAAAAAAATGGTTACCTAAGTAGTATGGACTAAAGGCATTGATTTTGACTGTCTCTTTAAAGTTCAATATACTTTTTGCATCCGTTAGAAATTGAGTAGCACTTGGTAGCACATTACGTCTTCTGGAAAGGAATTGTTTATTTCGGTTTGAAAAAAGTTTTTAAATTTCCGGATATTTCTGAACCCTATCAAGGTTTCTACAATGCATTTTGTGTATATCCTGTCCAAGGAAAAGTATGTTTCCGCCTACGGTGTGAGGAAACGGTCACATATTTCTCATCATTTTTTAATTGATGTGGATCATCCTGTACACATTATGGGCAATATAAATAAATTGACGGATACGATGCATTACCAATGCACACTTGACAGTCGTACAAAATACCATGATTGTACATTTTTGTAAAATCGAAATATACCCTTCAGAAAGCATAACTTTAGAAGAAGGCGAAATGTGCTAAAAATGGCTTGTGAGGGGAAACAAACTTTTGGTATTAAATCTTCAGCAAATAGAATAAACAGGACTCACTTTCTGTCCTTGCTCCTTTGACAGAAATCCGCCAGTCGCAAAGTGCTCTGAGACCCGACGGTTTTGTCTGGAAGAATTGGAACCGACGGCGGCGGAAGGACTTGCACGAGAACTGGGCGGTATGTTCTCTTTCTCCGCATAGCACATCGCGGGCTCCTTCGCAGACAAGCGATCTTTAACCGGCCTGTGGGCTTTTCCCTCGACTGATGTATCGGAGCCCAGGCACTCCTGCGCGGGCTTAGAAGTTGGCCACCGTATTAGCGCTGATAGGGAAGGCAGGCTATCGAAGGCATTAAGCACTGCCTGATCAACTTGGTTTTTGGCTGAAATTGGAGACAGGAAAATAAAGAGGTATTCATAAGACTGACTTTCTTAGGCGATGCAATAAGCGAGCTAATACGACAGCTTCTGAAGACAGCGATCACAAGCGCTTTCAGTGCGGCGAACGTACGCGTATTCTTCACGAACTTTTCCCTTCGACACATTGGGGGTAAAGACGGACTCCCGTTGAAGGTCAAATTGATGTGCATTTACTCTTTTAACCGCTCCTGTGGAGCAGGATACACTGGTTGAACAATGAGGCGTAGCACATACCGACCTGGCTAAGTAAACGTGAAACCAGTTCGATCTCGATTCTATTCTCGCAGACCTTGTCGATACGAATCATCGAGATGCTCCTAACGAGGCCTTTCATGTTATCTATCGGATACCAGCCAACTTCTCCAAGGGCCTACCCCAACGGGTGCTAGCAACAGCCAAGGCAGTGGCTATACGGCCAGCGAATCCAATGCTTTGTTTTCAGAAGACGCTCATACAGGTACTGCCACTTCCATGACTGACGCTGAGGGCAGATGGCGATCGCACGTCGCCCCCGCACCCTGGTGACCGTTGTTCACTCCCCTGCACGTGACTGTGATTTTCACTTCGCGTAATCGACCCACGACCAATACTCACAGCCTATCTTCTGTTCCCCTACTACTTCCAATGCAGTGACCTCTTCAAGCGGGCGGTGCGAAAACGATTAGTTTTAATTAGACGACATTCATTAACCCTGTTGAACTCTATTATTTTCATTACTAATGCAATGAATTTCTGAAAACATATGTTTGCCGAACAGAATTCTCAGATGAAACTGGCTTACTCAAGTGCAGGCCTACGTTGTGATGGATAGGCGGAGCAGCGAAACATGTAATACCAAGTTTGCACCGTTACCTCTTAAAAGCAGATAAGTTTCTTGTCAGAATTTTAACATTTACACTAAATTTTGTCGAGCGTGACAATGTGAGTAAGGCTCACTGGGTACGGAGAGCCCTTGTGGTTCGAAGTACAACAGAAATGGAAATTGCCAATAGAGGAGAATATAAGAGTTCCAAGCAGCAGTTCCGAAGAAGAAGATGCGATCACTGGAACAAGGACTTTATTCTCCTGACGTTTCGGATTCCGTCGGGAATCATTAGTCATAGGTAATCGATAACAGGTCTGAGACATGCGCAGATAGGGGGTGAAATGAAAATGAACAACGATGTCGCCAAAGACACTGTTTCAACAAAGTTTGCACTGGCCGGAAAAGAGCAGTTGGCTAGTTTTACTAACGAGATGATTTATGCAAGTCTGATCTCGTAACCCGAGAAGATAAAATTTACTGGTGCTTCTATTCGCAGCGACGCTGCATAGGCGCGATAAATCAGGCCGTTTAAAAGAAGCCCGATTCTTATCCTGTAGCCGACCCACTATTGTTGCATCGGGCACCCCTGTCTCAAAAAAGCCAAGTTTATTCACCACGAATGTTCCTGTTGCAAGGTCCTCATCAGAGATAACGTCTGCCTTTGCCCATCAAAGTGGACGTAGGGGGGAGGGGTGGTGGGTAAAATCTCGACGGCATTGATGGTATTCGAACCCACGACATGGTCCAAATATAGACGACACGCTAGCCGTTTGAGCTAGAGGATCCCAGGGAGTTTAATCAGACGTGGGTCAAATTACCTGACCAGTTTTCTCTAAGTTATGGAATCCATCAGGTCTGATACGATAAACTGACTGCCCAGACGGGATTTGCCAAGCAATTAATCTACAATCCACCAGATTACTACCAGGCGCACTTTACTAATTAGTGGTATTATAGATTAGAATAATTCATTTGACCCAATTGTGGAGCAGATTTGGTACAGTCTGAAAGACTCATGCAAAAGCCAGCCTCGGTTGAATCATTCGACGAGGTCCACCATGCTCACCACTGCAAGGTGGCGCAGGGACGGTGGACATGCATGTGGACTAGACTATAATGAAGGAGGGCTTGCGCTGCATCTACCGCACTTTCTGTCCGCCTCCCCTACCCGGGGCCGGTGTCACGACAAAGTCTAGAGGACCAGAGACAGGAGAGGGTGTGTGTAGCTGGCGAAGACAGAGCCGTCCCTAGGCTTGCCGCCACACCGAAATCGGATCGTACGGAGTATAAATGCCATAGAGATCATTCGGAAGTCGGTAGCCTGACCTATCCAAATTATTATGGGATTGTGCTACTTAGGAAGAATTTCCTAATCAAAAATGCGTCTCAAAAGTTTGGTTAACGTTTCATGAACTCAGTCACTGACTGTACGGTGAACAGCAGTCATTTTGTTCCTGCTACCTGTCTTGTACACCCAACAGAGAATATTTGATCAGAATTTTCGCTCAATGTTAGTGCCATGACACAGAGCCTCAAATCACGGGTCTGGAAAAATTGATTGGCCTTCTAGCTGTTAAGGTCACATCAATAAGATCGCACCATCATTATCCTGCTGACTCTGACAATCGACGCATGAGGATGATGGTTCGTGAAACTGGAAGTGCAGACTCCAGGCACGAGTTCATACAATTTAAAATTATTCGTTCTACTGTCTGAAATCGCCGGATGAGGAAAAACAAAAGCTTAAACTGCAGTCGGTATATTAGAAAACGCACTTAGAGAATGCTGGGGGACCCCATTGATGAGGCAAAACCGTCACAGCTGCGTCGGACAGCGGTACAAAATCGGCGAAACCAGCAGGTGTCGTGGCTTTTGGCTGGTACTGGTGCAGTCTATTGGATAAACGACCAATACGTAGGTCCGACTGGGGGGTGTAATCTGAACTGTTGAGTAACGCAGACGGTGGGTCATTGCTGTTTGAATTGCACCCGCGCGTCAACCAATAATAAGTTCGTCTACCGTAAGTAATGACGACCACTGAAGGCGCATAGATGGCATGGGATGGCTGGTAGTTTAATTTTTTTTTCTAATAAAGCGGACTCATGTTGCATCTACCTGTCGTTATCCACCCATACTCATCACCTTTCTATCGGAGGACAGAGATAGGACAACAGGCTTGGGCCTGGATGCAGTAGTCGATGACGTTGAAGTCAAGGTTGAGTGTGCTAACAAGACCCGGCACTAACTTATCACCTGTCAGTCATTGATGATATGTGAGCCTTATGAACGCCAAATTTAGCCAGTGCTAGTGTATTCTGACCCGCAGTTCCCGCAAAGTTATGTGGTTGTTTATGGTAAGGTACCCAAACGCTGCATCCAAGTTAGGTCTACCTCGCTCAATATTTTTTTCCAAATGAAGTTTACGACGGCTGCGGTTGGACGTAGAGCCGACGGCGTTACGTGCCTCTAACTGGCATGCTTCGAAGAAGGGAAGGGTTAATTCGATTTGGGATGGAGTGAAACGTAGGACAATGTTCACTGCCAACGAGCTGCATAGGCTGGCCAGTGGGTGACTGCCAACTGAGGAGAAAACTAAAATTGGGCGCTACAATCAGATTAAGTCAATTCGCACATACACAATCGCTTGTCGACTTAAATCTAATTGTGAGCCTCTCGTCAGTTGTCCGGCTGCCCCTGGTTGGCTGATTTTTGGTGCTGGGGTGTCGGACAATGCATAATTTGCCCGCCGCAACACCAAGGTCTTCTGCTTTCATGCACGAATATGAACACCCAAGGCTGTCTACCGTCGCAAGACTTAGCATTTCCGAGATGAGGGCAGCGATCGGGGGAGAGCTCCTGTAGCAAGTCAAGAGGAAAATTAACGCAAACTGGGTGCAGCTTTCCAGAGTAAAAGAAAACACCGAAGAATAATTGTCAAACAGCCTTTTACATCTCATTCACATTTTTACTGAAAAGTACTGACAGCAATAGAAAATGTGAGCCGTCGTGGGTAACAACAACAATTCAGATGCTATAATTTACCATACTGGTAGCACAGGTACTGGTCAACCGGTCTTCTCTCTGTCTCACTCTTACGGGTTCTTTGGTTCGGCGTTCGACTTAATTAGCAGTACCAGGCACGGGTCATAACAATTTAGTACATTTAAAGGCCGGTACATGTAAAGGCCTTCTCTACTACAAGGGAAATATAAGTTTCTTCAATTTAATATATTGTGATCACATCCATCATAACTTAATATTCATTTTCAATAGAAAAGATTCTTTGGGAAACGTGAACGACCTTTATCGTAAGTTTTCGACGTTGGCATACCAGGTCGTCGTCGGACGTGAGGGAAATGTGTAAAAAGCAGTGCACATCTTTAAACATACCAAAAAATCGATAATGATTTGCCATGCTTGGTCAATAGCAGGTTTTGGTGGTAGGCGCTTTTTCCGGGAAAACTAGATGTTAAGACGGCTCTATAAGACAGTTTTGCCGAAATTAATTTCCGTTCTCGGTATGGATCAGTTTATACAAGTTCAATAGGCATACACCGAAATTTAGGGTATATATTTGGGCCCAACTCCATCAACCACTGTGGTATAGCCTCGTAATATTCACCTGCAGCTAACGGTTAACCATTAGTATAATTGTAATTTGTAATTTACTATACTGGCAGCACAGGTACTAGCTAAAGACCCAGACATGCCTGTTTAGCCGGTATTTTGCAGCTGCTTGACACAGTCGCGAGGGGTTCGGCTCATTGAGCCAGTCGAGCGCCAACTTTCGAATATCAGTCTGTTCATCTCATCATTACCTCGGCTGATTACTGCTCCTTTCTCGAAGGCTTATATTTGCGGTTGCGATCTTGTACCACGGCGTTTGCCCGTTTCCTCAACATACTCCGCGTCACAGTTTTAGCAAGTTATAATTAGAGGACTGATGATTGCTCCAGTAGTAGTATCGAGTTTTTGGGCCTCATGATTTGCTGTCTGACTACTGACTCCGGCTTACGAGCCACACCGATAATCAACGCTTTCTGGATTCATTCCATTGTGTCTGATAAGTTCTCTGATAACCTCGGGTTTTCTCCGCTCGAGGCAGGACTTCCTAAAACACGCGTATAAAGGGCTTCGGATAACTGTTGGCCTTAAATGGAGCATGCAAGTGCTTACTCTCCTCATTCCTGCCACATACAGCTGTATAGACCCCCCTCTTCCCCGTAACAGACAACAACGGTGGTTTGGCGGTGAATAGCACTCAATTCCTATGGCTGTTCACGCAAGGCCAAGCCTTCAGAATCAAAGTTTGCCAGGCTGTGTTTCAGCTTTACTGAAAAATAGCTCAATTACTTGAGGAGCACTGAAGTGACCGTTCAAGCAGGGACATATTGAGAGAAGCTTGAACTGTTCAAGGGCACCATCGGTCGCCTAAGCAGAAGAAATAACGATTAGCCTGCAACAGAAATTGGGTCCATGGATTAAAAAGTTAGCTAACAGCGTTTTTATAAGTGAAGTCCGAGGGAAGAAACGAAATGCCGAAAGTTTAAATTCGGATAAGGATAAAGCAAAGGATAAGATGTAGGCAAAAATTAATCTTCTCTAACATGGTCGACAGGGCATGAGTCGATGGTGGAGTATTTTCCGAATGATCGACTGAACCCCAGTTATAAAGTCGGACTGCCGATAAAAAAACAAACTACAAAATGGCCATCTCGATATTCCTAGTCGTTGTCAATAATACTCAACGTGAATGCCATCAACCTCGTAAAATAGCTGCAGAGTACAGATTGGAACACTCGGTCCCTACCCAAGTGATGAAAACTTCCCTTCAGTGGTGCCACGTTTATTGAATGCTGATAGTGGTGAAGACAACAAGACAACAAGATAAATCAGAGAGAGACCATGGAAACCTACGCAACGCTTCCCTCGTCGTAACAGTCAACAACGGTGGTCTGGCAGTGAATAGCGCTCAAGTCCGATGGCGGTTTAGGCAAATATAAGCCTTCAGAATCAAAGTTTACAAGGTTGAGTTTAAGTCTTACGCAAAAAGCGGTCCAACTACTTTATGAGTACTTGAGTGTAAGAGAAGTGCAAGAGAAGTTCAAACTGTCCTAAATGGCTCCCTATCGCCTAAACGGAAGTCAGGGGGCGATAGGTTAGTTAGCCTGTCACAAAAACTGTGACCATGGACTAACAGTCAGCCGACAACGTCTGTAATAAGTGTCCGAGTGAAGAAGGGAAAGGCTGACTGTTTAAGTTGTAGTAAAAGTAAAGGAAGGAGTAAGATTCAGACTTTAATTTTTTCGAAAAAGGTCGGCAGAGCGTGCGTCGATAACTCCAAATGGGAGTGCTTACCTTATGATAAACTGACCCTGAGTTCGAAACTCGAACAGGCAACGAAACAAAAACTATAACTGGCCATTCTGATTTTCGTAGTCTTTGTCAGTAATGCGCGGAGTGAATGCCATCAACCTCATAAACTAGCAGCAGAATACAGATTGGAACACTTGGTCCGTATTCAACTGAAAAATTAAATTCAGTCATGCCGCGTTTGTTGAACGCTGATTGTGGTGGTGGTGGTGCCCGTTAAAACTTACGCACTGCTGCCTTTGGTGCAGCCGCGGCAGTGACTATAGACTGTGTGGCGGTGGTGGTGGCGGCAGAAGGCGGAGAGGCGACTGTCAACAAGGTGCCTCCAAACGAAGCCCTCAAAGACACATTAGCCGAAGTCGGTTTGAGATCCGGTTCTTCCTCTTCTTCAAGCAGGTCTTGGGACCCGGGCGACCAGCTCGGTGTTAGGTCAGCCATCTGTCGACCCGGTGATTTCAAGTTCCCCACAGTGTCTGCGTTGTCTGAAACCAAGATGGAGGAGGCAGGGAGTGCTTCGGTGTCCGGCACCAGGATGTTAGACCTTCCTCGAGCCTGTGTGGGATACAAGATGAAGAGACACAAAAGAGGGCTTGAGGGCAGAGATACAAAAAGGTGCCACATAACGCAGCTGCAAGCAGATCCCGCATCTCTCCTTATTTCTGTTCACTTGTGGGTAAGGTATTTCATCAATTATAGTTGAGTATAAGGTGTGGTGGGTTAGCTAGCGAAAACAACTCTGGCTTCTATAGTGCAATTCGTTAGATTTTTCAAATGTTAAATCAGCCTTAAAACAGGACGATGATAAGCAGAGCCCTTTGCAACGAATATAAATGCTCAGAGTTAACATACAGTCAAACTTTATAGGTAGTACTGGCAAAGACACGCAGGCTAGCATAGCTATTTCGGGCTTATCAGCCTCGCAACATACGCTGTTCCGATGGGCACGCTCGCAAAAGGCATCAACCAGGATGGGTACGTCCTGAAACAGATCGGTGTACGATTACCACCACTAATACAGTCGAGTTTCAAGTTTTCTTTGGCTTTAACCTAACTGCCAATAAAACCTTTGTTGGTGATTAATATGTTCTCATGAGTCGATAGCTCCGTCTTCTAAGCTGCGAAATAGCAAGAAGAATACAGGCAAAAATAGAGCTCGCAGTTGGAGTTCCATTTCGGCAATAAAGCATTAAACAGAGTTAAGATGTAGAGTATAAGCGGTTTACAAGCACGTTACGCAGGCTGGTAAGGATTACTTATGTGGCTCTCCAAACAGGACATAAAAACAGAGGCCATTTAAGTTGGGTGGGTGAGAGAGGAGATAGTGCGGCAGATGCTGTGCAAGTCTACTATCACTTAAAACCCATTCACGCGCATATAATTGTCTCGCACCACCCTGTGGTGGAGAGTATACGGTAGACACAATCGAAACCGATGGTCAAACATTCAGGTTATGTTAGGGGGCCTAGGATTACAATTGGAGCTGCAATTTGATTTTGTGTTGGGGCCAATGTTGGGATTAGGTCACGAACATGCGCCCCCCCCCCTCCCCTTTAATTACGCGCAGGGCCATCGTTATTACTTAGGTAAGGGGCGTTCCTAGTCCTATGTCCGGTAAAGGGAGGTCATCTACACCCATCCGTACTCCTGTAATCTACCCTAAGCATGCAAAAAAACTAATGAAAACTTTAGCTGAGGGTCTGGTAGCTTTTATCAGTCCCCTTTTGTTTTCGTTCCACGCACACACAAAAACGTCGCACTGACCTCGTTAATGCCAGAGACACAAAAGTGCCGACTGGATAGCTTAAAAAAAACTTTGACACAGCCGCACCCAACAGACTGCAGAGTCCTTTGTATCAGAATAAAGTAGACAGAAGCCGCCAACAGGGGGAACAAAGCGGAAGAATGTGGGATGAAGGCGACTTCGGGAATCAAGACACGGCGGAAGGAGGGCGTTGCAGTACAATGGGCTGCCGGGAAGGAAGTGGCGGCTCAATCGAGTCTGCGCATAACTTGTCAGTAGAAAAACCGCCAAACAAGAGTCGTTTGACCACACACACACACACGGGTGAATGGTTGATCATCTGCCGACGCTGACGCTGTGCAGCGTTAAATGTTTTAGAGGCAAAAAGCAGTAAGGGCCACTTCGTTTGCGTGAAACCATTTTTTCTTCATTCTTAACAAACACCAACTGCCGGCTAGCAGGGAGACAGTTGTTGTTGCTTTTCTATTCACTGTGTGCACGGCCAGGCGTCACGCGGCAGGTGGGTGGGTTGGTTGGTTTAATGTAAAAAAGCGAGAGAAGCAAATTGCGTGTTTTTGCAGAAGAAAACAGGCCGAAGGAACCGCGCAGCCGCCGCCGCCGTAGCAGCCGGTGGATTTCTTATGCTAATTAGCCTGGCAGCAGTAGCAGCAGCCTGTTCTCTGATGGTATGGACTTTTGGCTGAGGAGACGCGCAGCGCAAGTGGATGCGTACAATGGTCAGGCCGCTGGCAAATCGATTTTATTCGGCAGCGAAGTCCTCAGGCAATTCCCAAACCGGTTGTAGGATTAAACAGACACACAGAGGGCCATAAAAGGAAATAACCACGGATTGTTAACCCTGTGAAGCGTCCTCCTTTTGTACCACAGAAGGCAAACGCGGACAGTCCGCCACTCGCCTAAGCGCACAAAAACAAATCCCCACCACTTGCAGGTGAGTGAGTTTGTCTGTGACAGGCCACTTGCAAGATATGTCGAGATAGGAATGCTGTGTGTGCGACGGGGTTACAGCGCAGAATGGGCACTGCGCTGGTGCTTGGACTAAAAATTATCATCCTAGAAGGTAATTTATTTCCGTCGGATGCTCTGTTTGTCCATTAAGCAACATTACTTTTTTGCGTAAGAGAGGGAGGTTAGGATGACCTTTGAGGTTGTAATCGCATAACTAGACGGACACATTTCTAATGCAGTAAACCTACTACACAGCAGCATTTTTCAGCTATTAGTGTTTGAACCTTCTTTACGGAATAAGATTTGATTTTAGAGAAACAGACAACGGCGGACCGAGTCAAGATTTGGGGAACACAAACTGTGGCTGCAACAATTTTTTTTATAATGGCGTCTGTGTCCTGCGGCGCATTCTATTTAACCACTTCATTGCCTGGATCCCTGTGGAACGCCTGTTTGCTTTCTGGTTTATATACCTAAGTTTAAATTTCCGTTTTTTTAATTTCCTTAGAAATTCATCGTTAGCTTGGAGTAAATTAGTCTGAATAAATGTTTACGGGCACAGAATAACAATTTTATATGGAGAATCGGCCAAAAAGCATACGGAGGTAACAGTGACTTATAGGTATCATTATATTTTTGTTTATTTTTCATAACTACCTACTCATTGCGTAGCAGTAGGTATGATATCTATAAACTATTAATAGCCACAGGGGGAATGCTGAGGGACACACTTTCTAACCGAACCCCTCACAGCCGTGTCACGCAGTGGCAGAATATCGGTAAACAAGTGTCTGGGGTTTAAGCGACCGTCAGTGCTGTCAGTATGATATACCATGTAACACCTGTACATAATACTGGCTACCCCTTGGCAGTTTTCTGAATATTGCAGTGTAAACTGATTTACTTCAACTTATTGAAGGTATCCTCAAGAAATAAAACGCGGCAGCGATTTTATCCCTCAAGACGCTCTAGATTCTAATTTGAGGCGTCTAACTGATATGACCGATTTTCTCCCCGAACAAATTTATAAGAAAGCAATCACCCTTGGGAGTGTGATGTTTTTCTATTTCATATTAAACTGAAATGGTTGATAGAAAATGCCTGAGCTCCAATACCGAAAAATCGCTGGCAATGGAAGACGATTTAAATTTTCTTTATTGACGGTTACATAGGGCGTCAAGCATAGAAAAAGACGCATCCCAAAATGATTGACTCTCATAGGGTGGTCAAATTCAATTTTGCTTCTGGTGATTCTGTGGCAGTCCGAAGCAGTCGAAATTGCCTACTACCAACTAGAAACGATTCTTGCAACAATATTTAGAGGTAGGAAAACTCAACAGAGGGCAACATAAATGGGTCTGCATTCAGTGATCTGTTGATAATTTGATAATCAGTCATGCGTCCTTTGTCGCCGATTAGGGACTTTTTCACTGCATTGCCGGCCGAATATTCTCGTCAAATTGAATAAAATTATCGTCCGGCGGGTCAGACAGGGAACATTGGGTGCCCGTGCACGCGCGCAATTAGCAGACAAGCTACGTTGGCAGCTCAGCGGTTACACAGCCAAGACTGATGCCAGCAGGCTCAGCGGTCGGTTTCCGTCCCGGAAACTCATTTTTTGACTGATTTCTTCCTTTTACAGTTGCATAAATTGATGACATGAAAGTCGCCCTTATACGCAAGCACGTATTGTCGAATGAATAGTTTTGACAGACGATATGCGGAAGTCCAACCGACTGGCAAACTCGAGTAACTAATTTTCACAAATTCAGAGAGCTAACGGCAAGCTCTAATGTGTAAGCAAAGCATAAGGGTTTTGAACTCTGTCAATGTGAAACTTGCATATATATATTTAGATTTATATACCGTTTGACAGAAAAGGTGGGGTTAATTTTGACCGATGGGTGCATAAATATAACATACACAAAAAACGATCGCATTGTCTTTAGGGTGGGGGGCTTTTCCAGTAATCGGGAGGATAAGACTAACGGCTTTCAACCTACGGATCGGGTCTTGAATACTAAAAGCAATAAAAAACTTACCACGGTATTATGAAGTGGGCGGTCCGGTGGTAACAATCTCGAAATTGGTCCGGGCTGTAGAGTACGCCGACGTTTCTTGAACGACTCAGGGTTTTCTAATGGTTGCTCCTTGTTCTCCGTGTCATACCGTTCGTTCGTAGGTGACTCCGCAAATCTAAGAAGAAGAAGAGGACTAGAGGTCTTCATGGATTCATTCAAGCGATGCAGTAGCAACGAGCGTATATGGGTCTGGCAGAGACGCGGTTGACAGATATCAAAGACTTCAACGACGGATAGCCGAGCATTAGCGTAAGTCAATAATGGAAACTTGTCACTAGACAACTTGAAAATAGAGGAGATGATAATGAGAACAAGGTAGATCTAAATCGACCCTCATTTACCCAAACTTGTTTTGCTTTGTCAGAAACACTTCAACGACGGCTGGGGAACACGAGGCAGGTTTTCATGCGCTCGTCTTAAAGATCAATGAACGAACGTAAATTAAAATTGCTACTAGATGTTGTAAGTAGAAAAGCGTGTTTGTATTTTATTCGAAAAGGATTATCGATGGTTATACAATCGCATGACCAGAAACACATTCATCGAGGTTCAAGAAGTAGGTCTCTACAAAAATGCAAAGGCCAAGTTAACATTTTATGATCCGTCTTCCCTGTTTCAGGACGCAGCGTGTGTTGACCGATATTCGGGTCATCCTTATAGGTCTTCCTTGTGGTCACCGACCTCGCCTCGAAAGGCAAAGTACTTTTAGGCAGCAAACATTCTGACAGTCATATCAAACAGAATCTAGAGAATACTGTAGATCTGCATATCGCCCCTAGCAAAAGAGCTCGGCTTTTAAGGGAGTCGGCTCATATCTTAACTTATTGCGGAATTGCAGTATTTTCGCTTCTTTGAGTACATTGGAGCCTCGGATGACGAGCAGCCCTATCTACGAGCATTTCAAACAACGAGCGAGCTACTAGCAGGAAATTTATTTCGCTTGACAAGCCTCCGTTTAGTTAACCAATTTTCCGTGTGTGTGTAGGCCTGTGTCCGCCGTTGACTCTTGCCCCCATGGACGGCGTGGGTTCTCGGTCGCCTGCAGCCAATCAATGAACTGATGCAGTTCGATTGGCTACGTTTTGCAAGACGAGCGTTTCATGTGACGAGCTTGGCGTCGGAAAGGATTAAACTCGTTAACCGAGGTTTCACTGTTTTTTCATCTCCATCGTAGGTGGTGATAATACAGTCATAGTCATGCGCAGACCATGACTGTATTATCACCACCTATGATTAAGGATTCCTGAGGGAATCCGAAACGTCAGGACAATAAGATGCTTGTTCCAGTGATCGCATCTTCTTCTTCTGATATTCTGAAATTTTATCAATTAGGATTCTTCTCAAAAAATATGCTACGCGGAAGAGGGGCATGCTTTCTGTGTGAGTAAACCACTTCAAAAGTTAGACATTAGAAGTTCGTTAATTGTTCCTTTAACTCGCCACTCAATCAAAAGAACATCGAAGATGCGTTTCTAAAATCACCTGTTCATAAAAGAGGAACTAAAAAATAAATAGGAAAACAATTGAAGAAAGTAGACATAGCGTAAGGAAACAGAACGATTTTGTTTTTCGTCAAATTCACACACAGAAAGCTATAGAAGTGACCACATTTTGTAACCATCTGGTCAGATTACTTACCGCTTTCTACTTAACAAGGAGGGTCGTGCGGTACGCATTGGTGGGCAGTCACTATTGGTGGCAATTGTGCTTGGAACTGTGGACCGGGCGAATTGTAACAGATAATCTTCCGGTAGTCCTTGTGATTGATTCAAAAGCCGGTCATCTAGAACATATGAAACTAGTTTAAACTACTTAAAGATAGTAGCAACCAGAAGGGTACTTATTTTCCCTAAACACTGTTGACCTCTACTAGGGTTGGCAAAGCGATTCCTAATACCTCTTTTAGGGAGAGAGCCGTGGAATGCGCACTGAGTAGCCAGGAGCACTGTTTATTCATTCCTTAGAACATATAACTTTAAGGGCACATGTTAGATACATTTCTGCATCAGAGCTTTGTTTTGTATATGCAAACAGTTAGGTTGCGCAAGTTTCTAATGTGTAATGTTCCAAGGGATGATGACAGCTTACCTTTGGCTTTACTTATTGGAAGCGAAACTGGACTATTTAAAGGGTGGAGGTAACTAACGCAATATTGTTATGAATTTTTTTTCATACCAAAGCGACCTGCCACATTCTGTATGCATTCCTGTGCCGTTTCGATGGAGTTTTTAAGGGCTTCTGTCATGTACTCCAACTATACTGACTGAAATGCATGAGAAATGGCTGCTTCAGTCTCCCCTGTCTTTATTCTTAAGGGGAGTGTCATCTAACTAAGATGAGAAGAAGGAGGAGGTGCAACTAACAGCAAAGGGTTCGAGGATTGCAAACTGAGGCAGATGAGGCTTCAATTATGGCAAAGGCAATCTCTTGTTCCAAAATAGGACGCAGTCCGAGTTCCTGCAGCACGGCGTAGACCATAGCATGCCACGATTGATCGTTGCTGTAGAGGATAGTTGCCGGAGACTCGTAAACGACACAGGCTGTGGTACTTGCGAGTCGGTTGCACAGGGCTGCACGGACTTGCGTCCCGCCGATGCAGGTGGAAGACGAAGTTAACAATTCCATGGAAGCCGTCGTAAGGCTGAGCAGCTGTCGATATCGCTGGAACTGCAAAACATGCAAAAGAAACGTTAAAGTCGACAAAAACGATAACAAAATAGAGGAAGTCTGCGTGATGACTGAACATGCATTATTCAGAACTTTACTCGATACTGCATCAATCAGCCAATAAAAGGCGCCTAATTCGACGTTTAGGAGAGCTCTTGATAGACCTAGAAGTAACAGGCAATATTCAGAGTGCCCTATTAAGAAGTTAAAACCCATAATTTTGCCGAAACGTAGATTGTGCGCTTGCATAGCTCATTTTAAATGTCGTGCAAGATGAAGCACATTGAGGCGACCAACAACATTGTGTCAGTCATTTTTGAATATACGAACCAGTGCTGGATAGGCAGACTTTTTCAGGATCACCTGCAGCATAAACTCGTCGTCACTTAGCGACTGCATGCGAGGGCTATGAGTTGAATCCGTTTCATTTCAGTTCAGTTTTATTGATGTAAACAGGGGCAAACGCTTTTGAGCTCCCTATTGGTAACACAGCGGTGAATAAATGCATCGACACAGCATAAAAAATTCAAAAGGAGGTCGTTTACATAATTGCAGACGAGAAGCGAGCAGCCGTCGGTTGGTCAAAAAGAGTAAACATACACAACTACTAAATTATTTTAAGTAGCACAATCACATGTGTAATGCACTTCGGAAATGGTACCTCGGCTTATCGGTGATGTCGTGACAAGAGGTGGAACAGGACATAAAGAGTGGACTGTGGGGAAAAAACGCCTTGGGGATGGTTCGGAAACTGTAGAAGTTTCAATGCGGTTCAAGGCACTTTAAGGAGAAAAAAACTGTCGTTCATGGGGGGAAACTATATGCGAGATAGGAACCTTCTGTTGATGGGAAGTTTTGGAGGCAAGGCGGAGGGAGCCTATCGCGGGCATTATCGATAAAATAAGGCACAACGGAACGAGTGGGTCCTGTAACGCGATCATGCGTCAATATTTTCAATCTCGACTGAAAGGACAACGACCTCCTGGTTCACTGGTTGAAGCGTTTGATTTACCGACACTAAATTACCAAAAGGGCCCGAGTTCGAATCTCGGGTTTAGGTGAGGCTAGCTGAGAACTACTAAGTAGTCTAAAATGGTCAATTCGATCTCCCTTAGGTGTTTCGGAACCCCAGCTTATATGAATACGTGTTCTGACAAACCGCTCTTTGATTTGAGTGTCTGTCCTCTATGGTATGTGGTGGGTCGGACTTACCTTTGATTGTGTCATAAAATAGAACGTCTTCCCATCAAACACCTTCGATCGTTTTGCATTGGGGTAGAACTTGGCTCTATCTGACTCATCAAAGCCCTTTTCTTCAATCTGGGGTAAGAAACTGATTGACAGAAATGAAAACGGAGATGGAGAACCTACTCCGCACAGTTCGGCCTGGAGAATGGTTGTCTTCCGCAGGCGTCAATCAGGCTTTCCAGGTATGCCGGAGTGACAACGGACACCCCACAAAGGAGTGCGCACAGTACCTATAATAAGAGGGAGCAGGAAGAATATTCAGCCGAGTAATTATATACCTTGTGGGTAACAATTAGCCGCGGCATAACGACGAGGGTGCACATAGGATCCCAAGCAGGCAATGAAGTCGCGCCGAGAGTAAGTAAATGACTTCGGATAGCGCTTTTCTGATCCACAGAGACCGAGGACAGGAGGACATTCAGTGGCTGCATGTCAGCCCTGTGGAAAAAAAGAGCCATGAGAAGACTTTGACTAACGTAACAGTTACACCAGGTAGTGCACCGAAGGTGATTTTAGCACCCGACTTCAATGAGCGGGTGGACTTGTTAAGAGCTTGGCCATTAACAGAAGTTCCGAATTTTGAGAGGTCAACGACGGAAAGGCTGGGAAGGGCAGCACCATCCTGAGACGGAGTTAAGTTTTGCCAAGGTACACGAACCAAGTCGCTTTCCGTGTAGTCCACTCGTAGCGTGGCGTGGTGGCGGCTGACTGACCTATCCAGGAAAATTATGTCTGAATCACTTCTGCCGACAGTGTAAACTCTATTGGTGAGTAGGACGTGTTTAAAACCTGCAAATAAAAGGGAGTTTGGTTAAGCTCAAACCACTTACTAGGATCATTTTCCTTGCTTAGAATCCACATGTGATGTGTTTCGGGAAAAAATTTCTTGCGTTTTGGAAAAGTACTCTCTAAAGCGAAGAATTAAAAACAGGAGTAGGGAAACTGTCCATAAGAGTTTTCGATGAGAAATAGTCAAAAGGGTTGCCATTCCCCGTGTGAAATAAGAGTTTCATCTTGCTGAGTGACGCTAAGATTGAAGAATAAGATTGGCAGGTGCAACTATTTATTCGATAAATTCTCGTCAGGCCTTTACATTTATATGGTATGAATAAACTATGGTGGTTGGTGGACAGATGAAGTGTTCTCGTTGTCACGGCCACCCACAGCGGCCCACAGGCCTCGGAAACGGGCCCCCGCAGAGACGACCAAGTCCCAAGTCCAGCCACGCACACCTTATCGGCGGTCCTGGACGCCGGGCCGTCTAGATGTTGACACTCTGATCTCAACTCCCCCCCACCCCCCTTCCTCCCCCCTCCTCCCCACAGTGACAACGAGAACACTTCATCTGTCCACCAACCACCATAGTTTATTCATACCATATAAATGTAAAGGCCTGACGAGAATTTATCGAAAACAAACGTATGTTCGCCAATTTATCTTCTGACATTTTCAATGGGAATTTTCGCAAAGTTAAAACTATTTATTCGTTTTGGCCAGCACTTCACGGCCTATTAACGTTTTTTTTCGATATAGAAATTAATAGCCTATCGAAGAAAACAAAACATTCTTACAAAGCATACTTTGTTCGTCCTTGTGATGAGGAGAGTGTGAACAACGGACGACAGATTTATCGCGGTTTCACATAACACTTATAGTGACGACAATTAACAATCCATTTCGTCTTATCTGTGTTACGTTTTGTAAAAAAACGAAAAAATAATAGAGAAACGGACACTAGAATCATTTTTAAAGGAATGGTGCACTCGAATCGTTACTTTGAACCTGTTGTTGAATTTGAGTGAGACGCTCTGTTAACGTTTCGATGCTTATTCATTATAATAACGGGAAATTAAAAACAAGTGAAGCATGATGGACTAAAACGTAATTGTTTTTTTTTTCTGAAAATACCTGAAGAAAGTGAGATTTATTCATATGGCGAAAGAAGTGAATAAATTTGAATTATGTGGTAGTTAAATGTGCGTCACGTTGTGTATCTCGTACCTTTTTAAGACAACCTTTACGAGTTTAATGGCATATACGTCCATACTGAGAATAAGTTAGCGTGTTTCGGTTTTTTGAAGATGATGGCTGACTTCTGGATGAAAGCCTACGAAGGTTAAGATGGTTTAATTTGTCGGATTTTGCAGTTTGCTTCAATGGAACGTTGACTATATGTTTATACCGAAAGTTTATTTGCGTAAAGTATGTTAGTATTCATCGATAGTCTTCATAAAACTATTGGTATCATTGGATTTCAACTGCTTTGTAGAGAACCTTCGTGTCAATGTGGGACGGGTACGCGTGCGTTGGGTCAAGGTACACAAGTTCGTTCAGTGTTAAGAGAGACCTAACGGCTAGCATAGAGGCAGCAAGTAGCCGCGCCCACAGTAGGCTATCAAACGGCCTACACGCGAGCGAACTCATCGTGCCAGACAATGAATCAATAATTTTAATTTCAAGCTACATTCAGTCACTGAGTCACCAGCCAATCCAGCCGGCGCCTACCTGTCATAGTAAACGTAACAAGACCTGGTGGGTGCACACACGCGTGTAGAAGTTGCCTTAACTGACTTCATGCGATGACTACAAGCAAATGGACTGAGAACTAGCAAGAAATTACTCAATCGGGTCACCGAAGAGTCGGAGAAGCGTCCGGTAAACATCCGCCCAAGGGTTAACTGATTGCGTTCTAAGGAAGCCTTCTATGTTCTCTAGCACTGTTGTACAGCGAAGAAAGAAATGCAGAGCAAGTGTAAATGTCCTATGGTATCATCAATACATAAATAATCAAAATATGAACCAACAAAATAGAAGCGCAACACTGGTTTTTATAGTAGTAAAAGCTTTTTAAGTACGCACGCATCGAATCTTCGTGTTTTACTATCCCATTCAAGGATATAATCGACGCCTAAGAGTAACAATTATAAAACTCACGAGTGCCTGATTGGTTGTTCAACGTTTAGGGCCTGAGGGGCGTCACGTATGTGCTTAACTGGAAAGGGGTTAGATTTGTGAAAATAATTGGACTATGAAAGAGCACTCTATGGGCAACAACAACCACGAATGAGACTGTTTTTACAGTTTTCCACGGCCAGTTACAAATTTAAGAGTCGAGGGGGAAGTGTAGAAAAAAATCGCGAAACTCAATTGGGGCAACTGGAAGACTGCAATTTGCAATTGTTGACTCGTACCCCATATTTACAAGTGCGACAACCTGAGTTTCAGGATGCCAAAAGAAGTACAGAGATACTATAACGAACAGGCATAATAAACATTAAAAAGAATTATATGCATACACTGTTGGATATCGCATTATGACGATTATCGTGGAATATTCACAGTCATTGTGATAAATAGGAAAGAAGGTGATCAATGGAACAGACTCAATTTCAATTATAATTTTCAATATAATTAAGAAAAGAGGCCTAAAGCCCGGAGGAGTTTCTTCAAAGATAGTTCAAGACAGAAAAATAAACTTAAACAGGACGGCGACCCTCGAAAGGAAGTGGGAACCGTTGACTGATTGAGTAGATGTTGTCATCCACGGCCATAAGAAAAAAGGCATCAAAGCGTCTTTCGAAACTGGGCACCAACATTGCTTGGACAATGTCCTCACTCAGCCAGTTCCAGTCTTTGATGACCTGACGGGAAAACTGGTAATTCTGAGGCAAATGGTCTGAGCGTTGCTGGACTAGGCGAAAGGAGTGGCCTCGGGTGCGAGCGTCGTAATTTCGAATGATGATCCAATCCAACTCTGGGTAGTTTTTGAACACAACCAAGCGGAACAGAAAAATTAGATCCCCTTGACGTCGACGATACTCCAGAGAAAACAATTCTAAACTGCGAAGACGTGCTTCATATGGAAGTCCACGGAGTTGTGCGACCATCCTAGAACCCAGTCGTTGCACCAATTCAAGTGCGAGCATTTCTCCTGCGTAGCAAGGAAAGAAGCCAGGCCCGCGAACTCGGTGACAGGCCGAACATATATGGAAAAACAGATTTTTAAATATGGCGGGAGACCACAAAGAGAAGGTCCTTCTCAACATCCATAAACACCCAAGCCCAGCTGCACGAATTTTGGCTGTGTAACAGTTTGTTTTCAAATTGTCTTGTATTGTAATTCCGAGTTCGCGGAATTCCGTGACTTGTCGGAGTGGGACACCATTGAGCGAGTATGGTGAGACGGCCTCAGTAGATCCAATTGTCATGAACGCCGATTTCGCAGCATTGACCGGCAATTGGTTACTTGAAGCCCAAGAGGCTAACTGGATAAGGTCCTGTTTCAGGGTTATTATGTCGTTGGCACCTGTGACATCGCGCCATAGTGTCAGGTCATCGGCGTACAATACGAACGGAGAGGAAAAGCATTGTTTCACATCCTGAACGTAGATGGAGAACAATATGGGGCCAAGAATGGATCCTTGAGGAAACCCAGATGATGCGACCTCGGCAGGAGACAATACACCTCCGCCACTGACACTACAAGTCCTATCACTCAAATATGACCGGATCCAGTTCAAAATGTTGGCACCAATACCAAGGGTTGCTAACTTGTTTACGATCAGTTGGTGAGGAACCCGGTCAAATGCTTTACTGAAGTCGATAAATACCACATGCGTTGGGCAACCCCTATCTTTCGATTTGGCCCAAGACTCACGGGCAAATAACAGGTTTGTTGCACAAGATTTTCTGCGCGTAAAACCATGTTGCTCATGAATCCAACCATTCGTTTGGTCCTGGAAATTGTCGATATCTTGTTTTAAGAGGGTGAGTGTTACCGGCCTATCATTGGAGGGAAGCGATTTATCACCGGATTTATAAAACGGCTTTACGACACCAAACTTCCAATCTTGAGGAAGAGTGCTCGTACTGATGGAAGTTGGAAAAATATCCATAATAAGTAAGTAATGATATCTGCCAGATGCTTCAGTATAAGTGGGTGCAAATTGTCAGGTCCAGGTGAGGTCGAGGATTAAATGCGGTCAAAATACGGATAACCTTTTCTACCGAGAACTCTATGTTCGTTAAAATCGCCGGGTTGAGATGGGAGGAACACTGGTGTTATTGCTTGCTGCTGGTTAGCATATAGACCCTGGTATTGTGATGCCAATGCCTGCGCTTTCTATCCGTCCAATAGCATGTGCTGACCATCCACTGCAATTAGCTCTGGGATTCTAGGTTGAGCTCTGCGACGACGGTTGATATAGGCGTGGAACCGCTTTAGCTGAGAGTCGGAGACTTCCAGTATGGTACCTTCGTAATACCTTTTGCCTTGCCTTATAACGGCATGGCATTCATTACGCACTTGTTTATAGGCATTAAATGCAGATTGCGTTCCGAGTAAACGAAACACTTTCCACGCTCGTTTGCGCCTTCGCAATAAGCCTTGGGCTGTTCGACTGATCCAGGGTGGAAATAGCCGGAACGAGCCAGGGACAGACATTGAAGTAAACTCCGCGACAAGTGCAGGAACGTTAGATTTCAACAGTGCCCATTTTTCCTCTACAGGGGCAGTGGAAGGCACCTCCCATAATAAAATTGGAGCAGCTTGACGTATGCCGTCAAAGTCCGTACGCAAAACATTTGGCCGTGGTAGTCTCCAGGGGTCTAACTGTTGGTCGTGAAAGCAGATAGTACGCGGCAACGATGCAGTGATCACCAGTGACTAATGGATTCGACATGGTGACATTCGAAATTTCATCATGCTGGTTAGTTAAAATTAAATCCAAACACGACAACGAAGAAGCTAATATCGGTTTAGGCGACAGTACACGTTGCACAAGACCATTGACCGAAACAACCTCAAGAAAAGCGTTGTTTAGACAGTTTGGAGATGTGGATACTGGGGGTACCATAGACCAATTAACCAAAGGAAGGTTAAAGTCACCCAAAATACAAACATGGAAAGATAATGCATATTCAGCGAGTCTGTCGAGCCAGGCCAGAGACGTAGTGATAGGACTCCTGTACATAACACCCACCATTACAAGTGATTCGCGGGAGCTAGACTGACACCCAGAGTTGTTCAACGAGGCCTTCACCTCCAAGGCTTCGGATAACCTTGCTTTGGAGGTCTTGTCTCGCGTACAAAACGACCCCACCATACGCAGATACGGCTCTATTAGTTCGGTAAACGTTGTAGCCAGGAATGTGAACTTCAGCGTCACCAATATCAGGATGGAGCCAAGTTTCCGTAATTCCAAAGAAGAACGGCCTCTGGTTGTTAACCCAATGGGAGAGCTCGGCGAACGTGGGAAGCAAGCTTCTGGCATTGATATGACCGATTGGGGAGGCTGTTCGACTGAGTTGTCTAACAATCTCACGATCAATGATACAGTAAGGAGACGGCGTCTCCTCATAACCCGAAAATTTCGGATTATAAGGTCCGTTTCGCCGGTGAGTGTCCGACGCTTTAGCTCTCGGACGGCCATGCGGGGTTTTTCCCGTTCTTCGGGTGAGAGGTCGGGTTTTACTGATACCGGTAGGCCCTTGAGCTTATAATATCTTGACAGCTATTTTTTAGCAATCACAGAGGACTCGAATATGAGCTTTAGCGGACGTGGGCGGCTTTCTGATTTGGCACCGAGTCGACTCATTTGGTCAACTGCAATTTCCTCACCAGCATTCTCCAACAACCTTTGCAAAATGGGATCTATCGCAACTTTGTCAAAGTTTAATCGAGAGGGGGCATCTCCTTCTGTCGCTTCAGGAACGTTGAACATGATCAGACACCTTTCACGTTGTCTCACTTCCGCAGTTAGTCGTTTCACCGACATAGATGTGGGCGCCGCAGCAAAAACCGAGGGGTTCGTGCGTTTCTGCATACTAGTTGATGGAGTCTGCTCCGGAATCAAGTCGGGGGCGGGAACAGGCGCGGGCGGGTTGGTTGCTCTCTGTCGTCTAGACTTCGTGGGCTTCGTGGTTACAGGAACAAAAGGCGGAGAAGAACATGTCGTATCACACCGGCCAACAGAATCTGGCGATGCAGAATCTACAGCTGAAGGGGTTATAATAGGTAGAACTCTCGCCTCGTCCACAACTGCTTTAACTGTGCCGGCATGGACAGTGGAAAGACGAAGTGCAGATTGGGTTCTACGTGGCTCACAATAGATGACGCAGCATTGAACATCGAATTCTTTGAGAACTTCATACTGTGTGGTGGTCACAGCTAAACAAGCAATGTGGAACCAGCGGGAACAGCCCTGGTATTGTACGGCTTTCGTCCGACGTGTGACATTGCAGTTGCATTGAGGACTCGGCAATGTTAGCGCAGTTTAAAATATGAGTAGGAAGGAGTGTTCTTAAAACTGACCAAAATAACTGATTTATGAGAGGCTTAACAAACAATATTTGCCAATCCTTGTTCAGGGAGGGGCATAAAATATTTGCAAAGATATATATCTTAATGAGGAGTGCGTTACATGGTCCCGTAATAATTCCCAACTACATCGAGAGACCACATGGCATATTTTAATATCAAAAAGTACTAAAAAATCCTGGAAAAGAAATAGGTTATGCCGCCGAGAGTAAAAAATTATTCTTTACCCAAGTAGGTAATAGTTGCCACAGACGATTTTGAAAGACGCTAAATATTTTTGTGTAGTGTCTGCAATGCATTTAAAGTCATAGGCGATTTTGAGGTAAGTTTGGCTTGATAGCTAAATTCTACTATATTCGAACACGTTCTTAAAAAAAAGTTAAAAATTTAAAACAAGAACTAAAATTGGAATGATTTTCTAAGTTTTAATCTAAAATTAGCAAGAACACGCACATTACGCAAACAGAGCTAAAAAGACGAAGAATTCGGCCGTAAATTTCGCCCAAAATAAAGGACTTTCACTTTTCCCATGCACATTCATGGTTCAATAACAGGTTGAATACTTTTCCGAGCATTTTTCCTGTAGCGGCTACCAATACATTCAGGCCTTGTCCCAAATATAAATGAGACGGACGCGAAATGTAAGTTAATTCTGTGCAGCACTCGCGACATAGGACCCCTACGCCTGAATACGCAAGCAACGCTCAACTTCCGCCTCTCGCGAGTGAAAGCAGCTGCGCACTAGGGCCTGTCTACCATAGTCCGATATAACCGATTATCCTCAAGGCTCACACACACAGGACGTCATGTTGACGACTGTCACGGTCATAGACAGCGCACGCCTGACTCCTCGCAGCTGGTTGTGCACTCATCCTACTATCGATTTCCTTTAACCTATTCTCAACTAGCTATGTCAAAAATACAATTTTTCTTTCAGATGGCCTCTCACTACCCCACTTTCCCTACGGAAACTGGCCTCAATAATGCAGCCGCAAGCATCTACCTTTTAACTTATCCCATTTCTATAGCAATACGAAAATTTAAGTAAGAAAGACACGAGTAAGAACAGAACCACAATTAAACACAAACCAATAAATAAAGTAGACAGAGAGCATTTTGTGGTGGTTGCGTCTGAGTAATCCACAGTAGGTGGACTACCTTATGAAATGTTAACCCAAATAAGGAAGTATGTTTTCGTATAAAATGCATTGCTTATGTGAAGTGGTAATATTGATTATCTTGCATCCTAATGTCAATATATTTTAGTCACGTCAGAATACCTGCTTTTAATGACATTTTCCTAGCCAACTTGTAACTATGCTCGGTAACACGGACAACTTAAGTGGTACATATATAGGTTTAAATATGCACTTTAATGCTCTCATATAATCTTACTTGCTTTGTTTGAGTAACATTTAATGGTGAAATTATTCTTTGCACTACATTCATCCATGTGCATATAGCTAGCTGATGTCGACCATTAACGAATAGTTGCGATCGTGGCTGCTTCTCCTGTTTTCGTCGCGTTGATGACGGCCCCGGAATTCGACAAAGGCGTATCTTGGTCGCAGCTCCGATTTTTCGGGATGTTCTTGTGAATCTGCACTCATTTAAAAGACCTTACAAGAAAATGGTTCCCCGATATGTTCATAAATAAGTTTATGGAGAAACGTCCACCAAGATCGGAAGTGCCGACGGTTGAACAGAAAACCTTATTTCTTACATTGCCTTTTCAAGGGGATCTAGCAAGCGAACTTCTACAGCTTCGTCTGAACGCTGTAATCGCGTGTACGTATCTAACAGCTAAGTTTAGATTATTATTCTCAAGCATTCCACTTCTTCGCCTTGAAGGAAAGGATAGACTGCTTCAGACCGCTTCAATAAGTATCTACAACTTAAAATGCTCCTCTGGGGCAGGTCACATTGGTCGAACGATCAGGCGTCTATTCAAGCGCATGCGAAAACGTCACCCTGCGTGGCTAAACAAAGGCGAAACAAAGTCGATATCAAGCGCAATTCAGGCTCACTTGTTATACAGCGGTCATCGTGTAGACGTCAACCAAGCGTTTAGAATCCTCTATAACTTGCTGGCTGAACATTCTTAGCTCCTGCATCAGCGGATACTTGCGACGGAAGAAGTAGTCACCATACGCCTCACAAACCAAATTTTATGTGCACAGAAAGAATTTGTAGCGGCATCAAGGCTCCCGTGGCCAAAGGCCATTTCAACATGCGCCGTTACGCCTCTCACCACGCCGCGAAACAATGAGACTGTGGCATCAAGCATCCACAGGCCACCGACGCCGTAACAAGACGTCGACACCTTGCGTCCTCACGCCTCCTGAAAAAACCATAAACGAGGAGCACAAGATGACATTAACTAATTGTCGGACTCCTTCCCCTTCCCGTCCTCTCCCCCCATACCCATTTCTCTGGTTGCAATTAAGTCTACACGCTGATCCCTTTGATCCCTTTACACCTCTCTCCCCCTCTTCCTCCTTGTTATTACTGATTGGCTTGCCTAAAACTTTCGTTAACTCTATTCCCTTATATTTCTGTATTGCCTGATGATAGATTAATCGAAAACGTCGTTTGCCTAATATGACTTCCTCAAATAGCATATTATCAAAAAATAAAAAAATAAAATTGAAACAGGAATGAAGTAATGGATAAAAGGAAATTTAATATGACCACTGATCCCCTATTATAAAATTATTCGGTTTTTGGTTTCCATGCTGTTATATCTAATTCAATGTTACCCAACTTTCTTGATGTCGATTGTCCTCTAAATCCACTGATATTGTATTCCGCAGAGACCAGCTCCGCGGCCGATTTCGCTCCGTCCTCTTTCCATCCATCATTGCGAAACGTTGACGACATTCATGGATTTATCTCCTTTGCAATCCTTAATTAAGCTTGAACCATCACACTCAGAGGACCGTCTTTGTCGGCTCTTCTGTTCAACCTTATGCGATCTGTGAAGATTTCATCGGCCACCACAGTTTGTGGTCGTAGTGCACACGACCTTTTAACGTTCTTTGTTATGACGGCACGAAACGGACTGTTGACGACTATGCCGGGTTCTTCTTTTACCACAAACTTGTCGATGTACTCTGCAAGTGGCAAAGGTGTATCACGGTCGCATCACAGACACTTGCTGATGACCTCGTGATCTTTTCTAACACCTCCTCATTTCGAACCTGAGCCTACTGACGATGCCCATGACAGGCTCCACTGTCTCGTCTCCCTGATAATTGTTCTCATAGATAGCTGTACGGTTATACGGTAGAAGACTGTAGCTCTTGCAGTTACATTATTTCTTCCACGAAAAGGAAAGTTTCGAACCCTCACGCGCTCGCATTAACATCACTATCCTTTTTAGCTGCATACTCGGAACAATTTGAAGGTGGGGGGCTTGCTGAACTCTGGTCCTGATTTCATTTTGGAAGTTTTTTCGTTGCTTCTTTTTTAGTTCACCCTATTTTGTAAAGGTTGTTAAATTTAATTCTAAAGAATCGAAGTGAACTGAATGGCTGCCTCCTCTACTTTTCATTTCTATTGTTCATCTGACTGCTTATACAGAGCACCAATGTGCGCATTGTCCTTTCTCTACCGTAGTTCTTAGTTTATTGTGACTGGGTGCGCTCGACGCCTTAAATATAGAAAAACATATTTATTGAAAAAAAACTATGGGTGGATTTTCTTTCTACTCTTCAGTCTCCCAACAAACTAACATATTAAGAATCACGCATGATTCAGGCGTTGGTCTCAAATATCATGCACAGAGAACTTATGAACTGGGCGTCCTACCTACATATAGCTTTATAAACAAAGGAATTACCAACAAAGACAAGGGAGGCTGCAGTAGCTATTTCGGCTTCATTAGCCGTTATCAGCCAGTCATACCTGACCTCAAGTGGAACTCAACTCACGGTTCGAACCCACAAGCTTGTTTATTAGAAGTCCAGCACTCTCCCCATCATGTCACGGGCTCGTTGCCTTGCCGGTTTCGCTCGGGAATAAACGCTATGGTAGATGAGTGCCCAGTGATAGGTACGAAACTCACTCAATCGGTTATGCTTTCCAACAGCAGCCGTTCAACTGCTACCATATCAACTGCAAAAATGCATTATCGACGAAGACGAGGAAGTCTGGAATTGAGTGTGACTGGCTAATTATTGCTAATCAGTCAGACTTGGCCATTCCGACTTCACCGAAATTCTGCCCATTCCAATTTAATAAACTGAACTAAACAGACCGTTTTCTTCGCTAGTAAACTTTCTCAGGATCAACTCACTCACTTAATCAAAGTAATATGAAAAAATATATTCTAAACTACCAAGTCCAAGTTGGATCATGACTTTACATTAATAACCTCACCTACCTATGTATTTTTTTATTATTCTGGTATCCCGAAGGGCACTTTCATTCAAAAAATAAAGCAAATTAACAAAAGGGCTTAGAGCGAATGAGCAAGCTGGTGCAGTTATTAATTTACGAGTAGTATCTCAGCTTATTGGAGATGCCAAATGATACGAGGCCGGGAAGTAAAATAAAAAAGGGCAGACGGTAAAAAAATACCTTTAAATGTTTTCGGAACATGTATAAATTAAATGGGAGTTGGGGGTTCTTAAGGAGAAAATAGATGTCGCTTATGGAAAGAAAACGCACGCGTGAGATAGGACTGTCATGCTGATGAGAGCATATGAGTGTTCGAAACGCCCCTTGTTGTGGGAGGAATAATATAACTGCGACCGTAGGGGCGAGATTTCATTATACTATAACGTTATAACGAGCTACAGGATGGAACAACAGGCAGACGAGACAAGGGAGCTCATCATGGGCATCATCAATATGTTTAGGGTCAAAAAGACGAGGGTAATCTAGAGGTCCCATGCTAATCACCAAAGTGCCGAGGACACGATCATAGTATCCTCTTACTGCTTGTAGAGTCCACTGAAAAGTTGAAGGTAACAGAAGTGCCCGCCACAATCGCCAACAGTCCGTTATACATCAACAGAAGGGAGAACATTAGATGACCACATAGACTTTGGTCACAAGCTGTGGAAGATTCAATTTATTCTAAACGATATTCTTATCTTCTGGATCATCAGATGCGCTGGACCACAACAATAAACATACAGCCGACGGGTACGCAAAGGTGTCGTGCGCCCAATTAACAGGAACCCTTGAAATTTTCTCGAAAATGCCTGTCGCACGCCTGAGAAAATGTGCACTAATCCGCCTTCAAAGCAGCACCTAATTCTATCATACCTAGCTGTACGGCTCAATCAGTTTCCTGAAGCGAGAGAGAGAGAGAAATCGAAACGATTTCGAAAAAGGGCACTGATCTTGGTGAGAGCGTGAGGGTTCGAATAGTTCCTTTTAGTGGGAGTAATCATGTAACTGTAAGAGCCACAGTCCACTACCGTATAACCGTACAGCTATCTACAGGAATAATTATCAGGGAGACGAGACAGTGGGAGCACGTAATGGGGATCGTCAGTTGGCTCAAGGTCGAAATGAGGAAACGTTTGAAAAGATCACGAGGTCAACAGCGAAGTGTTTGAGATGCGACCGTGATACGCCCTTGCCACTTGCAGAATCCATCGGCAAGTTGGTGGTAAAAGAAGGACCCGCCACGGTCGTCAACAGTCCGTTTCGTGCCATCATAACAGAGCAAGTTAAAAGGTCGTGTGCACTACGACCACAAGCTGCGGTGGCTGATGAAATCCGCACAGTTCACATAAGGTTGAGTAGAAGAGCCGATGACGACTGTCCTCTGCATCTGAAGATTTATGCTTGACCAAGGACTGCAAAGCAGAGAAACCCATAAATGTCGTAAACGTTTCGCAACGATGGATAGAAAGAAGACAGAGCGAAATCGACCGCGAAGATGGTCTCGGCAGAGTACAATACCAATGGGTTTAGAAACCAATTTATTTCAAGAGCACTGGGTAACATTGCATTAGAGATAACAGCATGGAAACCGAAAACCCAATACATTATAATACGGGATCGGTGATAATGGTAGTGTTATTATTTCATTCTTGTTTTAATTTATTTATTTTTCATTTTATTGAACATGCGCTACTTTAGTTTGTTTTACAATTATCGCGCGCTTTTCCGTTGCTTTATAATAGTAATTTTATCTACTGTTTCCTGTTTTTATTTGCTATTTTTCTTTTATTCTCGCCCTCTGCGCCCCCTCTCACTATCTGCCTCTGTACCCTATCTGTATAACTTCTTTTAACACCGGTACAGTATTACAGAATTCTGAGGCTTCTGGCTGGCTTAGTGGTACCTATTCTGCGATTGTCAGGCACGGTTCCTTGTGGGAGCAGAAGAATTAAGACGCTAGATGGGAGAAATAGTGTTTTCTGTAGAGAAGTATTAAAGGATAGGTAGGAGGAATTAAACTATCGGAAGAGTGCACAAATACACGCAAGGGGGAGGGGATGCATCCGAAACGTATGAGTCTGGCACACGTAGCAGTAAGTTAATGTGCGAGTCAAGCGCAGGTAGATGATTGACCAGATCAGAGTGTGGGAAGCAGGTGTGTGCGCACTTGCTAATTACCGTGGGAGGTTGAGCGTTGGCGCAGTTTGCGGCACCCGTGATTGGCTGTTCCAGAGACAGGTAGTGACCTGAAATCACGTGACCGCATGCGTGGCGCGGCGTGGGAGGTGAAAGGTGCTACGTGGTCACTACAGCCGCTTATGTGGGTGCGCTAGACTTAGCAATGTCAATTTTTCTTCTGTCTGCGGATATTTTAACGCAAAAAGTTGCGGCATGTAGACAGTGGACTACTTCTGGCTATGCTGTGAAGCACCACGTCCTCAAACCTGTAACGGTCTCACATGAACCTCTGTAATGTCGAATTTAGCAGTAACCTACATGTATTGTAGATGTAACGTAGGCGTGTATCCCAGGCTTCGCTTAAAGCTTCTTTAAAATACGCAAATATCGTCTACTGTAGAACAGAGAAGAATGGGTCTATTTAAGCACAGATCGGACGCTCCAAACACATAAGAAAATACGTTAGATTCTTCACAATGATAATGGTGAGACAGTTTCGGACGCCGTATCGAGAGCTAGTTGTTCTATCGAAAAAAAAGAAGGATCTCCAAATCACAAGTCAGGCAAGACCGTGTTGTCGGACAGAGATTCGCTTACGGAAAATGAATGGTCCTGCGAGCCAGCTGTACCTGCACGCCGGGTGTGTCCGTGAAGTTGTGTCCGCTGCCGCAAAGCCCTGAGCGCGGAGTATGTCCTTAGCCAATTAGGTTGTACGGCGCGCATCGATTGGTTCTAAGTAACGTGCGCCTCAGGAAGCGGGTCACTGGGGGAAGCCTAGGACAGGCAGGTTATCGCAGGTCTCTCACAGCGATGGACGAAGAAGGTGCGGGGAGTTTATCAGGTGCGAGTACGCTAAAACTTGGCTAGCAAAGAGAGGATGAGCCAACGCACCAGTACGGAGTTTTGGCTCTCACAGCCTTGTTATGTCTAAGGCGACAGGTTTACTTCAAAGACCACAATCCACTCTCGCCTAGGAGGTAAACACCTAAAGGTCAGGAGGGATTTAATTCTGCACAGCACCCCGAGCTAAAAGTTTAGCCGTCTGCTACTGCTCTCTGCCTATGTCTCTGATGATGAATCCGCAACGGATAGTGAAACGTCATGCGAATAAAAGTATTGTTCCGGCGATCGAGTCGCCATCTTCTCAGTTCAGAGATCGGTGTCCATCGGTGCGGCCAGGATATCTTCGGGCCGCTTTATCTCGTCTGCCAAAAATGGCGCAGGCGACCTTGTCTCTCATCGTTTCATATTCCCCCGATAGTTGGGGCAGTTAGGAGGAACTCGGTAGTTGTGGCACAGCAGGCTAGTGTTCGTCACGGTGCAACACCTATAAGAACTGGCTAATGTCGTGAAATTATCAAAACCATTCAGACGTGCGTTTTCGATTAAAAAGGAGTGCTTAGGTCGAATTAATATTGAATATTGTGCAGCCTAATCCCAGAATATGTCAGTCACGTCAGAACGCCGGCTTCAGAATGAGTTTCTTCGTGGCGATCTGCAAGAAATGCGTACGAGAGAAAACTGACTTCTTCAGTAGTGTGTATTCGTACACGATTGGTACATGCCGTTATTAATTCGAATTTATCTTTTGAGGAATGCGCCCAAATCATATTCTGCTGGAACTCATTGGGGGGCAAATTAGGTCTGCCATGGTAGAAGAATGATCCTACTGCTCATTCAGAAAAGCAAATTGCGTGTAATTTGTATCCCGTACTTGCGGAAAGGGAGCAACTAAAGATTTCTATAATTGCAACTTAAAGGGATGACATAGTTCAAACTTTGCCAGCAATAGAAAAACGTGTTGACAACCAGGTATATCTGTGAGAGATTACACCTAGTAATAGCTGCGCTTTTTCATCGTGCTTCCGCTCGTCAAGTTAGATGTTGCGCCAACTATCAGCACGCGTCGCTGTCCGTCACATGCTCACTGTGGGAGCCGCTCGTATTCTCCTCTTGCCTGTCTCGCGGTTGAGTCGATGCCCCGCGGGCTTGACGCCAACAACTGTGACCTATTCCTGATTGGCTGGCATAAAAAACCTCCGGACAGGCGTGCATCTGATCCTGCGCGCATAGGCACAAACCTACACTTTTTCGTGGACTCGACTGGCTTTTGTACATAGCGCTTGCAATCACTTGGCAGCGGCTATAGTAAAGCTCCTTTAGCGCAGTGCCGCTCTTGCTTCCAACCCAGTCTTGCCTGACTTGTGATTTGGGAAACCATCTTCTTGTCCACACTACTTTTAACGACATATCCTTTCGTTGAGTATGCACGTTGAAGAAGGCGTGGCTTGCTACTTTATGCGTACAAGAAAGAATATTATCATGCACGTTCTCTATAAATATCTGAATTCAGAAGGGCCTCTAAGAGCACTGTTAAACATACAAACCACCTATATTGTCCTCTTCAACAGGCGTAGTTTTACAGTCGGCTAGAAAAGGGGTAATTTATAAGCAGGTATTTGACGTGACTAAGATATCTTGATATTAGAATGTACGATATTCAATATTACCACTTAACCTAAGTATTGCTCTTTACTCGAAAACATACTTCAGAATTTTGGTTAAAATTTCATAAGATAGCCCGCCTACCGCAGATTACTCAAGCATAATCGCCATGAAATTCTCTCTATCTACTTCGTTTATCCAATTCCGTCTAACTTCCCCTTTCTGTTCTTATTAGTGCCTTTCGAAATTCACTTGTTGTATTCCTATCTCCGTGGCTTTAATTAAAAGGTAAAACCTTGCCGCTCTGATCTTCAGGCTAGGTTTTGTAGGGGAAGAGGAGAAGTGAGATGCCATAGAAGAGCAATATTATATTTTTTACAGTGCTAGTGGAAAGAAAGCTGGAGGAATTTGCCGGTCGGCCGAGTGCAGAACCGCCTGTGAGGGGTAGATATCCGTAGTCTGTGAACGTGGCAGTCATCACAATGAGGTCCTCAGTCAGTCAACCTTAAATGGTATTGGTCCGACCGAATTGGGGTACACAGGCGCTGGTGCGCAGCTGCTACCAGTCGCAAGAGGTGGAAGGTTGAGCGTTGCATGCGAACGAAGGCTATAGGGGTCTAAGCCATGGGTCTGCTCACTGGCGGTCTGAAGCCCCGACTGGCGGCATGCCCGTGATCTGTTCGCTTGTATGTCTGTCTGCTAGCGTGGTGTGTGCATGAATATCATGGGAGAGTGAGTCGTTGGCCACTTTATCAAGTGCTTGGCCAATAGCAGTCCACAGCACCCGTGATTGAATGTCCCGGAAGAAGACAAAGCAGTGCAATCACGTGACGGTTTGTCGCCAGCCCTACGACGCCACTACATTCCTATGACACGTGTCTGTCGCAATGCAAGGCCTTTCTCGAGTGTTGCACAGAATGCACTTACCTACTTTAATTCCCGACTGGGCCTGAAGGTCGTGCTTGCCGCGACATGCCGCGACTCGTGCAATATTCCGCGAGTTGTTGAACCGAAATTATGCTCAGGAATAAATCTATGGTTCTTCGGTCACTTCCCCACCAATATACACGCATCTAATTCACTCAATCATCTGGCAAACTGCTGCAGAGGAATTTCTCAACATTTTCTCCAGTTCTCTTTAGTAACTTTCGAACAGGAATAAAGAAGGGGCTTCTAGAAGCCAGTGACGCTGGAAGTCGGTCACACTGTGCGTTATGCTGTGCGCACTGAACACCATCTGTTCGGGCCCACGCGGATGAACGACCGTAGCACTTAGTTCGCGTAACCCATGTTGCGCAAATGTAGCTGCGGGCACGAGAGGTACGGTACAGCGGTAAATATTGACCGCAACTACGTTCAATTGATTCCCGATAATGGATCCCTTAGAAAAACTATTTCTGAACAGAGAAGAAATTGTCTAAATTACACGCCCTTTCGATGACATAAATCCTTTAAATTGCTTTCGCGTTGTGAAAATTCAGCCGGGAGATATGCGCACAGTGAGAGAAGACGACAAATAACTCCATCCACGGCAGAGGATAACAGTACACGATATTTTACTGGGCCACTTGTCTTCGATCTCTGCCACCGTAGCCTTCTCCACTATACCTTAGAAAACTAGGTGTAAGGGTTCTAATGGCAAATTAGATATGTGACCTAGATTGAGATCTGTCAAGGTTGATATTCCTCCTCTTTGTTCACCGCCTGCTGTCGCATTGAAGTGTTTGTCCTTTCTCTTCCTACGGCTGACTTCCATGTTCAAGACGTTTGAATGATATACCCCTAGACCTTCTAACCCTTCGCATCCGTAATTTGTGCTCACATGCGCATGCCTTACCGTTAAATTGCCTTACAGCAAATTGTTATTGGGGACACGTCCGAGATGACGGTATGGAGGAGCATTTTTAAAATAGGTCAGAGATCAACTTTAGTCCTCAGAAACACTAACAATCTATCCATTGTCAGATTAATTATAACCTAATCAACACCTGTCTGAATCCAACGCTTCTCATTTAATTTGAGTCCCCTGCCCTATGAGAACCTACTCTACACTACCCAAACCTTCTACTCTATAACTGTGTGACGTTCCTAGCAGTGTACGGAGGTCGGTCAGCATGTATGGGGCGCACGACTTTAATATTTCTAGAATACTGCTTAAATGGGTATGGGTCACATTTAACTGCACGGCTCATTCCTTCCCCTCTCCCGAACAGAGGCCTGCGAGGGTGGTGAACGGCCTGCAATTCTTTTGTCTTCGTCAGATGATACCGAACCATCAACCTCGCCGTCACTTGAGCACACAGATATATCATGGGTATCCTCCGGCGCATCCGTCCACGTACGGTCGCCTGACGGTCTCATAATATCTTCGTCCTCCACTTTAGAGTGTTTGGAAGTGACAATGACCTTCAAATACAAGAGGGTCAGCAGTGTGGTCACGTGTGCGCACGCCACGGCGGAGAAAAGTGCGATGGCGCGCTTCGCACGCCCGCGCAAGCAGCACAACTAATCCACTGGCCAATAAAGGCGCAGATGTTTAAAATCGATTAGCCAATGTGTACGTGCAGTGCCATATTGTAACGGATCAAACCTGAACCGAACCCTGTTTTCTTGTTTTAATCATCGTTTTACTGTGACCGGTCCCTTTTTCCCTAGAACGGTGATCTGATTGGACCAGGAGAACACACACGTGACGACCTGAAGTTCCGATAAGTCCGAACCTAGATCCCTTCCGACCCTCTCGCTTACCGTTTACCGTATCTCCTTTACCATTCCCGTTACCGTTCCCATTACCGATACCCTTCCTTGTACCAGTACAATATACCTTTATATATCCTCGTCTCCCCTTTTTATTACGTTATGAGTTCTACCTCTAACTCGCTCGCATCAGCGTTGGATGAGATCGATGGACCTCTCGGTAGTGTATTCGACGAGACGCTATTCGTCGAACCAAGGCTGAGTACCGATAACCTCTGGTCCCCACCGATTGGACGCATTCGACTCGGCCGTTACAATATCACGACAAGTTGTGATTATGGTATCTCCCCGTTCTATTGACTGTTATTAGGGATGGTAGGGAATGCCTCGCGGACGTGCATTCTCGCCGGATGTCTTACAAATCAGCCCGAAGGAAAGCTTGGGACGCATATAAGCTCATTTATTTTTTAATTCTTTGATTATAGCCTAGTTCTCCGAACAGCAGCAGTAAAATTGCTTTATTAGCTACACATAATTCCAACCTACCTTACCTTAAACTCTAATTGGCTGTAACTTCATTACCCAGTTTATACACAAATGTACCCCTTAATTCATGCAGTCGAGTCTCTCAGTTTAGACTTGCTTGGTTTGATAGTGCAGTCGAGTCCTCAAAGCTTAGCCCAAGCCTTTTAGGCTATTGCAGTCTCAGCAACCCTGTTGTCCCTAATTACCGGTACTTATAGCCCACCTAGTTAGAATGAAGATGGTCTGACCTCCGACAAATGGTAGCGCCAGAGCTAGCACAAGTTCTGCTACACTTGTTACTGACATGTGGAGATATGAGCCCAGAGTTGACTTTAATCACTACTCCACAAACGCTTTATTACTGTCCAAATGCTAGTCACTATTACATCCCACAGAGTGGGAGTGAATACTGGGTGCGACTCCTTAAAAAGCATACACAGGCAGTACTAATAGCATACTAAGTACTGGCCTTACTTGAATTCGCACTTATAGCATAGAAATGTAACTATATCGGCGTCTTCTTAGTGCGTACAGTTCCATGGATAGAGATGAAAGTGCGGAAACTATGACAAACACAGCCTTGCTGATGACCCCAAGCATGCACTTACCCGAAATAGTTAAACCCAGATTCACACTCCCTGTTGAGATCAAGGGGATATGAGCACCAGCGTTGGCTAAATCAGCTTCACCTCTAATAAATGGTGGCATCAGTGCCAGCACCAGTACTACTAGACATGAGCCAAGTGCTTACCTGAATCAGCGTCACTTCTGACTTGCACAACAGTCAGTACCAGTACCAAAAAGTACTATCACTAAGCTACACCCTAGTATGTAGCATAAGAAGAAAGCAGTACCAGTCCTGGGTTACCTAAGTCTGGCCAGACACCTACTATAGGTGAGTGAGGATAGATAGCACAGTAGCACCCGCGCAAAGTCTACTGCCACTTAAGACTAAGTTAGGCGGTTGTATTGGCTTGCATTTGATACAGCAGCCTACGCCGAACCCTGTTTAGTCTTCGAAACTCCGGGAGAATGTGAAGAGTACGGAGCCTCTTACTACGTCCTCTATCACTTTAAACTAAGCCCTGAGGCCGTCACCTCCTGTACCAACCTGTTGGTGCACTTGGTTGAGATCATCGAAACTGATGGACAGACACTTACTTATTAGGGATGTGGTAGCTGGGATTAACGTATACTCATAATTTGCACCACAACAACAGCCTCCTTTCGTTTCGGAGGATGGATTTAAAAAGTTTCATTGCAAACGACACAGAAACAGTTTTGCCTCCTCTGCAGAGGTGTACGCGACTTCCATAGTAGGCCGGTAAGTACGAAAACCGACAGAGAGAATTTTAAGAAAACAATAACACTCGAATGCAGTCATGCGGACTATTACTGTCAGCTGAATCCGTCAACAGAGCCCATCTAGTATAATACACCACAACAGTGAACTCCCGCACATATAGTTAGGTGGGAGAGAGTCGAGTGGATGTCACTATTGGATGAGTGTGCGGCATTCTGGTAGCGACGTTGGCTCAAGTGCAGTTAGGGACGGGTGATCAGCGTAATGGGAGGTTTTTGGCGAAGTACCGACGAATGGAAGGCAATACCGGTGTGGGTTTGTGGCGCCGGCATGCATAAGCAACTTTCAGGCCTCTGTTTGGACACTACTAGAAAACTTGGAGCCATTCACACCCAAATATGAGGGAAAGCATTGTTTGCTCTAGAACCTTCCATCAACCAGACTCCTTGTTTTATACTACGATTAGCCACACATGTAAGTTATGGATTAAAAAAGTCGGCTCTTTCCAAGTGGGATATGAGCGATCCAATTTTGATGTCAAACAGTTCTATATGACTTTAATGCTCCACATCAGGATGGTGCTATCCTCTGTTTTCAAACTAAGAACGTCCATTGACCCGCCTCCCCCCCCCCCCAAAAAAAATGATAACAATTTAGCTCACACACGACCTCACGGGCGACGCTGACACGACATCCACCCACTCACACTTCGGAAGCCACCCTCACGGCTTCGGTCACGCGCTTGTCTGACTGCCAACTTTCTTCAACCTGTGGGATACGATGTGGTCTGGCCGGATCATAGGCGATCTAACATATCCCAACCTGTATAAGCTAGTGGAATAGTATAAGGCGTGAAAGGCCAGATGAGTACGAAGAATGTATTGTGTACACAATGGAAAGGAGAGTAGATGAGAGTAGATTGACTTGGGAGAGACACGTCCGCTCAGTAGGTTGACCGGGTCCCAAGTGAGGTCGGAGTCGACAGTGTAAAGTGGACGTCGGAATCGACAGTGTAGAGTTAAGTGGAGTGAACGTCGGCAGAGAAAATTTAGAATGTGGAGTTAATTGAACGTCGGGGTCAACAATGTGGGATAGGATGTGGTCCAGCCAGATAATAGACGAGAGAACGTATGCCAACATGTATAAGCATGAAAGGCCAGATTAGTACGAAGAATGTATTGTGTACACAAAGGAAAGGAGAGTAGATGAGAGTAAATTGACTTGGGAGAGACACGTTTGCTCAGTAGGTTGACCGGGTCCCAGGTGAGGTCTTAGCAGGAATCAGGCCAGAAGACAGAGAGAGCGCATCCATTGGCTAGGTCAGCCTGTGATTGGTTGGACACCGTGCAGGTGTACAGTGTGTGGGTGGATAGCGTATGGCTCGACACCGTTGTTGGCTAACGTGGGTGGCCTGTGTCCCGCACCAGGAATTTTGTCGACCACAACGACCTTGAGTTTCGGACAGATTGAGGCCACGACCGGAAAGCCAGACATCGGGACATGCACCTGTTAGAGTGCAAGCTCGCTACAAACCTATTCTCCACTACTTCTGTACAAAATAAACTATCCCTCCCACCTTGCTTCCTACACAGAACCAGGCTTTCTTATTGTGTTCTTCCTTGGGGATTCCAACGGGCGAAAATAGATGGTGACATCACAAAGTGCCATCGTTATAACACTGACGACGCAGGTGAGAGTGTTTCTCAGAATCGACACATATGAGTGACGCACATTGCACCATGGGTAGTTCCGCGGAACAATTGCTGTTCTACGAAAGTGTCGTGGTTCCACCAGCCATCACACGGCGTTGGAGTCTTTATATCTTTGGCGACACTGCCAGTTGTCCCCCTACAACGTAGCGGCGGACAACTCACTGTGCCTATCATCACCGAAAAAATACTGACTATCGTGCAGCACATTACAAGCATGGGTGACGCACATTCCATCGCGGAACAAGTGCTGACTATCATGCAGCAACAGCAGGCCTTCTATGATAACATCGCGCAAAAAGGTCATGAATTTTTCTCAGTTTGTTACCGTTAGAACATGCCTCTGATGATCACATCGAGCAAAAAGGCTATGAAAATCTCTCAGTTTTTACCGTTACTTCAGGCCTCCGATGATCACATCGTGAAAGATGGCTATCAATAGTACTAGAGGATTTCTCCGGCTCACGAGTATTCCAATCAAAGGAACACGCTAGCCAACTCAAATGAGGGAAGTGTTAGGAGTGTAGCCTGACTAAATCTAACAACCTTGCGCGCTCTCCTGAGGCATCGTGCTTGCTGCCGACTGCAACAACGATTCCTTTGTCAACATGAGGGCCGCCTTTAAGGTCATATTTCTCCGCGGGGATTGCGCGCACACACACACACACAAACCTACACGCCTGCCAACTGGTCGCGTGACCTTATCCCAAGCGCCCAATGATGCCATAAGCGAACGCGCATGACAGTCCCCATATAAGCCACTGTCCTCTCTGAGACAGCGATTGCAAAACGGACTGCGAGGACACTGCCAGTCCGCTTTTCACTGCCTGGGTTAGCCTCGAAGCGGGGACATTCAGCACGCTGGAGATCAAACAGCGGCAACTGCCACCTGAGACAGCAACTCCGGGTTTTGTACACAATAAACCCTCCTCCGGATAGATTCAAAAGTTCGCCCTTCTTATTGTGCTCTTCCCTGGGGATTACAACGGACGTAACCAGACGGTGACACAAGTCATATTCCAGCGTTACAACAGCAAAGCTGTGGACATAATTCTCCAAGTGTAAGGGGTGAGCCAACGTGGTTGTGAGTTGACTGTGAGTTAAAGGGCGTTCTGGATTAGCGCACATATTTAATAACCTTAAAAGCAGTGATAACGTGGTTCCGGGACAATTTATATGCTGTGGACAGAAGACATTCTACCAGTTCACGTGCTTGTTTACTTAACACAATAAACTAAAGTTACTCATAAAACAGCGCACATTTTTAATTTTGGAACTGTCCGCTGAGTTATTGTACCGACAAAGACTAGCGATAAAGTAATGGTTCTTCTGGTTTATTAGCCCAGTTTGGTAACCGCCATCTGGTGTATCATTTAGCATCCGCATTAAAACGTCCCTGTCATTTAAGCCCACGACTGGTATTAGCCGGCTTAAACTTGGGACATATAGACGTCATTCCGATTTGATAACATAACCGTAGATGCGCTATCTTGTGAAATGTTAACCGAAATTTGCTTTCGATTTCAAAAGATTATTTAGATGTTTTACTATTGGTAACAGTGCAGTATAATTCCACGATACCTCAGTCACGCCAGGATAGCAGCTTTTGAACGACATTCTTTCCGAACGCCTGGCAAAACAAAACTCTGCAAAAAGGACTGCTTAAGTAGTTTGACCTTTTCTTATTTGGTCTCGACGTCCATATGAATTCAAAAAGACTGTATAGAAAACACGTATGAAAAAGTATTTTCAGGTTTCAAGAAACCTTAATTGCTTTTGTTAATCTTACAGCCCGGCTCAGGTAACTTCTTCAAAATGTAAGCATTTCACCTTTTAGGTCGACAGGTCATCAAAGAGCAAATCTATGGCCAAAAGGCCGACGAGCCCTGGTGTCACTTGAACAGCCGACTGAGTATTTGGAGCGATTAACCCAACGTTAGGGTTCTGGGCTAACCTAATATGAAGCTGTAATGCGGATCAGGGTGTCGACAGACGAAACCGTACTGGTAGTATAATTGTTAGGGAATGGTAAAATACCGCACGGGACGAATCGCCCTTGACAATACCGCTCATTTGCCTGCTAATTAGTGGCCAGCTATGGCTGTCTCGCCCTTCCTAATTCTACCCTGCAGTCATCTCAAGTTGCTTAAATTCTTATACTCGGATAGTGTTCTTATGCCGTACAACCAACCCCGTAAATGTGAGCCTTTGTGCAGCGCACACTTAAGTTGACTGCCAGCAGATTAGGGATCCATTAGCACAACGTTAACACCCAATCTACGGGCACTTTGTACTATATCCTAAAACTAGACTTCAATTATTGTTATGACATAAAACAGGCCCAAATTCGGATTAGTACGGGCGGTGCCCCGTGGAAGTAATCCTTATCTCTTAAGTAAATAGTTCGCTTGATTTTTGAAGCATGATGTTCCCGGAGGGAACTTGAACATAGTTATAGCTGTAAGACTTAATGGCACCATAAATTTTGGGAGAGCTCCTCAGTTACACGCCACCTCTAATTGCGTTTACGAATTCATATGCACCTGTGGATGCAAGTACATAGGGCGTACGCAAAGACAATTGGCAACCAGAGCCAAGGAACATCTACCTAGCTGGTTATTTAAGCAAGAAAACCGTTCTCCTCGTTCCTCTATCACTGAAACCTGTTGGTCATGGGTCATTCGGTAGATCCTATAACTTTTTTCCGAGATCTTTTTCGAGCACGAACACCTCGAATCTTGTGTTACCTGGAAGCTGCTTATATTAGACGCTTTAAACAGCACCTCTGCAAACAGTTGGAGCATGTGGTTAACCTTGCCTTAGGTTGGTAACCGCAGACCCCCAGATTTGCACATTCCCCCTCCAATTTTGTTTTAACCTCCTTTGTTTTAACCTCCCTTTTGTTTTAACCTCCTTCCCTATTTTTCCCCCTCCAATTTTGTTTTAACCTCCTTTGTTTTAACCTCCTTTTGTTTTAACCCCACAACTCAATTCCCTATTTTTCCCCCTCCAATTTTGTTTTAACCTCCTTTTTAACCTTTCTGTACATATTCAATTTCGTGTTTTTCTCATTTGTGGACCTTAATGCAATGATTGGTTGCAACTGAGGAGCTCTCCCGAAATTTATGGTGCCATTAAATCTTACAGCTATAACCATCTTCAAGTTCGGTTGAGGCTGAGGCGCATAAGAAACGGTAGAGCCTTTGCAAATCGCCGCTTGTTTACAAAAAATCTTGTCTCCAGGTAAGGCAATGTCGAGGCTCACCCCCGAGTCCTGTTCCAAATATGGGTATTAGGGCCAGAGAACTCGATAGTGTGGATGAAGTGCACACCCAGCGGTTGGTGAAACAGCGACTATAAACCCAGTCACATATTCGTTTATAAGTTACGGCACCAACATTTTGACCGCCAGGAAATAGATAATTGGCTGGGGACACGGAAGCAATTCCTAAGTCCAGCCTGTTTATCACAGCATGAGTTGAAAGAGGAAGGCAGACGACTGAGTGAAAAAGAAAACAGACAGAGTGAGAACTAACAGACCAGGGCGCTAAATTCAAGTTACCCCGGGCGCGAAAAATCCTTACCCGTTCACTGTCAGTAACGATCCACCTTCCTCGGCGGAAAGAGCACAGCTTGTGGGAGTAGTGCAACGAAAATACAGGTCGAAAATCACGAATGACGCTGCCGGATCCCCTAAGATTTGCGATAATTAATACTGTGGACAACAGGGGGTGGAGACTCTAAAGAGGGATACACGACTAACCTATCCAACAGGAAGGTCGGTGTAATTTAGATTATTCCGAGTGCTCCTTCATCCGAGGCATCCCACTTAGTGATCACATAAGGCGAATCTGGAAAATTACTGGGCTCCACCTGATACGAAACCTAGGCCTTTGTTGCAGTTATCTTCTGTACCTTTATACTGTCCACGAAATGCATGACGATCATAACCTTGAAAATCCACGCGAACCAAATTGATGTATTTTCCACAAAAGAGCAGCTATTTGACGGTGTTACGACTTATGATTATTAAAAATAGAATTATAATGACGCAAAGACGCACAGTATGAAGAGTTTAATATTTCAGAGCATAAAATATCCAACGTATTCTACTTAAAAGTAGGCATAGGTAGGATCAAAATTAAAATAGGGCAAATTTTGCATACCAAACTACAGAGGCATACAGTCCTGAGACTACGCACACAGCAAGCAGAAGAGCAGACGGGCCGCCTACTACAGGTTGTAGGTTCTCTTGCACTCCTTAAGGGCTTCTGCAAACCCATTACAGAGGCTAAGGTCCGACTGGTTCACTGAACAGCGAACGAGCTGATCAATCTGATATTGGCAAGGATTCTGCGCTGGGTTGGCTGCAGGCTCCTGGGCGTAGACGGTTTCCGGTTGCGGAGTAACATCACCGCTGCTGCCGCCGCCTGCTAGTGCATGTCCCACAGCGTGACCCACGGCTGAGCCCACTGCCACACCACCCGCGGTGGCAGCCATCTGCTTAAACAGACTCGGCTGTTGGGGCTGCATTGGGGCGGGCGGGGGTGGCGGCGGCGGGGCCCGCATTGGCATGGGGCGTGACATCGGACGACTGGGTGATCTAAAACACAAAGGAGAATATCATCTGCCAACGAACGAACGAACGATAAATTGTCATTGAGAGGACATATAACGACCTGATAGAGGAGGCAACGGTGTGCGTGTTGTATTCAGTCAGGAACGATTAGGTGAAAATTAGGAGAAAGATCGTTTTCATTCTGATCATAATTAAGCTTGAAGGTCTCGTGAACAAAACGCGCACCTCCAACGGTGTAGGCAAACCTTCACACTTCAGACAACGGCCGTCGGTCAGAAACCACGACTCCAATCATAAGGTAAGAGCTAAGTTATAGGACATAATGCATACCAAAGATTCACATAAAGGTCATCACATTTTTTACAAACCCGGACTTTGAACACCAAGAAAGAGTAAATCAAGAGCCGGAAACATAGATATGTTCTCTTTTTGAGTAGCAGAAATGTAGGAAAGAGTGAGTGACCAGTAGTCCCCCACTAACTGCCAACCTTCCGCGCGACTGACGAGAGTTTACTTGTAAATAAATTTGCGGCCGTGAGCAAGCAGCGTGTTTATAATCAACAGAGCCGAAGGGCCGATCCTGAAACTAAAACAGGCAAAGATAACTGAGAACCCTGTACGTCTTTGGAGGTTGACCATCGCTAGTAGATGTTATCCTGACAACCAACATCGCCACTTGATTGAAAATAGCAGGTTGGCACCAAGCTTTAGCACGAAAATAAATGTTGGCTGGCCTGACATTCCAACGTTTGGAGAGGACAAAATAACTCAAGATATTATAAACGACAATTATTATCAGGTTCCCGGCAAGATGGCGAATTGAGCGGGAATTATTTTCTAGGGATAGGAGTGTTGCACAGCATCCGTCCCACGAACGTGGATTCGATAGCGAGACAGAGGACGGCTGGAGACGGACTGACAGCGTTAAACGACCGGTTTACACATGCTACATACGACCTGATCCACGCACGATGGACAGGATTTTCATTTAAATAAATTGGAGCGGATCGGATACCATCAGATTGGGAGTATCATAGAGACTACATTCAGATACAGTTGCAACCTGAATCGTTGTCGAGGCATGCCATCAATCGGTAGCCTTCCAAACAACGACTTTTAGGGCCTCGTTAGAGTTTTAAAGCTCTTGAAGTTGTTTATAGCGAAAAAACGCGTTGAAGTGTCGTGTACATGCAACCCTCTGAGTAAAAATTCACTCACACTTCCCGTTCCAAGCCCTAGTCCGCTATATGATTTGGTCAGCCATTTGAGGTTGGAATGGGGGCCAGTGGATGGTGCGGTATAAGCCTGTAGCAAAACGTGCCACCAAATCCCAGTGTGTAAAGTGGACTAGGTGTTGCCTGCTTAACGCGCAACGTGTCCTAACCTGGCCCCGTGTCGGCCTGGCGCATCGCTCGTGTGGAACTTTATACGAGCTGACGCAAAGTAAGCACGGTTCGTAAGGATGGATTTTAATCGTCAGCAGTACAAACTGATAAAATAAAAGCACAGCATACAATATATATGTGTAATCAGATCTTCTACGACTACGAACGAGCTTGAACTGATGAGGTCTTGTACGCTGAAAATAAACAAACGTAATATGGAGAACATTTTACGTGATTTTGCAAACAGGAAAGGGGAAACGAATAAGTGGTCAACGAAGTTTATAAGGATACATAAATGGTTCTCCAATCTGCAATATTCGGTCTTCATACGCGGAAGTAATAGAAAGTCGAGGTTAGCCGATCATCGCGTCGAGACAGGATTGGGGATTTTACAGAGAATCTGAACTCCATCTTCCCCGACATCCAGTTCATGATGGAGGAAAAAAACTGTCAGTTGCCGTTCCTCGACGTGCTGATGTGCAGAAAAGACGATGGGGAACTCAAAACAACAGTTTACAGAAATGCGACGAATACCTCGCGTATTCTGAGTTACCTCAGCAACCATCCAGTCACGCACAAACGCAGCTGCGTACGAACGCCATATCACCGCACAGAAACCCACTGCAGCGAACCAGCCTAGGTCAAGTATCTGCGGAAACTTTTCACAATGAATGAGTATCCTGGCAGCTTCATCGAAAAATACAGGCGAGGAGCAAAAAGAAAACCAACGGGGCACCCAGAACCAATACGCTGGCGAGCAATACCTTATATTGCTGGTGTATCTGAAGAATTCGCTCGACTGGTCAGCGAATTTGGAATTGGCGTCGCTCACCGACCGGAAGCGACAATCCTCAGGCAACTCATGCCCATAACCCGTCAACCAGAAATCGGGTGTTATTTACCGAATCGACTGTCTTTGCGGTCAAGCCAATTATGTTGGCGAAACCGGCAAACGGGTGGCCACGAGACTGCACGAACATGAACGTGGGAAGAAATCACAAGCTATCCTTGGTCGCCGCTCAAGCATCCTCGCCAGGGCACGACTTCGACTTCGAACACGCGCGAATACTAAGCCAGTCAGACGACCGAGTCTCACGCCTACTGCAAGAAGCATGGCATTCGCACGCGGGCTCTATTAATAGGCATATCGATCTCCCAGATGCCTATATTGCGTTGAGCGAGCACTGGCAAGGCTCAAGGTCACTCGCGAGGGAGCGAGCAATGGGAACCCAAGGTCACTTCCGGTAGAGCTGATTTAATCATGCAGTGATTAGTACGTTTTCATTCCTTGGCAATGGCCTCGAGTGAGAGTCCGAAACGTCGGGCAAATAAAATATTGGTCCCGGAGAACGTTCTTCCACCTTCTATTCAATTACCTGGGCCTCGCATATTTTCGACCATTGGGAATAAGGTACTGTACAGGATACTATCAGTGCCAATTAGATCTGACATTATTAAGAGCGCAGCAACGAATAACGAAAAACCTTAATCGGAGGTTTTGCAGTTATTGGAAGCGCTATCCTTAATAAACGGTATGATGTCAAACTCGATAAATTATCCGTTATTTCCAAAGTGCTTTTTGGAGTCTCGGGTGAAAGATAAACCGGGCCTCTACGACCCGTTAAATTGTACAGGCAACGTTTTAGGAACACACCGCAGAATACGCTAGTTGAAATATTAAGCGTTTGATACCGTTTGTTCGATAAGGTAATGAGACAAAGGACGCTAGGAGACGACAAAAAATGATGCGTTTCAATGTTAACTGCATCGGCTTACCAGTTTCAAAAAACAAGCTCCACGAAATAGTCAACCCCTCAAAAGACAAGATACGGGCGCGAATTGAATGTAGGCTTTTACCCAATGTCGATATTATACCATCAACAATATAGGAAAACCGACAAAGCAGCTGATCTTCTTAGGCTCTTTGCCATAACCGAGGGGTTGAAAGAACGTTTAACTGCAGAAAACGGTTAATGGCGATCATTCTCAAGCCACAGTTCTGCAAAAGAGCAACTGGAACAAAAAGTGTAAGTTTATCCCAGGCAATGATAGATGTCAGGACGGTATCAATTAATTCTGGACTGCGCCTGTGTAAGATTACCGAAAACTTAATATATCTGACGACGACTTCTTGAGAACAATCATTCGCATTCACTGCAACAACATCGCAAGGATATTCCAAGCAGTAGAAAAGAAACACTGCTGTGGCAATCTGGATACGTCCCTTGATGCCATATTTTGGGACGATTCAGGAGCACAGTCACAGTGCCCGTGGTTTGGTGTGATGTTTATGGTAGTTAAGTAAATAATACGTAATAAGACACAATAGTACTTTAATTAGCCCAAATGGTCATTTTAAACTATAAAACAGCACAAATGCTAGTAAATGCTCGTCAGTTAGCGAATTATTAACAGCCGGTATACTTTAAATGCCTATAATTGGCGATCGTGATGACACGTAACGACGTACGTACGTCGTCTGCAGACGGCTGTCTTTGGGGCTAAACTCTGATTTACTGTGGTTAGCTTCCTTCCAAGAAGGTTGGTCGTGGGTAACGCCTTTTCCCCCATTCTTTCAAATGAAAGAAGTCCATAGAATGCCAACTATTCCTTAATGAGTGGGCCGAGTGCGATTTGTCCGAGAAACATACAACTGTTAAACAAGCTCTGTCAGGGGGACGCAAACTAGAATAACCTACAGTAGAATCCAACAACAATTAGTATTCAGAACATGTAACAGGAATAACAGCCAGCTTAAATCGTAAAATGGAAAACCCACCCTCGACGACCCATCTCGAATAATTTGTAAACTCGCGGAGACTTAGACAGACACTGGTGCGTTAAAACAGATACACAATAGATCTTGATGGATTAAAAAACTGGGCGCTTGTAGATAAACTTGTAATGTTTCACTCAAGGTATGTTATTTTTTACCATCCATTAACTGCATATTTTGCTATACAAGCAACGGGTGCTATCGGTGACTGCCAGCAACCCAAACTTTTATCAGTCTCGTTAAGGGTAATAATTGCAATATCGAAAATACGCACTATCAGTATTTGTACAAATCTCATGGCTTTCGATTGTTATCAAAATAATATCCAAAACTGACTGAATAGACAGTTGAATAACTGACAGTAATTACGGTGCTGTTTCCGGTTATGTTTTGCTGCTAAATGTACGCGAAAACTTAGATTAACGAAAAATTCTAGCGCAATATAGAACCACAGTTTATATTTGCAAGGAAAAGTGCACGTGTTTTTCTCCTTCCCCTGTCATGGAACAAGACTGTGAATAAGATCAGACAGCGGAAGGAAATGTGAATAGCACACTATCACTCTCCGTGAGCTAAGTAATCGAAGATAGGTGGTCATTATTGTGCGTTTACTTCCCAAACATGCGACTTTTGGACTTTTAAAAGGGTTTGGAATTTGGAATTTATATTTTTCAGCGCCGGTACGGCACTATCTATATCTATCTATATCTTCTCCTGGCATTTGGGTGTTTCTCTTTATGTTAGATTGCTTCCCATATATGTGTATATTTTACTCTGCGGAGTCGTTTTTGCAGCCGTTTCTCATCATTTTACTCTATTTTCAACCATCATTGCTAAATGTTCAAGACTTTTCTCCGTTTTGCGGCCTGTAGTGATTAACGTGGCGGCTTCTCCTGTTTTTTTGAAGTCTTTCGGTGGACTCTATAATCCGCAAGGTCGCATCTCTGATATCTCGGTGATGATCTCGCGATCGCCGCTGTCACTTCGTCGTTTCGACCCTACTCTCAGAAAAGAGCTCCTCCTGTCTCATTCCTCTGATGTTTGATCCTATAGGCAGTCGAAAAGTGTTATGGCGCTAAACCATAACCTCTGCTTCTATATGATTTCTGCAACGACAAGAAGCGTTTCGAATCCTCATACGTTATTATCAACAAGCAAGGTTCTATCTCGCTGTATCGCAACAATCCTACTAACCAACTTCTTCATTTTTATCGAGGCATTTTTTCTCCTAGCTTTATTTCGCATTGCTTCCTCCTTAAGTCACCATATTGTTTTACTGAGCGTCGACCATAATTTTAGCATAACGATATGTTGACGGAGATGAAAGTAACTGCTTATTATACTAACATTTACTCTGCTCATATGATTGCACACAAAGAGCAGCAATTATCCACTTTGCATTAATTTTTACCAAAGCACTACTGAAGTTATTAATGATGACAGTAGACTTTTGCTGCATTTGCCGCGCTTCTCATCCTCTGCCGCGTATGCTCGGTATCATGAGCAATTCACGAAGCCTGGAGGCATATGAGAGCATAGGCTGTTAAGGCGGCCCCAGGGGCCACCATGTGCGCTGCCATATCAACTTCAAATAGATCACATTATTAGGGAGTGATTGCAGCATGTCTCTTGAGTCATCGCTTCTGTTAGAAAAAGGAAAGACCGCACGGAGTGCACACCATGAAGTGTTTTCTTCAGCTTGACTAGGCGCCGAGGGAACGAGTGAAAACAAGGCAAGAAACGCAAAACAGTATTAATGTACACTTCACCTCGATATCTTTCCGCGAAGCAACTTCGTTCGCCGACAGTCTTTCTTGAATTTGAGGGCTAGCTGAGCTCTGCCCCAAATATCGACGTAGAATTTTTTCACTGCATTTTTATTAGTTCACAATAATTTTCTAAGGTTTACTTACCGTTTTTCTCAACGGAGGAATAGCCGGTGGATCTAAATCATTCTCTCCACCTCATTGCTTATTGTGGCTCTATATGTAGCCACTTTCAGAGGACATCAATTTAACATCTTTAAAATTCGGGAAAAAGTATTAAGGCGAGAGCTGATCTGTCTCGTAGAGCAGCATTATCTACAATCAGACAGGTGGCATGGATTCACTAGAAGCCGGTCTTACTTAATGGACTTGCTTGAATATTTGGAATGTAAGACCTGGCTAGTTCATGTACGAAATCCGCTTCATTTAGTTTATATGGACTTCAAGAAGGCATATGATAGCTACCGACATCAAAGACTCCTACACAAACACAGCCAAATAGGTGTAAAAGGAAATATCCTGAAGTGGATTTGAAGCTTTCTACTTTCGCCGCTGTAAAGCTGTTCATATCAAAGACCAGCGAGCGGCAAAGATTGCGTTTAAACGAGAGGCTCCCCAGGGCTCTGCTCTTTGCTCTGCATTCGTGAACTGGATTGTGATACCGCTATGCTTGCCAATGATATTGCCAGTTGGAGGATCAGCAGAAATGCAGCTGGCAGAGAGCAATTGCAGACAAATCTGAAGCGAAGTCAAACTTGGTCGAACGGCTGGCTTCTGCCATTTGAAGAGAACAAGTCCAATGTCCTACGAGTTGGCTGACCTAGCTCCCAGAAGCCCATAGTTTACGACCTTAATGGCATCCAACTGCATGAAGTATACGGGCAGAAAGATTCGGGATTGTTAAACACAACGTCCCTTGAGCCCTCGCTGTATTGTGCAACAGTGGCCAAGTGTGCGATCGGCCTGTATCTTGTCAAACAAGCTTTATATGTGTTTGATAAAGACTGTTTCGCTAAGTTCTTTGTAACATTTGTGTGGCCGAAAGTAGAGTTCGCTATCAAAGTTTTGAGATCCTGGACCGCGAAAGATCTCAATTTCCCGGAAATGTAAACAGGCGTGTAATAAATATTGTAAACAGAGAGAGCTTACTCCCCTATGAAGTATGCTTACGTCATCTTGACCAATTTCCTATCAGTTACAGGCAGCAACGTGTTGAACTGATAAAAATATTTCGTATAATGCACGATCAAGACTGCTACCTTCTACCTGGTGACTTCGTCGAGTTAGCAAAAACTAAGAATTTAAGAGGTCATCCATTCAAACTGCATGTAACAGAGTAGTCGAAACTTTAAGTCACTTTATTAAGGGAAGAACGCTTTTGCCCTTGAGCTCCCTATTCATAACCAAAAATCGCAAATATGTCCACCGTAACAATAATACCTAATACAAATGTAGGCTTAATATCAGCAATAAGTGTGAGCCAGTTGCAAAGTGCTGCTACTGACACTATGTTCATTATACCTGTCACAGTTTCCCAGCAAATGAGAATCAAGTTTGTGCTTCAAAATGTCAACAGTATCTGAGAGAACCACCTCGTCAGGGAGTCCGTTCCACGCTCCGATGACCCTCTGAGAGGAGGCGTTCCGTCGAACGTCGATATGGGCCGGTTTCCTCTGAAGTTTAAAGGGCAGACCCCGCAGATGATCAGTCCGAGTGAATTCAAAGAAATTGTCGAATTCTAGGGCGCACTGACAGCCTCTAACAATACGGTAGGTTTGTATGAGGTCACCGCGGAGTCACCTATACTTGAGAGTAAATAGATCAAGTTCGGTCAGTCTGTCTTCATAAGGCAGATGACCAAGATTCTTGACCATCTTTGATTCCCTCGCCTGCACTCGTTCCAGGTACATGTAATCCTCGTTGAACCACGGACGCCAGGCCTGGACGGCATACACCAAGTGAGACTGAACAAACGCTCCGTAGGTTTTCCTGAAGAGCTCCTTGTCGACGTTGAAGAATCCCCGCCTAATCGTAAACAGCACCTGCGTCGCGCGTTAAGCTGCTTTTAAATACTGTGAAGATGGTTTAAGCGAGGAATTTATTAGAACACTGAGGCCCTTTTGTTCGTCAACATTTGAAAGCGGGTGCCCATCGAGGAGGTATAGGAAGGAATTTCTTGCCTGTAACCCTTCAATAAAATAAACATATATATGAATCATCCTTCTCATTAGTCCTTCTAGTACGGAGTCTTACACCCACACACTTAATAATGTTGAAGTTAAAGAGCCAATGAGCAGGCCAGCAGGTAAGTCGATTGAGACTCTCTTGAAGTGCTTCCCTATCGGCGTCAGACCTGATGGCTCTTCAGAGTTTGACGTCGTCGGCAAACATGATAGCGCTGCAACCTAAGTCGTTGACACAGTCGTTGATATACATAAGGAAGAGCAGTGGCCCCAAGACAGAGCTTTGGGGGACGCCACTCAGCACAGATGTAGGGTTTGACTTCGAGTCACCGATACACACAGTTTGCGATCGCCCTGTGAGAAAATCTGTGATCCATGCCAGCAAGTTTCCTCTTATGCCAATTTATGACAATTTATACATAAGACGCTTATGTGGGAGCTGTTGAACGCCTTCTTGAAGTCCGATTAAATGACATCAACTTTACCATCTTCATCCAGTGCGCGAGTCCACTGCTCAGTGGAGATTAGTAGGCTGGAAAGACAAGAATGGTCCTTTCTGAAGCCATGTTGGAGCCCCGATACTAAGTTGTTCCCCAACAAGAACTTCATTGTCGTCTTCTTTATTATCGTTACCATCACCTTACAGCAAATGCAAGTAGGGCTGACGGGCCGGTAATGGTTGACCTTCGTTCGGGCTCTGCCCTTATATATCGGGTAAATATTCGCCATTTTCCATTCGGATGACAGTTTTCCTAATTCAAATGAAGATTGAAAGATATTTGCTAGGGGCTCTGAGAGTTTGCTTGCCAATTCTTTCAAGAACTTGGCTGGTATATTGTCTGGACCGGATGACTTTGCTTCTTTGAGGCCCTGCAGCTTTCTCTCAACTACACATGTTAGAAATAATAGAGAATGAAGTGCGGACCGGCGTTTTCAACCGCACTGTTGGCATTATCAAAATGAAGCTCAGTTTCCCTAGTGAATACCGAGGTAAAAAACTGGCTAAATACTCTGCTTTCTCGTCATTCTCCACTTCTCCGCCATCATCATTCTTAAGTACTGCGACTGGATCCTTGTTTTTTAATCTACGGTTAATATAGCGGAACAGAATTTTGGGCTTTTTTTCGGCCTGTTGGGGGATTCTTGATTCATAGTTTTTTCCTGGCCAGGCGAATCGATTTTTTTTATCGCATTTCATTGGCGTCGGAATTCTTTGAGGTGCACTGGCGACCCAGTTTCCCTAAATAATTTCCATTTTCTATTTTTCTTCTTGAATTGCCTGTTAAGGTCTCTGGTCAACCAGGCAGGGCGACTAGTCGTCTTGTGAACCTTCACCGGACAAAAGCGCTTGATCAGATATAATGCAATCCTCTTGAGTGAACTCCAATCTTCCTCCGGATCCCCTTTGAACTGGAAGTCCCAATTCACGGATGACAGTGCATTCTTTATTAAATTAAAATCTGCCTTCCATATATTCGGCTGGTCCTCCGTTTTCCTCAGACGTTAAGAATGGAGTGAGAAATCCCACATTAGCATCGTGTGATCACTCTTACCGAGCAGAGCAGTTGAATGCACTTCATCTATGTAGGATGAATCCTTCGTAAAAATGAGATCGAAACAATTAGCTCGCTGGTTTTCTCGAAATCTGGCAAGTCCCTTAACGTTCTGTGCCAAATAGAGGTCAATCGTGGGATCCATGAATTTGAAATTGAAGGAAGTTGACGCCGCCTCCACTGTCAGGTTGTCCCAGTCTATTGCAGGTGCATTGAAGTCACTAACAGTAAGAACTTCCTGGTGGCTAGCAGCTTCCTTCACCAGACCAAGGAACGAGTCGTCGGCTCCACTCTGCTCCTGGATGTTGTTATGTCCGCTTCCGTTGAAGTCTTTAAGTGGAAGCCAGATTGCATTGGCAATGCCCACTCCAATACTAATCGACCTTTGCAGTCTTGCCATAATCAAAAAATGCCTTAGTCTTATTGCCTTAACTGCAATTTTTGGGGAACATTAAACTATGTAATTTTTTGCTGCGTCAACTTCATCCCCTATGTATGCATCTCATTTTTGTCAACCACCAGTGAATAATTGACGATCGTGGTGATTCTCTTGTATTCATCACATTGTCGGCAGTTTCGGCAATCGGCAAGAGCGTATCATTGTCACATCTTCGGCGCCCTGGGGACCTCGAGACCTCTACGACCATCCTCAATATTACTATAAGTATACTGACGATGACCGTGATAATCTCCCTCGTGCTAACTTACACATCCTCATTAGCACGATACTCTTATCCCCTGTACATTTTCTTCCCAGGAGCGGAGTTTTTTTGCCTTATAATCCGTCAAATCGCCTTCAGAAGCCCATCAGTTCCCAAGAATTGCGCAAGGACTGTCTTCATGGTCTGCCCTTTTTTATTTTGACTCACCTAATGGCTCGTGCAAGTAGCATTGCCCATGAGCCGAGATACTATATTTATGTTATCATACTACTCGTAATGAGCGATCAAACGGTTGGTGTTTACTATTTTCCATTTGACGACTGCTCACTTTTCGTCTGCAATCAGGTGAGCGAACACTGTTTGAATTTTTCTACCGTATCGATGTATTTTTCAGTTGTAATGTCACCACTTGGGAGATCACGGGTGTTTGCCTACATTCCCCTCATTAAAACATAATTGAACTGAAGTGACCTTGTCCTTACTTTACCTCAGCTTTATATCCGGTTTGACAGTACACTCTGTTGTTATGATTGGAAAAAAATATTTAAACAAGATAAAATTCTCAAAAAGGGTGGCCTCATGGCGCAGTGTGTGGTATGAGAACGAAGCCACTAGCCATACAACGTTGTTCGCGGCATTTAGGCCAGAAAGCCAATAAGCGTCGGTGGCCATACCACCTACGCGTGATGTATTTACTCCCCCACACCGCAGACCGATAAGTGAATATTTTCCCGAAAGTGCTATTTGCGCACGAGCCGGCCAGTCAATGAACGTCACGCTGTAACGGGAATATTCCAGAACGCTTGTCGCATGCCATTTGCAGCAGAGTTCGAGTACGGCCAGCGCTCCCGCAAATAAACTGGAGTTGATGAGCTAGGGATTCGTTGTTTATACGGATCCTGTTTAAGCTTATTGTTCACAGAAACTGGCTCTCTTGTCATCTTCGGCGTAAGCATAGGGGCATACCAACAATGTAACGGCGCCAACAGATGGGCTCATTTCGGCTGAAGGCAGTCCTTCCTAGCCGGCTTCGGACCAATTCTGTTATCAGTATCAGCATCAGTATATTGAGGGATATGTAGGAAAAATTCCTTTGAGTGCCCTATCTATGCATGTGTGCAGTGGTAGCAAAACATTTGTTTCTCAGACTGTTGGCGAGGCCAGGTGTCCTGTGTCATTGGATGAAAGTAGGAGCAAGGATTTTTAGGAGAAAAACTGTCGCTCTTGTGGGGATAATGCGTGAGCTTTAGGAGAAAAAATGGTGGTTCCAACGGGGGGCATGTCAAAGGTTCCCAGGATAATCACCGTGTGAAAGCCGCATCCTGATTCCTCCTTGCTGATTGCAGAGTCCGCCAACGGAATTGGAAAAACAGAGGCGTCCGTCCAGATCGTCGATAGTCCACTTTGGGTCGAACCAAGGGTGAATGTTAAGGCCGTCAGGTCTGGCTGAGAAGATCGCTAGCGGGGTAATCACGGTACGCAGATAGCCAAGTAGGGTAGACCACGGAGACCTTCGCATGAGGCTATGCGTGAGAGGGCGTTATATATAGCAAACGTGAATGGATATAAAAACTAATGCTACTGAAAAATTGAAAGTAGCATTATTATTATTGTAAATTGTCAGTTACGATCAATCGTGCACTGCTATATCGATCCAATTTTCGCTTAAAACCCCCTAGCAATTCCGACATAATGACATCCTGAGGAAGCGCATTCCACCCTTTTTGAGAAGAAGTGTTTCCGACCGTCCAGCCTGGCCCCTGTCACCTTTAATTTGAGAGGATGACCCCTCAGATTCGTGGTCGTTGCTAATTCGAAAAAATCCCCTGATATACGACAGCAGTCTTGAAGACGTAATACGCGGAATTCTAGTATGAGGTCCCCCCGAAGCTGCATGTAGCGCAATGGGAAGAGGTTGAGATTCGACAGCCGTGGTTCATAAGGCTGCGAGCCCTGCTATGTAACAAGTTTGATTGCGCGCCGTTGTACCTTTTACAGGATGTTGATGTCTTTCCTGGCCCAGAGTCTCTTAAGCTTGGATAGCGGATTCTAGGTGCGATCGTCCGAAGGTTCTGAAGACTTTTGTGAAGCACTCTTCATTGAAGTTAGAAAAAGCTCGTCTGACGAGGTATAGGATCGACATCGCGGACTTGGCTACCTTTTTGCAATGCAGGGAGGGTTTAAGCGAGGGCGTGATCCAGACTCCCAAGACTTTCTGGGCGTTCACTTCCTTCTATGGTATGTCATTCAGTCGTTAAGCCGTGCCGTTTGAAGAACCGGATTTGCTGACTTGAATGGTAGTGCACTTCTTTTATTGAACGGTAAGAGCCAGTCCACCGACCATTTTTGAAGTCTATTTAAATTTTTCTGTGAGTGCACTTCGTCAGCCGCAGTTCGAATTACGCTCCAAAGTTTTATATCATCGGCGAACATGGTGATACCACAATCCAGTTCGCGGACACAGTCGTTTATTTAGATAACAAATAAGATAGGGCCGAGAACGGAGCCTCGGGGAACACCACTCTCAACCTCAACCTTGGCTGACTGTTTGTCGCTGATGTGGACAGTTTGGAGCGACCGATTAGGAAGCTTTTTATCCACGTGAGGAGCCTACCCCTTACTACTATACGGCTAAGTTGTAAAGGAGGTGGTGGTGCGGCACGCTATTGAAAGACTTTTTGAAGTCAATATAGACAGCACGGAGTTTCCACTATCGACTGCCTCAGTCCACCGTTCTAAACAGTAGAGCAAGTTTATTACGCAGGACCTACCTCTACGAAGACCATGCTGAGCATCCGATAGCAGATGGTTTTGTTCCGGGAACTGCATAAGTTGTTGCTTGATAATTTTTTCCATGATTTTGCAACAGATTGCAGTAAGGCTGATCGTTCAGTAGTTATTCACTGAGACCCGGCTTCACCCCTTGTATAGTGGCGTAATCCTCGCGGATTTCCAATCTGCTGGTAAGCATCCGGTATCGAAAGATGTTTGGAAGAGAATAGAGAGTGGTTTGGCAAACTCATTGGCGAGCTCCTTCAAAATCTTGGCTGGTTCGTCGTCGGGACCTGGTGACTTAAGAACAACAGCCTCGGGGAATCGGACAGTCTCAACTACTGTATCCGCTTCGGTGTCGTCGGTGGGGTGATCGTATGCCGTTTCCTTTGTGAAGACTGATCGGAAAAATTTCGACAGATGATCCGCCTTTGCTTCATCATCTATCAAGTCTCTTCCCTCAGCGGTCATCAGCAGGGGTATCGGGTCCTTGATTTTGGTACGCTGCCTGAGGTAACTGTAAAGCAGTTTGGGGTTCACTGTGGTCTGGTTTAGCAAGTCTGCTTCGAAAGCCCGTCTTGTTTTGAGAATAAGACCCTTGACCCGGTTTCTCTGAGTTTTGTAGGCACTGACAGATGCAGGAGTCCTGTCTGCTAGCATTTTTTTCCACAGCTTCCGCTTTTTGTTCACTTCTATTTTTAAGGCCCGCGTAAGCCATCGCGGTCTAGTGGTCACCTTTTTTTCGCGAAATTGGACTGTGGTTGTCGATGAGTCTGTGCAGTGTGTTCCGGAACGCTTCATAGTCCGCAGTTATGTTTCCAGAAAAAAGAGGTTCCCAATCAGCGAACGTGAGTTTGGTCTTTATTCGATCGAAATCGCCTCGCCAAATATTTCTTCTGGCTGTTGAGGGTCTCTCCGGTATTGAGAATAACGATTACTCCCATAGCAGTACAACATGGTCACTTTTACCTAGTGGTGGGAGACATGACACTTCGTCGATGCTGTCCTGCGATTTCGTGAGAACAAGGTCCAGACAGTTGAACTGTTGGCCATAGCGCATTATGGTCGGAAAATTGACGTGTTGCGTGAGCAATAACTTTAAAGTCATGCTAAGAAGGCAGCTGTCGAAGGTTAGATCGGAGCTATATGCGCAGGCCGCACCTCAGTCGATGTGAGGCACGTTGAAGTCCCCCACAATCAGGATGTCCGATCGTGCAGGAATCTTTTCCAGCTCCTCTAACAAGGAAAAATCCACTACGGGCTCTCTTCTCGGTGATCGGTAGAGTGTCAGGATATCGAGGTTGGGTGCACCTGGTACTTTAATGGACAGCCAGATGGCCTCGGATGTACACGCCAGTTTATCCATTTTGTCTAAAACTGCGAGTCCATTTTTCACATATATTGATACGCTACCGCCTTTACGACCTTCTATTTCTTTTCTGAACAGTTGACAGCCAGGCATAGATCTCTCGCCGTCGACTGTCTGTTTAGACAGCCAAGTTTCCGTTATTGAAACTATATCTGGTGATAATTCAAAGGCATGAATCTTCAGCTCGTCAAGCTTTGAAAGCATACTCTGTGCATTTGTGTACATGAAAGTTAACTTTCTGTTTGCTCAAAAATTGGTTACAGTCAGGCTCTCCCCGCCCCTTACCGGGTCGACTGTGCGGTCATCCGGGGAGGATCTTTCCCGGGGGAGAACAGTAGACGCTGGATCACTTGGTTGTTGTAAATATCCAAGGTGTTTTCGCCCTTGCTGACCCGCTCCCTCTTTTCGGAAACAAGCTGACGATGTTTATTCCGTTCTGCAGCTGACAACTCCTGCTGAAAAAACTCCCGAGTCAGAGTCTTTTATTTTAAAACGCCTAGAAAGAATAAGCTTGTCATCTTGGCTTCTTGTCACGACCACTTTCAGAGGTCTGGGACGTGCCGTTCCAGTTGGGCTCTCTGGCCATTTGCCAAGGTGGAAGGCCTTTTCGCACTCTAATGGTACATTGGGTCCCAGCATTTTGTTCATGAGTGCATGGAAGAGCTGGAAATCTGCGGAATGCCAATCCATGGGAGTGGCTGCGGTTGATTCCATTAATCCCTGTATTATGATGCTGGCTTCCCTATTAATGTCATTTTTCGTGCCTATGACACTGTCGCTTGCTTGCTCGTTAATTGCTCTTGTGCTGCTATTATGACCATCTTGTTTGCGACCGGAGTCTATGGTTGATCTACTGCCCTCGTTTTCAACTGTGGGCTTCGGGCTCGGGCCTGTGACACTGTCACCCACTTTCTGGATAATAGCAGTACTGGCAGTGGATTCCGGTAGACCTTTATTACGAAAATTTCGCCCCTATCGGTGACTTTTTGCATCCCCTCTAGGCCGTGGGTCACTTCCTGGTGCAACGCTTTCGTGTTTTCCTTCGTGTCTTTTTGACGGCAACCTGCACTTTACGCGGCGAACCAATCGTGTTTTTGTTGTCTGCGGCGAGATTGTTTAAACAGTTTCCTTGTACCTTTTCGCTTTTCTTTGACTAAACGCCACTTTTATACAGAACAGGCTGGTCCTAAGGTCTTTAGTCTGTACTTTTGAAAATCTGAATCTCTGTATAGTTATTTCTGCACATATCACTTTAGAGATGGTAATGGCTTAAATCGTGGTCTTTTGTGCTTTTTATTTTTAAAAAGTTGAAATTTAAATTATGTTAGTACTGTGCTAAAAGATTGTCTGAAATTGGACAATTAGAACAGTCATTGTCCACATTGTTTCTGATAGTTTTCAATATTAATGACGAGACTTTGAACTTCCTGCTCTAATTTGCGCGCACATTGAAAATTTCACTTGTAACGAGACTCCGTTTACTTTTGTAGGGGTTTACAACAAGCGTCACAAACACTTCGGACAGCGTCCAGAACCCTTTTATTTGGTTACCCAGATTATTTGCAGTCAAAATTTCCCCCGTTTAATCCCCTTGTATCCGTATTGTTATAATAATGCCCCCTATTTGTTTGCTTTGTTTTCAGCATCCCTTTTATTATTCCAGTGTTATGATAACTTTGTAGCATCCAAAAGTTCTTGTTTTGCCTTTTTATTTGACTGTATTGAACCGCGTGTATGGTACCTATTAACTGAATCCTTGTAGGTCGTCACACACTGGCCCAGTAGCCTATTTGCTTGACGCCAGGCTACTATGGCTTTCTTGAGGCTCACCAGGCATGCTTCCAAAAGCATCGCCAAGTTCCTTAACCCCTCTGAGAAATATTTCGCTCAGCCTTTTTATATCAAGGAAAGTCTTACCCGGAAATTCACAAGGCTTACACGCTCCACCTCAGCCAAATATGTTGCTGTCCTCCCATTCACTGTCCAGTGTTTAAACGGTGAAGTGCCACCGATCCCAGAGCCGCCCGCTCTTGCAGAAGCTATTCCCACCCTCAACGCGCTTGGGGAACCAACATTTGCATCTCTTGGTCTTAACAGTTACTGGCCTTCAGGATGGTACCAAGCCCTTTTGGAAACTCTCCACGTTAATTTTGGTCTTACGTGGTGGATGGCCATTGCCTCTAGTAAGTTCTCATGAGCTTGTAAATCTTTTTTATTGTCTGTCTTTGACTCGACGGTAGATAGTTGCTTTTCGTTTTTTTTACCAAGATCTACCTTGCTGTCATGGTCTAGGTATAGGAACAACAATCCACCTTTAAGGAGACTGTTTTAGATTAGTCACATCGTACGTCATGCATCCCGTTGAACTTGTGCTTTAAATATTTTTTGTTAAATGTTAGAAAAAATTCTCAGCTACTTATAACCAGACACGGATTCATTAGTAGGTTATGTTGTCTTTAATTTATTTTTAGGAAGTACAGTCGAGCTTGCGTTCCTTTATCCACCGCACGTCTTATATCCATATCCCAACACATAGTAAGGGATAAAGTAATTAAGGAAAATGCAAACTTTGCATAACTTTTTCATCTTGGTTCTAATCCATCCTTTCGGCCAAAGTTGGTGGTCATTAATCGTTTAGCCACTTGCCACGATTGAATAGACTGGCATCAGTTTGGTTGTTAAATCCCATATTTCGATAACCAGCTCTCCATTCAGTCTACTCTAGTACTTGCACAATCGAGGGAGAATTTATTGAGTGTCGAAGCAATGTGTGGGAAAAAAATGTGAATGTACATCATTTTGCTGGTCGTCCGCTCTTACCCGCTAGTCGCCAGACGTTTATCACAATATTGAGCCAGAGAGTGGCAAGTAGTAAGTTAAATTACTACTGAAATGCCTGTGGAAGATAGTCAGTCATTAAACTGCGCGGGCAGGTTGCGGGTTATTTCTTCTAACAAATATCCGGCACGCATGCTGATCGGTATCGGCACGCAAAATTTTCCTGATAAAAGATAGCGCAGGACGATTTTTCGGTTTTGTTCTTCGTTTGGTAGGTTTGCACCATTGGTTTAGGTTTTTACTGAAGAAAGAGCTGCTATATATGCCATCGCTCTCTCAGCTTATCCTCCTAGCTATTGTTTGGATACAACTGTTTTTCGTCCACTGATGTGCGATTATTATATTAACAATGGGCCTGAAGGGCCGTGCCGCATATTTTTGGGTGGAATGCTTGTTCCTCGAACCATCTTGACAGCAACTAAGTTATGGTTTATCTGCCCAATTTCTTGTTTGTGCAAGTGTATAAGATGATAGCGTCAACTAATAATATTTTTTCTTGATCCATGGTAACACCTGAGGATATATGCTGCTGCATTTTAAATTCCTAGTCGCTGGCATAATTTGTCTATTGCAGCATAGTCAGTCCATTGCTAGGCGTACCATTCAAAAGCACGCTTATTTTGTTAAGTTTTGACAAACCATAAACCCCAGCAGTTCACCTAAGTGAATTTCGATTCCAGTATACGTATTTCTTTCGAAAGTGTTCACGGGCCTTCAATGTTGTGGGCTTGTATTTCCCTAAAGCCGTGAAGTTTTTCATACTTGGTTCAAGGGAATTATTGTACTTTATCGAAATCTATCAACTGGTAACTAGGTAGAGCATTGGACTCCCAACCAAGGGTTAGCAGGTTCGAGTTTCAGTTGCTATAACACTTGAGGTTAGGTATATCTTGATGCTGGCCTTTCCAGACTCCCATGTCTTTGTGGGTAATGCCATTTTGATTGGTAAGATTGGTTGCCACTTCTCATTTTCACACATTGTAGCACTATTATCAATAAATGATTTTTTAGATTGGTTTTCAAGCACTCGTGAATGTACTTCTGTTCAATGTTTTGCTATGGTTTATTTATAATAGCCGAGTACGTGCTAACGTTGCATCTAGTCTTAATTAAAAGCCGCATATCTACCTGCCAACTAGACGCTCTGCAAACCCCTCGATAGGCGTAATTGAGACCCTCGTCAATGCTTGTCTCCTTCATCGGATGTCAGTTCTTCGACTGCTCCCTTTTCGACTGTGGGACAGTTCGACAAGGATTAAAAAAGTGTCACTTTTCTCCTCTTGCTTCATATTTGACATCGAAAGCGCAGATATACCTGTCTTATATTAGAAAATGATTAATGTTAAGACTTCCTCATCAGATCAGCCACCAACTATTCTGGTGGCAGTTTTTGTTCAACGATTCAATCATCGTTTTTGCCCAAATTGTTAGCTTATCTTTCGCGAAAAATTGTACAAATGAGCAAGTTTAAGCAGGCTAGAAGTTGATTATAAAAAGATACAACTATAATATTGGTACCCATCGATCGTGTTACAGAAAATAATCGCCCAATAGTGCCTTGGTACTTGCGGCTGCATAGTGCTAGGATAGTGACTTGATAGTTAGAGCTGCTAATCAACAGAAAGTGGGTTTGAGCTTCACGAGTTGTGAAACACATGTTTGGCTATAACTGAATGATAACGACCTACAAATCACGCAGGAAAACTATAAACTTCTTTGTCTTTATCAGTGACGTCACTCTGAAAAGTCGGTCTTTTTGCCTCTGATTCGAAACGAGCTTAGTTTCGAGAAAAGTAAAGAGAAAATTCAGTCAATAGGAAGAAAAGTTCCCCTATTCAATGCACAGAATTCGTATTTAATCCTGTCATCCAGTCCGCTCACTAGCTGAATGACGTTATAAGTGTTTATGCAGTCGGTATCTTCTGTTTTCGCCAAAATATGCGGCTAATGAATACCTACCCCCTGTTAGTACAACAGGCATACAAGAAAATATAAGGACTTTTATTTCATGTACAGCGCTCAAGGTGAAGCATCAGCCGGGTCACTATGCAGTGTCGTTCGTTCTGCCGCATATTTTATAGATCAGCTTGTGTGAAGCACGTGTAGACAAGTTGTTTAACTGTTAGTCGGTGTCATTTTAAAATAAATCTCACACAAGTCACCATTGTTGTTTCCCCTACTCCGTGGGACATACGGTAGACATCTTTTGCGACGATTGGACCGTCAGCCCTTGTGCGAACCGGTGTCTCTGGGAGGTCTGACGCAAAATTTTTTGGATTAGATCAACGCTACTCCGGCCTTTGCTCCTCTTACTCATTCTTAGTAGCAATGCAAATTTATTCCAATACCTAGATTTCGTCATCTTCAATTCCAGCATAATTATTAACAGTTTCCATACGTAGCTGCAGAAAATAAGCTCGACATGCAGGTGATCTCTTTGCACATAGTCTCCCACGCCGACCTTTGCACCGACTTTACCAACTGGTTTTGGCAGCGTACTGTGGCTTTCACCATTGTGTTTGTGTAGTTACGACTAGGATTATGCATATGTTCGTCTGGCTACCTGGTCTGTGGCTATGGCTCATTCCAGCGTGAGCACAGAGGACAACGCATGAAGTGAACGCTTTCGGGTTGTGGAGTAGACGTCAAGGATCACGTTTGTATGTAAAACTTTTTCCATGCAGTAGTTTGGATCGAAGATTAGATGAATGCTGCTTTGCCAATAAATTCCCAGCTTAATTTCTGCTTTTTTCATTTGCACACACAAAAACATTCCATACCGTGTACCAGATATGGATGGGAGATCATAAAATTATATTATGTTTTTTTCTAGCAACTCTCGTCATTCGTCTTTGCCTGTTCCCGCTTATCATCGACCAGCGTCGAAAATTGGCCTCTTACACCAATGCAATGCCGAAAATCATGGCCCTTCAGGATCGGATGACAAAAGCGCGTATATCTTCGAATTATATAGAGAGTAGGTCTTGATCGTACTTTTAACACGCACATTTTTGCCCTGCCTTTTCATCAGACAAAAGTTGTATTTTTTGTAAAGCATATTTCGCCAAAATCCATTTTTCAATGTATTTTTTTCGCCGCTTGTGTTTTAGTGATGCAAGTTTCACAGCAGATGCAACACCTTATGAAAACGGAGGATATCAACCCCTTGCGTAGCATGCGGCTCATGATTGTTCAGGTGGGTTTTGCTCTTCTCTGTTTCCTTTGCTTGTTTTTATGCTCCTTACTTACTTATACTTGTAACGGCATTCACCTCGGGCGGGTTGAGCCGGCATCAGTTTTGACGTTGACTGCATCATGAATCACAGCTGTCCAGGCGCGTCGATCTTGCGCCTGTTCACACGAGAGCACCATCCATTCACGGTTCCACTGGCGTAGGCCGTAGACACATGGGCCGGAAACTGACGACAGATCCTGCTTGACCGTTGCTGTCCAAGTTTTCAGCTGCCCGCCGCGACGTTTGCGCCAGGTGGGGGGAGGCGTCGCCACAAGCAGGTCACGAATCAGCTCACCATCATCACGCCGGGACGCATGCCCGAACCACCGAAGTCGTCTCTGAAGCAGGAGTGGAGGGAGAGCGTCCAGGTGACAGCGTCGGCGGAGATCGGAGCAGCGAATTCGGTCGACGCGTCGGTGACGAAGGATGCGGCGTAGGCAGTCATTGTCAAACACCTCAAGGCGCCTCATGTCCTCAACACGCATAGGCCATGTCTCTCCGCCATAGAGCAGGATAGATCGAACCACTGCTTGGTAAACACGGGACTTTGTGCGTAGTGATATTTCCCTTCTATTCCATAGAGGAGCGCACAGTCGGTAGAAGGCAGATCGGGCACGGTTGACGCGTGATACAACCTCGTCGACACCTTGACCTGTTTCCGTGACCAAAGAGCCTAAGTATCTAAACGAGTCGACCTTTTCGAGAGGAGCGCCGTCGAGAACAATAGGAGTGACAGATGTAGGGGGCACACAGGAGAGCATGACTTGGGTCTTAGTCGCGTTTAGGCGTAATCCGATGGATCGGGCACGCTCATTAACCTTGTCCAACGCCTGCTGAACTGCATTACAGTTGTCGCCAAAGAGGACGACGTCATCAGCATACGCCAAGTCAGTCACCCATTTCGAGCGATCAAACTGCACTCCCGGGAAGTCATCCAGTGCTTTGGTCATGATCCAGTCCACCGCATAGTTGAACAGGGTTGGTGAAAGGGTACAACCTTGGCGGACGCCCGTCCTGACGCTAAAGGCTTCCGTGTCGCCGTTCTGCGTCCTCACTTGTGTGGAAGTGCCACGATAGTATGCCTGCATGAGATTGAGAAGCTTAGGTGGTAGGCCGTCCGTCTTCATTATGTTCCACAGCGAACTGCGATCAACAGAGTCAAATGCGGCAGCAAAGTCGATGAAGCATAGAACAGTGGGTTGTTGGTGACTCCATCTCAGTTCCAGTACACGGCGGAGATTGAAGATCTGGTCGGTGCAGCCACGACCTGGTCGAAATCCACTCTGGTTTGGGCGGGTGCGCTGGTCTCTCGCAGTTTGGAAACGTTTGAGAAGAAGAGACGTGAATGTTTTCGCCACTACATCGATAAGGCTAATGCCTCTGTAATTTCTGCACGCTCGTCTGTCGCCTTTTTTAAACAAGGGGAGGATCACTGCTTTTCTCCAGTCAGAGGGCACAACTTCGCTGTCCCATATCTTGGCAAATATTTGTTGTAGCCAGGGCCCAATAACCTCGGGTGCACATTTAAAGAGCTCCGGCGGGAGGTCATCCTCACCAGGTGCCTTGTTGTTGCGTAGCCTCAAGAGAATGGAGACAACTTCCTCTACACTGGGTGGCTCTGTGTTGCACTCATACAGATGGTGGGGATCGTCCGCATTGGGCGACAGGTCAGACATCACAGGGGGATCATGGTTAAGGTGGTCACAGAAATGCTCGCGCCATCTCTCTAACCGGTCATCGATCTTAGTGATGACAGCACCGTTGCGATCCAGTAAAGTCTCGGTGGTGTTCCCCGAACCTCTGCTGGCCTGCTTTAAGAGTCGGTAGAGCTTGTGGGTGTCACCTCTGGTAGCTGCTCGCTCCGTTTCCGTGGCAAAGTCGCTCCAGTAGGCGTTCCTATCGGCTCGGATGGCCCTTGTCGTTTGGCGCCGCAGCTCTCTGTAAGTGGGGTAGCCAGTGAGTCTGGCTCGGCCGGCCTCCTCAGCTAACTCAAGCGTGGGTCTAGTGATCCAGTCGCGATGTCGCCGTCGGGTTTTGCCCAGATGGGTGTATGCCAGCTCTGACATCGCGGCCTTCAGGGACTGCCACGCGGGCTCTGGGTCCGCTCGGGCGTCAGGGTACAGGCCGTCGAAACGGTTCTGGAGTGCTAAGTGGAAGGCGTCGCCAGCAGAGGACTTCAGCTTTGCAACATCTATCCGCTGTGGTCGGGAGGGTCAGTGAATAGCTCTCAAACGCAAGCGAAGGGTTGCCCGCTGTAGGACATGGTCCGATGCATGAGCGTTTCCTGTATCAGCACCGCGGTAGGCTCGACAATCCAAGACCGAGCTGGCCCAGCGTGCTCGGACAAGGATGTGATCTATTTGGGCCTGGGTATGCCCGTCATTTGAGTACCAAGTGACAAGGTGGTGGCGCGGATGATCAAAACGGGTGCTTGACACAACGAGGCGGTTAGACGATGCGAAGTTGACAAGGCGCTCACCGTTGGCACACTGCGCTCCGACAGCAAATTTGCCTAGCACATGACGGGTTCCAGCGTCACACACACCTGGTCGGGCGTTCCAGTCACCGGCAATGACGAGTAGATCGCTTCTTGCGATGCGGTCAACTGTTCGCTGGAGGTCACCGTAGAAGTCATCTTTTATGCTGTCATCAGCAGCCAGAGTAGGCGCATATACCGAGATGATGGAAACGTTGACTGGGGCACTTTTCAAACGGACCCAAGCGATCCGCGGTGAGACAGCCTCCCACTCTAGCAGACTCGAGTGAAATTCATCGGCCAAAGCTATAGCGACACCATACAGTCCAGAGTTGTCGGACACACCACTGTGGTAGAGATGGTACGCAGAGTCAGTTCTTGGTACTTGCAGCAGTTTGTGGCCAGTGCCAGGTAGGCGGACCTCAGAGAGACACGCCACACCAACACGGTATTCATAAAGGGATTTGGCTGTTAGCAGTTGGGCGCCGTCATCCCTCAAAGTTTGAACATTCCAGCCTGCAATTCGCAATCCGGCATCAGCTCGCAGATTTAACACCCGTCCCGCGATGCCAAGAGGATGGGGCGCGTCGGTTCCCGCGGACGCCGTAGCAGAGATCGTATGTTGCGTATAGTTGTGATTCATGAAAGTGTAGAAAGTCAAGAAAGTCAATTCCGTGTTTCGTGGAGAAAAGGGGATTGGCGCTAGGTCCCCGGTCTTGCTCCCCTACCAGAGCCCCGTTAGCCAAGCAAAAGCAAGTTTCCGGCGCGCACCAGCTTGGAGGTGTGGTTGGATTTTACGCACTGGTGCCTGAACCATAAATATGCTCACGAGGCTGTAGTTTTATGCACAGATCAATCATGGGAGGCTTCTGTTAATCAGTTCTCTCTTTTTTTCATTCCACCGCTTTTCTGCCTAGGTGCCCCTATTCCTCTCGGTGTTTGCCGGTTTGCGCGGCATGGCGGCGCTTCCCGTAGTCAGCATGCAAACTGGTGGTCTGGCTTGGTTCACTGATCTCACCCTCTGCGATCCATTCTACATTCTCCCGCTCTATAGTATGGCTTCCATCTTCTTGATGTTCGAGGTACCTTTTTGCCTTCCTTGTTGTGTACTTGTACTTTTCTGCGGTTTATTGCGTGCCATTTTAAAGTCTTGTTGAGGGAGCGGTCAAGTAGCCTGCCGATTCCACTAATTGAACCCCGACTCCAGGACGACAGGGCAGTCAGCTGCATTTCAGATGACTGAGGTGCCCCTTTTTACCACCAACAGACGAGGGTGTGAAATGGGATTTGGGTATAGGGCGTGGTTATTTTAAGGACCACATATGTCTAGCACCCCACTGGCAGTATTTCCATCAGCCTGAGAAAAATTACTAAAGAAACAGTCGTGAGCTCGTGAATTTGGCGTCTTCATAGGCAGAATCGATAGCCAAACAAGTAAGAGGATAGTGTTTGGTTATTCTAACCCAGGCTAAACAAAATGAATGCTGCAATGCCTCTTTTAAAATAGGCAAAACAGAGGAGGAAGTAATGAAAATTTTTATGTTCCTTAATGTCCATCTTATCGCCTATATGGGACTTGCTATCAAGCCCTCTAAATGCATCGCTCAGCCGTTGAAGACGGCCTTCGTGCCTACCCAAACAGTTTTATTACCCGGACCACAAAGTCTTTAATTCCACCATGCGGCGCCAGGCTTCGGCTCTGTACCCATCCATGGACTCGTTGGCTTGGGCAACAGTCTGGTTTTGGGCTCGCTACGCGTACTGCGCGTAACCGCCTACTTATTTCGTGATAGTAAGCCTGTTCTTCTCACCACATAGGTACGACACAGTCTATCTCCCCACTGTGCATTTCCAACACGGACATCTTTAGCATCATGATGTTACTTTTAATTATATTAGTTTTAGTTTGGCCTAGTTAAGTTAAGTTGCTTTAGCTTTATTTTAATTTACTTATTCGCGCAGTTCCGCAATTTGTGCAGTTCTTTTTTCCTATAGGTTGTGTTTTTCATTTTACTTATCGCGCGTTTTTTGTTGCCAAATATTTGGTAATTGAAATAATTATTCCAATTATTTGTTAACTTTTATAAGCTCTAGTTTAAATTACGCACCCAGGCTGTAGAGTTGTTCATAGATGTAACACCGTTGACTAGTGGTTAATGCATGTTCCCTTTTTTCTCATCCTGTAGTTCGGAGCCGACGTATCTTCGCAAAACATGACGCCGACAATTAAGACGATGATGCGGATTTTCCCGGTTGTCGGCTTCTTCATGATCATGCATATGCCAGCGGTACGTTTGTTAAAACTGCTCACTTTGTCTCTCCTCTACCATAGTGTCCCTTACTCGCTCGTCACTGTGTGCCGATACTATTGCTTCCAGTGTGCATTGACGCCGTGCCTCGTGGTTTCTCTTTGCACTGCAACTTCGGTTAACGAGTGTAATCCGTTCCAGCACCGAGCTCATCTTGCGAAACGTAGCCAATCAAACGGCACCAGTTCGCTGATTGGCTGCAGGCTACCGAGGGCCCATGCCCTGGGAAAAAGACTCAACGGCGGACACGGACACACACACGCAATGACAGCTCGTTGACTGGGCGAGAGTTTGTCAAGCGAAACACCTTTTCTACTAGTGGCTCGCTGGTTACCTGAAATGAGGCTACTCGTCACCCGGGGTTCCACTGTATCTGTCACCTCTGCTTGCCCGAATGTTGTCGGAAGTCAAAGCCCCTGTTAATTGGACTGCAGCTTTGTCGACAGTTTCTTAACCTCAGAAACCACGCGCATACGCCATTTTCACGCACAGTTCCCTCGTTTTAACCAGTAAGTATGAAAGTGAGGAATGGAGGGGTTCAGAAGTTATATTTTAGTCATTCCAAGGGAGGAGGTATCCGACAGTTAGCTGCTTTTTTGATTCGTCAGTGTAGCGTGACGCGGTAGGCGTGAACATACATGCTGAGTTCGTCTTCGACTAGGAGGGCCCTAGAGCTTGTATAGACGCCTTCTGCGAGCACAGATTTGGGTTGGTTAGCTTGATTCTTTTGACCAGTGTTGTCAGCATGAAATCATTAGGTCACAAAACAACAACCAGCTGAGCAATAATGAGGACTGAATGACAAAAGATCAGAGAGGCCTTTTCGGACCTATTAAGATAGTCATGCCCCTACTGATACTTTCGAGAGAATGCACGCTGGCGCGAATGCACACCATGCTTTGTGATCAAACGCACGTGTGTGTTTGTGTGTAGCATTGTTGTCCGATGCTTCGCTAGCCGGTTCTTGTCGGCGCAGCTTGGACGTCTTTTTACGGCGGAATGTGCGCAAACCGATTGTATGGACTTCCGAGTGAGCAAGCTACAGTGTGTGCCTTCACGCTGGCCTCCTATGAAGATTCGAAAAAAACCTGGACCAATTAACAAACCGCGAAAACACAAAACGAAAAATAATCAACCAAATAGTTAAAGGATAAAAATGCATTGGAGGTATCATTTAGTTTCTTCTCGTTGCTGATTAAAACAGCAAAGTCAAAAGCAGCGTATGGAACTAAATTTCGGTATTTCAAGGTAGACTCGAATGCAAAAAGGCCTAGGTAAAACGTGTTTAAGTAAGTCGGTCACCGACTACAAGCTTGAGGTTATTTAAAAAAATTTATTCGACCGTCGATTCAGAGTTGCGTGTAAACTAGTTTTTAGGGAATGTCGACTTTCTCTACATATATCTCACTCTTTGATCCACCTGGGCCCGGTGCCATGACAAATTCAAGAAGCTTAGAGGCAGAGTCAAACACCTCGCACACGCATTCGAACCAAGTCATGAAGACCGGAGGCAGAAAAAAGCACACGTGGCTGGCACGGCGTGAACCTGTGCCCAGGTGTGCTACCAGACCATTTTTATGTTCGCACATTCCCAATATCGCCGCCCGAGCCCTGATTTGGCGGCCTTGATGGTTCAACGCATCTGCTGCGTGGCCCGATTTAGAGCAGACACGATGATACACATATAAGCAATCTTCTTCCGTATGAGCACTGTTCTGTTTTTCGGACTGTGGAGGGCGGGGCTGAAAGGACATCGAGTCTCTTAGACCCCTAAAACGCCATGGAATAGTTTGCTCGCTTTTCGATGTTCCTATTTGATTGCCAGAAAAAACGTTTTCCATATTTTATGGTTTTTAAAGCGTCCCAATTAAGGTTCCCCACAAAGACTATTGGAGAATGACTGGTAAAGGTTCTGTTTTATGGGTCTGTAGCTCTCATTACTTGCCTTACTTATCGATACATTCGTTCCACATGCATGCGTATGGGCGTATTTCCGAATTCGTAAGCCTGCAACAGTTGATATATTCCTCGTTTGTCTGCCTTACGTTTTTAAACGTACTTCAAATTGGTGTACTCATCTCGTTAACCTTGTACTCATTTTTCTCCTGTGTCTTTTATCCTTCATTGGATTTTGTCCGTCGCCCTTTCCGACTCCCTTACTTACCGAGCGGCTTCCACTGACTGATGTAGAAGTTATTTCCTCAGTGCCCGTTCCCCTCATGCCTCTACTGCAGTTTTGACTCTTTAGTAGATCAGATTAATAAAGATGGTACGAACGCTGGAACATGGCATTTATTGGCCTGGTGTTCAGGATTCTCGCCCGAATCCACCATCAGCGGCAGTCCCAGATTACAGTCTCTGATGATGGGTTTGAGCGAGAATCTGAAACCTCAGACCAATAAACGTCATGTTCCAGCGATCGTATCATTTTTTGAACTGGTTTTTGGAGCCCCCTGTTCCCACTTTTATCAACAAGGATAAGTATCCTCACAACAGCCCCTTATGCCTTTGTATGCATGCATTCCGTCACGCCCTCCCTTTACATCTCTTGGTATCTAGGCGCTCGTTTGGTATTGGTCGATCAGCAATACCATCTCAATCCTACAGGCGCTGCTTCTGCGCTACAAACCCGTTCGCACCTTCTTCAAGTTTCCGGAGGTCGTGCCTCCGCCCAAAGCCAAGGTCAAAAAAACCGGTTTTGTTGCCGGTTTTCGTGAATGTAAGTCAGTATGCACTTATTGAAATTATGGCTCACTTACTGCTAATTCGATAACTAGTTTCAGTATCAGTTTTGATGAGAAAAAAGATAGGCGAACGCCTTTAAGTTCCTTATTGGTAACAAAAATGGCTAGGAAATATATGGATAGAAAAATAAAAATGGAAAACAATACTTCAAGTGCATGCTTGCAGGCAGAAAGGGAGTAGCTGTTGTTTAGCTGAAATAGTAATAATGCATGAACATTCGATTAGCACGGGCAGTATAATAATGCCTTCATTTTCCGTTTATGCTTTGGATTCGACTGTAACTTCAAGTACTTTCTCTGGGTCCAAGTTTGCCCTCCATGGTCAATATTTTCTGCTTTCTAGAACAGCCTTTCCGAAGCCATTATTTTGAGGTGTTGGTTTCCATGTTTAATTTATACCGTGTAATGTGGGTATGTATTAACTCTGTCCACATTTTGTTGCCAGTACTTCGTTTAAATTGCATTGAATAATGTCATTTAAATTATATAAACGTTTGACTCGCGCATGGTACTCATAAGTAGCACGGACCGTGGGCTTTTCCGAGAAGGCAATCGATCACGACCAGGAAGTCTGAGTTGACCAAATTGTGAAAAACTCCAGACGTTCGGCGGGATTTGGACCCGCGTAGTAGAGAAGGTCTTTACCGTAAGCCAACGCTCTAACCACTGAGCTACAAACGCCCCACTTCGTGCCATTAATTTTATCACACTCGGGTCGATATTACCCGCCCAACTTCACCGCTCGTATGGAATCCAGCAATACGGAACAGCAAGTTGACTGCCCAAGCAGGATTTCCTAAGCAATCATCTAGAATCCACCAGAATGACTACCAGGCTGACTTAATTATTAGGAGCTTTGGCAGATTTGTTTAATTTGAGTTGACTCAATTTTTCAAATCCCGCCGAACGCCTCGAGTTTTTTTCACAATTGAGTTAACTCAAATCAAACAAATCTGCCAAACCGAGCGCTGATGGGGTGTCTTGTGAATGCGTCAGCTGACTTCCTTCTCAGCCATGGGCAACCGCGATAGTCTCAGGCTCGTTTCACACACGTAACACATGAAGCTGCATGAGGAAGGAGCTGACGGGCAACCTTGCATTCTGCGTTTACATGCTTATTTATATGCATGCCTCAAGTAAGTGTGACAATTTAAGTGGTCATTTTAGTCAAATGTGCTCACACTGCGCTAAGGCTAGAGGGAATTTATAGACCGTTTTTTTACGAAAAAAGGTGGATGTCTTGAAACAACTACTTTCGCATATTTCTTGGTGCCATCCTTTCGGCTAAGTTATGATCAGAGCTTGTGCTTGCTTGCTGATTGTATCCCGGAGGAGGGGGGGGTGGGTGTTGTTAATTTCAGATCATTTATCTACCTCAAAAATTCCTGTTTTCCTTTTGCCCCCAGCGATACACAACTCGAAATTGCTGGCTGAACTGGAGGCCAGAGAACGCGCAGACGCGGAGCGCTGGCAAAAGGCCGGTCTGGGGACTGCGCCGAAAACCTACGCACATGATCCTACACGTCTGTCTGCCCGTAAAAGAGTTCCCCTCATTAATGTGAAGGGTGTAGTATCCTCCCCGCCCGCGGCGGCCAAAATGGTCAAGTAGGAGGCTCCCGCGCCGCACAAGCCGATAGAAACACATTTTTTTTTACATTTGGCCTGTGCCTCTTCTGTCGTTCTTATCATGTCACCCTGTGTACAGCTCAACTTCTCAATTTCTTAGTCACTTGATATATCTCTTGTTTTTTTTCCTAAGCAGTCGGTAAATCGTCCTTCGTAACAGCGCACAGGGAGCGTAAGTTTATTTTGTTGGTGCTGCAGCAGTTTGGTTTCCAGTTTAAAATCAACAGCCAGGCAAATTGCTTATGAATTGCGAATGATGAACTTGTATTTCGAATGGAGCCGTACTTCCATAATCAAAAAAACCTCAAAAATATTGGACCGTTCTGCCGGGTGACTTTAAGGGACGCCGACGGTCATAAGTCGACCCAAGTCCAGCCTAAGCGGGTCCGAAGGGATGAAGTCTGGCTAGAGCGTGTCCAGCGGACTGTAGTTTGTGCGGTTATTCCTGACTTCTTCACTTGAGAAGGCGTTTAAGTCTCGAGCCGTGTCAGAGACAGACCCAGCACGTGAGTTATGAAGCTGTAGATACGCATAGAAGAGGATGTTTCCTGGGCTGTGTATGCTTCGCTCCACATTCAGTTCATATTTGCAAAGGCCACTCAGCGGGGTGAATTACCTTGTACGGTTAGGACTTGTAGAATTGTCTTTGAGTGTGGACTTTTCTCGGGAAATCCCTACTTTCCAAATGGTATGCCGTCAGGCTAAGTTGATTGCGAGCGGGAATTCTTGATGGATACCTCTTTCGAAATGAAGCTTTCATAGAAAAAGCAAACGGCTTTTGGATGCATTTGCTTTTTGTTGCTCCATTCGCTACGGACCAGTCAGGTCGATAGTATATCCCTAGACGTGATAGTAATTAGCTTTCTAACTTACAGCACACTGATTGGTTGGGATTTAAGTATTTTTATTAGAAGGAGATAATTTGGCTGAAGAGTAATATTTAGGTGAGACCTGGAGGAAGTTTGCCGTATGATTAAGTCTCTAGGGCTTCCTCCCTCCCCTGTGCTGAAATGAGTGGGTCTGATTTCGAGCCCCTTATCTGCGATGCTGCCCACTTTCTACTGTTCAGTAGCACGACTTTTCCGTTTTTTTACCGACGTCAGTGTCCTCGCCCAAGGTCAGCGAACACACTCCAACTTATACGCGCTCGCCGTTGGTCCAGTAGGGGGCATTTTTTAAATATTATCTGCAACCCCTACCGAAGCAACGGTGGATGCGTGTGAGTTGGGGATGTTCGCTGACATTGGGCGAGGTCACTGAAGTACATTTTTTAATATCATCACTAACCGCTACTGGACCAACGGCGAGCATGGCTGGAAAAAAACGAAATGTTATGCTTCTGAACACTAGAAAGTATTTTTAGGCCCCACAATTCAGTCCTGTCAGTAAAACTACGATGACGTGGTCATTTACTTGTATATATGGAATAGAAGAAGGATGTTTCAGATGGTCACGATAAGGGATCAGAAATTGAAAGATGAAGCAGTACTGCACCAAATAGGTAGCACCATGCAGTTATGTTACGGCAGAATCGATTGCCTTTGACATTATACATATTCTGGGGCAATGCGCATGCAAAATATCTCATTTGCTATCATAATTGATATACTGAGACGAGAGTAAGCACCAGGCATTGTTATCTGCCCTCGTCCTGTTAATTACGGAATCATATTGTACGAATAATAAGAAGAGTTTGTGAACACGTAAGTAGGGCCGTCGATGGAATGTTATGCTGTGCGGCATAGAGCACGAGACTACAGTCAGCAACACAACCGATTGAATGGCTACTGTTCTCCGAAAGTTGAGAAACAGCAAAGTCACTGGTTTATTTAAGATTAAATTTATCTGTGTGCGGAAAATGCCAGTGTCCAAAGAAAGAGGCAGTAATAAACTCCTATGCGAACAAAGCACAGGAACCGTTGTTCACCGAATGGGCGAAGGTAGGTATATTATTAATGCTCTACTTGGACTGCAAACAAAAGACGATATTATTGGCATGCACAGAAGACACGCAATGGAATATTTAATACGAACGTTATTTAAGCAGTTGGTGTAATCGTCGTAAATGCACTACACGTGGAATTCTCATGGTTGTCGTCATGTTCCGTTAAAAGGAGTTCGTAATAATTTCCAAAATGTTTGGTCGATAATACGACACACCAAGAGAATATAAACTGTCGGAATCGACATAGTTAATGATTTCCTTCCCACACAAAAGCAAACTTTATCCCCGGGACTCTGCTGCACCTCACAGTATCGGAACGAGTCACTCATGCGCTGTGAGATTGCTCGCGATGGTGGCGAAAATACTTGCGTGACTACGGCTATTTAGAACACAGCTTCAATCCTTGCTTTCTTCTTACCGGCTACTCTAACTGCGATTTTCAGATAACGAGCGAGCCACTAGCAGAAGCGATATTTAGATTGATGAGCTATCATTGCGCGTATGTGCCAATGCCTGCCGTTCAGTCTGACTCCCAGGGCATGGGTCACAGATCACATGCAGCCTATGAGTGGACTGATTCAGTTTGATTGGCTAAGTTTAGCAAGACGAGTGGTTCAGACGATGAACATGGTGTCGGACTGGATTAAACTCGTTAACAGAAACTCCATTGTATACTATTTGAGTCTGCTCAAAGCCCTTAGATGACTCCCGAACACGCTGTACATTGTCTGGCCTCTAGCAAAGGAGTTAAGAAGCCAAAGGCTACCATGGCACTCCCGAAAATGAATCGTCTATGTCTATTAAATATATGGTCATCGAGTAAACTTTCATCAAGTATTATTTTTCATGTTTCAATGCTTACAGCAAGAACAACCAAAAAATATAATATGCTCAATTCTTCAATCATCCGATGGGAAAATAAGTTGGCCCTCATTTAAAGTTCGAGGTAATCTGTCCTCGGTTACTATGGGTGAACCCCGAGATTTTTCGCTCTTGTCAATTCCAAAAAATCTGCCATTCAAAGAACACAGTTCACTGCACTGACGAGTATGTAGACCATCATCATATTCCCTATAGGAAAACTCTAAAGTCGTACTAGGAAAAGTAGAGAATCTTGCTTTATCTACGAATAAACATCATAAATTTTCAGCGAAAAAATGGCTCCATTCACGTAGGTTAAGTAATGAGTCATGTTACGAGGTAAAAGGTCATGTAATACTTACAAGTCAAGTTTTACACGGTATCCACGTCTACGATGGAGACAGATCAGATTTCAACTTCTCCAATTCCGCTTTTTCACACGTGAGGTAGCGTGCTAGGAATGGGAGTACTGAGTGCTGATGTGCGGCAACACATATGATGGAAGCCTCGATGCATGGGACGGGAAGACTTCGCATTCATTAGTTCAGAGTGGAGAGGGTGGGTGACCTCATTAAGAATACGATCGGCAAATTGCTTGACCGTTTTAAAGTGGCGTTCTACTACAATGTCACCTAAAAAACATAGGAAACACCGGCAGCTGAAGAGAGCATTCGGAGGCTACGTTTCAAAATGACTAGGTCTTTTTTAAGGAAGGCTGGAATAATAACTGGAGAGCAATAAAGAATGAGGGGAAGAATAACAGGCATAGGCGCGAACTTATAAAGCTGGATCCTCTGTGGCTTCGTAGATTACAGAAGGGTCTATTTTTACTGTTTAAACTTTTGAATGGCCAAACCTTTTATCCTCTCAGTACAATAAGGCAGCTAGAGCACTCTCGGCACGCCAGTCATCGAGTTGTGTTTTTATTTCTTCCTATGGCACGCACAGTTAAGTACTGGCAATTCTTTTCAGTAAAGGCCATATCAATCTGGAATAAGCTGCAAAGATGTATTAAAAGCCAAAAAAGCTATCCTATGTTTAAGAGGGCTATCACCAGTTTTCTACATTCAGGACAACTTTCACGAATTTTGGGCGCTGACTCGGTGGAAAATCTCTTTCACTCTGATGGCAGTCGTGGACTTTGAACTCTGACAGGCTTCGTGCTGAAGATCATGCTGCTGAAGCTGCGGCCCGCAATCGGCTGACCCTTCAGCCGATAGCACGCAACTTTTGACGACAACCATTGAAGGAAGACTAAGAACAGCGTGTTCTTGTGCTAACCCTCTTTGTCCCGAACTAATGTCCCTCAACAATGTGCAACTTTTCTCCTCCTCAGGTGTCAACTCAGTTTACAACAGTACGTGCATTCCTTTTGTATCGTACCTTCGAAGTCAGGTTTTTTTTTCACTTGAAACAAAAACTCCCTATCTTGCCCAGTATTGACTAAAAACAAAATGGAAATAAAACCAACAGTGGCTGCAAAATAGGGAGTTTGTTTTAGGTTTTTTCCTGCCTTCGAGGTTTAGGAAGGCGCCCAAGAGGTGCTCTACCAACTCTTTAAAATTGCCTGTAAACTGGCATCATAAACATACATAAAATATATAATCTACAAAACGCCAGATTACAGCTTGTGGTGTGAAATATGAACTCATTCGATGGATATAACATAATAGCTGGCGGATTTTGATAAAAGGACCTTCTATTTGAAGAGTAAATGTAAGGTTAGATGCTAGTATAATGCCAAGGTATCGGAAAGAGGATACTTCGGCGGGCAGAATGTCAATAGGTTCGGGAATGGGAGAGGTTCGAAGTCAAAAAATACACTGGAATGACTTTCGCTCGTCAAGTATAAGGCCATTTGTTGACGAACATGTTGAGACATGGTCTAGCCCATCCTTCAGTATTTGGAGATGTGAATGACTTTTGGGTGGATGGCCAACAACCATGTCATCAGCATATTTAACAAACAAGCATTCGTTTGTCGATCATAGGTCGTCAATGTGCAGAGAAAAGAGATGAGGGCATAATATAGCCCCTTGAAGAACTCCTTAGTTATTGGGAAGGAACATGGATTTTTGCTTTCCGCACTGAACAAATTGAGTGCGGGAAGTGAAATAGTCCTCAAGCCAAGAGACGGCCCAGCCGGGAGAGCTGCACGCAGAAGTTTTGTTAAGAAGTAGATGGCGTGAGATTGTATAAAAGGCTGAGGAGTAGTCAAGAAAAGCCCAACCATATGCACGGCAACTCTTATTTAAATCTCTAAGAGCAGAATGGACTACCAGAGCAACAGCATCTAGTGTACTACGCCTAGTTTTATACGCAAATTGCAAGGGATCGGAAAAATTAGAGGAAAACGGCGTGATGATGTCTAAAGCGACTCGTTCTGCAAGTTTCAATAGTGCAGAAGAGCAGGCAATTGGACGAAAAGATTTTGGACCAGAATAGGAAAGTTTTTTTCGGGATTGGAGTGATTCTCACTGATCTCCACTCATCGGGAATTGTTATAGCCCAGTTTATTCGGACCCGACTAATAGGCAGAAGAAGCCAAGAGAGCGGTTCTGATAGGGAGGCTTTATCCCAGACGGTACAGAGACAACGGTATGAATTAGCGTGTTCAGTATAGCCTTTTATAAGGCGCTGGTCCTTCTAGACTGTTCCTGGCCTATCGGACGAGAAGGGTAGTTCTGGCGTGGTTTCCTACGCTGCGAGACGCCTGGAACAATGCAGTGCACGCGGGGGCGGGCGTCACGTGAGCTCTCGGCGCGCGCAAATGGCTTGCAGCCGTGACTAAGATAGCGTGCACTTCTCGCCCCCATAACACCTCCCGCTTTTAAAAAGTACAGCTCATATTTTCTCCTTGTCAGATCCAGGATTATTTTATGTGGCGTTCGTGTTTTTCTACGCTTCTTTCGGACGCCTGGGTCCCACATCTTCCTCCTTGGTTCGATCATGAGGTACTTCGTCAATAGTGCTCTTCGGCGACCTGACTTGTGTGTCGGGGCCTCAAATGTGTCATCTAGCACTTCGAGTGCCATTTGTTCATCCGTGTTTTCAGCAGCATCTGCCGGTTCTGTTCCTGCTGCCACTTTTGTTACATCGCTAACACCTGCCGGGTTCCAGTTGCAGGTCCGCATCTCTGCCAGGAGAGTCATGAAACTGGCATGCCGTGCCTCCAAAATCTTCAGGACATGTGCTCGGCTACACATATTGTGTTCGTTTGTGCTGCCAGTTGTTATATTCTGTACCAAACAACTGAATCTCACCTGCATCGCTTCTTGTTATAGCCCAGTTTATTCGGACCCGACTAAAAGGCAGAAGAAGCCAAGAGAGCGGTTCTGATAGGAAGGCTTTATTCCAGACGGTACAGAGACAACGGTATGAATTATCGTGTTCAGTATAGCCTTTTATAAGGCGCTGGTTCTTCTAGACTGTTCCTGGCCTATCGGATGAGAGGGGTGGTTCTGGCGTGGTTTTCCACGCTGCGGGACGCCTGGAACAATGCAGTACACACGGGGGCGGGTGTCACGTGAGCTCTTGGCGCGCGCAAACGGCTTGCGGCCGTGACTCAGATAGTGTGCACTTATCGCCCCCATAACAGGAATCTTAGACGCCATGAAGGACAAGTTGATGAGGTGTGTCAATGCAGGTGCTAACTGAAAAGAGCAGGCTTTCAAGAGAACTGATGAGCTCCCATCTGGTCCTGCAGCTGTTTCATCACTGTTTCCACAGACACAGGAACAAAGACACTTGGTAATAAGAAAATGACGTCTATCGGAAGATGGAAGGGAGTGGGAGAGTGAATGAAGTTTGCATTTAAATGATCTAAATCTTAGTCTGCATCTAAATATGCTAGTGTATTGCGTTGATCAGTGAGACGCTTAAGACTCCTCCAAATTTCATCCGAGGAGAGGGGAGCGGAAGATGTAGAAGAAGTAAAAAGCTGACTACCAAAAAGGTCGTTCAGCCTGGAAATCTCACGCTTTATTTGGACATTCACATTCTTTGGTCTATCTCGCAGACCTTGTTTGTAGAACAATTCCTTTTGGCGTCTCAAAGTTTTAGTTGGGGAAAAGGATTCTGTCAGGTCTAACCATGGCAGTGTCAAGAGGACAGCAGACAGTAAAAATTTCGTACTATTCAGTCTTCATCAGGCAAGGGAGTGAGCATCATTAAAATTCAAAAAGGGCTCCCTTATAGCATGCAACACGGAAATGGCGCTCTTCGTCAATGTCGTGCAATTCGTCGTCAGCACGCTCAGGTCATTTTTGGGTTTCCACGTCTTGGAAGGCCGCACCGTTGGAATAGTAGCTTCTACGGTCGTGGGTCTGCCTGGGCTGCCAAGGCGAATTTTTGTAAACTTGTCGAATTTGAACGACAGAAGCCAAAGATTCGACCACTCCTGCAATCTATTTTGGTTGATACGTAGTCTAGCCTCATCATCAGCGCTCATAATTAAATTCGAGGTTTTCATTCGTTGGCATACATAGTTGCGTTATAGTCAACATATCTGACACAATTCTCGATACATATTGAGATTAGGTCCTTAAACAGAAACCGGGGAAAATCTACTGTCGACCGCAGCAGAATTTGACTTCTGTTTGACGATGCATACAATATGGTGCGGACCGATAGGAAAGTTATTGATCCATTTGAGGAAGTTTTCTCGGATTCTTTTTGTTCTAGTCTGCAAAAAAATTGTCTGCTGTGACACAACATTGAAGGGTTTTGTAAATCAACGATTGCAAGGTGAACCACCAGTCTATCCTCGAATGTTTAGGACTAGCTCTGGAAAGCTTACAGCAAACTGTATGAACAGGATTTACCATTTTAGATCCCACCAGGGGAGGTTTGGTACCAGCTTATGAGTCTTCAGAAATTGCACGTTTTAGCTCTTGCTGATCCTCTTCGACGCTACAGGCCAATTTTATAGGGCAGTGAGTTGTGCCTGTTGTCCGGTGACAGTTCTTACGTAGGAGCTTTAAATGTGTCAGCTTCAACTTTACACGCAAATTCTTCACGAGCTCACGGTGTGTTTTAAGGATCTTGTTTCTCGCTTTTTGGTCCTGCGTTTTATAATAGTTTAAATATTGGACTCATCGCTGGACTCCGCAGTGTACAAGGTCACATCTCCGGCGTTTCGTTGATGATCAGGTGACCTCTGCCGTTCACTATCTTGTCGACCCTGTTATCCGCGATGGCCTCCTCCGGTCTCACCTCCCTGATGGTTGATCATGAAGCCAGTCGGGCGGTGTTACAGTGGTGAACGACAGCCTCTGCTGTTATATGATTTCTCCAATTACAAGAAGCGTTTACAACCCTCATACGTTCTCATCAACAGTCCTGTCTCATTTGCACTACAATCAATCCTCTCAACCAACCTCCTTAATTTTGTTGAAGCAGTTATATTCTCCTACGTATTGTTTTTTTAACCGGGGGTTCGCTGAACTCCGCCCCAGCTTTAATGGTAGGAGTTTTTTTCACTGCTTCCTCCTTAGTTCACCATGCGCTTCAGAGAGTGTTGAATACTATTTTAAAACGATGATATGTTGGTGAAAATGAATTAATCTACCACCACTACTAAACGCTCCCGCTGCCTACGTGGTTGTTTCACGGAGAGCAGCATCTATCAACTTTGTATTTGTTTTTCCACAGCACTAAGTTTGCAATGACGAGGCCCTCCGGGCCTAAAATATAAAATTTATTTATTTATTTATTTAAATGCATCTTTTCAGAATCCGAGAGCAGATAACGGTTCATTTCGGCTTTGAGTCAATTGCCTGCTGGTAGTAGTCTGAAACGCACAATGAGCCATCGGTTTTGCGATCAAGGATTGATATAGATTTCCAAGTCAAAAATATTGCCGAGTACAGTTATTTCTACTCCTTGTAGGTGACGCTGTTCTGCTTTGGCCGTCGATTTGATCGCTTTGAAAAAATGAGCTTTGCACAAAAAAAGTTGACAATCTGCTGATAATTGGAACATTACACTGGACAAAAGGATCGAAACTGGACATTCCCTGCTGTTTTGCCAACAAATAATATACAATCAAGTTGAAACTAAATCAAATAATGTGGAATAGCACAATTGAATTGCATTGCATTGAGTTCCAATCAAGTAAATGTGGTTGTTTTCCTTTCCTGACCATGCGGACTGGCCAGTGAACGATATGGTATGCCTCTTCGGATCAGGTAGTTGAAAGCACTACCTATGCAAGGCCTGGAGACAGTGGACACTGAAAAACAAAATCGGACGGCAATTTTTTGGCTGTCCTCCATAATATCCCGTGATATTAAGTACTTAGTTTTATCGAGCTTGGTTAGGTTATACAGCGTTGTGTTAATTCCTGTCAGCCTTTTTCTGACGAATTTTTCTCCATTTTTCAGTTTTAAGTGAATATCGGTCTGACATCCCTCAAAAATCCTCAAAATTTGACGAGTCATTGTTTTCAGTATCATGCTTCCAATCGAATAATGTTAATCGAGTGTTCTATATTAAAGACAGTTGAGCCTCCCACTGCAACACATATGTCCGTCGGTTAATTCCGATTTTCGTTCTTTAAAATTAAAAAATATTTTAGTCATTTAGTAACACTGTACTTCCTCATCGTAAACAAAACGTATTTGTTTTTCTGTACTATAAACCTGCCGTCCACTCGAAGTGGGATCGGCAGTCTTCTCCCTATGGCTCTTCATAGTGTTGTTCCCACTGAACTGCGCCAATTAAGGGCGTGTTTGCTTTGCGGTCTTGTAAAAACACAGTCTCAGTTTGAGATGAGTGGTTGTGATAATTGTGAAGATTATATGAATATCCAAGGTGATCGAGACGCCGTACGCCAATATACTTCCAATAATTTTGACGGTCTCATCGCAATGATGTGTCCCGCTGAAAGCTGGGTAGCGCGTTGGACAATGATCGACAAACTGACTCCTGGAGTCTATGCTATGAGCGTGTACGGAAAGTTACCAAAAAGCAAGATACAGGACCTTCGAAGTAAGGGTATCGTATACCACTCTCGCGATAGGAGTCAAATGTACGTGTTTTACCTTTGTGGATGTCAACTGTTAACGTTACATGTCTTTATCAATTTGCCTTCATTCCCACTAAATTATAGTGCGCCATTCTCGGCTGATTAATTCTGTTTGACATTTTGGAATGAGTTCATAAGCTTACTACGATAGTTACTCTGATTTGTTCTCATTACCAGTTCATTTAACCTTACACATCTTGATAAGGATCAAGGGTTTTGTTCAACTCTATTAACTTGATTGTATAATTTGATAAGGCGTTCAAAATGCAACTGTTCTGTCTTATTTGAGTTGTTGGCGACGAAGTCATCGCACTTCGCGGAAAGAGTTACTCACACTCGGTAGATTGCCAATGTCACTGACGTTTCCAGATCCGCTTAGCCAAGGTTCTCACTCTGTCGCTATATTTTGCTAATAATATCAGGATGGCTTTACCATTCTCGTTGTTGGACCTAGTACCAGTTGCCTGGATCGGTAACTGTGGTGTACTTGGGACAATGCAGCCAAAATGGCCTTTCTGAATGCATCCCAGAACCCTTATCTTTCCGTGTATTGTGGGGTTGGCTGCTGCCGTTTACGGCTTGGCCTGCGAAAAACTGTAATTGTACGATCAGGGATTTTGTTTTGTGAGCGTGCTGCAACTTTGCGGGGTTAAGGCTTCTTTGATGGGACATACTGCAAATTATGTGAAATTTAAAACGTGTACCAACAGGAACATTGTTTTATCCGTCGCTATTGTCAATTTCCAAAGTATGCGTTGACCTGCCATCGTGAACTTAACGGACCTAATGGCGGCGTTTACTCTTATTTTTTGCTTTTCCACTAATGACTTCCATTGACAGATTTACTCAGGAAATTCTACTTGGACAGTTAACTTACTGCATTAGAATTTGTGGATTCCATACGTTGCCGTAGGTCTAGCGGGTAACTTAAAATAAGAATGGGGGAACTCGCGGATGACGATGGGGACTCGCAGCTTAGGCAGTTGGAACATTAGCTGTACTGAAGCCTTCCTCTTTTCAATGTTGGTTCGAATGCCACCGAATTTTTATAGCTGTGTCAAATGAAACATTACTTATTGTTTGACGCATATAGGAAACAGATCAACTGCAGAGCAATGACTTTAATATTATCTAATCGTGAGAAAACCACACCCTTACACCATGGATTTACTTTCTGACGGTTACCTACTTTACTTCTATTTAGTCTCTCAGCTTTTTATGCACAGTCTTGTCAGGAACAACTAACAGCCATGCAGGTATGGGATTTTGTTTCAACGGGGGCATGACCCAGGTAAAATTTACCACTAACCTCGGTGCGCCTATTTATCCACAGTCGCCACTTGCACTTTGTTATTTCTTCACTGTTATTTTCCTTGTGGTATGCAGTCCTTCTACAGAACTATTATTTCGCAATAAGTCCAAAGGGCCGTGTCGACGATGCGGCTCAAAGTTTGAAGTGCCTGAATTTTATTTTCCAATCAGCAGGGAAAGTGGGGTTTTCCTTTGATTCTAAACTTTTCCCGAATAGAATTTTCGATTGTTCTCGCAGCTGCGTGGGTATAATCTGGATGACCGTCCAAGCAGTAATGCTTCATCGTCGCGAATACTGAAAATCTTCGTCGAAAATTTTGGCAACTGTAACATATATTTCATCTCCCACAGCATTCTGCCGTCAGCCGGAGGCTCATGCACGAAAACCCCACTACTTTGACTTCTATTCGGCAATAGGGGGCGTTGCAAGTCCGGGCATTTCTGTGCTATATCAAAAAGTAACCTCGGGTTTTCTATGCGTGCCAAACGTTTCCGACTATCAGGGCGGAAAGGTTAGTCAGCCTAAACGAAAAACTGAAATAAAGACTGGCGCATCAATCCTTATTGATCGTGGCGGGAGTCTTCGCTCCAGCTGCCGGACTCAGGAATATTTGAATTGACTAGATTGGGCGGTAAATTGCACTGAGCAAACCAAGTGTGGGCAGACGCGGGGTTTTCACATAGACACTGACAAATGGACTGCCGCTTTAGACTTGTGTCGACCCTGCATCTTTCCACCATGCGGTCTGTTTATCACTTACCTACCTAATGCATTCCTATGCAACATTGTTGGTGCACACATCAACTTGAACAACATTTTACCATTTATTTTTATTTTTGGATAATCAGTACGTTGTAGACGAACGGCCAAATCTTGTGCTGTTACTTGGTAGTTAATCTGTATTCCAGATGCCCGAACACTTCCCAATAATTAACACTTCCTTCTAATTTCAGGTGACCTTCTACCATTACTGTTCACGCCATGCTATGCTGTCTTCGTGATTTACCTCTTCGTCCCTCTTGTATATAAAATTTGAATAAATTTTCCCATAATCTATAGCTTTCGGAAAAAAATTTTACATTCCCATAACGTTATGATCGCACTGTTGATATAAAAGATTGTATTTAAAAGAAATAAAAGAGTACTGTCTATTTCAAGTTTAACGCGGCTGGAATATCAAACAGCAAAGGGAAATTAGCGCGTTCTTCAAGTAGGCCTGCGAGATGGAGCAGCCGCGGCTCTGACCATGGCGGCCCAATCACTTGCAGCCCTATGGGGAGGCCAATTGTTTCTGGCTGGTTTGACAACTTGATGGGAATAGTAACTGCGGGCAGGCCAGCGAGGTTGACGCCCACGGTGCAGACGTCTTCGCGGCTGCATCGACTGCGACTATCCAGTCGGCGGAAATCCGCCAGAAGGGGAGCGGAGTGCAGACTGACGGGTGTCAATAGGAAGTCCACTTCAGTGAAGACCTAATGCATTAGAAAATGGATAACCCTGTGAACTGGGGACATAATAAAGTCATGTTCAACAGGATCACAGCTAATAACGACCTCAGTGTGAGAGGGGTACATTGGAAAGTGAAGTGACGACTGAGGAAACATAGCTTATTCACTCTTATTCAAGCTGCAGGCTGAAAGCAAGCGCAGTCACTTGCGCTGCATCTGCCATACCCTCTCTAATTCCCGTGTCGGATGTCAACTTAGAGTCAAGGAGACCCAGGAGCAGAATCGGACGCAGCTTTGGACGAGTGTCTGTATGTTATTAATAAGTACGTTGGGCTAGATCAGAGACGCTAGCTCCAAGCTTTAATGATCGCAGGTGGATGTTTTCTATGTCTATAAACGCAGCAAACGTTCTCGGTGTGCTTTCGGCCAAAGGAGGAATTTTTGAGTAATGGCTTTTGGTTTGGAGAGACATATAGCTTGAGATATCCCAAGGTGAAATTGCGCCACGCGAACTGATAAAAGACAAGATCTTTATCCGAAGAGATATAGCTAATCGCGATATCTAAATCGACAAAAATTGATGTATTGGGTGTCGGCCCGACCAGTTTTGAACTCTGGACCGTGTGTGTGGAAGACTGGTGGTAACTGGGATTCTCCGAGCACCGTCGTCGAATGAAACCGTCTACACTGGCTGCAGAAAAACAGCGAGGATGTCCCAGGCTACTCAAGAAGGGCGAGTGAAATGGTCTGGGAACATTCTTTGTCTTTCGTCCAGTCCGGCGCTGATACGTAGGCAGCGAAGAAGCCACTTCGAAATGTGACTCGACACATTCCGTCAAGAAATGAAGGTGTTTAATGGAGTTTCTGTACTCGGGCATCCTTGTCGTGACAGATGTACAAATCAGTTACATTCAACATCCTCGAGGCCGACTAGTCCAGGCGTGATCACAGCCGTACCAAGTAAGTTCTGGCTTGATCTGAATGTCTGCACACTTATCACAATAACGAGGCGGCTACTTTGACCTTCATAACGATCTTCGAAGAAGCAGGAGTTTCCAATTTACCCGAATGAGTGACGCGTATTATTAAAAATGACATGGAAGAGGGTATTAACACTTCTGGCCTGTATATCGTCGTCAGTCATTTAAGCCAACATTCAGGGGACCTAAAGTCAAGGAGCATCGAATAAAAATCACGAAAACCGCCCCTATAAGCTGCCATTTGGATTAAAAGTGATCTTGCCGGATGGCTATAACTTTCCCGGCCTTGATGAGCGTCTTCTAATGCCTATAGACAAAGGGCGTCGCTATACTAGACGTCTAAATACCTACACCAAATACAGCATCACTCAGGAGAAGGGATGAGGGAGGGTGGAATCCGACTGGCCAACATCCAGTACTCTACCTGATCAAAATCACGTCTTATCAGTCTCCAAAGTCGCCGAGCCGCATCAAGATATTTGTGCTGTTGGGAACGCAGAAGAAAGAAGTTGCCCGCCAGAATGCGCCTCTTCACTTCTGGACCGAGTCCAAGTTGACGGGAAGCAGCCATCAGGCCGTCGGAGGTATCCATGTTGAGGTGAACCAGCTGTTTTTTTAACTCCTCCGAGGGATCCGCACGAAGACCATAGCGCAGTCCATCGTATCTGTTAGTAAACAAGGCAGCTGTAGAAAGCACTTGAAACAAAATACTGCTATCAGGGTTGAAGGCCATGGAAACGACATAGTTGGATGTAAGTCACCAGTGTTCCCAAACCAGTAGGCTGCATGGACTTGCGGGAACTTCGGGGCGAATTTATGTCTAGAGGAAACATAAGACCGATAACACTGCAGCATTCAGTTGCTCATTAGATTAGCAGAACCAATGGTACAGGCGCTCACCAAAGGCCGCTAAACTACCTGCCGACTTCAGTTACGTTGGCGATATCGCGGCGCTATTTCCCATCTACGAAGAACACGGTAGTCAAATGAGCAAGATGGCAAAATATTCTTCTTGTGACAACAGTAAGAAAGGTCACTCGAAGAAGGCAGACACCTACAAATTAAGCTAAAGTAACAGCAAAAGAGACGTCGCCATGTACTGATGCTGTTGGCAACGCGTTGCTAATCTTGTCGGTCTAGGCAGGATCCCAAACGCCCAAGAGATTTCCGCGAGCCGACGTGTGTCACGTCCTCTAAGGTGTTTGAATGCTTTGGAAGACGAATGCTTCAACTACTGCTGCCCAAAGACAGGTTTCGTAGTGGCTAGCGATAACACAGCCTCCCGCTGATACCATCTCTGCAAAACGGCTGAAGTGGCGTTTATTGGCTCTTCGTTGCTGCCGAACAAGAATTGGACGTTAATTCGAGGTCTGTATCCTCGAGTCCCATTGAAATATCAAAGCTGGTGGAGCGGCTAATCGCTACAGGAAAATGAAAGAAGCCAAAAAGAGCAGCTGCCGGTCGTTATGCGTAGAAAAGCACTACGTCAAGTCAATGAGGCCTTCGAAATTGCATACAACTGAATTGTTCCGCTCACGCAATCATAGGTTTCCATAATTGTCGAGCACATGTTGTTCGTGGGCGTGTAATCCGCAATTATTGCGTGCGCGTCACGTGGAACGTGTGTTGTAAACAATGTTTTCGTCGCATACAGTGGAGCCTCGGGCGACGAGTAGCTCTATTTATGAGCATTTTAGGTGACGAGCGAGCCACCAGTAGAAAATGTGTTTCGACTAACGAGCTTCCGCTCAGTTAACGAGCTGTAAGTGCGTGTGTATGTGTCCGCCGTTGAGTCTTCTCCCCAGGACGTGGGTCATCGGTCATCTGCAGCCAAACAGTGAACATATGCAGTTTGATTGGCTACGATTTTCAAGACGAGCGTTTCACACGATAAGCTCGGTGCCGGAATGGATTAAACGCACCTACTTTTAACAGTACCGAGCACTTCCCACGTGGAAATATCCGACTTGTTTCTGCCGATTAGAATTCTGGAAGCGGTCGAAAAGTTCTAACCAACTGGAGGTCAGGGCTGGTGATTCGCTGCGAGCTTTTTACCTAGCCTAGACTATGTAACAAATGGAGAATGGCCTTAAGGAGTCGGGGAATTTATCGAGTCGGCGACTGCTGTTCATTCCATGGTTTGGAACTCAACTAAACCAAGTAAAAGGTTTGACCACAAGAGGCGAATGCAAACATTTCGTGAGTTGAAATGTTTCTTAGAGTACCAAAACAGTCTTCTCTACCGCCTCTTTGTGAATGTGCAATCGGCACAATCGCTCGGTCTCGAGAACTATGTCCAAAGTGACTAGAACGGGACACTAATCTCCACCACCCACAATTTTGTTTGCATTACAGATAGGCTGCTGAGCAATTAAAGCAACGAGAGGACCTAAGGTTTTAGTCATCAAATATGTAGCGAACGTTACACTGCTGCGGTACGGGAGAGGCTTGAATAAAAATTTCATTTGGGTGTCATGCGAATTTCCAGACTGCTAGAACCTTCTCCCAATACGCCTAAACAATTTAATATGTCCACTTGAGTGGGCTTGGACACTCCCGCGGTATTTCATTGGAGACAAAGTTGGTGCAGATCTATTACTGCTTTCTGCTTAGGTCTCTGATGATGAATCCGCGACGGATCTCGAAACTTCAGGCGAATAAAAGTGTTTTTTAAGCGATCGGGTCGTCTTCTTCATAAAGTAGGTGTTTTGTATCCAAGGGACTGTTATAAATTGGCGGTGTTCAAAGAACTCTAGTTTCCATCCGCCTCAATAGTTACGTCGAAGGGGATTTCAGTGAGCAACTAAGTTGAACTTGGATAAGGAAAGAGACGAGTCGAGCACCGGATCCGGTGCCAGATACCTGGAACGCGAACTTTCTCATTCATTCACTAACTTGAACTTCCCACAATTTTGTTTGCATTACAGGCAATTCAAACAATTTTGTCATAATACATTTCAAGTGCACGTCTTCACTACTCCTTCATGGTAGCGATATACAATGCTCTGTTCAGAAAAGCGTTCAATACAAGAGTTGCCTTTGTCTTGCCAACAGCTACACTCTGAGCCGGTCCTAAAATACAGAACAGTAAGTATACCTGGACATATTCGAGGCAACTTCCACAGCGCAGAGGACTGAGTAGACAGCTGTCGCCACCGGCAGGTGTGGCAAACTAACAGCCCCAACGCCGAAATGGAATTCATCGGCCAGCCAGCCAGCCACCTCATCCCACACAACGGCTATCTCCGGTGACATGTCGGGCGTATGAAACTCCCAGGGGATACCGATTCGCAGACGGACGTCTTCAGTCGGCTGGACTCTGAGCGCTGCCTGAATGTCGCCCAACGCCTGGCGTCCTCCGGGTGGAAGCGAGAGTGTGGAGTCGCCGAGGCGGGCAATAGGTTCACCTCGTTCACGGCCGACTGTCATCCAGACGCGCAGCAGATCCGCAATGTCCGCGACACGTGGGGCAATCAGCGAGGGTGAATCGAGGGTGTTGGCTAGGGGAACAAGTCCACACCGCGAGACCAGACCGAAAGTGGGCTTATATCCGGTGACGCCACAGAAGGCTGCTGGCAGCCTGCAGGAGCCGCCGGTGTCTGAAGCCAGTGCAACCGTTGTGAGACCCGCGGCGACAGCCGCCGCGCTGCCACCAGAACTGCCGCCGGCGATTCGCGCGGCAGTTTGAGCTGGCGAGCTCCAGGGATTCAATACTGGCCCAGTGAGCTGGTTGTGAATGGAGGCGGAGCCCATGGCAAATTCATCCATGTTGGTTTTGCCAAGGAGGAGACCTCCGGCGCGCAGTAGTGATTCAACAACCTGAAAGGAATGCGGGTAATGCAATGTAGTGGTAAATTGTACACAAAATGGGCTTACTAAAACGAAATAAGTAGTTAGTTATGTGTTACTTAAAATTGATCCACGTCGGTCTTGCCGAGGAGGCGATCTCTAGCGCGCAGAAGCGAGCCAGCAACGCGAATGGATTCACAATAACATAGGAAAAGAATCTGCAGGAAAGGACAATTATGTTTCATGGACAATAAACAAATCTTGGGGAAATTTAAGTTGGTCACCCTCCTTAGACAGCCCTAGCACCTAGTTTTAGTGTAGTTTAATTAGATACCGCCAAAATGAGATAAATATACTTAAACAACTACACCAAACTAAAATTTAAAAAATTAAATAATAAACGAAAAACTAAAATAATACCACCGATCCTGCCAGATATAATTCTGGGACTAGGGGCACGTAAGTTGGGCGACCAATTTAACTTTCGTCAAAGTCTTAAAAGGACTCAAGTCTCTAGGTTGATCGCCTCGAACACAATGCGAGTATTCAGCATATTTGAAGGTTATTGGCATCTCGCATTCGCGTTGTCCTGTCTGCCTCACGTTCCCGGTCGATTCACTGCTTAAGACGCGCAGAATATCGAAGCTAATAAACGCGCGTCATTTCATTTGATTGGCTGCAGGCAACATATGGCAGGCCCTGGAGGCAAGAAATACCAAGAGCGGACATGGAATGACAGTAGAAAGCTGGTCCATTCTACGCCATCTTTCCTGAATTCTGATTTCAAAACCATTCATTTTTTCGACGCCACAACTCGGAAGAAGCAATCCTACTGCTTCTCAAACACATTAACGGTTTTCGCCGTCACTTTTCACCTACAAGTGTGTCCCATGGTCAAACCATCCACTGAAAAGATACGCGTACCTGGGTGCATACATTCGCGTTTGAGCTTGTACGGATGGTCGCGCAGATGAGTCATTCTCGTCAACTCAAAGAAATTTTCTGACTTCAGCGAATAGGCATGTCCATGGATAAAAATGCGGAAAATAGCTAGCTGAACGAGCCATGTTGCTTATTATATAAAGACGAGCTACACATGAACTGTCTGCAGTTTTTAAATGCTCGATGCAAAACAAATGTCAGCAAAGACAAGCTACAGTGGAATTATAGTTTGTGCCTTCGTAGTCGTCAGCAACCCGCAGACGAAAGATTCAATAAATCAATGAAGCTGCAGGTGAAAAGGGGGCTTCCAAAATGATTTACCGGAGCGGTGTAAGGAGCATGAAAGTTGGCTAGTGCTTTGGATGCACAAGTGGTTCGACCGGTCAAAACGCAGTAATTGTCTTTCACCATAAACGGAATACCAGAAAGTTCACCAGCAGCTGGGGAGGAGAGGGAGACAGGGTCCGGAAATCGATCGCCCACGACTGCGTTCGTGGCAGGCAGGCCCAAGCTAGAGACTGGAAGTCCTGCGGAGACGGCTGAACGATCAGCCTCAATTCGTTGGGCAAAAAATCTCCATATTTCGGAAGGGTCCAAGTCTTTAGCGAGTATTGCTCGCCTAAGCCGGGCAATAGTACCGGGTTTTTTCATGACTGCCCTGGGATGTCAAACCCTGAAACAGGTTTATATATATATATATATAAAAACTTACAGGCTACTGAATAAATAAAAGTAGCAATGAGTGAGAAGATGTACGCGCGATCACTGGAACAACAGGTATATTAGCCTGACATTTTGGACTCGTACAGGAGGCCATCAACAGAGGCTGTGAGAATGCAAAAGAAAATGAGCAGTGTTTGTAGTCAAACGAAGAAGGGAAGCTGGGTCTCAAGCCATGTGTCCTTGACTGGGAAATGGACCGCACCTCTTGGCTGTGAGTGTAGCGCATGATAGCAGGGCAGTATATAAACATGCCTGCTGATGGATTCCGTGTTAGATCCACAAGCCCCCAACAGCTTCCGCCCTGTCTTATAGCTTGCTCGCGAAGTTTAACTCGCGGTATTTCGTCAGGATATGAATAGTGCCTCCCCAAGCCACGCGTCTATGCCCGATTGTTCGCAAAATGAATCATTGTCTGCATACTTATGAGGACCGTCACACCATAAAATTTGATCGACTCCATAAAATTGCTTATCTGCATGAAGTCACTTCTTTATTTGTATGATTCTGCTACGCAGGTTAGTTGTCGGATGACATGCGCTACTCACACTACATTCAGTTGCTTCGGACACATTATTTACTTACCAAAGTGTTTATGGCTCTCCGTTCGTTTCCCATTTGGGCTTTCAGATGCAACGACTGATGAAGCTGTTTGGATATCTACGCTTTGCTAGTTTGTCCCGAAGCTGCCGTATTTATCTTAACCGCGCCACCAGCTCAGCGAAATGACTATTTTTACCGTTCGAGAGAGCGCTGTAACACAGGCACGTATGTGCGCCATTTAATGGTTACTATGTTTGTGAAAAACATGAGTTTTGTTAGTCGCATATTCACCTCCATTTGCGAAAAATGAGATGCAAAACTTGGAAGAGCAACACGAAAATAGATTGTTTAATCTTCTGAAAGTAACTCCTACCAACACGTCGAACTATTAAAGTCTGCGCAAAGACAAATGGCTCGGGCTATGGCTCAATCGGAGGTAATACACTCACAGGAGATACTATGCATTCACAGGTCCCAGTACACCTATAAGGCTACCTATCACGGTCGGCCGGCATCTTCCCAATCACATGCCAGGATATTAGAACTTCCTTTTTTCAAGAATCTCTGTTTTCCACCTCTCAGACCTGCTCAGTGTACACATATACCATCAATAGCTAGGCACCTATCAAGGCAGACGCAAGAACACCATCCCATCTAGTTAAATTGACGGATGAATAAGTCCACCACTATCACAATCTTGGCTTACGTAGTTGACAATGACCATCGAGTAGATGTCAATAAAGCATTTCGGGTGTCAAACCAGATTTTAAAGCATAAATACCGTGGGGCATTCTCCGATACTCACCTCTACGTGTCAAATCAAAACGCTCTCTAGGCGGCCGCGACCGTGTGACTAAAAACGGTCATCCAGCCAACCAATCGCGCATGATCTTAGGCGAGCTGATAACGAGCACGACTATTTGTCTGACCACTGATTGTTAAAGCCAGAGATACACAGTGGAGTAGGACGAATGCTTTCATAGCTACAGACGTTGGTAAAACCCCTTTTTGTTCAAGTTGAGTATAGTTTCATTTACCGAAAATGGAATTTGGTTCAATTTAATCCCCAAATATTTAGTAACACTTTTAAAACGTCAATAATTATAGTGTAAATGGTTCTTGCTAGACTGATGCCCAAAGTTGGCTATAATTTTGAATAAATCCTGCGAACCGTTATTCATATAGAGTCGAAGGATCGCAAGGCGGCTGTTTCATTCATATTTCTCTGATGAAAACCACTCATTGAGTGATGACGACGTACGTTTGTAATAGACAGTAATAACGCACGGGGTCATCTCACTCGCCCGTCAAGTTTCCTATTGTTTCAACGTTGTCAATAAAACTGAAAATGAGATCGACTGTACTAGTCGACTGAACAGTTGCCCAAAGTTGTATAGGCCTAAACTGCTGATCAGATCTCACAAATTAGGATATCGGTACGCATAGAGGTTCTGGAGCCCAGAGATTGGGTCCACGTCCACCAAGCACGATAGCGCTGGGCTTCGAACGAAGTGGTCCGCTTCGGACAATCGCAGGCGGTGACTTTTCCCTTTCTCACCTTCTCAATGCTATCAGAGACACACGTTCTTATGAACTCAAGACACGCTCTCATACCTTGTTCTGGATTTATTGATTGTATATAATCAACCAGGTTTGTGTTGACTTCCTCTGGCCTTGTCTTTTTTAAAAGGACGCGGTTTTCTAACGCTCGGATATCATCGTAGTTAGAAGCGGCTTCCCACTGTGGTCGTCCTTCCCAACCACACATATGAGTTAGATGTAAATGTACTTGAAACGACCAGCATTGATTTAACCAGCCTCAATTATGCCACGAATTGTACCCCTCCAGGCATGACGATCCGCGCCAGTAGATCTGGACAATTCAACCCCTTATCTTCTCCAGCGACAGAGGCTGAATACCGGAGATCCAAGAATCTAATCAGAGGCCATACCACATGCTTGATACCCCAAACGAGACAGATTTTATGCGAGAACAGCTAAAACAGCACTTCATTTGCCCGAGATGTTTATCTCAAACGAATTATGTGGAAAACAAATTCTGATGGCACTTTGTAGGCAACGATAAAGTTGCTGTAGTGACTTTGCAGAATCCCGGCAGAAGTACTTCGGGTAAGGCAGTCAGTCGACATAATAGGAAATTCTCCCTAAGAGAACTACGATGATTTATGGCCCCAAGACTGACGACAAAAGCAAACAGAATCGAAGATCAAATCAACTTAATAATTCCATACAATCCCGGAAAATGTTGCTCCGTGGTTTGTTGCGACTGCGACACACAGAACCCATAATCGCACGGCTCTGAAGTTCTCATAATCCCAAAAACGAGTAGTTTCCGCACCGATAGAAGCGAACAGGCGAGTTACAAGGAGCACTTCATAAAGAGAAGATGCAATCACTGGAACATTAAGCTTATTCGCTCTAAGGTTGGCTGAACCGCACGCAATGTTGGATATACTTTCAACGTAAGGACTACAGAATACGGAATCGTCTCGAAATGCGCCCACCGAGGGAAGTGTTAACGCTTTTACAACTTCCATCCGGATATCAACTTGGTTCACGATTTCACAAATCTAAGCTGCATTTATCGAGAAAATTTGCGGGAACAGTCTACCGAATCAATTGAGGCTTAATTCAAAACGCTCCCCTGTGACAAAGCATGATTAAAATATATACGGAGCAGACAACTAGCTAGTTCCAAAACCGTAAACCTTACGACTTAACCGTCAATCAGCTTTCCTCAGGTATCACAATTTTTTTGCATTCCAAGATAATGACTGGTTTGTGGCTATTATCAGACTTTTGTAAGAGCAACCCAGATTACAAACTTTTGCGTGCTGCATTGCGAGCGAGCCATTGAAGTCAATCGTCACCTACTGTAGATGGATGAACACACGATAATCCCTCTCGTCATAATTGCCTCACAAGGTGTTTTACCTATAAGGTGCGATCAGTGGGGCCCTCATAAGCGGAGAGGAGCACTTCAACAGATTAAGCCTACTACGAGGAGTCGGAGGACGGACCAGAACCGCATACTAAATGTAAACAAAGTCAAGATATCATAGAGAAAATAAGTACGGGTGGCAGATTTTACGCGCAGAATAGGTTGTTGGCTTAGTGTTTTGGGCAGTTATCACCATCCCTTTTACATTACGGTCCAGCAAGTGCATGCCCCAAGGCAAGGAAATTTCAGAAAAGTAACGATTGCAGGGCGCGCACAATAGAGATCCATTTCTAAATGCACAACACTCACTGACTTGCGGATCACAGTTAGGACAAAAAGAAAGAAGATTTCACTGCCCGAAAAATGCGTGGGTTGTGGAGGCAGAGTTCACAGCGGGACGTAGGGCATGAACAGGAGTTACAAAATAGTAAAGTGCTTGGATAGCTTTATTTGTTTTAAAATAAATGAAGACATGGAAGAGTGGCGAGAAAGTTCCAGGTCAGGTCAAATCGTCGTCATCAAACGGATCGTACCCGAAATCTGAGTGAATAAATCGATACATAAAAGTAACTTACCATTCACAAAATCGCATGGATTTTCGCCGGTGGATTCGGGTGATGACCAGGATGGAAGGTCCTAATAATAATTTTTTTAAAAGCCAAGTCTTACATCTTCGTCCACGGGATTTCCTATGTTGTCAATGTGCGGGTCCGTCTGGACGTTCATGCTGTAATATGGAAAGGGAAATTGAACTGACGGTCGGCAGCATATAGATAAGGTTGGATTAAAATAACGAAACGACCCACGTCACCTTTCCCGTCGATATGGAGGATTTAAACCTCTAAAAATAAAGGTCACTTTAATTTGGCTGGTTTCAGAAGAGACGCATAAGCACATAAGGCTTATTCCTAAAGCATAACAGGCAGATAGGCTGTTGTGAGTGATCGCGCTACGAAACTTACCCGTTCTATTGTGCTCAGACACCCAATTTAAAGTTAATCAGACAGTCGCACAATGATTAGACATATATGCAGAGGAATATATTGTATTTGTTGTGACAGTTGTCCGGAATCAGGCGCGAGCGCAACCGGAGCCGCCACGTCTGACTCAGATCCCACAAAACGGGAGTGTCATAAAGGCCGTGGGTGGCTGGTGACTGAACTTGCACGCACACGTGCCACCAACTCCTATCGTCCCCGATTTTCGACACTAGTTATGAGAGTGCAACCCCAATAACATCTACTATGACCTGATCTTCACCTTTGTTGGTCGAGCGCATAACCACGCGGCCCATTTAGGGGGTACATTGGTCTACATGCACGAGTACTGATCCACACCCAGTCTAGTGCTCTCCTGAGTTCACTTTAACTCTACCTGCCGATTCCTAAAATTGAAGGTGTGTTCATAAATAAAGAAGAAAACCGTTCGCTCGTTCATAAGTCGATGTTTTATTGATGGCTTCCCCAGGGACTCCAACTAGTATGACATGCACTGCCATACATTAAGGAGGCGTCAGAGGCGGCCGAGCACATTGATGCGGGACTAGATGTCCGAATAAAGCACCGGCAGGCTCACGAAAATCAAGGACCGATAAAATCCTAGTGAACATTCGGGTGTAATTTATTGCATGCCGTGTGCAAACCGTCCTTGTAAATAAACAGGACAAACTGAACGCAGGTTGGGATCGCACATACACCAGCATAACGGGCTGTGATACGGGGTTACGGATAAGTGCAAGTTGCTGTCAACACATACGAGACAGGTTACGAATTCCACTTCATGCACCATTTTAGGAATACCACGAACTAGAGCAGGCTTTGGCTTTTAATATACAATCTACACATATCAGAATTTCATTAAATTTTCCGATTACCAAAGTTATAAGTGCAGATAACAGGCATGAAAAAACCACGCTATCACTGTTCTAAAGTGCACATCTGCATGAGCACAACGGAGAGGGCGTAGAATAAAGAACTAAAGGTTATCAATGAGCATGCGGCAGAAGGAGGTACTGGTCTGCATAGGTTAACTTTATGCTTTCTGTAGAAGAAAAATGCTAATATAATAGGGACTTTATGCTTAGAACGACTAGTGAGAAACCTTCAACGTACACCCGCACCCGACCCTCTGAGTTGCGGTGCATACTTCATCTATTTTCCACGATATTTAAAAACGATATATCCAACTGACGGTAAAGCTGAAGAGAAGGTCAAACGCCCGTTCTAGATCTTGCACTTTCAGCAATGCGGAAAACAATTAGAAGTTCATGAAGATTAATTCAAGTCTGCTAGTGTAAACTCCACTTAACAGTTCAAGTCAACTGAACCAGCCTGTTCACCAAGGCGTCGCAGTTCAATGTGTACCGCGTGATTAAATGAACAAACTTTTCATAATGATTTACAAATGGATTTTTCAATGTGTTTAAAAAATAAACAATACCAGCTTGACAGTTTCTTAGGTGCAGAAACACAAAAACTTGACAAATCAAATGACAACTTGGGTTTTTCCGTGTTTTAAAAGTCTCGAGCTGATCTACACATATATCCCTAACAGAAAAACGCTAGCGCCGCGCGAAGTCGTCTAGCACCGTCGCGTTATTCTGTTCCTGCGTTGAGCGCACGCATAGATGTGCCCCCAGGCGACATGCGAGAAGCGTTCCTAGTCGGCGTCACCCCCTGTGATAGGGGGGATACCATCCCCCATCTTCCTGGCACAGGCAACCCGCGGTCGAAATCTGGGCCAAATAGGATCTAGTCTATGCATACAGAAGATTGACACCCTATGACAAGTGCAAGTGGGGGGGGCTAATCAGATGCACGCAGAGTAGCGCGACGGCGCTAGCGTTTTTCGATTAGGAATGCAGAAAAAATCTGCATAACACGAGGTAGACAAGTGGCTTTCTGATTAGCGAAGCTTTATAACTTTTCTTACAAAAAAATTATTGTTAAAATTAGTTAAGGATTACTAACCTAATAGGTGTAAGATGTTGAAGGAAATCTTTAAATCGCCGCGAATTATATGGAGCGGGCGTTATTTAGGCAATACAAAGTAGACTACATAGCAGTCCATCTCCAATGACAAGATTAAACTTATTCAATTTCAATATATTTAAGACAAGAGGCCTAAGGCCCGAAGGAGTCTCTTCAAAGATAGTTCAAGGCAGAAAAATAAACTCAAACAGGACGGCGGTCCTCAAAAGGAAGTGGGAACCGCTGGCTGGTTGACTAGATGTTGTCATCCACGGCCATTAGAAAAAAGACATCGAGGCGGCTTTCAAAACTGAGCACCGACATTGCTTGGACAATGCCCTCACTCAGCCAGTTCCAGTCTTTGATGACCCGACGGGAAAACTGGTAATTCTGAGGCAGATGGTCTGAACTTTGCTGGACTAGGCGAAACGAGTGGCCTCGGGTGCGAGCGTCGTAATTTCGAATGATGATCCAATCCAACTCTGGGTAGTTTTTGAACACAACCAAGCGGAACAGAAAAATTATATCCCCTTGACGTCGACGATACTCCAGAGAAAACAATTCTAAACTGCGAAGACCTGCTTCATATGGAAGTCCACGGAGTTGTGGGACCATCCTAGAACCCAGTCGTTGCACCGATTCAAGTGCGAGCATTTCTCCTGCGTAGCAAGGAAAGAAGCAAGGCCCGAGAACTCGATGATAGGCCGAACATATATGGAGAACAGATTTTTAAATATGGCGGGAGACCACAAAGAGAAGGTCCTTCTCAACATCCATAAACACCCAAGCCCAGCTGCACGAATTTCGGCTGTGTGACAGTTTGTTTTCAAATTGTCTTGTATTGTGATTCCGAGGCCGCAGAATTCCGTGACTTTTCGGAGATGGACACCATTGCGCGAGTATGGTGAGACGGCCTCAGTAGATCCAATGGTCATGAACGCCGATTTCGCAGCATTGACCGGCAATTGGTTACTTGAAGCCCAAGAGGCTAACTGTATAAGGTTCTGTTGCAGAGCGATTATGTCGTTGGCACCTGTGACATCACGCCATATTTTTAGGTCATCGGCGTACAATACGAAAGGAGATGAAAGGCGTTGTTTCAGATCCTGAACGTAGATGGAGAACAAGGTGGGGCCAAGAATGGATCCTTGAGGAACCCCAGATGATGCGACCTTGGCAGGAGACAATACACCTCGACCACTGTCACTCCAACTCCTATCACTCAAATATGACCGGATTCAGTTCAAAATGTTGGCACCAATACCAAGGGTTGCTAACTTGTTAACGATCAGTTGGTGAGAAACCCGGTCAAACGCTTTACTGAAGTCGATAAATACAACATGCGTTGGGCACCCCTATCTTTCGATTCGGCCCAAGACTCACGGGCATACATAAATAACATATTGCTCGCTGCCTATGTTTCAGTGCAAATAACCCAAGAACTACAGTATGTCGCAGAAATAACGACAGAATTCCTAGGCTCACGAAAAAGCCTTTAAGACAGCAGAAGGCGGCCAAAAGAGATGCGACGAAAGTGTTGATAGTGCATGTAAAGATTAATAAGGATAACCTACTTAACATGGCAAAACTTGGAAACTAGATGGATAGTGGGTGCTAAAATCCTGCATTATTTTTGGTCCCATGGAAAACTCATACAAAGAATTGAATTGAACTTGACCGTGATTGGTTCAAATTTTGAGGCAAAGTGAAAGATTTCTATAAATCGACCTATTAAAAAAACGAAACGACTTTAAGTCTTTTTATTTATTATACAAATCATCTCTATTAGCATCGTTTTATTCGGAAGCATGACAAATTCCAAGTGTCCCACGTGCAGCAATAATGTTACTGGCAGGTGTAAGGCCGTTCTTTGCACCGTAGGTAAACAATGGGTGTACATAAAATGTGCAAAAAAAACCTGAAATCTACGAATGCTTGAAAAAAATACGACTCAGAAGGGCTTGTTTCCTTTTTTAGAGCGTGCAAAAGTAGTATCCTTGGCGAGGATGCTGCGGACACCCACACTGATACAACAGATGAAGACAATGCACTCGAAGAAGATGCGATAAATTCAGATGCAGCGATGCCAGATACGAAAACGGTACCGGCGATGACGCCAATGGAAAATATGAAACGCGGAGCCCACCTTTCGTGCTTCCTGCTACAGAAATCGATGAAAATGCCGGTGGAACACGCCGAAACCCAAAAATAAAAGGGCCGAGCTGCACGAGGTGTCAAAGGCTGCTACTTCGAAGGTTTCTGCAGCGGTTTTCAAAACGTCAAAAGCAACATACGACCCAACTGATAGAAAGAAGGCACTTCTCTTCTTTAATGTGCCCAAATCCGAAGGAGTAGATGCAGAAACACGTGTTCATTACGACTCTGAGCAACAAACAAAAATCACCCTTAAACTGCTGGACTCAAGTGATGCAAAGGTATCGATTGTAGGCCTGTTTAGACTAGGTCCAAAACCTACAGAAAGCGGATGGCCTAGACCACTGAAGGCAGTTTTCGAGTCTGACCACATTCCAAAAACACTGCTGACCCGTGGTTGGAGACTTGAAGGCATCAATATCTCGGCGCGGACAGATCTTTATCCTAAGGACAGGATAAAACAACATAAAGCAGTTAAAGAACTTAAGGAACGTCGTGCCGCGGGGCAGAAAAACCTACGCATAATAAACTTTCGGGTTGTCCAGAAGAGCAGACCCCTGTTTAAACCATTGCTAGACATGGCCCAGGAAGCTCTGATAGAGTTGTAGGCATACTAAAGATAAATGCACAAAGTTTGCTCAACGAACTGGCTGAACTACATGAGCTTATCGCGCAGAAGCGCCCTGCGATTGGTGTGGTGCCAGAGACCTGGCTATTTGAATCCGTAAAGGATAGCGAGACCAACGTTCCTAGTTACCGAGTGCTCCGTTGCGACCGTAACGATAGGATACATGGAGGTGTCTTGGTATATATGACTGATGGACTACTTTTAACACTGTTAGAACGCACACGCACGGAAGACAACCGGGTTGAACAACTGTGGGTGGCGGTCAAGGCTTCTACTGGCGCAACTTCAACCATAGGTGTTAGATACCGAAGTCCTCAATCCAACGGTATAAAATGGTTGACTACAGTCAAGAAGTATGCCAGAAGGTCATGGGTCTGCATTGTCGGTACTTCAATTGCCCACATATCAGCTGGTCTCGTCTAATCATAGAAGGCCCTGCCTCTGAAATGGGATACGCGTTGTTAGAAATGGCAAAGGAAGCCCATCTTGTACAATCTGTTGCACAGCCTACGTGGATGGCTGACTCGGGTATGGCCTCTTGTCTGAACTTGATATTTACAAATGGCCACACAAAAGTATCTGATGTTCGGGTTTCCGCACCCCTTGGCACCAGTGACCATGCTACTGTCTTAGCAGCACTCAACATAACAGGATTGCCGTCAACGCGTCTATGCTACAAACTGGCTTATTGGAAGACTGACAACGATGAACTGAGGCGGAGGGCTATGAACCTATCCTGGGAACCGAGTAGTTCGGCCAACGTGGAAGAACGCTGGAGAGAGATCCGTGAAAATATTGGGCGAATTTTGACCGAATTTTTCCCCCTTAAGATCTGTGGATGGGCAGCATGTCGTCCCCCATGTATCGATGGCGAGACAAAACGCAAGTTAAAGGCCAGAAAACGTGCCTACAAAGCCCCCATGATCCTGAAAACTACCCAAGCAAATGCAACATACAAAGCACTCAGAGATTAATGCAAACTTATGATGAGGGCAAAGAAAGAAGCATACGTAGATGATGTGGTGAAAAATGTTGACATTCAGCCAAATCGATTCTATTCATTTCTGAAAAGAAAGCGTCTTGAAAGCCCAGGCATCCAGCATCTCAACAATGCAGATGGTGTGCTCTGAACAGATGAGTTATGTATAGCTTAACTTCTAGCTCATCATTACTCCACTGTCTACTTTTCAACAGCACCCGACATGAGGATTTTGAGATCCCTGTCCAAACTGAAAATGGCATAATCAATGCTACTGAAGATGAAGAGAATGCCTTGAGTAGATTGATACCTACTAAGGCCGCTGGACCTGATAAGCTAAATTTGAGGGTTATTAGCGAGCTAGCTTCTTTAATTGCACTGAGCATTAGGGAACTATTTCGCTGTAAGCTTGACACTGCAACGGTACCAGATGACTGGAAACAGAGTGTTAGAGGATCCGAAGGCGTCACCCAGACGTCAAAAAGTACGAGGTCACGTGAGGCCAATCCGACGCCTACACAATGATCGAGGTCGTCTGACTGTCAAAGGGCCAACTAGACTAGGACAAAGAAGTCAGGCGGCCACTGCTGCCGGAGCTGAGAGCCGAGCCGGGTGCTGAGCAGACAGTGAGGTCACGCCTAGGACAGACGCACAGGCGCGCGCTAGCGGAGTGCACACGACCACTTGAAGAGCCAATGGGGAGCAACGACGACTGCCACTTAAATAGCCAGGCTGCCAGCAAAACGGGACTCTGTTTTGGACACGCTGCCCAGACGAGACTGCTGCTTAGACTAGACCGACCACAGAAGCCGGATTACGAGTTAAAAGAGCGGAGAAAGATGAGACAGCAAATAATAGAGCTGGAAAAACGGAGAACCAATGGCGAGACAAATCTCA
>JAYGXS010000004.1:16378287-16421613 GCA_036362985.1 Ligula intestinalis | reverse complement strand
ATATATATATATATATATTGCTTACTACTAAACATTTTCAACTATGTCTTAGGAGACTACTAACCATCGGCTATTTTAAAACCTTTTGTGCGCTCTACAGAATTCTCGTTGCATTGATTTCTTTGTTGTTAACGCAATTATTATCAGGATTATTTGACCAGGCACGTACATCAGGTAAGCTTAACTGATGTACGCGCCATCAGTCGGAAAGATATGGAAGTCAACCTCAATAATTTTGTTATCTGTTCAACTTGTGTTTTATTGATTAAAGAATAGGTTTTGAAGTTCCAGCGGTTTGATCATTGAATTTTAAAGAGCATGATAACGAGGAAGATCGAGCAAATTTTAAGGCGAGGGTTTTGCCTGCTGTTAAGTAATTTTCTTTTTCAAACAAAACATCACAACTTTTATTTAACACGTTCTTCATTACTTATATTTGGTATCTGTTTCCTACCATGCGTATTGTTTTTGCAACTATTGTTACTAACTGGTGTGGTTTAACGTTCATTGCTCAGAGAGGAAGCGTAATAATGAGCTGAGGTAAAGGAATTAGCAAGATTTTGACGGCAGGAATTTGGAAGATTAGTTGGGCGATTACACGTATAATTTTGATAAATTTTCGTCAGGCCTTACATTCATATGGAAAATGGGTGCAAGTTCAAACGTACTTGTCTTTTCGGACAAGTGAGTCCTGGGAATGGGGGAGGGGTCAATAAACGAAGACTGGTTGTGAGGGTAGGGTTTGATGGAGCAGTCTTGGGAAGGGGAACCAGGGGGAGGGGTAGGTAGACAAACAGAATGGGTGACTGCATGCTGTTAAGTGTTTGTGGGCCAAGCCAGCTGTGGAGCTTGTAGGACGTTCCTTTGTACACGCAACGCAGGCTTCATCAGCCTGATAGCGGTCACTTCTGCTGTTGCTAGCAGGAGCTGACCCAGAGAATTTGAAGGAATTCGCTTTTAAAGTCAGAAAAACAGATGTGTATATTTATGCTCATTACTGTAAAACTTCTCCTTCATATGTCAGTAGCCACATTAACGTACATACATGCAGGTATCAACCATTTGATCTTAATTTTTTAATTGAGGGATAAGACACCTTACAGTAGACTGCGTGGGTAACTTCAGGCAGGTGTGACTAAGCTCCCAGCTCTCGATGGGACCACAAGTGACTAGAGCGTTGACTGCGCTAAAACTATCTTGTTTTCGTGGATTCAAATATCACCTATGTCACCAAAATTTATCCGCAGGATCAAATTTATATTTTAATAACCCCCCTTTAATGCATTTAATAATTAAGAATGTTAATTGGCAAAACCACTACGATAGCACGAATCTTACGTCTATTAAGATCAGCTAAATAAGAAAGGCAAGAAACACATTTTCTAAGTATGGGGGCGCTGACGTTTTGATCTGAATAAATAGATTTCAATATAAATATCGTTAGTCTTAAACATATAACGAATGCATATTCTAGCTACCTAGATTCATCTTTAGTGGCTATACTTTTATTAGAACATTTGCTCTTACTTCATTGAATTATTCTAATTTGGTTACTCTGCAGGTATGCCTTAGACCCCGCCTGTATAAGGCGTCCGTTTCTTTCAGAATTTTTTAAATTGAGGACACACGTTTTCATAAGTCTTGTATACTTTTCGAAAACAGATGTTCTATATAATACCACTGCGTGGATATCTCAAGGGATTATGACCAGAGTAGGTTGTAAAATACCTTTTAACATTTTGCATACCATTAAACTGGAAACAGAGTGACGTCTTAAAAGACAATCAATACCGTTTTTTTATTTCAGCTGTTATATGATATGTTCCTTCATCTCATCGCAGGTGAAAAGCTAGCATTCTTGCTAGGGATCTGGAATAGAAGGAAGTGTGGATGTATTTATAGATTATAAGGCTGCTTACTGACTCATTGCTTACTACCCAAACTGAACCATATTCCTATCTTCAGGTAGTTTGCAGTAGCAAAATTTGAAAAAGATTATCATAATATGAAGCACTGTATAAACTAATTTCCATTTGTGCACATCGCATGTATTCTGCAATATTTACGACTGTTTTTGATCAATGAGAAGCGTTTTTGGAATGAGTAATATTTTTACTATGTTCTATTTTTTAAAGCCTCAGTAAAAATCATTTAATTTTAATCTGTATTGTAATTTTATTGTACTCAGGTGGCCAGAATTTACGACCACCACGGCATTACTGACCGAAAGATGAGTTTTTACGTGCCAGATCCTTTTATCACTATGTACCGTTTTGTGGACTGAAAAGTGCAATGCAGCCACTTTTCTATTTGGTAATTGGGCATCTTACTAGAACACAGAGCGAAGTCTTCTTTTTAAATAAAAAGTAATACTTGCAATTTTTAATGCATCATGAGACTCTTTCGTTTATACTCAGCGTTTATAGGTGAGGTCTATCAGTATGGTCGCATATCATGCGAAAGTTTGGATTTTAAGTAAAGCGCTATATATACACCCTCTAGTGATATTAATGCGGCCAAAGAACACTGAAACACAATTGTTTGTGTGCGCTTGTACCTAAGAAACTAAAGCTACTCTACTGGACATCGTATTTACGACCAGGGTGTAGTATAATCTCGCGTACTCTCTAAAGGTAGGAAAGATTCTAATTTAATGTCTCCCAGTAGAAAGTTTTGTGAGTGGTTGGGTGTACTGTATGTTCGCATCTTTTGCTCGATTCTGTTAGTGAGCTGATTTCGATCCTGATTTATAATACTACATAGAAATGTATTACTTAATGTTAATAAGTAGACGTCAATGCACTGTTAAATATACCAGGAAGCGCGCATACTCGAAGGACTCCAGGCGAAAATGGGAGAGGTAGCCGAGCGTCGATGATATCTTTTTAGTATTTTGAGCAGTTAATTTTTAACACCTTTCCCAATGCATGGAAAAAGCAGCAGAACTGCTAATGGACAGCTTTCTCATCAGGGTCCAGGCCACAGTGAAGGTAGTAGCAGCCATCTGTCCAAGTGCGCCGGCTCAGCTCCGGTGCCACAAAGCAGTGTCCGTCCCGAACTCATACGTCTGGAGTTCTCGGATGTCTCACAAAGTCTTTTTTGGCTGTCTACTTAAATAACTATTTTGGTTTTAATTTCCCTCCCTGATCACGCCAAAGTGGCAGAAGAATGATTCATGTTTTCAATCATATTTTTATTTCTGCGCTCTTATTGCAGGTCAATGAAGGGACGACTGCATTGCCAGTGCTACGCCTTTGATGAAACCTTTAAGCCGCACAACGTGGAAAAATTCGTCTTGGTAAGATCCTCTTAGTACCAAACCCGTTATTTACAGGCATTTTTCAATGACAAAAACATAAGATGTACGCTTGAAACTGAAGTGCTACTTCCAGGTAAGTCTTCTAATATTCTACTTATCAAAAGACGTTGTTGAGAGCGTGGAGGTTACACCTGTTACCTGTTCCCTCCTGACACTGGACATATTTAGCCGTCTGACTGGGCCGGTAACACGTGAAAATGGCATTATTAAATCATGTCTTGATGAAACTTTTGAGTCGATTCTCATTTCTGACGAGCTCCGGAAGGTACATATTTATGCAATAAATGACTCCTTCAGATACTCCTCCTAGAAGACTCTGAACATTATTCTCTTTTTACCGAACAAGAAAGAGATGAGTTTTTGTTCAGACTATTTAAACACATCTGTATCGGCGGCGAGCTGTGCCAGTTTGAAAATGAAATAAATCCTTACCTGGATTTTGTGCGTTCCCTTTATCGCGACCTCGTCAGGTTCATAGCTTATTTAAATTTAACTTGTAAATCTAGCGTTCAAAAGGACCAGGCTTCAAAGGATCTTCATGTCGTTTCCTACGTGTACTCTGTGATAATCAAGGTATGTCAGAACACTGTGTTATACGCCGCATCTCATACTCTAGTGTCAGTTTTCACATTGAAGAATTTAAAATGCTAATTAAGGTAAACTTGAAGGTGACAGACGAATTCCTAATCGATTAGTTAACAATTGGAGCTTGATCTACTTGGTTAAGTTAAAGTGATTATAAAAATCAAATGATCAATGTATGCTACCAAAACATACAAAACTTGCGACAACCTAACTTACTTCTGGGATTTTTAAAGTACCTTCTACATTTTTCGAGACTTTTACTGCGTGACTGTCTGTTGGAAAGTCGGCAGACTTCCGTTTTCGAAAACAATGTCTATGAGCAGTAACCGTCTTTAGCTGTGTAATGTACTATGCTTTAGTTTAACAAATGTTAATTGAACAGTTATAAGCTAACTGGACGTTTATACAAGTTGTTCCAGTCATCTTTGCAGATTCAGCCTTCTGCTGTTAACTATAAAAGCCGCAGAACTCAGTAGAATACTGATTGCATTTATTGAAGGACCATCAAAATGAGACCAGGTCCAGCACATTCGTGTCCACCCACCTTTTGGCTCCTTAAAGTGTTTAACGCGTCATCATCTACTGCGTTTGAAGTGGCTTCTAGAGCGACTTCTAGCTGTCGCTTGTAATCGGACATTACGCAGTAATCCAGCAATTTCTGAACGGGCATGTTCTCAAACAAAGACGGGTTTTCATCTGAAATCCACAAGTCACAGGATTAGGAACGTTAACGATGCAGATTGCCTTCTGGTAACTTCCAAAAGGTTAAGGTTCGGACTCAAATAGTAGTGGTTTTTCTACCTCATAAAAGGTTAACCGGGATTTTTAAATGTTTGCACTTCGAAACGATCACTTATAAAAGGTTCTACTATTAATTATTGTGCAGCCTTATCCCAAGATATTTCAGTCGGGTCAGGATTTCGAGTTTTAAATGATATTTTTTCCACCCGTTTGCAAAAACTAAACTCTATAAAACAATATGTACTATGCACTGTTCCCCAACTGATTTTCGATGTAGTAACTATGCCCACAAACCTTCTTTCTTAAACCTGTTTGGAAGCAAATTATGTCTTCTGCTAATTTCCTGCTTGAAGGAAGTGTATCTTTCGGTGCTAAAAGACCTTGGAAATGGTCGAATAATTTTGAACTCAGCCTCAGTCAGTATCAGTCAGTATATTTGGAGTAAGCGACCGAAGCCCTTAAAAACCCCATTGAAATGGTACAGGAATGCGTAAGTTTTGGGAAAGTATGCAATCATTGTTACAGATCCCTTTTGTTGTGCAAAAGTGCTTAGAAATAATTTGGAAATATGAATTGTTGAAAAGGTGAGGCGTTTGTGGAATGGCAGCGTACAAATGTTCAGTGTATATAAGTATCTTGTAATCTTCTATTGTAAATAAAAACGCTGTTGAAATCAAACAAGTAGTATGTTTGTTTGCATTGTTATGTCAGGGGGTGTTGGGTTTTAACAGATGATTATCCAAACGTCTCTTGAAGACGTTCACAGTAAGTGAATGCACAATAGACTCGGGCAAGGAGTTCCACTGTCGAATAACCCTTTGAGAGAAGAAGGATGAACGTTGGTTTGTTCGGCTTAGTTACTTCTTCAACTGGCAGTCATGTCTTCTGTTTGAAAGAGATCCTCCCACTTGACATCCAGACCAGTTCGCCTTAGTTACTGAAAATTTGCTATAAGGTCTCATCTGTCTTGTCTATAATGGAGGGGAAAGAGGTTTAAAGCAGTCAGCCGCTGTTCATATGTGGACTGCTTAAGTTCAGGGACCGCCTTGGTAGAACGTCGTTGAGCACCTTCGAGAATCCTCGTGTCTTTCTGAAGCCAGGTCCGCCAGGCCTGTATCGCATATTCCAGATACAACTGCACGTACGTTCTTTATACTTTTCCGAAGATATCAGTATTCAGGTTAACGAACGTCCTTTGTATTGCACACATAACCGACATTGCTCTCGCCGCGGCTTTGGAGCACTGTGCGGTGACGCTTTGATCGTCTTTAATAAGAATACCTAGGTCTCTTTGCACACTTACTGTTTTGAGTGGTTGGCCTCCCAATCGACCTACCGTTAAGCATACATTTAAGGTTTCCGAACTGGGTGCGATGTAAGTTATGGCTAAACACTTCGTATATTTCTGTAAGCTATGAAGATGCCACAAACTGCTCATAACATTTTTATCATTCACCTTGTGTGCTCTATGAGCAGCATTAATAAATGGGCCGAAAGGATGATCTATGGACGGAAATTTCTCTGGCTTAAAGATTCAAGCAACAGTAGTTTATGTAGTGTACCACATTTATCCCTAGCCTCAGTAGTTTGTCCTAGGAAAACGGTTGTTATAGGGTTTTATGGATGGGGAATTAGGACACGCAGTAGAACATGATTTAGTAGATGCTAAATGCATTTTTATTTTATTCTATTTAAAAGTTTTGCTGATTTATATCTGCAGATTTTCCTAATCCGTATCATCCTTCAATGTATTGCAGGAAAACCCGATGATCAAATGGCAGGTTTCTTGAAATTCCTGAAAAAGAGAAATGGTGATTAGGGGGTCGTCTACTTCAACTTGCCTGAGTTCCAACTTACAGTTCCGGAGTTAGATTAGTATTGTCTGCCGCGCGAAGCGCAGCGCACAACTTTAATTTACATGCGAAACGACTTACTCCCATCGGCCGCGGGAAACAAATTCGACTACATTTTTCCACTTTCCACTTACTTCTACAAATTTCCTTCCCTGCCTGTCCTAATTTCTCACCCCCAAAAATCCTATAAACCCCGTTTCCGTAGGAAAAAATTTAAGTGGCTAGGGGGTTTATGAGGTTAACTATATAAACTAAAAATGCCAAAATGCATAAATAGAAACATCACTAAAACCTCTATATTGACTTTCTGTAAGCATCACATTTAAGCGAAGATACAATTTGCTACCACGGAAATACATGAATAAATGTTGTATGCAAAGTTTCCATAAATATATTTAAATTTATAAGAGCATCTAAAATCAACGGCAGATGGCCATATTATTTTAAGTAGTGGCGTCTAAAGAATGCACTTTTGGCAGGTAGTCGGAAGGAATTTACCTAAGACGTTGGCATCCTGACGGGACTAATATATCTTGGAATTAGGCTGTAGATAATTAAAATTGAATCGCTACTTAGGCAATGTTTCGAATCGAACTCACATTTTAGGATTTTAACTGACGTTTTATGAGCTGGCAAAGGAAAGGTTTAGGGCTAGCACACTGGAGTATGTACTCAGTTCCAGGAATTTCACGCCAGGTCGCCTGCATTACAGCGAGAGGGCTGCTGGGGTTCTTATTCTTGTCTTATAAGATAACGTTGGGTTGAGGCAATTTTATGTTTGGCCCAACTCAATTCGTCTGAAAAGCCAATATTCGAGGCGCGTACACGCAAGATGTTCACTGGGATTCGAAAGTGTCTGTGTTGAAAGATGGTGAAGTCGACAACAACAGAATGTTACCCAAATTAAAAGCCAGGGAAGAATAATAAGGCATCACAGTGCTTACTCTGAGAAAGAGCTTAAAAAGAGCTCTCCAGAAAGGTGTTTCTCACAGTCATTTCAGGCCATATGTTAGGCTTTGTGTGCCTGCGCGCGCGGAATTTCCTTTGTTGCCTGCAACCAATTGCGAAATGATGTACACTGATTGGTTTTGAAAGTCAAGACTAGCGCGGCTACGCACCGACTGTGAGACGGACAACGTAAGCGGCTTTCGCGGTGGATCGAACAAGAGCGCACGGGGTAGCCTTTTACGCGCAAGTGCAAAGTTTGGCAGGTGAAGGCACGACGAGACGCCGATAACAGGCCGCCACAGTCAAAAGGAAAGAAGATTTAGTGGAAAACGACGATTTTGAAGCATCGGTCAAAGCTATCCTGACCACTTCGGACTGCTCACTTCGGAAAGATCAAACTACCCGACGACCGAGGAGAATATTTTTCCTCGGATCACGCACCATAAGGCAAAGGTGGACCTACACTGTCGCTCGGGGCTCACCTGCTACTGACACAGGCTCCTTTCCAACCGAAATTATGCGTAGTTCGTTCGTGAAGTATCCCCTATGAAGTCCTCTCACAGCTTGCACAGGCATCACAGGCCACATCCGCCAGCGTAGGTTTATTGAAGGTTGTTAAGGCTACTAAAGTTTAACCCCAACGGCTGAAATCTTCCAGGCCCGGTTCTTTAGAAGATAAGAGGAGTCATGCGAAGGCCAGAGTAGATGCAGGAGTGTTTTCTGTTCAGACGGAAATGAGAAGAGTTAGGACGAAGTCCGGACTGCCGGTGGACACGTCTAGCCGCTAGGCTGGCTAGGTCCGGAGGGATGTCGGGGGGAGACATTCAAGCGGCCAGCTGCCTTAAGGGTTATTGGTTGGACCGCGCGAGGTTACGCACCGGCGTGGGCGTGTTAGTAGGTCACGCGTCAGTGCGTCTGGTCCGATGCACGCCGAAAACTGCCTTCGCGCGAGGTCCTATGCCCAGAGTGACCTCGTCTGTAGCGTCAAGAGTTAGACGGGCGTCGGGCAGCAGCGACCACTATAGGTTAGTCGGGCATCAGGTGGCCCGAGTACCACCAATGTCTGGCTGTGGAACGCCAATAAACGACTACGATCTAGTCGGCGATCGCAGGACACGGGGCATACTGTTTCTAGGCACCGCAGACATTTAGTTCAAGTGACCGGGAAGGCTCGAATTGGAACAATTTATTGTTAATACTGGCCGAAGTTGCCTCCTGTCACAATTATAGCCTTTTTGGTACAATGAAACAGAATGAAAAATGTAAAAATGGGTCGACGTGACTTCAGAATTACCATGCTCCTAACAAGTAAGGGTCACATGGGGTCAAATCTGGAGATCGAGGGGGCCAAGGAATGTTACCAAATCGTGAAATCAAATGATTTGGAAAGCACTCATTTGAGAATGTCGTCGATTCTCTTGCTGTATAGGCCGTGGCTCCATCCTGTTGAAACCTAGTATTGCGTAGGCCATGTCTCTCAATTTCAGGAATTAGAAATTCGCTTATCATAGTTCGGTATCTTTCACCATTAAATGTTACTGTTGCGCCATCATTATTTTCAAAAAAGTATAGGCCGATCACGTTGGAAGCAGTTATTCTGCACCACACCGTCACACGCAGAGAATGCAGCGGCCTTTGTTGAATTCCTCTTGGATTTTCTTCGCCCCAAATTCTGGAATTACGTCTTTCGAATAAAACAAGTTTCAATATCTTAGCGTTAATAGTTTTCGTTTTATTAGCAAATCAAAAGGGTCAGTTACTTCTAAGACACCCTGTACAAATTTCCTTCCCTGCCTGTCCTAATTTCTCACCCCCAAAAATCCTATAAACCCCGTTTCCGTAGGAAAAAATTTCAGTGACTAGGGGTATATGAGGTACACTACATAAACTACTTATGTCAAAATGCATAAATAGAAACATCACTAAAACCTCTACATCGACTTTCTGTAAGCATCACATTTAAGCGAACACGCAATTTGCTACCACAGAAATATACGAATAATACACGAGTAGGTAAAATGGAACGGGATGTTAAAATGCAAAAAAGTGTCGACGTGACTTGAGAACTACCGTGTTCCTTACAAGTAGGGGTCACTACGAAACCTTCTTTCTTTTATCAGGAATGAAGAACTGGAAGGACAATAACCTCCCAATTTTGCTGTCCTTCTTCTTTTTTTATGTCTACTAAAGATTTGGTTTCATGAGTTTAGCTTTAACATCCGGGAAGTGCTTGCACGCACTTCATCACAATCATCAAGCCGAATGCTGAGTTGGCGGAAATGACAGAAGGTATCAGATTGAGGGCTTTATTGTGCACAAAACCCTGAGTTGCTGTCTTAGTCAGAAGTGGCCCCTGGCAAAGCCGGCGCTAGTGTTGTCTTCGTCAAGTCATGTCGGAGACTGAGTGAGACGGTGGTGGCAGCTGCTTTTATTTGATTGTGGAGCAAGTGATGCGCAGTTGGTGTGAGGCGGTATCGGGTATAGTGACCCGTACCGAGGGACAGCATATTCAAGCGACCTTCAGGCAGTCGTAAATAGCTGGATGCGGGTATGTGCGCGAGTGGAATTTAGTCCAGGATCTGCAGGTTTGTGAGTCCGAAACAACTGCCTACGAATTCGCATAGCTCAGTATATTTGGAGTAAATGACCGAAGCCCTTAAAAACTCTATTGAAACAATACAAGAATGCATAAATTGTAGTGAAGTATACAAAAATCGTTACAGATCGTTTCTGATCTGCAAAAGTGTATAAAAGTATTTTGGAAACATAAATGCTTGATAAGGTGAGACGTTTGCGAAATGACAGCGTACAATAAGTTCACTGTATGTCCAGTATGAAATATTCGTCTGGACACCTTTAGTGTAAATAAACTTCTATTGAAATCAAGCGAGTAGTATGTTTGTTTGTAGTGTTTTTTGTATGATGCTGAGATAGTGGGCATTAAACGAGGAAGTCGGACAGCAGTGTTGGCTGTCCACTGCACAGCGTCCAAAGGTACATCCAGTGCTTCAAGTCGCTATAACTTCACATCAGCGTAGGAAATACTAACTTGAACCCTAACAACCTCATAGGCGCTTTCTACTCTTTAGTCCATCTGCCTTGCGTATTGTTTGACCTGATGTATTTATTCTTTCAGAACGATAAGGGGCTGCTATTTCCAGCTACAGAGGAACATCCAAACAATTTTGCTTACCTTGTCATCAATCCGAACAAACGACATGCTATTCTGCTTTCCCACGTTTTTGGTGTAGGTCAATTCTGAAGATGTGGTGCACTGAGGTCTTCGAAGTTTGAAAAAGATATATTTCCTGATATTCCCTTCTGCCCAATTCATTTATTTTTTTTTCACACGTTTAATGCGCTCATTTACAACACAATTGGAGACATCAGAAAGCTACCGGTTGCCTAGTATACCAGTGATCCCGTTTTCCTGTAAATGACAAACCCCAGTTAAGAGGAAAACGGCACAGACAGAAAAAAGGGACCAAACGCTATAGGTGAACGAGGCAAGTTAGGCTCTGTTTAAAAAAACATGCCTACCCTAACTGCCCAGATAAAAGTAACGTTGAGTTAATTAACGCTCCAGGTAGCAGCGGAAACCAATAGAAATGAACTTCGAAACCAAATGGAATACACGGTGGTCAGCCGTCCATGCATATCAAAGATAGGCTTGTTTTCAAATGAAACCCCAACGCCATTGATAAATCTTTCCAGGGACATGAACATGCACCTATTACTAGGGGGTTTCAGTAGACTCGAATAAGTTGTTTGTAAAACATCGATGCTTTCTTAGCAGTGAGTTTTTGGATATTATTGCTTATGATGATGACCGATGGCTCATAGTTGTAGACTTATCCAAACAAGCAAACATACTGCTGAGTAAAATGCACGTCCACAACAAAATTCGGACAGTAATGTCCGTATCGCATGGGGTTATATATGTGTAACCGTGCAACTGCGATATTCAGACCATGGCTACTTAGTGCAGAAGAGAAGTCCGTGAAGGCCAGAGTACAGGGGAGAATGCATTGTGTACACAATGGAGAGGAGAATATATGAGAGTAGATTGACTCGGGCGAGCCCGTACGCTCAGGAGATCGACCGGATCCCAAGTCACTGTTTGAGAGAACTCGAAGCAGTAGACAAAGAGGGAGAGCACTTTCATTGGCTAGATCAGCCTGGAGATTTTAGGCAAAGAGACAGCTTGCGTCGGGAACGCCTGCGAGCTCGCCATTCGTCGCCTGGCTTTTGAGCGTAGATGCGGGGACCGTGATTGGCTGATCGAGACGTCGAAAACCGCGTCGGCGAGCCTTTGGGAAATGCACTTCGATGCGAGCTAGTCGGCCAGGCATGACCTGCTTCATCCATCCATCTTCAGAAGATGAACTCCTGTAAAAGTTCGAAAGCTCAGGACAATAAATCAATTGATCCGGTGCTCGACACGTCTTCTTCCTTATCCACATTTAGCCTTTCTAAATATATACCAGAAAACACATGGGGAAAACGAGGATTTTACTGATGAGCGTAACTTCCGCGTAACTTAGTGGGAGGCAAATCGATGAGACAGGCCTGGGAGCTTTTGTCTAGCACTTACGCCGTGATGATACTGAAATGTTTTAAAAACGCCTTATAAAGCCTTCAAAAAAGACGTTTGCGGGCGCACACGTGTTTTTGATTAATTCGTATCGAGGTCAAACGGAAACAAGAGGTCGATTATGTTTGTCAGTTCATAGAAGGGGATGGGCTGCGGTTCCATAACAAATGGCTGACTGCGCGGCGATGAGGGCTTAGTGGAGTCAGTCCAGTAGGAGAGCGAAGAAAAGAATGAAGTTAAGCGACCGTTGGTACAAAGCTTGGTGGAGGATCATTTGTATGCACAATACCGGCTTCCTCAACCAGAAAGTGGTTGTTTCTGCTGATGCTAACCGATTCTGAACCACGGACTCGGGGCAATTTGGTGAGGCCTTATAAAAAGCGCTGTTTATGCTTCTGACTCGACGTAAGGAAGAGTAACCTCATTCTTTTGAATAGACGCAGACTCTTGTGGCCCATATAAACTGCTCCGCAGGAGCAAGCTAATGAGTTGATGCCCACGGAGATGATCTGAGCTGGTAATCTATTGTTTGCTTCCTCATTAAAGACAACGATATGTAAAAACAATAACCGAATTGTCGCTGCTAGGAAGGTTCGTGATATGGCTAATAAGGATTTCACTTGCAGCTTCCTTTTGAAATGGGACTTTGGGGAATAGTGTTTTCCTTTTCACAGTAAGTTTGGTAATTTTACTGGAATCGCAACCATGTTCGCTATAAATAAGATCACAGGACGCCCGTTCGAATAACATAGGTCTTCAATTTTCTAAAGCTCAATAACGTCTGAGAAGGTATGTATTTCGGCAGGAGTTTCCTTGGTAGTGCACATATTTTATTTTTTGTATTTAAATGCCTACTCCAGCGCTTCCCGTAAGACAGAAACTTGGGGCATTTTACATGCCATATCACTATCCCTACCAAACCCTTACCCTTACCCTAACCCTTACCCGAAACCTAACCCCACCCCTTACCCTTAAGCTAACCCTAACACTTACCCTCACCCTAACCCTAATCATAAACCTAACCCTTACCCTAACCCTAACACTTACTCTAACCCTAACACTTACCCTAACCCTTACCGTAAACCTAACCCTAAACCTAACAGAACTGAATTGTGTAGGCATTTAAATATAAATAAGAACATATGTGCGCTACCAAGGAAACTCCTGCCTTTTTTTCTAGCAGTAGACTGGAGTGCGTTTCTGTTCGATTGGTACGAAATTGTCAATATTTGTATGGCGTCCAGACCAGATTTTCTTTTGATAACGCTTCTTCAGATGCTGCGGTCAGGACTTCGAGTAAGAAATGCGTCTAATAAAGAGACCGATCCAGCTGCTGCCTAACTAAATCCTTCCTATTGCTGACGCGGATTCGAATCACACTGAGGAGGCAAAATTTTTCACAGTTGCATCAAATACCCTATTCAAATCAATCAACGCCCCAAATTCAATTTCTTGTAAACTGTAAGTTCAGTCAGTTGTAAGTAGCCGGAAAACTCTGCCACAGGTGACCCTACGCACACTACAAAGTAGGCAGGATTTGCCTTTTAGTACATTCGCTGGTACTAAATGGTCTCAACACGAAAAGTGTGTCCTTTTTGTGAGATAATACGTTATTACAAAAATGAGTTATTAACTTAGATATGACGTACAAACTCAGCCAGAAGAAGTGCAAGTTAACTAAACCAACCCCGACAATCGGGTGACATGGCAGGAGATGCATATTGCACGAGACTTCATTAGCCTCAGCCTTGACTTGTGGGCCCGATTAGCCATTGACGAGCTTTTATTTCAAATGTCTATCAACTCACTCTCGTGCATGAATTACCTCTGAACCTCACCCGGCTCCGTCCTCAATTAATCTGGTTCTGGTCAAATAAATAACTGACCTCTGTCAGCACTTAGGACTAGCGAAAAAGGATTTCAGAAAAACGATGACTGCTTTTGATAACTTATTCATCCTTAGCATGCCTACAACTGTTTTTCTTCTGTTTGACCCGAGGTTGCCTTTGACGAAGGGCTGTAGTTCTTTCCATCCAGATGGCCAGAATGCCATTTACAATCCACTGGTTTAATCCACTAGTATCCGCCTGAGCTCGTGGATGCGACGAATGGAAATCCGACTGACCTTAGGTCATATCTACGATTGCTTGCTAATTGGTCAGTTGTGAGAATCGATTATTTTAAAGGCACGTGACCCCCGACTGTGTGAACAGAAATGGTCATGCCGCCGCGCGTGCTTACTGAACTTCTGGGTCTACTTACGTTGGCTTCTGGACGTCAAGATGGCTGTTACTCTATCCGAAGGTTAGAACGTATAAACTGCTACCCGGAGCGATCAGCGACGGAGGCAAGCTGTCTGTCACGTGGGTGTTGCTGGGATCCCACAATGAATAATTGCTACTTGCCAGCGAATTACGCTACCTACTCTTTGCAAAATACTTCCCCACAACCGGGCACTATACCTTCTATCTCCAAAAGTGGTTCACTTACACTTCTTTCGCCAATGAACTCGCTGCGCTGAAAGTAGACTTTATTTATGAGACAGTCAGTCATCCCACACGAGGCGAGATGGGAGCCCCCAGTGGACATTAACCCGCCAACTGCGTCTCCTCCAAAGTCTGTCAACTATCGGGTGAGCTACGACGCCAAGCCTTTTGGATTCAAAGTTTAAGGGAAAACGGGCCAGAGCGGAGAAGAATACAAACTGCTAATCAATTCATCCAACCCCCTGGCCAGTAGCCTAATGACAAACAACAACTATTGGCAGATTCAGAAGATGAATTGGCGAACATACGTTTGTTTTCGATAATTGTCATCATCACTTATAGGGTAATTAAGTAAATGGACTATGCGGGTTAGTAGAAAAAGTAGGACGGTTGTCAGGGGAGGGGGAATGGGGGGAAGGTCGAAACGGGGTCAACATTTGATCAGCGTTAGGGGGAGCTGGTAGTCGGTTGAGGTGTTAAGTCGCTGGCTGTTGGATTAGCATCTTTTGACCATGGTTACTGTGGTGCCGCGACAAAATTCTTTTGGGCGCAAAGGACGGGTCGGCGTAGCCTGATTGCGGCCGCTTCTGCCGTAGCCAAGAGACGCTGTCCAAGAAATTTTGAGTTGCTTGAAGGTACCTTGTAGATGACTCGGAAGGCCTCTTAGGCATCCACGCGATGGTCAGAGTCTACCAGATGCGTTCGAATGGAACTGTTTACACCCTTTAGTTGACCCTTTCCTAACCATGCTGGGATGTGTACTCGGACTCTTTTGGACAAACGCCGACTCAAAGTGTTGGCCCAACGCGGTTTCGGACCCATTGAACACAGAACCCAATGCTACGTCTACAGACCCGTGAGAGGGTGGTTATGTGGACTCTGGACACGCGACCCAAAGAGGACAGTAACCTCTACGGTTTGCACAACTTCTCGGGCTGGTCGCGGACGGGACAGCGTTTGGTATCTTTTTGCTGAATTCAAACGCCTAGGAGGTGGAATTTCGGCTCATGCCGGCCCTCACTTACCGGACCATTGGCGGTATTCTGGACTTCTTCATATTTGTGGGCCCACACCCACAGGATGTTATCTCGCAGTACTGGGATCTCATTAGATGGCCTCCTTTGCCACCCTACTGGGCTCTCGGGTTTCATCTCAGCTGCTATGGCTTCCGTGATCTGGCTGGCGTGCAAGTGACAGTGTCCAAGAACCGCGACGCAAACGTTCCCCTGGAGGTACTCTGGGTTGAAATTGATTACATGTACGGCAAGAAAGACTGGAACGAAGATCGTGTAAAATTTGCCGGCCTTGGAGAATATATCCGGAAGACGATTCACGGCCAGAACGATATGCGCGCAGTGATCATATTCGATGCTGCTATTCAGGCCAGCTCTGAGTCAAACTACGAGGTCTGCTGGGATGGCCTAATCACAGGGAGTATACATTAACGACAGCCGAACAGGCAACCCAATCCAAGGAAGGTTTTGGCCAGGTACTGTGGCTTTCCCAGACTATGGTAAAGAGGAAACGGTTGACTGGGTCTATGACGGTGCTGCCAAGTTCCACGACAGGATTCCCTTTGATGGACTCTGGATCGATATGAACGAGCCCGCGAACTTCATCAACGGCTCCCTTGACGGATGCCTCCGGAACAGTCAACTGGATCACCCACCCTACCTGCCGAGAATCCTTGGTGACTTCCTTTATTCGAAGACTATCTGTCCGCCCGCCCTGCATGAAAAAGGGACCCACTTTGATCTGCATAACCTCTACGGGTACATGCATGCTAAAGCGACATGGACGGTCCTCCGAGGCCTGAAGCCTGGACAGCATCCGTTTGTGCTAAGCCGATCGACATTTGCGGGTGCTGGTCGCTACACCTATCACTGGACAGGGGACAATTTCGCCACCTGGGAAGACCTCGCTGCCTCAATCCCACAGATCCTGAACTTCGATATTTTTGGAATTCCTCTGGTAGGCGCGGATATTTGTGCTTTCATTAAAAACACCACGGAGGAATTGTGCATTCGGTGCAGTCAACTAGGTGACTTTTACCCCTTCTCGAGAAATCTTAACATTCTAAACGGTCGGAAACAGGATCCCGCTAGTTGGGGTGGCGTGACTGTGGGCACCATTCGTAGGACTATCGAACTCCACTACAGCCTGATACCCTATCTGTACAGCCTATTCTACAGGGCAAATTAAGACGGGAGAAATGTTGCACGCGCGCTAGCACTTGAATACCCAAAGGACCTGACGTGTCATTCGATCTACAAGCAGTTTCTCTGGAGTTCCTGTCTTCTGATCACGCCTGTGTTGAAGCCGGGTGCCAGGAGCGTCTATGGCTATCTACCAGAGGGTCAGTGGATCGGACTTTATGGCCATTTACGTCTTAAAAGTAAATGCAAATGGTTCTATTTTGAGGCACCACTGAATCAGATTCCTCTTCACATGAAGGCTGGCTGTGTACTGCCAATGCAGTTGTTCTGACTTGGAGATCCCAGGAGCAGATATTTAGCCATGGCGTGGGGGGAACTCTTCTGGGATGATGGTCTTATGAGAGGCAGGCCTATACGTATGACACCTTCATTGTGGCTTTCCGACAGTTTAACATTCTTCATAGGGTGGTTCGATCAAAGCCTCAGGACAAGATCCTGCATCGCGAGGTACCGCTGGCCTTCATTGAGATTATTGGCATCGTCAGACGACCAAAGACAGTATTCTTAAATGGCCAACGTTCTGCATTCTCCCACGACGTCAAGACGGGAACGTTACTGATTGAGAATCACCCAGGCATCCATTTGATCACGAAAACGCAGCTCTCTTGGATTTTTAATCAGAAACCTTGTCGAGAGAAGCCCTTTTTCCCGATGGTTTGAGTATTCATGAGTTTATATTTAACCTTTGTGAAATATGAACTGTAAAGATAAGGAATATGATGTAACGCTGGAATAAAAACACCTATGCTTCACCATTTTCTTTCTGCACCCCTCTTTTGGCGTTGATGCTTACGCTATATTCTGGGGACATGGAGGGCTCATCAGCGCATACATGATATTCACGTCGGTAGAAGCATTGACCTGTTGGCTAGGGACAGATAAAACAACTATCGTTAGCAAAAAATAGCAAGTGTAGCACATCTTACGTTGATTTACCAATCACGGCCTACAGAAGAAAATATAGAAGATAGAAGTGGGTAACTGTACACCGATCTGTTTCAGGATGTACCCATCCTGGTTGATGCCTTATTTGCGAGATCCTGGTACCCCAGGCATATGTGTTGCAAAGCGAAATACGAATGTGACTCGCCAAGTTTTAGTAACCATGTATTACCGAAAAACACAGGGGACATCCACGAAGGCCTTTTCTGGTTTATTTGCCGTAGTCAGCTAGTGAAATCCAACTCCAGTGTAGCAGCGGACATTACCGTCACACTCGAGTTTCGAACTCGCGTCTCTCTGGCCAGAGGCGAACGCTCTAACCATTGAGCCACGGGTCTGCCGTCTTGTCGGTTTGTGATCGGAACTATACAGCAGTGGGTAACTGTACACCGATGTATTTCAGGATCTACCCATTCTGGTTGATGCCTTTTTGTGAGAGCTTGTTACCTCAAGGATATGCTTACATTGCTTGCATAGTAGACAGTAAACACAGAGTGATGGCGCAATAACTGGGCAGTACGTGGACTCATCGGAGAATATGGGCGAGCAGCCAGACCTAAGCGGCCTTATCAGTTCAGACAAGAGAATAGGAAGGAGTGGGAAGGTGAGTGGGATTCGTAGTCCGACTTTGTCACGCCGCGCCTCTTCGCCACGCGAACGAAGGCAAATTGAAAAATTGTTTTCCCGGAAGAAATTTAAACAAGGCGAAGATCACGAGACTAACATAACTTATTGACGTCATATAATTGCGCGACTTCTTATTCAACTAAAAACGGCCACTGCCCATTTATAAGATACGGCAGGAATCCAAAGAGGAGTTCTAAAAGGCTGGATTTTCTTCTGTATCGCAATTAGTCCGGATGGCATTGTAATCGGGCATGACCAAGAACTCTCAATGCCGCTCGGCTCCTAGGTCCTGGCTTACTTTATGGAAGTTGTTAAACTGCTAGCAGTTGGTCCGCCCGTCTACTTTCTTGTGACCGAGGGTCATGTCTTTGATACCCTGGCTGGACAGAACCAGGTTTGCGGTCGTACTGACCGTCATAACGACTCGCTGGTGAAGACGCTGAAGGCACGCATAGCTGAGGGTGATACGTAAGTGCCTATTTATAAAGACCTCTGTCAGCTTTTATCTTCCCGACTTTGTGGTTTGGTTCTCCACAGGATAACCTTCAGCTTATCTTTATGTTTGTGTATTGTTCAAAGATATCAACCTGGACGGCCTGTGGACGCCTGTGGCATTTATCTGTCGATTTGTTCGCATCCCCGGTAGCTGTATAGATAGAAAAGAGGAAGTCGTTTCAATGGCCAGAATAATAATTTTATTCGCCTGAGCTTTCAATCTCTTGCGGGAATCCAAAGTCAAAGAGAAAAGCATCAACGAAAAATAAGCAACAGGGGCCGGAGCAAATAATATGCTTTTAGGAGGGAGGGAGGGAATCCAGTGATCACCATTTTTGGCTGTGTGCAGGTGCCTGTAGAGGGCGCTGTATTCGGGCGCCAGCTCGATACATCGGTTGACCGAGGTGTCATTCCAGACCCAGGCCTACATCTGTTCTCGTCCTGTCCCGTTGCCGCCAAGGAAAACTATCCTCGCGGCTGCGAAGTTCAATTTGGGCAGCCACTTTTGATAATACTTCACTCCATCGTACAGCCAGATTATGTTCGTGTAGGCGCAAACCAAGCATGCGTCCAGTCTGTCCTGTGTAATTTCGGCGACAGTTTATGCGTTGTAGGTGATACACTACGCTTGACTGCTTACTGGTTTATAGTCGGTCCTTTATTCCCATGACTCGGTTGATTGGCCACTGCCCCCCATAAGTGTTGCTCTTTTCTCGGCGAGGCTTTCATTTCGTTTGAAAGCTCAGCCAAATAAAATAATGATTCTGTTGATCGAACCGCCACAGGTAGGCCGATATAGACCGTGCAGATAAAAATGAATACTGAAATTTGCTATTTTCAGCCTAGTTATGTCTTTGCTGGCCGATCATACGTCCCATAACGTCCAAAGATAGATCCACAAATCTCCGCACACATCGTACTCGACCGATCAGACATGATAGTGTGCGTCTATTATTGCCTTTGATTATCAATCAGCCCCTCCTGATAACGGTGATTTGGCTACGAAATAATAAATTTCTTTTTGTTGGCGCCGCAGACCCATGTGTTAGCCCATGTATCTGGTGCTATGCAATATGACTACCTTACACGTATATGCTCAAGCCACTGCGTAGTTGAGCCAAGGTACAGCGAGTGACCGTCGGGATTTGTTGTTCTGAGGCCGCAATCGGAGGTGGATCGCCACCGGATGTTAGTTTAGTTTTGCTTTGATAGCAGCTCTCTGGTGAAGACCCTTGAAGCCTCTCACGACGGCAGAGCCATCAACGTGTAGAGACACGAGGTGTCAGCTTCCTGGTGGAAAGCTCAAATAGATGACGAAACCCTGCGGCTGAGTTTAGGAAAGTGGCAATGATGGTGATTTGGATAGCCAAGTTGCAAACAGGTCCACCAAAAGTGTTGGCTTCAGAGTGCGTTGTGAGGGACGAACTACAGGACAGAGGACTCCATATGAATATGATAAATAGGCTACATTTTATAGCAACCCGTGAATGAGCGGAGTGCGGCGTTTTGTTCATCCCGGGAAACCTAGGTGAAAGCCAATGGTGGTCACATGGTCACAACATGAATCCTTATTTAATAATGATTTTTTGGTATAAATTCCCAATTTTATTCTCTGCAGTGTGCTCTGGTATCCGTAGAGATTTAAGTGTGCTTCTTAAAGTATGTCGAATAAGCCATTCACTGCACTATCAGGTATTGTTTATCAAACCCACTACTTTCCTGAATTGATGAGTACAACCTCTGGAACATGTATTCACAATGCTGTGGCGTGGAAGAGGACCGGATCACCTTATGCGACCCTGAAGTTGCAGATTGCAACTCCTGTCCCGTCCATGAAGGTCGAATAACTGGTGAGGTCTTCAATCGACTGCTTCCAAACTTTTTGGATCAAATGCCCAATAATCGGTGTGTCTATGCGTAAGTAGTAAACGGAAAACCCTGTTGGTATTTTAAATCTAAAGGAATTTCTGCATGCCTCTCAGACTAGACTCCAAGTGAGTGTTTTTATAACTTTTCGATATTTTTACCTAAAGTGAAAAGACAAATGGAAAATAATACTTCCATTACACGCTTGCAGGCGAAGAGTGGAAATCTGGTGTAGTAGAAATAGCAATAAAACATGATGGTAGAATTGATTAGTGAGCCCCTCAAAATATCGTCGATTTACAATTCAAAGCTACTTCCTACACTTCAGTAGGCCGACTTTCCGTTTTTCCGCTGCGGATTCACTAAGATGCAGGAGTTGGTTCGCGCGCAGGTATTCGTTCGCCTTCTAAATCGCACGTTTCGCCGCTAAAAATTGTATCAGTGACCTAGCCCGGGGTTTGTTAACACCCCCCCCTTGGTGGTAGTAACTGAAGTAAATTACACGCGCTCGCCACGCGCTCGCCACGCGCTCGCCACGTTCTTGGTAGTATTAAAAATGTACCTCAGTGACCTTGCCCAAGGTCAGCGAACACCGCCAAACTTACACGCGCTCGTCATTAGTCCAGTAGGGGTTCGTGGTGGTAAAGCTAATAATAGCAAGGCAAATCGGACTACTGAACAGTAGGAAGTAGGCTTTCATTATAAGTTGCATATCTTTTTGGGTCCACACTAATCAATCCTGTCAACAAGACTACTGCCTCAGCACGCGTAATAAAATAAGAATGTTTTATACTCCCTCATGTAGGTCATACCTACGCTGGTGAATAAAACGTTTGCTTTTTGTCCAGTTTGGTCTTGAATACAGTCATACAGGTGGAGAGAACAACCTCTTGGGGCGGATTATTTCACTCTGCAACCACTATTTTATTAAGTCACTTAAGTCACTTTAAGTCACTTTATTAAGGGAAGAAGGCTTTCGCCCTTGAGCTCCCTATTCATAACCAAAATCACATGATAGGTTCACCGTAACAAGAGTACATAATACAAATGTACAAATGTAGGCTTAAAATCAGCGATAAGTGTGAGCCAGTTGCAAGGTGCTGCTACTGACACTTTGTCCATTATATCTGCCACAGTTTCTCAGCAAATGAGAATCAAGTTTGTGTTTAAAAATGTCAACAGTATCTGAGAGGACCACATCTTCCGGGAGTCCGTTCCACGCTCCAATGACCCTCTGAGAGAAGGTTTCGTCAAACGTCGATACGGGCCGGTTTCCTCTGTTTTTTAAAAGGATGACCTCGCAGATGATCAGTCCGAGGCAATTCGAAGAAATCATCAAATTCTAGGGCACAGTCTTGGCCTCTAACAATACGGTACTTTTGTATGAGGTCCCCGCGGAGTTGCCTATAATTGAGAGGGAAAAGATCATGTTCGGTCAGTCTATCTTCATAAGGCAGATGACCAAGATTCTTGACCATCTTTGTAGCCCTCACCTGCACGCGTTCCAGGTGCAGGTAATCCTTCTCGAACCACGGACGCCAGGCCTGGACAGCATACTCCAAGCGGGACCGAACAAACGCTCCGTAGGTTTTCCTGAAGAGCTCCTTATCAATGTTGACGAATCCCCACCTAATCGCAAACAGCACCTGTGTCGCGCGTTTAGCTGCCTTTACACACTGAGTAGATGGTTTAAGTGAGGAATTTATTAGAACACCGAGATGCTTTTGTTCGTTCACATTTGAAAGCGGGTGCCCATCGAGGAGGTATTGGAAGGAATCGTGCTTCTCATCAGTCCTTCTAGTACGGAGTCTTAAAACCACACACTTACTAACGTTGAAGTTTAAAAGCCAACGAGCAGACCAGCAGCTAAGTCGATTGAGACTCTCTTGAAGCGCTTTCCTATCGGCGTCAGACCTGATGGCTCTCCAGAGTTTGACGTCGTCGGCAAACATGATAGCGCTGCAACCCAGGTCGTTGACACAGTCGTTGATATAGATAAGGAAGAGCAGTGGCCCTAAGACAGAGCCTTGGGGGACGCCACTCAGAAAAGAAAACATTTGCGCGCACTGGTCCTTGTCTTCCCGGGACCCGCTTCAAGGGGATGCCCACGCCAAGTGCGCGTGTTAACTTGCGTAAAAAAATTAATTACCGGGGATAAAATCACTATCAGTATCAGTATATTGAGGGATATGCAGGAAAAATTCCTTTGAGTGCCCTATTTGTACATATGTGCAGTGGTAGCAGAAAATGTGTTTCTCAGACTGTTGGCGAGGCCAGTTGTCCTGTGTCATAGGATGAAAATAGGAACAGACAGTGAAAAAACTCCTCAGGGATTTTTAGGAGAAAACTGTCGCTCTTGTGGGGGTAATGTGTGGGATTTAGGAGAAAAAAGAGGGTTCCAACGGGGGGAATTGCAAAGGTTCCCAGGATCATCACCGTGGGGAAGCCGCGTTCTGATTCTTCCTTGCTGATTGCAGAGTCCGGCAACGAACTGGAAAAACAGAGGCATCTGTCCAGGTCGTCGACAGTCCGCTTTGGGCCGTCAGGTCTGGCTGATAAGATCGCTAGCGGGGTAATCATGGTACGCAGATAGCCAAGTAGGGTAGACCGCGGAGACCTTCGCATGAGGCTATGCGTGGGAGGGCGTTATGCATAGCAAACGTGAATGGATATAAAAACTAAGACTACTAAAACATTAAAAGTATTATTATTATTGTAAATTGTTAGTTACGATCCATCGTGCACTGCTATATCGATCCAGTTTTCGCTGAAAACCCTCAGGCGATTCCGACATAACGATGTCCTGAGGAAGCGCATTCCACGCTCCGACCACCCTTTTTGAAAAGAAGTGTTTCCGAGCGTCCAGCCTGGCCCCTGTCACCTTTAATTTGAGGGGATGACCCCTCAGATTCGTCGTCGTTGCTAATTCGAAAAAATCCCCTGATATAAGACAGCAGTCTTGAAGACGTTATACGCGGAATGCTAGTATCAGGTCCCCCCGAAGCTGCATGTAGCACAACTATTTTATTGACCATCTTAAATAAACATCAAAAAGTCAATCACACCATTTAGTTATATAATGCCATCTCGGGGGGAACACCCGCTTGTAATAAATACTCATAGGAACCTAATTAATGTGCCACGAAATATTTTTGCACTAACTTTAGGGTTGACTTTTCTGGATATTTGCGAATACTGTGAAGCACTATCCATCTGCAGTAGCCTTCGTCCAGTTTTGCCGTTAGAAGACAGTACTTAGTTATCTCGATACAGTATATGTACATTTAAATACATTTAAATACACTTCTATGTTCCTTTCCCAGGCCGGTTAAGTCGGTAGTTGCAGCCTTCTGGGCAATAAGCTGAAAGTCTGTGATTATCAGAGTGATCTCGTCCTTGCATAGATAGTTTCAGATTATATCGCCAACAAAGGCAAGGGGGAATGGAATGGCCATTTCTGGATAATTAGCCTTCGTGAGCCAGTCATAAGCAGACCAAAGAACCTCGAACTCGTTACCTCCTTGATTAGAGGCAAACGCCCTAACAATTGGGCCACGAACTCGTTGTCTTGCCGATTTCAGTTCAGGGCTATTGACACTCGCTTATGAACGTTCATCCAACAGCTAACACATCTCATATGTTCCGCTTTACCTAGTGCCTCGTTAACGAGCTCCAGACTCTTCCGATTTCCAGGAATTTTGGCTAAATACATATAAAAACCGAACAATGTATCTGGTTTCGATAAAAATGCCTCTAATAAAGTAATGCATGCAAACATGTAGGCTGAGTAAACTATGGCATTCCTGAACAGAACATCCAGAGTCCGAACGTTTCTCAAAACTTATCCCATTGCGTTCACTGACAGTTCCCCCGTCGATTTCGAAGATGGGCACCGCGTGCTCCAACAAGCCGCAGCAAAATCTAAAGCAAGCCAAAGAAGACAGTGGGGCAGGCTGGTCAACCTGCACGAAGGCTACAGCAAGCGGAAGCAACGCAGCGAAATACTGCGAACGAGAACAGGAGTTAAACAGACTCGCGGAGAATCTGCCCACTCACTCGCCACTCCCACCTTTGTTTCCGGTGTAAAGACAAAGTCAATAAGACCGGGAATGAGGGAGGATGTAGGTGGTTGGCGCGATAGTCACTCAACGCGCGCACACTTGAGTCGGCCAACTCACTAGGTAGGCTCCCGCCTGCGCGGGAGCGCCATAAAGGCCACATTAAGAAGGAGCCATTGCAGCCTAACTCTCAGTCCCCACCTCCTCACATACGCACGCACAAACACAAACGTACCGATGAAGCAGCAACGTAGATGGCCCCAGTTTTCCCGTCAGTTGGCAAACCCTCCAAGCCACGGCTTTTAGCGCACCGTGATAGATTTAAGCGCATCTGATTGATTATAGTGAGGAAGCACGCTGAGGGTCGACCTCACTCTTTCCCTCACCGTCTAGCGACCGCCTAGCTACTCGAACACCTGAGGTGGGGCCTGAAACCCAGCGGGAGTGCGAAGGCATGCACCGACAGGGAATCAGAAGCGAAAGAAAGAGTTAGCACCTACCAGGCCGCAGAGAACGTGGTTGGCCGAGGTCAGACATTACATATGCATGCAGACATTAGGTCTTAGAAGCGTAAGAGCAGCCCTGCACGAAGCCTGGGCCCACACCCTTCTGAGAAGTCACACGCACACCGAAAACAGGGAGTTAAGAAAGAGGGGTCACCGTCTGAATTCCAATCCACTGATCAGCCACTTGGCATACAACACACACTGAGCAGATATTATTGTCGGGTATAAAGCGTAACTTGAAAGCCTTCCATGCCGCGGTGAAACGTGATAGTCTCAAGCTCGTAGCACACATGTAGCAGAGTAGCTACGCGTGGAAGGAGCTGAGAAGCTGCTGCTCACGCACTCCTGGAAGGATGCGGAGTGGTAAATTGGTGGCGTCGGTCTTTTATGTGTGTGTATCTGGGAAGGTTAATGTTGTTGCTGCTGCCGGTCCAGCCAGTAGGTGTGTACCCTTGTATGCGATCATAATCACTGCTCTGTGTGTGTCCACACACAAACGTGCGCTAAGGTTGTCGTGGCCGCTTCCCCCGGCACTTGAACATGTCCCACTCTCGGACTACAGAGCCTATGCTACCAGACACGACACCCCTGGGGTAATATCACACACACCAGGTCTGACTGGAAGCAGTCAACACTAGTCCTGGCTTCGCCAGGGGCAACTGCCGCTTCGGACAGCAATAGGGCGTTCTGTGCACAATAAATCACTCCTTCTGTTGATTTCTGCCTTTTTGACTTCAGCCTGAAATTCGGCATGATAATCGTAGTGCTATGAGCACAATCATTACTTCAACCGCTACAAACCAGCCGACACCACCCAGTCATTCAAAATTACTTCAAAAAAGTCAGGTGTCATATTTTCTCCCGCGTAGGCGCAGCGGTGACCTGTGCATAACGACATGTACATTGACGAAAACTTGCAGGCAGTATAACCATGCCCCTTGGACAGGGGACACCCCAATTATCCCTCGAGATGGGCGTGGAGACATCGAACAGAATAGAGCATTACCGCAAGTATCATACCTGTGATGCTTAAATCAAAGGACTTTGGATCTCACACGAGTGACATCTTCCCCTGCAGCCGAAAGGCTTACACTCAATTCATAGCAGGATTAAGTTGCTAGGGTAATTTGCAATTCATCGTTGCTAGTGTCTTGTGCTTGAAAAACGGAAAAGGTTTGGTTGTTTAAAGCTAGAAAGTAGGCTCTGAGTGTGAATTTGATCGACCTCACTACAGCCTTCGATGATGGGATTAGGGTCAGTGATCAAGGTGATGCAGATGCCTCCACACATTATGCGCGCGCGCCAATGATCGGCGTTCACTTACTTCGCTCACCAAAGTGCTCAGGTTCGAGTGCTCCCATGCAGATTTTTCGGTTGCAACTAGTTTTTTAACCCCGTCTGATAAGACAGGGGGAATACGAAAGCCCTCCTTAACTAACGTGACCCAGCGCGAAATTGCTGAAAAGGTAAATATTCCACTGGCCTAATTCTAACACTTATAAAAACTCTGCTGCGGTCCAGGAAGTGGGTGTACTCAGATCACTACAATCATCAGGCCAAATCCCAGGCTGGAAGTTAAAAGGCAGAAGTCACCAGAAGGAATGATTTATTGCTGTCCGAGGCCACCGGCGAAGTCAGAGCTACTGTTGACTGCGTCTGGCCAGGCCCGAGAATGCGTGAGACAGTGGTGGCAGCTGCTTAAGTAGGATTTCGGAGCAGGTTCAAGGGTTTCGTTATTAATGTGTTGCAATTTGCCCAAAGTGATGAGGCCTGTGGAGGTCTTTGCTGCAACGGCCGATTCAAGTAGCACTTAGGCAGGCGTGACTATTTAGACGCGGGTGTGTGGGCGATTGAATATAGGTCAAGTGGTCTTCAAGTCAGCGAGTGGAACAGCCGCCTGTGAAGACATATGACGTTGACACAACGAGCATTGGGAGGTGGAACAGCATTAATGGCCGTCCGCCACAACTCTTACCGTAAGTTAACTCCAACTCAAGTATTCGTCCTTAGCCTAGCTTGCCTGGAATTTAATCCTGAGTTACCTGTATGACGGATGATGCCGTTCCCTGTCCTACCGCAAGAAACATATATGTAATCTCTACAGTGTTTTTCTTGATGTCTGAATAATAATGATTATCATTTTGCCAGTTTTCCCGTCAATAAAAGCGAAACGGCAAGTTCCACAAAGAAGATAGAAAGAAAACCGGGGCACCAGAACACAGAATTTACTCAAACGATGTCTCTGATTTGTCTTCGAACGCAATACCAGGAAGTTAGACAGAGAAGAATGCAAATGCGTGAAATTACGGTAAAAGTCTACTATGAATATCATCACGCAAACCCAAACCCCAAACATTCTGTACCAGTTGTAACGGCAATTGATTAATTTTTTAATATGCCAATTTATTCATTTAATTTCTTATTGTTCGTTATTAATTTATTTATTGATAGCCAGTACCGGTTGTAACGGCAATTGATTAATTTTTGAATATGCCAATTTATTAATTTAATTTCTTATTGTTCGTTATTAATTTATTTATTGATAGCCAGTTTACAAGCAATTTTAAAAATTGGGTTACTAAGTTAAACACCTTTTGGGCGCCCTCGAAAACCTCAAAGACAGGAAAAAACCTGAAACAAACTCCCTCTTTTGCAGTCAGCATTGGTTTGGTTTTAGTTTTGTGCTTGGTCAATAGTGGGCGAAATAGGAAGTTTGTTTCGGGCGATGAAACCTGACTTCAAAGGTACGGTACTAACAAAAGATATGTACAGTTTTAGATCAAGTTGACAGTTTCGCAGAAAAAAGCCACAGCTTGTTAAGTGACTTAAGTTCAAGACGGAGAGGGTTGACACAGAAGCACAGTGTTCGCAGTCTTCCTTGAGTGAAGTGGTTTCGAGATTTTGCACTAGCGGAATGTTAATCGGCGATCAGTTGCTCGCTGTCAGCTGAAGAATTAGCCGATTGCGGGCCGCAGATTCAGCATCATTAACCGCAGCACGAGGCCTGGCAGGGTATAGAGTCCACGAGTGCCACCAGAGTGAAAGAGAGATTCCACCGAGTCAGCACCCAAAATTCGTGAAAGTTGTCCCGAATGTAGAAAACTAGTGGTAGCTTTTGTGTGTTTTAAAAATTCTGGGCAGCTTATTCCAGATTGTTAAGGTGTTTACTAAAAAATTACGGTACCTAACTGTGCGAGCTGCCTTATGGTATTGAGGGGATAAAAGGTACGCCCGTTTAAATGTTTGAACAATAAAAATTTTCCCCTCTGTAATCTGTAAATCCATAAGGGATCGAGATCAATAAGTTCGCAACGTTGTTGGTAGGATAAATAACGCTGATCTGAAATGAAAACTCTTTGAGTCAAGAAACACTGGACTACTTCTATTTTCTTTTGTTCACTAGCGCGCAGAAGGCTAAATAGGGACGATCAGTATTTAAGACTGTCTCACATACATATTAGAAAGGCTAATACTAATCTTGATGATCTGAAAATTCCTGAGAATAAGTCCAGCAGTTCGGCGTGATTTCGAGACAGTCAGGGCACAGTGCTCTGAGACTATTAGAATAGGATATGCCCAGATCCCTAATAATTCTCGGCACATATACTTCGTGAACTGCTATGCTTGGTTCAGGCGGAGGATCGTCGCCAACAACCATAACGGAATATGTGTGTCAAGAAAGGGAGAGGTGCCCTGTGCAGCCCCACTGGGCGAAAGCTAGAAGATCTTTTTTATGAGCTCGAGCACGATGTTGCAATCTGCCAGTTTATACTGATAGGCTACTTTCAAATCGTCAGCGTCCATAAAGGGTCAAACATACTGAAAGCAATCAGGAACATTGTTAACAACAAGGCAAAATAAGAGCGGTCCAATGACGCTAGCCTAAATAACTCCACTCACATGCGTGGGGTTGGCGATGGCATTTTGAATTTTATGATTTATGATAACATTATTGTTCGCTTTTTTGCTATATATTAGATAGTCTAATACGTTTTTTATATGTACTGTTTTGTTTCATATATTTTTTTTATTTTCCCTCCTATGCCCCTGTACGGCCTCACAGAATGCAGGGGTCCTTATAACCATGATGGTACCATAGTAGACTGCTACCCTAAAAAGATTTCCATTGTGGGATGTTTAAAGACCTTTAAGTATGCATTCATAAGGAATCGTACCCCTCCGTTTATTAATGTCATTTTCACGTACAGAACATGGCTGACATAAATTAAACCTTTCTATGAGCAAAGCGTGACATCTTTTGCGTTGGATAGAGACGAAGAATGCAAAGATGCCGGCATGCCGAGGTAAGTAGTTGAAAGCACCACTTCAGTCCATGGCAAACAGCTGCGCCTCCGGTACTGCTCTAAGTCGGCTAATGATTGGCTCGAATATTTGGATGCGCACTAGGGTCGTGCGGGAGGGCGGCAAAATGACGGGGTGAAGAGGCTGGGCGACAGAGTACGTGTCACATACAGGGCAGCCAGCATACTGACACAACGTGAACCAGCAAATGTACTGCAGTTTTATCAAGCCATCTATTTGAGCGTGGTAGACCAGATACTATAAACTAACAGGGAGTTTGTGTGGGTTTTGAAAAACTGAGCTCTGGTAGACTATTGGAAATGTTTCAGTTCAGGCAGGCCGCTTACTGTGCACACATTTGAAACAGGTGATTGACAGAATGTCTAGCCCATACCAATACTGTCTCGCAACGCTCTTCTGTACCATTTACTATTTTGTTTAAGCAGCATATGCTTACTTTCCGACATGTCACTGGCATGTTATATTTTTCCAAACGGTATTACATGTGTCTTTAGTTAACATTATGGAATGAAATATATTACAAGTGGGCAACAGTAGTTTATCCCTAATCCCAAAATTTTGTCTTACGAAAACGATGGTTATAGGGTTTTATGGCTGGGTAATTAGGATGAACGTTGGAATATACTTTAATAACTTATATGCGCACTTTTTGTATTTTTTTCTATTAAGAAATGTTGTTGATCTATATCTGTAGAATTTTCTCTTCTCTATTATCGTTTGACGTATTGCAGGAAAACTTGATTCTTGAAATTCCTGAAAAATAGCAATCGTGGTTAGGATGTCGTCTACTCCAACTAACCTGAGGTCCAGCTTACCACTCTGCATTCAATTAGTATAGTTTGCGGCGCGAAACTACTCGCACACCTTCAATTTACATGTGGAATAAAAAACTCTTAGCGGCCGCGGAAAACAAATTCGACTGCATTTTATTTCACTTTGCATTAACTTCTAAACATTTCCTTCCCTGTCTGTTCTATTTTTCAACCGCCAAACGTCATAAAATAACCGCTTCCGTAGGACAAAATGCTGCGACTAGGGGTACCTGAGGTGCACTACACAAACTAATTTTTCCTACAAGTGTTCCACAATTTGCTAATCAAACTGATGCTGTCAAGCCTATTGACTCTGAGTCAATTGCTCCGTGGTATTTGGGCTCCAGGCGCGAGGAACTACCACGTTCCTCCTGCAGTCCACAGTGTATTAACGATACCAACTGCACATGCTTGCAGGCCATCTGACGTGTTAAGAGCCAGCAATGCTGAAAGTGAGCAAATGCAAGTGGCAAAATAGTAGTCACAATAACTAACTTAAATCCATTTACTTTTTCGCTATTTGTGAGTTGATTTCCCACTCATGATGAACGGAGAACGCTTTTTGCCGGACACTTTAGAAGGAAAAATTCAAGGTAAAGCTTCCACTCCTGTGGTAATTCTGAGATCGTTTTTAATACAACCGGTCATCTCTGGAGCACAAAAAACACCACGATGACTCACGCACAGCCAAAATATGCAAGTGTATATTGATGTTAAAGAATTTAAACTTTGCTGTGCAGGGCGAATAGAAGAAGCTGATAATAAAAATGTTTTGTCGAATTCAAATAGACTAAAAATTCGAGTTTACAAGTAACCAGCAGCCTCAAGGGCGAGTTCGGCCATTTTGAGGCTTCCAGCCAGGGTCTTGGTCAATCTCGCAAAGGCTTACGAGAGACAAATTAGGCACTGGCGTCAAATCTGTGTAGACCCTAAGCATAATAGAACTGAAGCGGCAGACATCCAAACAATGAAATTTTCTTTAAGTTTGCGTTCAGTGGCATAACAACGTCTTCCAAACAACAGCGCGAAGTCGAGCATTTTGGAAGCAAAAAGAGCTCATGCCTTTGTGATATCCAGTCGGGGTAATTTAACACTTATTGGAATCCAGTCCAAGAGATACCAGTGGGGTCTAGAATACAAGCGTAACCTATCGCTTTGAGAATTCGTCACCTTCGTTGATTGGGACAGCGATGACAGAGGACATCCTAGTGCCAGATGGGACAACGAATACAGGTCGCCCACTAAAAGGGCGGGGGCCTCTAGCCTGCGAGGTAATCTGTTCTTCCTTTTCCAGGTCAAATATATGTTCCATCCAGGGACAGCCCGACCTAATTAATTGTTCAATTATTCCAAAGGGATGGACAGAAAATCGAGATATTAGGCCATTCTTCACAATGATTCTAGCCGGCAGCCAATCCTCCACTAATTGCCTGACATTTGTTACCAATTCGGTAGAAGCCAGAGCTAGCGCTTTAGAGAAGCAGTGCTGTAAGAAATAAAGATTCGAAGGAAGAGATTCTCGGCAATAAAACAATTGAAGTGGATTGTTCAAGCCAGGTAAACTACTAGAATCGGACAAATTGTGAGCCATTGTCGTCCGAGTGTATAGGAAAAAACTAAACAGGGAGAAGCTGTCAGGTAGGCAGCCAAGAATAAAAACAGCACAACATCAAACAGATGTGGTTGCCAAAACGATCTAAAACAGTTTGATTGATGGCTGTTCGAAATAGAACCAGTCGCATGCTGCTAGACTGCCTAATTGACCAGACGAGATCGAAGTTGATGATGATTGTGATGATGTCGACAAAGGAGAGTATTTTTTGTTCTCGAGTTTCTAACAGAACTCACCATTTCATCCTCTTTCTTATGCCAGGCTGCATTAAGACGTCCCTTTCAAGCACTTATTCCAGTTAAAATACGGTAGCTGATTTCATCAATAACAATAAACACATATTAAACCGTTGTCAGGCGCATCCACTTCACTAATAAGACGGTTGTATAGCTATGTTTTCGAAAGAACTGAAGTGCCAGTAGCATACCCGTTTAAATAGTCATAAAATATTGAAATATATGTGGAAAATATTAAATGTGGCATAGGCAGCATAAGTTAATTGACCGATACGATGTATTTTGAATAAAGACCTCACAATCCTAAAAAAGCTCATGATCAGCAACTTTTTAAAAACAGAAATCTTCTCTTACTTTGAGTATGAAATTTATAGAATACGTAACTTGCTGTCAAACGATTACAATAAATAATTTTTTGTGCATGTTTTCCATAAAATATATTTGAATATATAAAGGCAGGCAAAATAAGTGATATAAAGGCGCCCTACTTAAGAAGCCGGTTTTTATAATTGATAAGTTTTACTACTGGCCAGAACGAAATTCGTTAGAAAGCCCTAATCCTCTGATGACTAAAATGACTTCAGAATAAACTACACGATAATCAGTATCACAACTTGAGTCAATGCCGATTAGCGCAAGAGTATCAGTCTTTCGCATATGTCGAAATGTTGCATGATCTTTGGAGTCTACTGTACATCTTTTTGAGACACCCTGTATGGAATTTTGACCAATCAACTATCAGTGACGAGCGCAGGGCTCTGTACACCGACGCTCATTTGACTCGTCACCCATATTAGTGCTGCTGTTACTCTGTAAAGTATTTCGTCAATTATTATTATTGATAAACCTTCAAACAAGTTTCCTCCTCAAGTAAGAGTGGGTTGCGTCATATTTTGCGTGACAAATGGTTGTAGGTAGAGATTCATGGAAGTCAAAACCAAATTGATTTTGTGGACATCAGTGGCTAAAAATTGCACCGCTTCAGGCATGCAATACCTTTGTGTCCATCTAGGCACCTTTTTCTGGTAACATACAGGAAATAACTTTCGACGGATAAATGCACGGTCACTTCTGTCTAGATTTATCGTAAATAAAAATAGAACATAGAGAAGCTGGTAGAGCTGCAGCCGAGGATAACAATTATTTTGAGTCAAAATAGTCTAATATAAAACAGATATTGGTGGCGAAACATTTCTTATCACAAAATCCTGTTCACGGACTTTCTCTTCCTAACGAACTTGTTCGTTGTTTGTCTTGTAAGATTGACAAAAAGGAACTGAGGTCGCACAAATCTAGGTTATGCAGACGTTATTAAGGCCTAAGCAGCCTAAATAAAAGAGCTTGTTTTATGGCGGCTGTAAATAGAAAGTAAGAACACATAGGTGTACGCTACTCTATTCTTTAAGTTGCCAGAGGAGATCGAATATAATGATCGTGATAAAAAATGAGAGCATTTTTTTCAAGTTTCTTATTGAACTTACCATCTGACTGTCGTCTTTATTCCAGGCCGCGTTAAGACCACTCACTCGAGTAGTTATTCAAGTTGCAATACGGTAAGTGAGTCCATTTAAAACAATTACGGAATATTACTTGATTGGAGCGTCTGAAATTGGCACACCATTATCAATAGCGTCCACTTTACTAATAAAATCCTTATACAGCTACGCTTTCGAAAGAACTGAAGTGCCGGTAGCATACCCATTAAATACAGCCTCCAATGGCTCATCAGAATTCAGCCTCCCAGCAATTTCGGTGATTACTCTTTTACCAAAATGCACATAAATGAGACCCGCACTGCTGAGTTTCACGGCCGGTTCCAGATTAAGATAAAAGTCTTTTAAAGTAAGGTTTAATTATCTAAAAGGGAAATTTGTGGAACAGCAGAAAAAAGGGGAGTTATGAATTACGGCTGATGGTGGTCAAAGCGCTGATAGGCCGCATCCAAAACCCCGCCCACATCAACGAGGATATTGCAAGTGGCCAATTGTTGCATATCACGACAGCGCATGATGCGAGCATTTCTGCACTCTGGGAGTTGCATAAGCATTGCAATTGCCAAGACTTTATCGCAGTGAAAATTGCCATTATGGGTTCCAATCATCGTTCTAGCCATTTGGGGTCCGCTGCCGCCCAAATGACTGCAGGTTTAGTAACCTAAAAAAAAACAAACAAAAAGCTCTGTTGAATAAACAAGCAAGAAGAAGGGGAGAATTAAGTGAATAAAACAGAAGGATAAAAATTGCCTTTTTGCGAATCCACATTTAAAGCCGAACATAATCTCATATAAAGTCTCGTCGTTGTTAAGTTATAAAAACATTGACGGTAGGTAACAGTGCATGGGCTTCTAGAATTAATTCAGTTTTTTAGCAGTCTTCTGGTACTGTCAAAGTATTCTTTCGGGAATCCAAACGTTTAAATATTTTTAATTGCCAAAGTTGTCTCCCTGGTGAAGCTGTTTTAAAATGTGGAAATGAGTAAATAAGTTGAAGGGTAGACGAGATTCTCAAACTGCGGGCACCACAAGAGATATTACGCCTCAGCCATGCGTAAGCTTAGTGGACAGGCCGTCCGCGAGCATTTCTGTCAGCTCTGAATCACAGTCCTCCAGAAGGCTGTCTAGAGGTGCCGTCCTACCGGAACCGGAGAAGGCACCAACAACGAAGGGTTGGGATATAACGGAATGCCTGATACGACAAAGTATGGGCGATAGGCATTCACCTGACCCCTTAAACGCTTTGTTCCGTCGATGTTAAGTTGTAAGCGCATCTGCAGAATTACCACCGTTGGCCAAATGCGGAGTTCGTGCAACAGGCCGTTCCTCAGCTCTAAATTAACGTAAAAAACATTACGGATTGGCCTCCTTATGCACGATCGAGGCGTGAAAGGGCCGCAACGTATCAAAGAGGTCTCTAGTAGTGGCGAGGGGCAATGCACTACGTAGGCAGAAAGCCTACAGAGCCTCCAGAAATGAGCATTTGGATGCCGCGGTGGCGTACTGATCTTCAACTTAGACTGCACATATTATTCGCTAAGACACCTAAAGTACCAACCGGAAGGATTTTTAGCGGTTAGTAGAGGCCTTGCCGGTTGCGAGGACTCTCCAGGAAGAGCAGCAGTAGATGGTGTAGATGGACCTGCACACACTCCTAATGGCAATGCGTGCGTTGGCATGGCATGCAAACGCGAGCATCACGCCTGCTTGATTTTCATTGGTTGGCATACTTGCGCAACTGATAGATAATAGGTTGATCAATTTTTGCATGTCCGCGCACGCTATGGACGCCATTTGCACATGACGCAATCTGCTGATAAGACGCACAAGTGACCTCTCGTTACTGTGACTGCAAATTCGGTAAATCTGCCCTGCCAGCACACGCCGACGAGCGATCCGGCGAAATCTGAGGGATCCCCGGGATGAAAGAATTTTGATTAACGAATTATATTTAAAGTACCCATTTTTCAAAATCCACTTTTTATCAACAAATTATTAATAAACTTGTCCTCTGACAACACAAATAATTTGGGGGCTTTACCTGAGAAAACGGGGCGTCCTACTGCGAAAACATTTTCCGGGGGCGGAAGAGTAGGGATTGAAATCCTCGTTCTGTGACTAATCCAATCTGCGCCGGCAGGGTGTTGACGTACGTCATTTCCAACGGCCTTGGCATATGGCAATCTTCACCTCTTCAGTATCATGTATGCGCTGCTTAGGTTGAGTCCATAGTAAGAGCGCACCGTGTTTATTGAGAAGAAGAATTAAACAAAATACTGCAGCTGTTTGTGAATATTCAATACGCAGTTTTCCAACAAAACACGATTCGTCTGTGACATTTTGGCTTATGAGTGCATTTTCGTGTACTTAACTCAACGCACGAAACTTAATAAAATATTATTATTAGTAATACAGAAGACAACAGTTTGCATACGAAGCTGGAGACACAAAAAAGTCCACGTATACGGGTTCTTATTATGCCGTTCAGCGCAATGAACAATCCGTGCAACCTGCGAGAGGCGACGGAGCGCCGACGCTTCTAATTGGACGACCATGCTACTCGCTGATTGGCTACGTTTTCTGCGAGCGTGTCCTTCAAATCTCATGGGTTTTTTGGTTGCGGCGTATTTTTTGAGAATAAGAAGCCATCATTAGATGCAAACGATAGCAGGTGATGGTCATGTGTTAGAGGCTTTTCATACCATTTTATACGGCCAAAATTAGCATCCTACGATGCGTTAGAGGAGGCCATTGGGCACTTTAGTTAGGTGAGTATTGCATTTATTGTACTAATTTGTATTTAGGAAACCGGTAACCGTTTTAAGGCGGTTATTGCTCCTAAATTTACAGCTGGCAGCCCTAATATCGACAGATTTGTTATTTACAGTCGCAAATATGTGGGCATATTGGCTTCAAGTGCGACGTATCTTCAATTTATTTTTTGCTATGTATTAACTATTTAGACGACGCTTGGGTTGTAGTACATTCTTCAAAAGTATGTATCAGAAGCGAGGAGCTGTTGCAACTAAGTCATTGAAGACGTAACACACGCACAAGCCTGCCCCAGTTCAGCCCACGCAGCTTAAGCAAATAAGTACAGCCTCGCAGCTGAATAATTTCCGCATACTACACACTTCTTCGCCCAAAAGTAAAGACATGCAATTTATTAAAACGTGCATTGCAGCTCGAGAACAATAAAGCACCCTGTGCTCTCTGTTTAAGTGAATTATACAAGAATAGAAGAAGGTTAACGGTAATAATGGTGCTTTTAGTTTGCCGGTTTCCCATGCCAACTTCAGACAATGCCTGAGTCGTAAACTGCCGATGGACCATCCATGCGCAAACAGTTTGAAATACCACTACGTGTACGTCGTTTACTGCCATTCTGGGCAGTTTCGCATTTGCAGCTCCAAAACAAAGTCTACATACGTCTCTTGTACGGATTTTCGAACAATCTAGGTCGCTTAAGTTCGGTTGCACGGCCCGTTTTTCGGCCGTTTTGCACGAGGGTCATCTGCAGGTTAAAGCGCTCAAGTTGCGGCATAACCACATTTGCAGTGGACAAATTGTGTCTGCGTATCCCAAATTCCGCCGACTACCGCCTGACCAGGAGCAAAGTCTCCTTAATTTAATGGAGCAGATGCTGACCTCGGCCGGGTGCTTGAAAGTATATCTGAAAAGTAAGTAAGGCGTTTGGGACTCTTCCATATTTCGGAGGAAGAGAGAGGAGAGGATGATGTAGAAGAAGTAAATAACTGACAGTGGCATCTGATGTGTGTCACCTAATTACGCCCGTTGGAATCCCCAAAGAAAAACAAAATAAGAAGGAAGTAAGAGTGGAATTTCCCACTGGTTGACCTCCAGCGCGCTCTTTGTCCTGCCTCGGGGGCAAGTCCCGCCATTAGGAGCGGACTAGCGGTGTCCTCACAGTCCAGTGTGCAACTCCACTGTCTGAGCTGCGACAGTGGCTTATCACTGATGGTCATGCGCGTTCGCCTATAGACTGAGTAAACGCATTGGGATAACTGAAACCAGTGGCCACGCGTGCATCTGTGTCTCTCCACAGGTTAAGGTCATCGCGTGTAAGTGGTCAGAGCGAGCGAACAAAGACATTTGGCTATGATCGATGCCTCAGGAAAGCCTCCAAATGTTGCTAGCATTTGGTCAGGCTAAACTTCTAACAACTTTATCATCCAACCACGTTTCCTGGTTCACAGAAAACATTTAATTTAATATTTTACCAACAAAGAAGAGACTGGGGGCCGTGGCGTGGTTTCCAACTCTCGCAGACTGGGCTTGCGTGCAAATGGACACTTACTTGTCACAGCCTACTCATGGTCAGACTGGCATATGCTTCTACGAGATAAATTAAGCACCGGCATCAAATCTGTGTCAACCATAAGCGTCGTAGAACTGAAAGGATCCAAACGGGCATCTTAACACTGTATCTTCTTTATTAGAACGTTTGGCAGATTTGCTGAATTTTAGTTGACCTAATTGTGGAAAAACTCAGGGCGTTCGGCAGGATTGAAACCCGCATTTTGGGGGGTTTTAGCTTAGCGGTAAGAGCGTTGGCTTGCGTTAAAGGTCTTCTCTAATACGCGGGTTCAAATTTTGCCGAACGCCTGCAGGCTTTTCACAATCGGGTCAACTGAAACTGTAGCCTTCCTTAAGTTTGCGGTCAATGGTATAACAACATTAACCAAAATACAGCAGGACGACGAAGGATATTTTGGAAGAGAAGACAACTCATACTCCGGTGAGTCTCAGTCAGGATTATTTCAATGTCCTTATTGGACTTCAGTTCAACAGAAACCAATCGGAGTTTAGAAAACAAGACTGACCTACCACCTTGGAAATTCTCTATCTTCACTGATTGGAATAGCGGTGACGGAGGGTGTCTCAGTGCCACCCTTGACAATGAATGCAGGTTGCCCAATGAAAGGGCGGGGGCCCTTGACCTGTGTTATAAACTCTTCTTCCTTTTCTAGGTCAAGAATGTGGTCCATGCAGGGGCAGCCTGGAGTGGTCAGTAGTACAATCATTCCAGAGGGGTGGACAGAAAAATATGACTCCAGAGCATCCTTCACAATGGTTTTGGCCGGTAGCCACACATCCACTGATTCCCTGACATTTGCCACCAGTTCATCAGAAACCAGGGCTAGCGCTTTGAAGAAGCATTGCTGCATAAAATAACGTATACAGAGGGATCAGACTTTCGGGAAGTAACAAATTTGGAGTGGATATTTTACATCATGGATATGCATGAAAAGAGCAAAGCTAAGCAGGCGCTGATGGCGGATATTCCCTAGATGTGCCTGAGGAGGAGCAATTAGTCCAGAAGGTTAATATTGGCAAAACGTGAACAGAAGAATGTCCAACTGATCACTAATGATCAACTATAATTAAGCTCTACTCTCGGCGATTTTTTCGGCCAAATTTGTGTCTTAAAATGGGCATTTCGATTTTTTAATGAGTTGAAAGTGTCGAAGGTATCCAGTGGTGTCTAACAACTCTGATTCGAATATTGCCCGACAATGTGCTTTACCTTTGCTGAAGAAACCTACGAAGAGATCAAAGGAACTCCGATGGGCTCCCTGATCTCCAATTGAGTGACAGAACTGCTCCTACAAAAGCTACAAAGCACTGCATTTACTCAATATAAGCCTCTCTTTTGGCGTCATTAGGTTAGCGACATGTTTGTTATAATCAAGGAAAGCATGCTGAAAAACTTCCATAGTTTGCTCAATGCAATCTTTCCTGACATACAAATCATGAGGAAAAAAGAATAGCAGCAGCTTCCTTTCCTAGATGTGCTCTTCAAGAGGATACCCAACGGTGGAATTGAGACGACGGTTTATATGGAGGCAACCAACACAACAAAAGTTCTGTCTTCACAACAACTATCCGGTTGCCTGCAAACGAAGCTGCGTAAAAAGTTGTTTAAACGAACTCAGACTCACTGCAGTAGACTGGAGGAAGAGGTTAGCGAGGCCCTTTATATCAGCAACCAAATCATGCGGAATCCTTATAAGAAGGCATTTAAAACCGATGCCTACGCGTACGGCCTCCAAGGACCATTACAGAAGAACCACTGAGGATATGGCACGCTCTGACATACATCAAGGATGTCTCAGAAGCGAGCGAGTGCATCGCTGCGGGACTCGGAATCGGAATTGTACACAAACCCAAGACTACTATACGCAACCGGGTAATGAAAATGAACAATCTGGGGTAGTGTATTGCATCCCATGGTTAAGCTGTTCTTGTAACTGTACAGGGCAAAATGAACGCATGCTCGGTTCGCACATACACGAACATAAGCTGGCTGTCAAACGGGGTGACGCATTTTCGCAAGTGGCGGCCCACACCTACGAGACGGGTCACAAGTTTAACTTTGCAGCTGCGAAGGTAATCACCCACGCCAGCAGCAGGACAGGCCGACGATTGATTGAAGCCAGGGCCTCGGATGAAGATTTAGTCAATCGATCTATCGATCTGGAACTGGCATGCATTGCCCTCCGCAGACGTATCCGCACGGCCAACAATGGTGCCTATCTAATTCCCTTCCCCTTCTCTCACCCCTTCCGTAAAAAAGATGATCGCCTGCCAATAATGAAGAATATGCGAGTTCGAGGTAGCAGTTCAAGAGAAGAGGATGCAATCAGTGGAAAAAGACTTTTATTTTCCTGAAGTTTTGGATTCCGTCGGGATTGGCTCCTGCCCCATGTTGTTTGTTTCCCGTGGAGGCTTTTATCTCTGACGATGGACCCCCGCAATAGTCCAAAAGATCAGGACAATAAACAAATTAATCTGGATCTCGATAACCCTTCGTCCTCATTATAAATTGTATACAATTAAATATAGGTTAAACTACACTCTTACTTAAAGCGTACCCGTGTCGGTAGTCAATAGTCATTGGGTTGGAAATGCGGCCCCTCTCTAGTCCACTCACGGGAAACACTTGGTAGGCATTAATATACTGTAAATCGAAAGAGTCCTTATAAGTGCCGATATCAAATGGATTAATTATATTACGGCGTGTCACTGTAGTTGCAGTCTGTGTTCCAATTGGTCGGCCGTGTTCTATTACCATATCCATTATTGCTCTCATTTGGTCTGATGCATGCTCATATGCGCTTGGCTACGCGCAACTCATCCTGTGGGTAGCGTAGACAGTTATCATTGGCAAAGACTTTGTTTTTTGCTACTTATATTTGGGTGGTCTGTAGTGCAATCATTCTAGAGGGTTGGACAGAAAAACGTGACTTAAGAGCAGACTTCAGAATGGCTACGGCCGGTAGCAACTCATCCAGTAAACGTCCGATATATGCAACCAATTCATCAGCAACCAGAGCTAGCGCATTGAAGAAGCGTTGCTGCAAGAAATAGCGAATAGAATGAAGAGATCTTCAGCAATAGCATATTTAGAGCGGATAGTTAAAACAGGCAGCAATGTGGAGAAAACCAATTTTAAAAGGAATCGGAGTAGGCTTAACTAAAAAGGCGGTGGCAGTTCTGTTCATTATGGAAGACTGTTCACGTGAAAATCACATGATTGTGGAAACGAAGATAAAGCAAAACATTATAGATAAAAGGCTAACACTTAGTGTGTACGAAAAAGCTATGTGCCCTGCAGAGCTTTAGGGGATAGGAGTTCTTTACAGAAAACATCAGGAGCGGGTGTCGAATGCGAATTTTTCGACAACGAAGGTTTTCTAAATCAAATTTCTAAGAAGATAGAGTATGTTCGATTATCTTTTACTGCAAAAAATGAGCCGTACATAAATAGGGTTCTGTCATGCGCTGGCTTTCAGCCCTGTCTTCAGACCAATTTTGTTTGTGATGCTGGTAGGCCTTGACTGCGGAGTGTGCTATTTGTCGCCCGTGCAGCCAATCAGATAAAATGGCGCGCATCGATTGGCTTCGAGATTACATGCACCTTAATCGGCGAGGTGACGGAGAGCATCAGAAAGGACATGGGCAGTGGTGGCTGTCGGGCGGGCAGGAGTACCCAAAGACTTGGAGAGCGAAGGCAGGGTGAATTAGCCTAACGCTGCTGAATGCGGGCTACCACACAGGAATATATCACACCAAAAGTGGCATAAAAATATACGCTGTCAGTCGAATTCTAATTCTGTCGTGTCTTTGTTGAGAAAAAATGAGATCCACAAACCAAGTTATGTCACCGTTTGAGATGTCTTAGCATAATGTTGGTAGTGAAGACCTCATTGGGGGGAAGAGAATAGGTTAAACAGGAATCTCCCAACGTCATATTTCGCGTGACAGATGCAGGTAGGCAGAAATTCAAGAAATCAAAATGAGCTCGATAAGTGACACTGAAAAGGTCAGAACATATAAAGAATGGGATACCTCTCCATAAACTGGGGCATATTTTGCTAGTAACCTACAGGAAGCAACTAGAGTCTGGCAAATTCGCAGCCATTTCAGCTCGGACGAAACCTAAAGGTAAACTAAACACGGAGAAGCTATAAGGTCTCAGGCTGAGGATAAAATTTCGTCTGAATAAAAAAATTCCTAGATTTTAGGGCACATGCAGAGCAATATGCAACAGACTTGAGTGGTAAAAATGTCTTAAACAGTTCGATTTATAGCGGTTGCAAAGAGAAAGGTAGAATAAGAAGGTGTGTGCTGCTATACTATCTTAGTGACAGGACGAGATCGAGTGTGATGTTTATGACAAAAAAAGAGAGCACAATTTATGTTTGAGCTTCTTAGAGAACTTACCATTTCTTTTTCATCTTTATTCTAGGCTGAGTTTAGGCGTCTCACGCGTGTACTTATTCCGGTTTTAATAAGGTACCTGATTTCTTTAATGACAATAAACGAGTTTACTTTGTTGCACCGTCTTAAATTGGCACACCATTGTCAAAAGCATCAACTTTGCTAATAAAATCCTTATGCAGCTACTTTTTAGAAAGAGATGAGGTTCAGGTAGCATACCCGTTTAAATACCGCTTCCAAGTCCTCATCGGAATTCAACTTCCCAGCAATCTTGGTAATTACTCTTTTACCAAAGTGCGCATAAATGAGACCCGCACTGCTCAATTTGACGGCTGGTTGTAGCTTTGGATGAAAATCCTTTAAAGTAAGGTTCAATGATCTAAACAGCGAATGCATACAAAAATTGGAAAATAGTTGTGTTTTTAATTACGGCTGATAATGCTCAAAGTGATTATAAGCTGCGTCGAAAATGTCGCCAAATCAACGAGAATATTCCATTGACGAGTTCTTGCACATCCCGATAGCGCATTATTTATGCATTTTTGTACTCTAAGAGTTCAGCGAAAATTCCCATTTCTACGATTGAAAAGTCGTGTTGGCAAACGATCGTTTTCGGTCATTCATCGTCAGGCCAGTACATGACATGGGGAATAAAATTGTTCAATTAATTACAGCGATTAGATAATCGTCAGGTTAGGGAAGGGGGGAGGGGGAGGAAAAGGGTGAGGGTAATTAAGCAGCTGCGTTTTTCCTCGTCTCCTGAACGCGGGCGCCTGCGCGGGTAGGACGCTGGTTGCCATGCCCAGATGAGACAGGGGGGATGTTCTCGCGGTCCGCGGATTGAGTTCTGTATGTCAGCCGCACAGCTTG
>JAYGXS010000004.1:16328035-16378277 GCA_036362985.1 Ligula intestinalis | reverse complement strand
TAAGAAGGCGCCTGAGGACAGCGGTTATGAATGCCTTCCCGGCTGCATACTTGCGGGTTCTCTTCACTAACTCTCCCCTTCTACGAATGGGAGGTAAGGACAGACTACCGTTTCAGGCCACATCTATGTGCATCTATTCGTTCACCTGTTCCTGTGGAGCAGGCTATATTGGCAGAACAACGCGACGTCTGGAGAAGAGAATGCGCGAGCACATACCAGCTTGGCTCAGCAGAGGGGAGAATAGATCGACCTCAAGCTCAATCCTCGCCCACCTAATTGATACAAACCACCAAGTGGACGCGAGTGAAGCCTTTCGGGTCATATACCGCACGCCAACGCACTTCTCCAAAGGCCTGCGCAAACGGGTGTTAGCCACAGCAGAAGCAGTGGCAATCCGGCTAGCAAAACCCATTCTATGCTGTCAAAAGGCGCTGGTTCATGCCATCGGCCTCCCTTGGCCGACTGCACGCGGAAATCCAACACCTACTGAAGCCAAAGAAGACGAAGCTACGGAGAATAGTCAAACGCAAGCTGTGCGGCTGACATACAGAACTCAATCCGCGGACCGCGAGAACATCCCCCCTGTCTCATCTGGGCATGGCAACCAGCGTCCTACCCGCGCAGGCGCCCGCGTTCAGGAGACGAGGAAAAACGCAGCTGCTTAATTACCCTCACCCTTTTCCTCCCCCTCCCCCCTTCCCGAACCTGACGATTATACTATCGCTGTAATTAATTGAACAATTTTATTCTCCATGTCATGTACTGGCCTGACGATGAATGACCGAAAACGATCGTTTGCCAACACGACTTTTCACTCTAAGAGTTGTTTAAGCATTGCAATTGCCAACACTTCGTCACAGTAAAAAGCATTATTGTGGGTCCCAATCAACATTCTTTCCATTTGGGGACGGTTTCCACCCCGGTGACTGCAGTTTAAAAAATGAAACCCACCTAATTTATTTGATTAAAAAATGTACAGAAAAATAAGAGAGTTGAAGAACAAAGAGCAGCACATATAAAAACACGTTTTGAGCCGAAATTAACCTGTTCTATGTTCCATCGGGCGGAATAGGTTAATATAAGGGTGGCAACTGCGTTTGGTATGTTACAAGAAAATGACGGTAGGAAATAGTACAGAGGCTTTCATAAAATAATTCAGCCATTTTTGCGGTTTTTTGGTACTATGATCTGATTAGAACAACCACACAGGAGAGCTCAGTGCTGAGTACCGAAAGTTTGAGGGCCATTTATCATTTCCATATTTTTGCGGACTGCTCAGCGGGGTTTGAGAGTAATAGTCCGTTCACTTCTGCCATGCGAACAACAGCTCTAAACGAAGCATAGCAGCATATAATTCGTTAATTTCAATAGTGACGAATATTTTAAACCACCTCAATTACACTTTAGACGTCCTTTTGTACAAAGTGTGCTTGTAATGAAAATTTGGAAGAGGATGCATGTTTAAATCGACAATCATTTTCTGTGAAAAATGCTTTATTGGGTTTAGTACTGCAGATCAAATCGCTATCAAAACAAATGTAAGTAAACCGCTTGATTGAGTACCGTCATTCACCTTCTGAATATGCATCAAGAGGAGCATAATTACTTAAAGCCAAAACGCGGTAACATCAGTCTAGTGCAGCTACAGTCAATCGTTTGCAAAATCCAGCCAACGAGGAAATTAAAATGAATGGGTGGCAGAATGCAGTTGTAAGAAAACTAGACTAAACGGTGACGATGATAAACTAAGTCTGAGAGGCTGACTAAAACTCAGCTCTTTTGATTGTTATCCTTCAGATTCTGTTAGTCCACCATCCATGCAGCCCGAAGTTTGCAAGCATAAAGATTCGGTACCCGATTCACGAAGGGTTATGTTTTATCTTGAATAAACGTCTGTGAGCAACAATTTCTGCCCTCATAGCAAAATTGGCACAATGCTCTTAAAAACTGCTTCCACCCGCGTCAATGGTTTTGCTAGGGGATCTTAAGGTTTATCCATTATTCTTTGCCGAAACTGTCTCCCTGGCACAGCCGCCTCTTGGGTGACACTGAGGATGTAGACCGAAGAGAAGGCGGGAAATGCATGGACTTACGAACCGTGGGAACCACGTTAGGAATTGAGAGTAATTGTGCGGCTGTATTGTTGGAGCAGGATAGGCTACATAGCGTGCACTAAGTGCATTTCTGTTCACTCCTGCCTCCACCGACGGACGCTAGCATTTCACTGCCTATGAGCACAGTGCACATGGATTTTTCTGTACAGCAACACCTGATTCAGGACACGCGCTCGATTACAGACATTTATTCAATGTTAGCTAAAAACTGCGTTATAATACAGGTAGTACTGTGTACTGAAAACAATGCGCCTGCTGCTTTAGTGCGAAGGCACTACTAAATTAATTTATCAGGGTCCCTAATGGCAATGTTCCGGAACCAAAGGCTAAAGTGGTACCAGTGAAACCAACGGTTCCACGTTGGTCCCACTGCGCCGTGATTGTGTATATGGGCGGTATTCCGTGCACTGGCCCGGGTAGTCTACAAGCTGGCATCGAAATCGATGGTCAAACACCCACACACAAGCTTCCATGTCCACCTGAGAAAAACCCTACGCGCACGCACGCCTCCTGCATTTGCTTCTTCCCCCCCCCCCCTCTCCAAATGTGGCGCCTGGATCGATGCCTTGCTCTGGCAACTTTTGCCGGCGTATACCTAGGGCGAAAAACCCGTGTTCAGATCACATTTGGCTTAACCGAGCCTGCTCAGACTACACGTGATGAACGTAGTCACCCCCTACCCCTTTACACCCAGAACCCACCCCTATTTGAACACGTGCGACATAACAATTTTTGATAATTTTTTAAAGAAAGCTTATTTTATATTGTCAGCTAGTCAGCATGGCTTTGGAAAACACCTACATCCAATCCATTTATTTTCTTTTACAGTTAATATTTCTGTTCATCTCGTTATCCAGTGTCGCGTCCGAGGTGAGTAGGGTACACTGGTTGCACAGTAATGGATTCGGTATCGGCGGCTTCTGTTCGACGGACTTCCTGTCTTCGAACTCCTTTCCTATTTGGGGTTCTTCGTCATCACAAACAGACGCACTAGAACTAGAATTTCGGCTCATATCCTAAGAATATAAGTGATAATAGGGAAGTAATGTTTATTAAGGAATACAGGTGATCGAGGAGCGTAAGCAAGGGGGTGAGTATAGGATAAGGTTATAATGAAGGGGGTACGAAATGGAGTATATAAAAGTCGACGAGGACGAGACTTAGCGGAGTCGGGAAACGGCGGCGTGCCACGGTCGTGTCCTCCAATCAGCGTCCTGGTAACAACGAGAAAAAGGCAGGTGACATGAAGGGTATCTAGTTAAACAAGGGAGGTTCGGTTTGGGCCGTTACACCAGGCCGTGGCTCCTCAACTAGCCTTTGCACTAACGCACAACCGACAGACCATCAAATAAACGATAACTGTCTCAAGGACCAGGGAGAACGTTGTAGTGTGCGAGTCACTTCTCAAGTCGGAGGAGCCAGTGATTTCGTATTTTTGCACGAAATGGGGCGTAGAACAGACTGTGGGTGTAGATAATCTGTCAGTTCTTGACCTTCGACTTTTGCCTCTCCTGGGCATATTGGATATAAGCTCAAGCAAACCGAAGGAGTAACGCAGAGGTACGGTAATATAGCGTATAATGGCAGGAACGAATACGGGGAACACCTCAAAAGGGGCGACCAGGGGCCAAAGGGAAATACAGAGATAAAAGTATAGTCAGGGGAGACGAAAAATAGGGAAAAGTGGAGCAAGGACCAACAAAATCACGGACCCTCGTTGGTAGGTTTCACCTCCACTGTTTTTGTTGTCTGTTCTGATAGCTCACCCTCGTCGGCAACTGTAAAAAAGGAAAGAAACTCAGACAGTACCACACAGACTAGTTCACACTTTAGAAACCGCGGCCAAACTCACTACGGCTCTTTTTAGGGCAATTAAAACAAACTAGTACTCTCTCCTCTCCTACACACTCCCCTCCTCAGACGGAGCCCTATCCGCAGGGCCAGCGGCAGCTGTGGTTTCTACTGTCTCCTCCCGGACGGCTATCGGTACCAGATGAGGGTGTAGGACCGGGGTTAGTTCTGCCGTGGCCGTAGGTAGCTGACCCCGGTAGGGTTTAAATTTATCAAAATTTGCTGTGAAAAGGGGTCTGTTGGGTTGTCTTTTGTCTTGGAGGCCGTACTTGGACGGGTGGATGACGTCGATGACACGGTATGGTCCTGTAGCGGTTCGACAGCCCACCGTTCCAAATGTTAGACGACAATTTTGGCCACCCATCGTGGGGCTCGCTCGCGCCGAGTCATCACGCGATGTCCTCATCTGTCTGTCTGTCGGTCGCTCTATTGACACCAGCCACAGCCTCTTGCGCGCAGGCGCCTGTGCGTCTCACGCTCAACCAGTAACCATCACTAGATCTAGACAAAGTGGACTTTTCCGGCCATGCTCGATTAAGGCCGCAAAAAGGACACTTGGGGAATCGGCTCTGAGCGAGACGGGTGTGAGGCCGCGCGCTCATGCGCCCTCCGGCCGAACAGCCATTCCGGACGGACTGGCAACTTTCGCCTAACTATTCTTTAAACAATACACTGTTCCGCCTACTCTCGCCTTTCCACCGTCTTCTCTCCTATCTCCTAAGGAACCGGGCCTCGAAGATTGTAGGTGTTAGGGTTAACCGTCTTAGTTTTAACTCCTATAGTTTTTCCCAATGGTTGAAGAACTTTGAAGGTGTGCCTAAGGGGAGAACTCAGTCGTAACCTGTCCGCTCAGCACTGACCTCCTAACCACATCCAAAATACTGTGCCCAGTCAGATCACACCTTGTTGACATTCTGCAGGTCCTAGACATTGGATAATTGGGATTCCAGCACATGTAGAGGTGGGTTTTGCAATAGGGCAAAAATCGGTCTACTTTGGTGATTCGCGCGAGACATCAATTGAACAAAGACATAAATTGGGCTACTGACTAGATGCAGCTAAGCGTTTACTATATTTGTGGACACTACTTGACACTCCTACCACTTCGCTTAGGTGTTCACTATTTAATCCTGGTGCTGCTTTGATAACTGCATTCTGTTGCATCGGTTACCCTCAGACACCTTAAGCAGCTCATCACATGTGGCAATATATGTTGACCAAATTATGGGCTTTATACGAAGCACCAATAAATTGAAAGATTCGATGGATTTATGAAATGAAATTTCATGCTGTAAAAGAATTCCATACTAGAAAATATTTTAAAATTCAAAGCCCCTATTTGATAACGTATACGAGAAATAATATTGTTGCAGGTTTTCCGTAAATTTTATTAGTATTAAAAAGGACAGATTTGCAAGTTGGCCGCTATTGTGACTGAACGCATAATTTGCTATACGACTGCTGAATAATTTAGCTAAAAAATCTAGGTAAGCGTTTGCCAAAAATCTAAATCCCAGTTCAGATTTTCTTTTCAGCCTGTATGAGAAAGTTTATTCATTATTCTGTAATTCAATACACCCAGGTTGGTTTTTGGGTACTTCAGCATATGGAACTGTGATGAGAATATTTGTTGATGATAAACGTTCACTGATATAAGTTCAAATTACTCGCAGCTGCCAGCAAATATCGATTTTTCGAAAACAAAACAACTTGCCCCCTTCATCTGAACCACGTTTTAACATGATAGTTACGCACATCCGTTAATTAGAATTCTATATCTGGTTTTCAATTTTGGGTAGATGATGAAAACTCCATAAGGGTCGCAAAAAGGTACTTAATAGTGCATAAGCTTCCCTTAATAACCCAATGCACGAAACCGCTTCGTGCAAACCAGACACGAAGAATACCTTTCAGTCTCAGTATATCCTCCTTGACATTCTGAAGGTCCTTCTAGCTAAATAGCTCGAAACAAGCGCACGCAGAGGCATGGCTTCATCCATAAGTTGCATGTTTTGTCAACAGCAGTAATATTTTTAAGGCTTTGGCTATTCACACACAGATATTTCACGGTTATAAGCATGTATTTGTAGAAGGCGTTTATTCTTTTAAATGAAGAAAACAAACTCCCTTGTGGCATGATAGCCTCACGCTTCTTTTAGGTAGACGATCATGTCCTGAACTTTCATTTGAACAGATGGTGAATATTCCATAAGAGGACCCCTCGTAAACCTGGAGCCAAGATCAGTCTAGCTGGTGATGACAAATGGGCTGTAAAAGTGTACTGTGTGAGCCACTTATCGAGTTGGAGGAGCCAGTGGCTTAGAATTTTGGTACGACTTGGGACGTCGAGCAGACTGTGAGTGTAGACAATCCATCAGTTCCTGACCGTCGACTTCTACATCTCCTGGGCATATTTGATATAAGCTCGAGCAAACTAAAGGAGTAATGCAGAGCGTATAATGGGAGGAACGAACACGGAGAACACGTCAAAAGGGAGACAAGGGGCCAAAGGGAAATACAGAAACGAAAATATGGTCAGGGAAGAAGAAAAATAGGGAAAATGGAGAAAGGACCAACGAACTCACGAAGATTCGTCGGCAGGTGTCACCTCCACTGTTTCCGTTGTCTGTTCTGATAGCCCACTCTCGCCTGCAAATGTAACAAGGGGATGAAACACAGACAGTCCCACACAGCCCAGTTCACACTTCAGAAACCACGGCAAAATTCACTAAGGCTCTTTTTAGGGCAATTAAAACAAACGGGTACTCTCTCCTCTCCTACACACTCCCTTCCTCAGACGGAGCCCTGTCCGCAGGGCCAGTGGCAGCTGTGGTCTTCACTTTCTCCTCCCAGACGGCTATCGGTAGCAAATGAGGGGGTAGGACCGGGGTTAGTTCTGCCGTGGCCGTCGGTAGCTGACCCCGGTATGGTTTCAACTTTTCAAAATTTGCTGTGAAAGTGAGTTTGTTGGGTTGTCTAGGGTCTTGAAGGACGTACGTGGACGGATGGATGACGTCGATGACGCTGTATGGTCCCTTCCGATGTTTGAAGAATTTTGACGGTGTACCTAGGGGTAGAACGGACCGATATTTCCACACGAGGTAACCCTCGACATAAGGGGAACTGAACGGTTGGCGGTCGAAGTTGCTTTTCTGGCGGTCGTCGGCTGTCCTTAAATGTGATCGAGCTAGGTTGTAGGTGAGGCGTTAAAGTTCTTGCAGTTGTAGGACATAGTCATTGGTCGAGTAGAAGGCGGGAGATGGTCGGGGTGTCAGCGAGTCGATGGGAAGCCGGAAGGCGCACCCTGTTATCATCATGAAAGGCGTATAGCTGGTGGACGAGTGGACGGTCGCTCAGTAAGTCATTAGGGTGCAGGGGAGACGTTAATCCCAGTCGAGGGGCTGGTGGTCCTTAGCAAAGCCTATCGCAGAGGGTTAAGTAAGTCTAACCGTGCAACTGCGATCTTCAGACCATGGTTTCTTAGTGCAGAAGTGAAGTCGGTGAAGGCCAGAGTAGATGGAAGAGGAGAATAGATTGACTTGGGAGAGATACGTCCGATCAGTAGGTTGACCGGGCCCAAGTGAGGTCTTAGAGTAGTCGGGCCAGAGCACAGATAGAGGGAGATCTTTCATTGAGTAGGTCGGCCTGGAGATTTTGGGCAGAGAGGCAACTTGCGTCGGGCACGCGTGCAAGCTCCTCATTCGTCGCCTCATAGCTGCGAGAACTATGATTGGCTGATCGAGACGTCGAGAAAGCACATCGGTGAGCGTTTGGGAAAGTGCACTTCGACGCGAGCTAGTCAGGCAGGCACGACCCGCTACAAGCCTTTGGGAAGGGTGTTGAGCGTTCGGTTTGTTCGCTCGACTTGGCCGTTGCCTTCTGGGTGGAAAGGTGTGGTATGTGTCTTGTACATCTGTAGCATCTCGCACACTTCGCGTATTAACTTGCTGTCGAAGTCGGCGCCACAGTCAGGATGGAGGAAAAGGGGTGCCCCAAACCGGCAAATCCATTCGTTAAAAATCGCTGTGGTAACAGAAGCCGCATCTTGTTTAAGGAGAGGTATTACCTCCACCCACTTGGTGAGATAGTCTACTAGGACCAGGATAAAACGCTGTTTATCAGTGGAGTATGGAATGGGGCCAATAATGTCCACACTGACCCGCTTAAATTGAAATCCTGTTTGCATGGGCTGAAGTGGAGCGCGCATGTGGTGCGTAGGATTCTTAAACGAGGCGCACGTAGGGCAGGTGGTACAAAATATGTGGACTTGTTCGCGTAGCCGTTGACGGGCGGCGACTTCTGTTTTGTATTGACTGACGTGCCCAAGTTCATTATGCAGATCGGATAGGACAAAGATAACTAGACTGCTGGGGAGGGTAACTCGAGGAAAGTTGGAATGTTCATCCTTGTACAGTAGGATGTCGTTGTCGATAAAAAGTTGGGGCCATTGGTTGCGAACGATATAGGCCTCTTCGGGCGAACCCGTCAGATCTTTATCGGAAGGTCGGTGATGACCGTGGAAGAGATGGTCGTACACAATGGCCGTGTCAGGGTCCGTACTTTGGGTAATGGTCCAGTGATGTAGTGTACTTGGGTCCGCTGTGATAGCGTTAATGTGGCTACCCACCGATGAATACCGGAGTCATCGGATCTATCTGGGCGGCGGGAAAGGGCATCCGCGTTGGTATGCTGTTAACCGGGTCAGTAAACGCAGGAATAGGTGTACCGTTGGAGGAAAGCTTGCCACCGGGCTAGCCGTCCTTCAGCATCCTTAGTGTGTTCTAGCCAAAGGAGGGCTTTGTGGTCCTTGCGAATGACGCAGGGTTTACCCAGTAAATAGGGACGGAATTTTCTGACGAAGGTGACAACGGCTAACAGTTCCCCGTCGTAAACGGAATAGTTTCTCTCGGTTTTTGTCAGGGTCTTGCTCGTGAAACAGACAGCTCTCTCGCGTTCCTCCGCATCTGCTTGAGAGAGCACTGCTCCAATCGCAGATTCGCTGGCGTCAGTGTCTAGAATAAATGGCGGGGCCGACGCCGTGGTTTTCAGAAGCATGAGTATTGGTGCGGAGCACAGACGTGCGTTAAGGTCGTCAAAAGCGGCTTGGCACTCCGCCGTCCAGCAAAACGCTTTTTGGGACTTTTATGTGTCAATGGATACAGCGGGCGTGCTATCCCCGAGAAGTTTGTTATAAAGCGCCTATAATACGAGGCCAATCCGATGAAACTGCGTACTTAGGTGACGGTGGTAGGCGTTGGCCAGGACCGGATGGCCTCGATCTTTTCAGTACTTATTTCGATACAGGTAGAACTAATCATGTATCCTAGATAAATAACCCTATCACGCAGGAAAAAGCATTTCTGGGGGTTTAGGGTGAGACCGGCTTCTCGTAGAGCTGTCAGGACTGCGTACAAGTTGTCGTTAGGTTCATCGATCGTTTTACCGAAAGCGACACATCGTCCAGATAAATGAGGCATTGTCGGGGATAGATGAGTGCCAACACAACTTGCATTAGACGTTGGAAAGTTGCCGCTGCGTTGCACAGCCCGAAAGGCATGGTCTCGAACTCATACAACCCTTGGGGGAGAATAAAAGCTGTTTTCTGTCGGTCTGCTGGCTCGACCTCTACTTGCCAGTATCCCGATTTGAGATCCAGCGTCGAAACCCAATGAGAACCAGTGAGGGCGTCGAGTGTGCAGTCTATGCGGGGTAAGGGAAACGAGTCAAGTGTCGTGACTGCGTTTAACCGGTGGAAGTCTACGCAAATCGTACCTTCCTGTCTTTCTAAGGGACCAATGTCACTGGGGACGCCCAATGGGAACGTGACGGTTTGATTACTCCCACGGCCAACATCGTGTCTAACAGTTTGTCGACTTCGTCCTGAAGAAGAGCCAGGATACGATGGGGTGGCTGCACCCGTATCGATGGCGTGACGTATACAGCCAGTCCGTCCAAGAGAACGGTCATCCCAGGCAAAAATGTCGTGAAAGTCGAGAAGCATCGCCCTGAGGGAAGTGATGTCTGCACCCATAAGGATTTCTTTAGGTAATACCTCATCAATCATTGTGGGAGGAAGTTGTACGGCTGCTTGGATAGTGGTGCAAGTGGAGACCTCATCATAAGTAACAGGCAATGGGTTGGGCTTAGCGGCTGTGCCTCGAAACTGGATCTTCCTATTCTGAACATCAATGCAGCAGCCATACTTGGACAAGAAATCTGTGCCCAATACGATATCCCATGTGAGGTTAGGGACTTCTATAAAATTATGCTCTGCCGTTAAGGGGGGAAATTTAACCGTGAGGGAAACTGAGCCAATTGGGTGTAACGGCGAGCCCTCGACCGTGTTCAAACGTACTGTACTCCCGGGGGGTTCCTTCTGAATGTAACTCGAAGATGGAATAATACGTGGGTTGACAAGCGAAATTGAAGCGCCCGTGTCAATCAAAGCGGCTACTAGCCTGTTATTAATCGTGGTGTGTGCATAAAAAGATGCAAGAGTCGAAACAGAATTGGTACAAGAAGTAACTGAAAGCATACCAGAGGTCTTCTTGCAAGCGCAGGCATGCTCGCTCGACACGGGGGGACCTCCGGCTGTGGGCGGTGTCCAGCGGCAGCGGTTGAAACCGGACCGGTATTCGTTGTGGAATGGACGGCGGTGATTAGCCTGTCGAGGTCCCGATTCGTTGCGACGAATGAAAGAGGACGAAGGTGGAGGTTTATCGTAACCATGTGGGTCCTGAGAGTGGTCGCCACTACGCAGGAACCTCGCTGTCTTGGCCACTGCGTCTTTCAGGTCTTTGGGGGTTGCAACATGAGTGATTGTGTTCAGGCACCCTTGGGGAGGCCCTTGATGAAAAAATGCATAATCGTGTTTTCGGTGTCGGAGGAGGACAGAGAGGGCCACACAATCTTGGTCAGTCACGTCAAGTCATCTGCAAATTGAGTAGGGGTTTCAGAGACCTGGAATCTACGGACGAACAAGGCGTCGATGGCCTCACCAAACGATTGTGTTTCGCCAAGTATTGACGACAGGCTGTCACATAGCTCCTCGAACGGTAGGTTGGGATCCACCCCAGCGTCAAGCACTCGATCTAACTGAGGGGTGGGATAGCGTCCAACAGCATATCGCTGCGATGTTCAGTAGAGACGTTGCGTGAATAGAATTTGGACCTTCGAAGCCAAACGCTGAAGGATTCTTTCCCGTCATATTTAGGCACGTTGTTGGGGATAGGGGGGCTTGACCGCTGAGCTGCCACCACTGAAGTGTGTGATCCACTTGTCAAGTCGGAGGAGCCAGCGGTTTCGTATTTTTGCACGAACTGGAGCATCGAACAGACTGCGGGTGTAGATAATCCGTCAGTTCTTGACCTTCGACTTTTGCCTCTCCTGGGCATATTGGATATAAGCTCAAGCAAACCCAAGGAGTAACGCAGAGGTACGATAATAAAGTGTATAATGGCAGGAACGAACACGGGGAACACGTCGAAAGGGGAGACAAGGGGCCAAAGGGAAATACAGAGACGAAAACGGGTTTGCTGCGCATTGCTGACCCGCAAGATATTCAACGTTTCTGTCGATTCCTTTGTGTTACGTCTCATACATTAATGTAACCGTCCTTTTCCGTCTTATTTAAACTCAATTAATTTTTAAGTATCCTTTACTGTTAACTTAAGGTACAGAAGAATCGGTACTGGTGTAAATACCAACGAGATATTATTGAAATTATTTCATTACAATTTAAGACATCGCGTAATGTAAAAATTTTATGAATTTTTCAGATTAACAAATAATCGTCAGCTGTTATATGGGAGATGACTTGCAGTCAGGGCAATTAACAATATATACACAAGCGTTCACGTTTTCCACATAGCATTATACTCTGCCAGAACAGGCGACGGGGAATACGAGGGGATGCCGGAGAAATTCGGGAGAATCTGGAAATGAAGAATTTTTATTGACGTATTATACTTAGAGTTTTCGAAATAAGAAAACGGAGAGTCCCGCTGCGACAACATAGTCCAGGGGTGAGGGAATACAGATTGAATGCAGATTTCAACTCGTATTCGCCCGCCCTCAGAAAGCCTTTTCGCAGCGGGACGCCCCGTTTTCTCCGTTTTGAGCCCCAAAAATGATTTTTTGTCAGAAGACAAGGTTGATAATTATTTATTGATAATTATTCATCCTTGTATTCTTCCGTCGTCTGTGCTTGCAGGGTAGCGACATTTCGAGACGCGTCTGTCGAAGGATTGATCATTAACTACAGAGTGCTTACCCAAGACAGAAGTTGGATAAGACCGATAACGTTGGACAGTATACTGTAAGAAATGAAAAAGCAAAAGGTTTTGTAACAAAGAGCTGCAAACACTACAATAACCAGTTGTGTGTGTGTCTGTGCTAGTAGGATTAGAGGCAACCTTCGTACCGGCCCTTTTTTGCCCCAGATAATGAGAAAAGGATGCACACTGCCTTTGTGGGGCAAATGGCCAAGACACAAGGCATCGACTCTACCGAGTGGCAGATAATTCGAGTTCGACATGGAGCGAGAGACGGACACTCACCGTAAATGCGTTTGGTGGTCGAAGGCACGATGGATCTGCAGAAGCTGCCCCGACCTCAGTAACTTCTAGCTAGACCGACGGTGGCATGAAGTAGCACCGAAGCAAAAGAATACCCGTCGTATGAGGTTCCTACGGGTAGTGGTCTCGATCACATCGTTGAAGACGTTAGAGCGTGTCGCCATGTTTTTCTTTCAGGGTAAGGCCGGGAGACAGAGGGCCTATGGGGAACTGTAACCAACGTCCGGAAGAACTGGTGGAGGCGATGCAGGAAGTTTGCAGGGTCCTCGACTGCACCTTGAGGGGATGGCGAAATCATCTGACCGGGAAGTTTGACAGGGGCACTGAACACCAGTTCAGTGGCGCAAACATAAAGGCCCAACTTGAGGGGGGAACGGGTGCCCAGCAGGACCAGGAGAAGATGATCCGTCAAGTTCTGCGTATCCGTCGCGGTGCGTGGGGAGGCCTTCAGCTGGCAGTGGAACCGGTTGACCATCCCTTTGGCAGCTGGGTGAGGCGCTGTAATGCGGATGCGAATGCAGCCTAAAAATTCGAGTACTGACTGGAGAAAATACTGGACTCCAATTGGGCACTGCGATCAGTCGTGTATATGGACAGAGCGCCGAAGATGGCAAATTAACGACTAATGAACGCCTTAACCATCGTGAAAGTGTCGACATCAAGCAAAGGAATAGCATGCGGCCACAAGGTGAATCAATCCACGCAGATGAACGCATAGAAACAGCCGTTGGATAAAGGCAGGTGGCCTACGATGTCCAGATCGACGTGATTGAATTTTGTACCAGGAGTGGGTAAGGTGCCAATCTGTGCCATGTTGTGCCAGCAGATCTTGCTCCGCGGACAGCCGAAGCACGTCCACTATACATGTTGTATCAAAGAAAAATTAAAACGCACACAAAACTCAGAAGACTTAAAAAGAACATGATCATATTGGAATCTTCCAGCTTAACGGTCTCCCAGGGTGTGACAGCGGTCAAGAGGTGCTTTATTAATTAACCCTAGTAAATGCCCTGTATATGTTTATTCTTTGCAGTGTACATCTGTAATTTTCTCTACTCACCAAGATTAAGCTCTGAATAAGTTAATTTCCGTTTAAATTTATCTACCCTTTGCTGTTTATATTTTATAAATAACATTACCGGACATCAATATTTTTATCAAAGCTCATAATTGTGGATGAAAGGCCAAAGAGGACAACCCAAAGACTGAAGAATGTTTTGATCCCCATTGAAGCCTCAAAGTTGGGCAGAGGAATAGCATTCGACCACTAGCGAATCGATCTACGCAGACGAGAAGATGAGAAGTACCATTGGACAGAGCAGGGGACCTACGATGTCCGGGTGGATGGGACTAAAACTTGCACCAGGGCCGGGGAAGGTGCCCATAGGTGCTTTCTTGTGCCGGTAGACCTTGCTTTGTTGACAGTTAAGGCAAGCCCGTGCCCAGTATTGGAGGTTCTTGTGCCTCCTAGGTGGGTGAAATTAAATGGTCAGAGACCAACTTGTCATTTGCTCAACTCCCCGGATGATGTAGATTGTGCAGGGAGGAGAAAGTAGTGGTGGCACAATTGGAAGGTGGGAGGTGGTGGAGACACGCACGGGACGGTGCAGTTGCCAGTAGTCAGTGGCAGTTCATGGACTTGAGGTCGGGAAACGTCCTTATCACAGGGTGAACCAGCACGGCGTTATTCGGCAGCCATTGCTATCAGATCGATCCCGAGCATTAGTTGCAGATTAACGATTAAGCGTCTCGAGAGAGCATCAGCTACTTCACTGTGTGACCCACCGATGTGGCTGATGACTGAGATGAACTGCGCAATGTAGTCCAGTTATCGAAGCTCCGGTGGATTCAAATTGTCATAGTGCGACTATAAGGCATAAGAAGTGTTATGTATTGAGATTGGAAGCAGTTTGTAGGCAGGACGAATGTATGTAGGTAAAACAGAGGGCTACTTGTAGGCAGAATGTCATGTAAGCGAAACAGAGGACTGTCTGAGGCAGGACGTGTACTTAGAACGGAGGCACAGTTCAAGCGGCGAGTCTTGCTAAATAAATAAATAAATTTTATATTTTAGGCCCGGAGGGCCTCGTCATTGCAAACTTAGTGCTGTGGAAAAATAACTACAAAATCGATCAATGCTGCTCTCCGTGAAACAACCAAATAGGCAGCGGGAGCGTTTAATAGTTTTGGTAAATTAATTCATATTCACCAACATATCGTCGTTTTAAAATAGTAGTCAACACTCTCTGAAACGCATGGTGAACTAAGGAGGAAGCAGTGAAAAAACTCCTACCATTAGGCTGGGGCGGAGTTCAGCGAACCCCCGGTTAAAAAAAAACAAAACGTAGGAGAAAAAAACTGCTTCAACAAAATTAAGGGGGTTGGTTGAGAGGATTGATTGTAGTGCAAATGAGACAGGACTGTTGATGAGAACGTATGAGGGTTGGAAACGCTTCTTGTAATTGGAGAAATCATATAACAGCAGAGGCTTTCGTTCACCACTGTGACACCGCCCGACTGGCTTCATGATCAACCATCAGGGAGGTGAGACCGGAGGAGGCCATCGCGGACAACAGGGTCGACAAGATAGTGAACGGCAGAGGTCACCTGATCATCAACATAACGCCAGAGATGCGACCTTGTAGACTGCGGAGTCCAGCGACGAGCTGGTGAAAATAGCAGAACCGCCATGAGCATGAGTAAAGACCATGAAGCCTATCGTCAGGGTTGTAAAACGGAGAATGGAGAAACGGTAATGATGACTGGACAGAGAAGTGGACGAACAATCGTTGCAAATATCACTTAAAAGAGGAAGAAATAGACATATATGAAAAAAAGTTATATAAACATAACCACCTCAGATACTAGAATGACCCTTTTCAAATTCAAAAAGTTGTGTGTTTGGGAAGGAGACGGATAACAAGGACTATATATTTTCCGAAGTTAAGTGTTTACGTAATTTGACTTTCAAAACTGCTAAGTTAGACGACAGCCTAATTTCGAGGGGAATATTATTCCAGAGGAAGGCATATTTGGAGGCAAAGAAGTGAGAATGGTTCGAAGTGGAGCTAAAGGGGGGTGCTGACACCGCCGTGTATATGTTGTGGGGTAAATGTAATAGGCTGAACGCTGGCCAATCTGAATAAGGGCAGGGGTGAGCCGCTGGTCAGAATCGAAGGCTGATCAGTCATAAAAAGTGTCCGTGACCTTGAGCAGCGCTTGACGCGCGCCTCGCGTGCCTCGCGTCATGATATCCCGACACTACGGACGGGCAGACATAGCAAGAAGGAGGTTTATAATCAAAAAAGACGACGAACTCCTTACTCTCAAGGAAGTGCCGGAATTGTGTAGTGGCAGGGAAGAAAATCAAAAGCTCCCGTTTAAATGTGCTGTAACGCGACTCGGTACCTGTTAGCTTCCTGGGATGGAAAGCTAAGGGTTGAGTTTGACCCGAAACGTGCTCTTGTAGGACGTCGCCTGCTGCAACATTCGAGAAATCAATCATGAGGGAGATGGGTGTATCGGGGGCGTAGTGCGACAGTAGTGTGGCATTGGCCAGCGCAACCTTCATCTTATCAAAAGTCGTGGATAGCTCAAAGACACGCTTGAAATTAGAGAAAAAATTAATAAGCGGCAGAATGGTGTGAGCATATTTCGTAAGAAACCGCCGATAGAAGTTCACCATGCCCCAAAAACGCTTAGCTGATGGTTAGAGTAGGGGGAAGGGAAATCACGGATACCAGCAACTTTCGCCGGCAGAGGATGGATGTCATTTTAGTCGACTAGATGTCCAAGAAACTCAAGAGGCGACACGCCGGAGATACACTTGGAAAAGCTGAGGATAATGGCAAACTATTGAAAGCAGTCAAACAACGTTGTGAGATATTTCATGTGTTCCTCGGCGGTAGAGCTGGGCACCAAGGGGTCGTCAGTGTGGACCTAGATGAAACTTAGGCCATGGAACACCCGAGCGACGAACTTCTGGAAGGTTTAGTGGGGCGTGATGGTCGCTGCCGGCCGACACACTCCATTGCTTTGTCCGGCGTCATCGTTCAAGACCAGTTGTCTCAAGGTTATCCAATACCTCATTCAGCGCTTACAGAGGCGCCGACCTACAGAGACTTGACCTATATCCACTCGGACACACACACGTGCGTCCAGGTTTTCGCGGCTGCACAAGTACCACTCGAAAATATCCCTTTTTCCACACCCTCGGCCGCCAGACCTCACTTAGGACCACGGCGCTCTAGCAGAAGGACGTATACTCGATAGCGCCTTTCTGGCGCTCATAAATATAAATTCCAAATTCCAAACTCTTACCATCTATCCTTCTGAAAGATCTGAAGATCGCAATTGCTAGAGTTTAACTTACTGAATTCCCCGCGATATGGGTGTCGCGTAGTCCAAACAGCATGCGCAGGAACTCAAGGGAGCCAAAGGGGTGATGACGACCGTCTTTGAAACCTCCTCCGTGGCGATTGAAAGTTGCTCGAGAGCCTGGATCTGAGGATGCTGTACAGGGTAGTGGCCCGGGGTGGGGCACGTGAGTCAAGGTCCGGTATTCCTTGCAGGGGCTTCAGTCACCAGAAGTGGCCTTTGAAACCATGTGAAGAGGTGGGGCCTATGTGCTGTCAGATTAAATGATGCCCATTTGAAGTATGTGCTCAATCTCGGCCTCGGCGGCAGCAAGACGTGCAGACTCGAGACGGCGGGGCCTAGATAAAAAATGGGGGCCAGTTGTCCGGATGTGATTGACAATGTCGTGCGGTTGTATAGAGGCAACGAAAGTTGACCGGATGAGAGTGGGATACTTGGCGAGAAGCTGCCGAACTGGGTTCTCTGGATTTGGGTGCAAGGCGGCGCGTTTGTGGGACACCTCAGATGAAGGACTGCCTCGGACAGAAAGTTTCGTTATCTGGAATGACTGCAATCAACAACGAGCTTGAAGATGGCGGAGAAGTCTTCACAAAGTATGGCAGAGGGCACTTTAGCAAAGCCAATGAGCCGAGAGAAGAGACGTCGGTGACCAAGTTCCATTGAGAGAGAGAGAGAGAGCAGATACCGAAGGTGGCAATGGTCAAAGTGTTAACGGCTCAAAGTAAAAGGCCAGGATTTGGGCACCTGCGGTCGGTTGCTGAGGTAAGCATAACACTCATTTGAGCGCCCGTGTCAATCAATAAATGTCTACCACTCAAGATGTCGCTGATCTATGAGTTTCAACCAGGGCTAGAGACGCCACAAAGTTTAGTGGCATTCACTTTCGCATGGACTGGTCTAACCCATTTGCTATACTTGGAGACGAAGGAGCAGGGAGTGATGCAGGGACGGGCTCTGGCACCAAATTTGGCGTGACACCAGCAGGGGGTAGCCAAGCTGGGATGCATGGAAGAAACAGACTGGATATGCCAGGCAGATGGGCTTGGTGGAATCCCGGATGAATATGTGGATCGCCGTTGAAGAGAAGCTACCTGTTTAATAAGTTTCGCAATCTCAGCCTTTATATATGAGAGAGTACACACAGGAGAAACTTCGGGGGTCGGGACTGTGGCAACTGGTAGTTTCGCAAAGCCATGAATCTCCATCAACTGTTAAGCCTTTTGGGCAAGTTGTGCAGCAGTAAGAGAGCCAGAAGCAGAAGCCAACGAGTGCTGAATTTCTGGAGGAAGGTTGTCCATTGTCAAAACCTGACTAAATTTTAGATTAGGAGAAATGGTGTGTTCGGAGCTTGTCACCAATCGTCATAGGCTGTAGTGTCGATAAGAGGTCTCCCAAATCACAAATAAGAGAACCCGGTGTTGGTAGACAGAGCGTTCCTGCCGGAAAATGGACGGTACAAAGGCAGTGTTACGAGCCAGCTGTCAGCTACGTCTGCACGCAGGTGTCCGTGCAATTGTGTCTACTGTTTCGAAGCCTGACTGTGAAGTTTGTTCTCAGCCAATAAGGTGGCACGGTGCGGATCGATTGGTTCGAAGTAACGTGCTCTTCAAGAAATGAATCGAGCAAGAGCGTGGGAAATGCAGGACATCGCGGGCCTCTGGCAGCGACTGAAAAAGAGGGTACGGGGGCGTTTGTCACGTGCGGGTACACAACGATATGGGATACGACGTGGTCCGGCCGGACTATAGGCGATCTAACGTATCCCAACAGGTATAAGCTAGTGAAATAGGGTAAGGTGTGGAAGGCCATAGTGTCAGGGAGAATTTACTAAGGAAGGAACAAGCGTAGAATGTAAGCAATAGGAAATTGACTCCCAGACAATTGCAGTCCAGCCATGAATGCGCCGGAGTCCAGAGGTCTGCAACCGAACAGCGAGTCGTTGGCTCTGGAAGTGACTGAGTGTAAACAACTCCCCCTTCACTGGCCTTGCGAAGCGGGTGGCCAGTGAGCCAGACAGAGAATGACCTTGGCACTGCCGGCGCGTACGCGTTGGTGCACATGAAAGGCAGACATGTGGGGCATGCAGTTTTTAGAGTACAAGGTCGCTACAAAGACGTGGCTAGCGAAGAGAGCATGATTCAGCGCGGAAGGAGAGTGCAGGCTCCTACCTTACCAGACAAATTTTGTATGCCCGCTGTTGGGAAGCCCTGACTCAGGTAAGTTGCCTCTGTCAACTATGACCAATCAAATTAAATGTTGCGCATTGATTGGCTTTGAGGTGACGGGCACCCCAAGCAGCGAATCGACTGGGAGCGTGAGACAGACAAGACAACACGGGCGTCTAGCAGTGATTGACAAAGAGCGCGCAGAGGAACTGAGGTTAGGCATGCGAAGGCAAGATGAGTCAGCACAGTGGCGCTGGGCGCCGACTGCGAAGGAGCCTACCAACCCCTCTTACACGCCCTCTGAGTATATTGTCCGTAGTGGACGCCATTTTTCATTTTCCTGGCCTGTTTTAACTCACATGTTTAGGCATCAACCTTAGCTTCCACCTTGTTTCAAGCTGCCTTTGGTCTGGCCGGGGTGTACTGTGGCAGTCCCTGCTGGGCGCTACTGTTCGTCTTAGCCGAGGTTTATTTGTCATGGTGGTAGATGGTTCAGCGGCAGCTATATGCGGGTGTTTTCAAAGACACGCGGCTTGTAGTACCTAAGATAGGCTTTCTTTTCTAATCAACCCCTGCCAGCCAGGACTTTCTATATTACCTTAGGTCACGAACCATTTACCACTTATTTGGCTGGTAATATTCTCAATCATACTCTGAGAAACATACCTCGAAAGTGGTGTCCCATCCAGACTATTTCTCACATTTCCCCACCGACATACGCCCCATATATAACCCGAAAAAGGAGGTACCTGACATGCGGTCCAGACTTTCACTCTCGGCGTCGCAAGTCTCACTCGACTGCTTGAGGATACACGTTTGTCCTTTTACGATTGAAAATTCGTGTTGGCAAACAGCTGTTTTCGGTCATTCACTTCAGGCCGTAACAGTGACATTGAAAAATAGGCGACTTAAGCAGGCATTTCGGTACAGTGCTAATATAGTTCTTGAGGTGGGGAGAGGAGGTTAATTAGTCATCTCGTGGTTCCCTCGTCTCCTGAGAGCCGGATTCAGCATGCCAAGGACGTTGGGTTGTCACGCGTGTGGAACAGGGTACGGACGTTCCCACGATCTACGTCATACGCGCAGCGGGCTCTCTGTGACTGTGAGCAGCATGGTCGCACTGCGTGTTCTCTGCGGCTATGGGTAGTATGGTTTTGGGCTGCGCAGCTTCTGACGTCGTGAGTTCTGACGTAGTGGCTTCTGGTGGTGCGGGATCCTTGTATGCGGTCGGCAACGGGAGAAAGACTGCATGTACCAGCGTCTTTTGACAGCAGAGAGCGGGTTTTGCTAAATGAATTGCCTCAGCTGTGGCTAGCACCCGTTTACGCAGGCCTTTAGAGTAGTGCGTTGGTGCCTGGTATGTGACCTGAGAGGCCTCTCTCGTGTCAACTTGGTGATTGGTATCGATCAGGTGTGCGAGGATTGCGCTTGAGATCTATCGATTTTCGCCTTTACCCAACCTGGATGGTATTTGTTCGCGTATCCTCTTCTCCAGACGTCTCGTTGTTCGGCCGATATATCCCGTCCCACAGGAGCAGGTGAAGGAATAAATGCACATGGAAGTGGCCTTAAACGGTAATCTGTCTTTACCCCCCATCCGCAGAAGGGGAGAGTTTGTGAAGAATAAGCGTAATTTAGCCGCCGGGAAAGCACTCGTGACTGCTGTCCTTAGACGTCGTCTTACTAGTTCGCTTGCTGCGTCTCCTAGGAAGGGCAGTCTTATGAAAAAGTCTTTCTTTTCTTCCGTTGCTACGGCAGGCTTTGCGACACGCTCCTTAATGTTCCGAAGGATGAACCTTTCTGAATTAACCGTTTTCACGGAGTTTCTTCTGTAGCTGCTGCAGTTCTCTTTCAACTACTTCAGGAGAGCAGATGCGTCGTGTTCTGGCAGCCAAACCCTGGACTAAGTTTCTTTTAAGATGAAGAGAACAAAACTGTTGAAATTAATGCATTGCCCTGTCCAGGTTTTCTTTCTGTATACCCGGCGTTGTATTGAACCGCCTTCTTTTCTGTGCAGGAGGACATCTAGGAACGCGATTTCGTTGTTCACTTCCGTTTCCACAGTGAAATTTTGTGCTGCATGGGCCATATTGAACGTATAAACTACGTCATCTATATCGGTAGTCTGCTTCGTCAGGCAAAAAATATCATCCACGTAACGACCATAGAGCTCAAATTTGTTGATAGTGTCTTTGAGGTTCGATTCCTTGACTTTGCCTATAAAGAAATTCGCGAGGAATGGTCCAAGTGGTTAGCCCATGGCCACACCGTCTATTTGCCTGTACAACTGGCCATTGCAGAGGAACTGTACGTTTTGCGTGCAGCACATCAATAGTTCCTTTAGCGTCTCTACTGGCTTCTCTATCTGGTGGTTTGTCTGATGCATAAAGTCGCCTAAATACTCAATGTTTTCCACTACCGGCACGTTAGTCAACAATGAAGGTACATCTAATGACAACATTTTCAGTTTTCTTATGGTAACATCCTTGATCGCTTCGATGAAGTCAAAGGTATCTTTCAGGCTCCTAGGGTATAGGTGACTCTGAAGCGGCTTTAGCTTTTCAACAAGCCATTTTGCAATAGAGTGGTAGGGCGAGTTCCTCATGTCCAAGGTAGGACGAAGAGGCACGCCTTGTTTATGAATTTTGGGTAGGCCATACATTCGAGGTATTGTGGTACCCATGGGTCTTAATCCCTCCAACTCTTTGTCCGATAAATATCCTTTCTTGTGAAGTACTTTCAGTAATTTTATTAGACGGCCTTCAACGGCCTCTGTCCGGTCTTTGTCTTTATCGGATTTTGAAAACTTTGTGTGATCCGATAAAATTTGTTCTAGGTTAGCAACATTGTCTTTCTTATCTAGCAACCCCTTCATTCTTCTTGAATGCATGTGCATTGAGGCAACTGTCTAGCACATACGACTAAGGGGGATGGAACTGAAGGCGGCAAGCTTCGGCTGGGCCACACAGTCTCACCGCGAGCTTATGGGTTGCGGTGTCACGCATGAATGGGGCTTCACAGCGCGTCATTCACTGCGACCAATCCCACCATCAGATAACTGGTCGCCCCAGACCAGGCTTTCTTTTCTAATAAATCCTTATCTGCCGAGACGCGCTGTAGTATCCTTGACCATGAACCACTTTCTGTTTATCTACCTGTTAAGCTCCTCCATCGTACCCTCACATCTAATTATAATTTTTTTACGATTGCGAGGTGTCCATTCATAATACCTTGTAGTAGTCACTGCTGCCAGACGCGGCTGGCGCACGCCCGAACGCACGCACGCATCTCCCATTCTGGCCTTAACCCACAGTGGTGTGACCTCAATCCGTCTGGACAAACCCCAAGGCCGTGGCTACTGCCAGATGCACTGAAGCGCGGCCTACTAACACGCTCACGCCGGTTCGCCCACATGTGGTCCAATCAATGACCTCCAAGGCTGCAGCGTTCGGCAGACGCCCGGGATTACTGCAGTAAGACGACACGTGGGATTCTGTTCCCTGAGGGACCGACGCGACGGCGCCACGCTCCCTCACGGTTGAACGCCATGCCAGGCAAGTGGCTACTTTCCCCGAACTCTTCTGTAAGCAAAATATTGTTTCCGAATGCATTAGAAGGTTCGCGATCCAGGTAACTGTATGGACGAGGAAGATGGCATATCGAGCACCAGAACAATTGATTTATTGTTCTGAGCTTTCGAACTCGTACAGGAGTCCATCTTCAGAGATGAGAAGCCAAACCACACATAAGGACGACAAGCGAAGAGGATCCCACAGCAAACCGGCCGGAAGAGGAGGCGGAGTTACCAGGACCACCTACGGGATCACAAGGCGGCACGCTAATTGCTGGCAGCTGGTTAGCGTACACCACTGGCAGCTGATTAGCGTACGCCACTTTAATTCCCCCCTCCCCCGACTCCAGTGACAACTACTTGCCCCCCCCTCCCCCCTTTCTTTTTCGTTTGCTGTTTCTAACCCCCTGACAACCTGATGTTGTCTGACAGTTGATTGGCCTATGGCCACTGCAATTAAGTTCGTGCTTGGTCGCTTTCTCACCTCTGAAGATGGACTCCTGTACGAGTTCAAAAGCTCAGAACAATAAATCAATTGATCTGGTGCTCGATATGCCTTCTTCCCCTTCCAATATATTGTTTCTAATACTCTGGCCTTCCTACCGTCTACCTCTTCACCTAAGGAAACGGGCCTAGAAGATCGCAGCCGTTAGGGTTAAACCTTTTAAGCCTTAACACACCTCGATAACCTCGTATTCGTCAATTTATTAATGCTGCCTATAATGTGGACAGCATACTCCACATCTGCTGCAATATCTAATGAGAACTCTGTGACTTCCTCAAACCGCAGGCGAACACGTACTTCTCCTTAAACAGGATGTACACAGCGCGCAGTTTGTGAACTTTGGATTCAGGTGTAGCAGTCAGTAGGTTTCAAAATTATTCGGCAATTTAGAAACTGCCAATATTAGAGAGTATGCGAGTTCCAGGAAGCAGTTCAGAAGAAGAAGAAGATGCGATCACTGGAACAAGAGTTTTTTTGCCATCAACTTTGGGCCTCGCGAGACTGGAGCACACATGCTCACTCCAGTCTGCGTTGGCCAATTACCTCCTGCGGCCTGATTCAGACCAAGGCCACTTTATGGGCGCCTCTGACGACCCCGCGCTCTCGACACACCGGATTCCACCCCACTGGGGAGCGAAAACAGACCAGTCTGCGTGTAAAATTCCTCCAACCTAATTTCCACTCCTTCTGTACAGAATAAACTTCCCCTACCACTCTGGCCTTTCATTGCTTCTCCTTCTTCTATGGACACAGGCCTGAAGATTGTAGTGACGAGGGTTTTTTTTTCTATTGGTAAAACTATCATATGAAAGACTGTTACGCATTCCTACGCACATCACCGAGATCTGCAGGAGCTTTTGTGCTAACAACGAGGAGATGGTCGGCGCCCATTGCAGCAGGACAACGGTCGCAGAGGGATTGTCTTACATGCTTCAAAAGCAAAACTGGGCTGTAACCCTACCCTATAATTCTCTAATACCGTCTCGCTCACCCCCATACTTCTGTGACGTGTATGCCCTCTCCCCTCCTCTATCTCCATGGCCTCCCACTGAAACTATTTCTTCATCAACTCACAAAACTCCAGTCACAAAACACATATTACTATCGGCAAAGAAGAAAAAAGGTTTAGCATCGGAAATATATGTTTATTGTTCTGAGCTTTCGGACTCTTACAGGAGTCCATCGTTAGAGACAGGAAATAGCAAAAGGTCTGAAAGCTCAAAAAAATTAACAAATCGTTCCAGTGCTAGACCTGCTTTCTTCTTGACCGATGCAAATACCTGGAACGCGAACGTTCTCCGTCATTTGTAAGCTTCCGTCATTGGGCTTCCTTACATGTCGTTGTCCCTTTATGTAGGCAAACCGCATATGAGAACCGCTTAAAATGATTATGAAGAAGAAGGTGAGTAGGTTGGAATTTTTGAGGTCGTTTTGACTCGATAAATTGTATGCGTATGCTCAGAAGGAGTAAATGCGCAGAAAGTAGCGACTGAAAATCGTATGAAGAGTGTGTCTCATAAATCCTTTGCAGTCTATCGTCTCTCCTTCTCAAGACAATATCCTTGTTGCCATGCTGCGTATCTGACATGATGACGGCCACCTTGTTGCATGTGGGAGCATTAAACCTCCGTTACTGTTCTCCGCGAGGGCCTTCATCGGCATCTATGACAACGACGAAATCAAAGGAAGCATGCATCTCCATGGCGGACTTGAAACTGTTAACGTAGCTGCTGCGCTGGTGTAGCATGTCTTGAAGGGACAATATTATGTGATGCTTTAAGCCTGAACACTCGGGATCGCCTTTGAGCCTGTAGGTTGATTTCTTCTTCGAAGTACATTTGTAGAAGCTTCGGCTCGCCATCAGGAAGAGGTAGTAAAGGTCCAATCCTGTGGTAAACTTGGCCTTCCAGCTTAAAGGTAGGCATAAATCAAACCTCACGAACAATGTTGGCACCAAACGATGTCATTTGAAAAGCCCCGTTGCATTTCTTAATATTGGAAAGAAAATTTTACGAGTCGTCGGTATTACCAGCAAGCAATGTTTGGAGTATTTCTGGTGGTGGGGGGAAGTTATTCAGTAGAACTTTGCCGTTGGAACAGCACATGCCGATTGTTTCACCAGTCCATTTTTTCGCCTGACAATGCCCGCAAACTTCTTCCATCTTCCCAATGGAAACAATTGCATCTTCCGCATAAACAAGACTTGGGTTATTATTGAGTTAGGCTTTGTTCCACACTTGAGCATTTGTGGAAGCAACCAACGGGCCAGATTCGCCAAACTGTATGTGACGTGGTTGCGAACTGGAGTTTCCAGCATCGGCTGGGCGTTGACCCGCTCTCTGTGATAATTGCATAGCCAGACGTGCACTTCTACGTCTAGGTAATTCATTTGCCGACATTGCGAATCTCTTAACCTACCTAGCTCTCTCCGTAGAGGGCTGTTGGTTGGTTGGTAGCCCTTGTTGGATCAAGGGTTCCCACTGGAGCCCAAACGCAATCTGGTTGGGAGACGGAAATAGGCCGCGACCTCAGCCGGCTTGAGCCAAAGGTCCACGGTAGTGAGTTGGGTGCCTGGCCGGGAACTGCAGGTGAAGAGATGACGGCAGTCATGCGGCGAGACGCCGCAGTCGGGTGTGGGCGGGTCGAGCCAGAGGGCTGTCGGGCTAGTGCGTTATTTGGCAGGTGTCTTTTGGCACCCCTGGACGGAGGCATAACTTCCTATCGGTTTATTAAAATTAGGTGACGATGATGGTGATGATGATGATTTAAAAGTTTGCGAGAAAAAAGACAGGGTTGAATATACATCCAGTTTCTTTTAGTCGGTTTTTTTCATGAGAGAGGCCGAACTAACCGCCATCAAATTAAACGTGAATGGGATTCCAACCATCGATTCGGTTCCACTCGTGGAAGTTACTGGTCTGCGAGAACTTGTAATGCTCCAAGTAACGAAGTCATGAGGTCCGGATAAAATACCTTCAAAGCTGTTAAAAGAGTTAGCCGTAGCGTTGGAAGAACCCCTGTACTTACTCTTCCGGTCACTGGAGATCTTAGCGGCCTCGCCCATTTTGCGCCTCCACCCCACCCCCGCCCACCCCCGTGGCGTATTCACATCCGCCTGTCACGTCGGGTGTCAATCGCGAGTCTCAAACAGCTGCCTGCCACCAATGATAAAAGGGACAAACACAGACACAGTGAAATCGGCATGGTCCCCTGTGTGATCGAAGTTCAGACTGGCACGCGAAAGGCGAGCGGGGCCGCGTCGCGTGTGACTTACATACGGGCAGAGCGCATGCCCACGTGCCCGCGTGTGTGTGTGCCCACACTCCGTGATCGACCTACAAACAGCTGCCGCTCACCAATGATAACGGAGATCCACACAGAGACAGTCATGACTTTTATTAAGTATACAGATGGTGGGGAAAATTTGATTCCTAGGTGGTAAGTCAGAAGGTGAAAGGGCGTTCACTGGGAGAGGTTTATTTTTTATCTGACGTTTCAGATAGTTCTCTCGCCCATCCATCTTCAGAGAGATACGCAGGATAGATCCGTCATCTTTCCTTCGCAGAAGGACATCACGGAACGTAATTTCATCGTCTACCTCAGTCTCTGCATAACATTTGAGAGATGGCTGCGCACTGCCAATAGAGGAGAATATACGAGTTCCAGGCAGCAGTTCCGAAGAAGAAGATGCGACAATTATAGTACACATGTGGGTGACCGCTGTGAACTATAAATACCGTGCAATCTGTGCATGTATCACCCCCTATCTGCGCATGCCTCAGACCTGTTTACGATTACCTATGACTAAGGATTCCCGACGGAATCCGAAACGTCAGGAAAATAAAGTCCTTGTTCCAGTGATCGCATCTTCTTCTTCGGAATGGCTGCGCACTGTTAAACTTCGCGATAAAAGCGTCAGTCAGAATTATAGTCAGTCGAACAGATGCGGATGGCATCTTCTGTTTGATCGACTATAAAGCTAACACTGACGCACTGGTCGCGAAGTTTAAAAGGGCACATCTATCTCTCAAATATTCTGCCTTCTGCGAAGGCGAGAGGACGGATCTTTACTGCGTAGGGTATTCCAAAAAAACCTGGACAGGACAATGCGCCAACTTTCACAATTTTGTCCCCTAAATATAAAACGAAATCTAGTCCAGGGATTAGCAGCTAGAGTACGACAGATCTGCTCTTCTAAAATTTCGAAACAGAATTCCAACAACTGCAGTACATGCTTAATGAAAATGGATACCCGGAGAGGTTCGGCCTCAGAAATATTGACGAACGTGCCAAAAGGTCTGATACCTCAACCGTAGAAAATAAAGACGTGTTCATAAGACTGCCTTTCTTAGACAATGCAACAAGTGAGCTGGTCAGATGACGCCTGAGGACCGCAATCGCAAGCGCTTTCGCCACGGCGAACTGACGGGTGTTCGTCACGAACTCACTCTTCCTACGATTGGGCGGTAAAGACCGACTCCCATTGAAGGCCATATATATGTTTTTAATCTTTCACTTGCTCCCGTGGAGCGGGATACATTGACCGAACACCAATGCGCCTGCAAAAGAGGGTACGTGAGCACATACCGACCTGGCTAAGTAAAGGTGAAACTAGATCGATCTCGATTTCAATGCTAGCACATCTTTTCGATACAAATAATCGATTCGATACTAACGAAGCCTTTCAGGTTGTCTACCGGACACCGGCAAATTTTCCCAAGGGCCTGCGCCAACGGGTGCTTGCGACAGCCGAAGCGGTCGCTATACGGCTAGCAAATCCAGTGCTGTGTTACCAGAAGACGAGGACACAAGCCCTTGCCTTTCCGTGACCGACCCCGACGCCAGGTGAAGATTTCATTTCACCCCTACGCCCTAATCACAGTCGATCGCTTCGTGCAAATTGCAGCAATTATCACCTCATGTATCTGACCTCTAATCAACCCCCGCAACTTAACCCAATTCCCCACCCCCCCCCCCCCCCCCCCCCCCCCCATCTCTACAGGCCAACCCCACCATGTGAACGACGTGTAAACGATTAATTGCAATCAGACAACCTTATAAACCCTGCCCAAATGTACAGTTTTAATTACCTCTGCAAATGTTTTGACCTGACGAAGATCTGCTGAAAACATATGTTTGCTAAGTTGATTTCTCAACTTAAAAATGGGAATATTTGCAGAACTTTGCCTTTGATTTGCTTATGCTATTTGTCTTTTTTAATTATCGCGATCTTCTTCGTTGCCATACGTCAGACTGATGTGCATCCGACAAGGCAAAGAGAGACTAGAATGCCAATCGCTGGCTTGTTAGCTGTCATCAGCCAGTCGTATCCAATCCCAGGTGTGGATCACACAGGACATTTGTTATTGAGTGGAACACTACGATTGCCCAACAGGCTCATTGCTTTGTCAGATTAAATAGGGAATACAATGGATATACGTGGTTCGCCAATCTGATAATGAAACAATGTACGTCCCGTTTTTTCCCTTGATCTCACTTAAGAGCCCTCGCATAGCAACATGTATAAATGTTCCCTTCATCTTAAAAGAAACTTAGTCCAGAGTTTGGCTGCCAGAACACGACACATCTGCTCTCCTGAAGAAGTTGAAAGAGAACTGCAGTAGCTGCCGAAGAAACTCCGTGAAAATGGTTATCCAGAAATGTTCATCCTTCGGAACATTAAGGGGCGTGTCGCAAAGCCTGCCGTAGCAACGGGAGAAAAGAAAGACTTTTCATAAGACTACCCTTCCTAGGAGACGCAGCAAGCGAACTAGTAAGACGACGTCTAAGGACAGCAGTCACGAGTGCTTTCCCGGCGGCTAACTTACGCTTATTCTTCACAAACTCTCCCCTTCTGCGGATGGGGGGTAAAGACAGATTACCGTTTAAGGCCACTTCCATGTACATTTATCCCTTCACCTGCTCTTGTGGGGTGGCATATATCGGCCGAATATCGAGATGTCTGGAGAAGAGGGTACGCGAACACATACCAGCCTGGTTAGGTGAAGGTGAAAATCGATCGACCTCAAGCTCAATCCTCGCACATCTGATCGATACCAATCACCAAGTTGACACGAGAGAGGCCTCTCAGGTCATATACCAGGCACCAACGCACTACTCTAAAGGCCTGTGTAAACGGGTGCTAGCCACAGCTGAGGCAATTCATTTAGCAAAACCCGCTCTCTGCTGTCAAAAGACGCTGGTACATGCCGTCTTCCTCCCGTGGCCAACCACATACAAGGATCCCGCACCACCAGAAGCCACTACGTCAGAACTCACGACGTCAGAAGCTACGCAGCCCAAAACCATACTACCCACAGCCGCAGAGAACACGCAGTGCGACCATGCTGCTCACAGTCACAGAGAGCCCGCTGCGCGTATGACGTAGATCGTAGGAAAGCCCCTCCCCCGTTCCACACGCGTGAAAACCCGACGTCCTCGACAAGCTGAGTCCGGCTCTCAGGAGACGAGGGAACCACGAGATGACTAATTAACCTCCTCTCCCCACCTCAAGAACTATATTAGCACTGTACCAAACTGTCTGTTTTAGTCGCCTTTTTTCCATGTCACTTTAACGGCCTGAAGTGAATGACCGAAAACAGCTGTTTGATAACACGACATTTCAATGTATAAATGTGTTGAATCCCGGGTGATCCCCCCCTGAGATAGGATATGACTGGCTGATGACGGCTAAAAATCTTTGTCAGATCCAATTCAACATATTTTCACAAGTTGGTCCCGGTTAAAAGCGGAAGGTACACTCTTCGATTACCAGATCAGCGAACTATACGTATTCATACGTTAGATTATTTTAAAAAATTGCGCCTATTATTTAGTACTTTTTACGCTCTATTTTTGCTTTCCTTCCCTTGGTATGCTCCATCCATATAACCCCTATTACAACCGGTTCCATATTACACAATTCTGGGGACTTTAGAAGAAAAAGAAGCCATCACTGGAACAAGAGGTTTATTGTCCTGACGTTTCGGATTCCCCCGGGAGTCCTTAATCATAGGTAATAGTAGAACAGTCTGAGACATGCGCAGATAAGTGTCCGAAACGTCAGGACAATAAACCTCTTGTTCCAGTGATCGCTTCGTCTTCTGAACTGCTTCCTGTAACTCCGATATTCTCATCTATTGGCTGGGGGCTCTGTTACTGTCATGATATTCATAAAGAACCCTTACCTGTACAGCTATTTGAATTATTCAGGGCAGGGTGACGGAAACAGGGGTCTATAAAGACTTGGTCCGTCAGAGAATTAATTTCTCCAAACTGGCGAAACGCCCAGAGGAGAAAGATCAAAAGGCTCCGGAAATAGCTGAATTTAAGGCAGTTGAGGCTGGGACCAGTACGGTCTACCTATGACGAAGTCAGTGCTGTGCAGGCCACTGAAGAACAGGGAGTTCATTAGGAGACTTCTGACATAGGTTCAGATCTTGTTCTCAATGACGCCGTGCTCGATATCCGTTCCGAGGCTGTTCGTGCGCAGGACACACAGCGACAAGAACCAAACTATACCGCACAGAACCCTGATTCCGCAGACGATGGCGTCACAACTAAGGTGACGTGTTATATTCTTGTAGTTTAACTGAATTTCGTATTTGATCTGATCTGCCTTAAACAATCTATCAAATTATGATATTATATGAGTTGATCACACGCGGTCTCTCTGCAGCTTTGGATGTAAGATTGGTTTACTTGGTCGAGGGTTCGGCATCTAAATAGGTATTTAGTTACCTAACTCCGAGCGCACGAGTCCTGTTTCACAACAATCTCTCTCAAGCGTTCGATATCCGGTCTGGTGTTCGACAGGGCTGCGTCCTTCCACCCATTCTGTTTATCTACGTCATTGACTGGATTCTCGGCAAGGCCCTACGTGAAGAGGACGGTGTTGAGCATGCACCTGGGCGCCGGCTAACTGATCTTGACTACGCCGATGATATTGCGCTGTTCGACTCAAGCTTTGCTGGTCTACAGTCGGTAGTGTCGCGCTTAAACGAGATCGCTATGTCCATAAATTCCGGAAAGACGAAGTTGCTCTCGAGCTGCATCCCTGACCAGGAAAAGGCACCCCTGGGGATTAATGGCCATCAACTTGAAAAAGTAGACAGCTTTAAATACCTCGGGGCGAGGCTGTTACCGAATGGGCAGAGCAAGGACGACATTGTCTCCCGTATCGATGCTGCTCGTTGGGTTTTCTCAATCATTCGAAAGCGCCTATGGATCCGACGTGACATCTCCATCGCCATGAAGATTCGTCTATACCATGCATCCATCCGGTGAGTCCTGCTCTATGGATGTGAATACTGGGCTGTGCGCGCTGAAGATGAGCAAAGACTGGAGGTCTTTGACCACCGGTGTCTGAGGACGATCCTGCGAGTTAAGTATAGCGACTCCATCTCAAACGAGACAGTCAGCATCCGTTGCGATCGTGTCACGAGGATATCTCAGGCCATTCAAGAAAGGCGACTGAGGTGGTTTGGACACATTCTCCGTCGTCTGCCCCACGAGCTTAGCTATGGTGCCCTCGACCCGGTGCCGCAGCCCACATGGAGGCGTCGAAGAGGAGGGCAACTAAAGGCTTGGCTTGACACCGTCCGTCGAGACATAGAAGCAGTTCTTGGACACTATTTTCGATATCCGTCGCTGGAAAAGAGACTGGGTGGAGCTCTCCAGATCCGCTGCAGCCAATCGTCACGCATGGAGAGGTACTGTCCGTGACATCACTGAGGCCGGCTAGATCAGGCATGATCACAGCTGTAATAAGTACAATTACTTGTACTAAGACCACGCTAACCAGCAACCGCGACGCGGGGAATATCGGATACCATAAACTAACAGAGTTTGAGTGAGTGGTCTTAAAACGTTGCACTACTGAAGCCAAATCAGCATATACGGTCAACCCGGAACATAAGAAAACTCAAAACGACTCAGTTGAAGCCGGAAAAGTACAAAAGTATATTTTTATAAAATCCATACACATGGTGGGATAAAACTGATAAAGACAGTTGATTATACATGCATTACAGTGAAAGCAAATGCACGCAGAAAGGCGGGATTTACAAATAGCCAGCGGCCTTAAGGGCGAGCTTGGCCATTTCGAGGGCTCCATCCAGAGTCTTGTGTATGCCCAGGAAACAGTTGGAGTGTACAAAAACGCAACCACTGATACCGACAGCCTTGTCCAGTTCTTCCTCGCGTTTGCCAGCCCAAGCCTTTGGAAGTGGAACCCTAGAAAGAAAATAGCACGATGCATATACAGCTGGAAAGCGATGCTATCTTGATCAGGGTATTATCCCTGACAATTTAAAGAAGCAATCCGAGTGGAGGAAGAAACGGCATCAACAAACGACCCTTATCTTACTCCTACCACCAAGTACTTATACGGAGATCATGGAGAACAGAAAAGCAGGAGCAGAAATTTTATCGACATTACGGGGGGATCTGTGCAAGCCTTTTCCTGAATCTCTTTCAGAAGATGAATTGGCGAACATACGTTTGTTTTCGATAATTCTCATCAGGCCTTTACATTTATAGGGTAATTAAGTAAATGGACTATACGAGTTAGTAGAAAAAATGAAGGACGGTTGTCAGGGGAGGAGGAATGGGGGGGGGTCGAAACGGGGTCAACATTTGATCCGCGTTAGAGGGAGCTGGTAGTTGGTTGAGGTGTTAAGCCGCTGGCTTTTGGATTAGCAGCTTTTGACCATTGTAACTGTGGTGCCGCGACGAAATTCTTTTGGGCGCAAAGGATGGGTTGGCGTAGCCTGATTGTGGCCACTTCTGCCGTAGCCAAGAGACGCTGTCCAAGAAATTTTGAGTAACTTGAGGGTACCTTGTAGATAACTCGGAAGGCCTCTTTGGCATCCACGCGATGGTCAGTCTACCAGATGCGCTAGAAGGGAACTGTTAACACCCTTTAGTTGACCCTTTCCTAATCATGCTGGGATGTGTTCTCGGACACTTTTGGACAAACGCCGACTCGTGCGACCAATGTATCCCGGGAACCACAGCAGACGCGTCTACGAACCGCGTTCTCACCCGCCCTCCCGGCGGCCAAGGTCTGCTACACCCATCTCCCTACGTTGGATCAACTCTCCCCTCCGCCCAATCCGTGTTTTTGATGACGGAACAGCCCCTCCCGGCCACGCTGCTCCGACTCCTCCTCCTCGCCGCCGGAATCGAGGCCAACCCTGGACCTCTCTGGTACTGCTCGTTCTGCCGAGTCCGTCTGGGCCGCCGCGACTGGTCTGTACGTTGCGGCTCCTGCAATGGCTGGTGCCATCTCCGCTGCAGTGGCCTCGCCACGGCTGCCGATTGGTCGCCCGCCTTCGCGTGTCCCAGCTGTCCCGTGCCCCCACCGATCTCCATGCCTCCAGCCCGTCCAGTCCTGAACCCGAATCCTCTGGTCTCCGACCTTACCTCACCACCTGGTCTCAAGATCTTACAATTCAACGCCAACGGCCTCCTTGGGAAGCTTGACCAGCTCCTGGCCTTCATGCGCTCGCACAGCATAGCTGTGGCGGCTATCCAAGAGACAAAGTGGTCTAACTCCACTAAGGTCCCTTCCTGTGCCGATTACACGATTGTCCGTCGCGACCGCGGCCGCAACAAAGGCGGAGGTTTGGCCTTCCTGGTGGACAAATCCATTGCCCATCACCAGCTTCCCCTGCTTGGAGCCGATCCCACGGAAGTACTGGCGATTTCCCTTGACATTGGCCCGGCGCCGCTAACCGTCGTGAACGTGTACATCCCTCCAACTTCCAGTTGTTCTCCCGGTTTCACCGCCTCTATCGCTCCCTACTTACCTTCTGGAGACAGTATGGTGCTAGGTGACTTCAACGCTCACCATGACCTATGGTGCTCTAACTTGGCAGCCGACTCCCGAGGAGAAGCTCTGGCTGACGAAATAGAACACGCCCCCTTTGCCGTTCTCAACGAGAACAGCCAAACGCGGCTCCCGACCAACGGCGCCTCCAGCTCGCCCGATGTTTCCCTCGTCAGTCTCAGTCTGGTAGCCTCCACCATGTGGAAGACGGAAATCAGCCTGGGTAGCGACCACCTCCCCATTGTGCTCGAATTGGCCACCGCCGCCGAGCGTATCAAGGCCCCCAACCGGCACTTCATTAATTTCAAGAAAGCCAATTGGGCAGCGTTCACGACCGAATGCGAAGCCGAGATCGATGGCCTACCGCCTCCCACCTGTGTCCACATGGCGGAGCGAGCCCTTCGTCGACTACTCCTGGCAGCAGCAAGTCACCACATCCCTAACGGCCGCATTCCCTTTCTTCGTCCTAACTATCCACCCGAAGCCTCCCGCCTGGAACGAGAGAGAGACGAATTACGAGCGCGTGACGCCAGTGACCCGCGCGTTGGCGAACTGAATGGCATAATCACTAAGTCTATCAACGATGGCAAACGCCAACGCTGGCATGAACTAGTTTCAGATTGTAATTTCAGCGGCAACTCAGCTGCCACTTGGAAGCTTTTACGCAACCTGACCAAACCCCGGGCTGATACATCAAACCAGTCTATTAGCTTTGGGGACGGCAAGTTCATTTCCAACAACGGTAAAATCGCCGCGAAGATGAACAAGCTGTTCTCGCCTCGCTCGGCGCCCAGTCCCAAAAGCCAGCGCCCCCTTCTTCGCCTCCTCCATAAAGCCCCGCCCCCAGACATTTCCTTTTCGGCTGATGCCATCCTCACCGCCGTCAAGAAAATGAGAGCTTCGAAAGCCTTAGGACCAGATGGTCTGGCGCCTATCCATGTGCGCCACATCGGCCCGAAGGTGGCTGCCTACCTTGCCGCCCTCTTCAACCTTTCACTGGGAACTTCAATCATCCCTGATTGCTGGCGCCAGTCGATCATTATCCCCCTGGTCAAAGCGGTTAAGGACCCCTGCCTAGCGACCTCTTATCGTCCAATCGCCCTCCTCAGTCCATTGGCGAAGATCCTGGAACGGCTCATCCACCCACTTCTGACGTCTGTGGCGGAACTATCTTGCCACCAATATGGTTTCCGATCGGGTCGTGGAACTACAACGGCGCTTTTCGAGCTCAGCGACGCTATCCTCGAGGGCTTCAATCAACAGAAGCCCGCTTCGCGGACCGTAGCAGTCTCAATTGACCTGTCACGAGCCTTTGACTGCGTCCGCCACGATCAGCTCCTGCAGGACTTGGTCTCGTTGAACGTCCCGACTGGCCTGGTCCGATGGTTGGCGGCTTACATCCGTGGCCGTCACGATCGTGTCCTCTTCCGGGGCGCTCTCTCCAAGCCCCGTAAGCAGTCCTGTAGCGTCCCTCAAGGCTCTGTGCTCAGCCCGACACTCTTTAACATCTACATGCGAGAGCTCCCACTCCCCCGGGCACCTGTGCAAGTGGTATCCTATGCGGACGATATTACGTTCTTCTGCCGGCACCATGACATCGATCAGGCTGCACAGCTCCTCACGGAGTTCATGCCTGTTGTCGAAAACTTCCTCACCCAGCGCGGAATGACGATCTCGGCAGCCAAGTCGTCCGTAACTGTTTTTACGCTTGATCCGAAGGAGTTTAATCGTCACCCGGTCATCACCGTCAATGGGGCGTCCTTACCGCTCGTCCGCAAGCCCAAACTCCTTGGTGTGCGTTTTGATCCGCTCTTCACGTTCGCAGACCATGCCAGGGAGACCGCAAGCAAAGTAAGCCGCTGCACCAAGGTCCTCAAGGCTCTAGCAGGCACATCCTGGGGCTGTGCGAAAGAGACTCTGTCGACTGCTTTCAAGGCGCTGGCCAAGCCGCACCTCACTTATGCGGCATCAATCTGGTCTCCTACGATGAGCTCTTCCAGCCTCCGCCGCCTCCAGTCAGCCCAAAACGCTGCCCTCCGCACGATCACGGGTTGCTATAAAATGTCGCCTATAGATCATCTTCATGCGGAGGCTTCTGTTCTACCGGTCGCCCATCACAACACTCTCCTTAGCCAGCAGTTCTGGTGGAGTTGTTCGCAACCCGGCCATCCCAATCATCACCGTTACACCGCTCCCGAGCCCTGCCGCAACGTCCGGCCGTCTATTCGAGCACTCCACAAGGAAGCTGTTGCCTCGTCTCTCGCGGACCTACCTGTTGATAGCTCAGCCACCAAGACAGGCTTCCAGCGTCTCCACCAGAGATTCGTTGTCGAGGAGAAACGAGGTTACCATCCCCCGGTCCTTTTGGGTGGCTATCCACCTCCGATTGCGGCCTCGGAACGACATCTCCCGAGGGTCACTCGCTGTACTCTGGCGCAGCTACGCAGTGGCTACTGTATGCTCCTTCGCCAGTACCAGCACCGGCTCGACCCATCCATACCCGACTGCTGTCCCGACTGCGGCGTCTCGCCGCATGACTGCCGTCATCTGTTCGCCTGCAGTTCTCGGCCAGGCACCCACCTCACTCCCGCGGACCTGTGGCTCAAGCCGGTCGAGGTCGCGGCTTTTCTCCGTCTCCCAACTACTCCCAGTTTGGATTCCGGCGGGGATTCCTGATCCAACTATGGGCTACGACACACACACACACACCAATGTATCCCGCCCCACAGGAACAGGTAAATGAATATATGCACATGGATGTGGTCTGGGCTGGCAGTTTGTCCTTGATCTCTCCGCATAGGATGGGAGCGGTCGAGAAGAGTACGTGGGCGTTGGCTGCTGGGAAGGTGGTTGCTACAGCTTGACTCAGGCGCCTCCTTAGAAGTTGGCTTGGTCCGTCCCCTTGAAATGGGACCCTAATAAATATTCGCTTCTTCTCTGCTGTTAGCATTGCAGGTTTTGGTGGCCTTTCAGCCATGTGCTTAGCGATAAATCGACTGGGGTACCCATTTTGCCGAAATACACATTCAACAATCCTTAGCTCCTCTTCTATGCTATCATTCGAGCAGATCTCTGAATCTCTTTCGATTCATAAAGAACTTGCGGGAATAGAACGATAAAAAAGCAAACGGGTGATCTCCAGGAAGCGGCTCAAACGATGCGATTGTTGGCACAAAAAGTGTGGAGTTTCGAATCTTCACTAGAACCCATTCACCGGGGGGGGGCAGTGTAGAAGGACTCTGAGGGTCACTTCCATGACATTTAATTTGCACTATAATTAGCGGCTCTCGCGGGACTCATATTTGGTGCGATGGTGAATTGTCAGTCCTCAATTGCCATAATAATTTCACCTTTAAGAAGGTAAGCTGGCCAGCATGCGTTTACTGCTAATACATTATCTTTAGGCCTGTACATTTATATCGTAATTAACTAAATCAAAGATGCGCGTTGATATAGAAAAAATGGCGCGGGTGTCAGTGTTCGGCGGGGGGGGGGACTTAATTGGGATCAACAATCTCAGCAACCTCAGGGGAACTGGTTGCCGAGACAGATAATAAGCTACGGGCGGTTTAATTACCGACTTTCGGTCCTGGTAACTGCGGTACCTCAAGGAAGTTATCTTGAACACACAGGACCAGTTTGTGTAGCCTGATGGCAACAACTTCGGCCGTAGCCAAACAGAAGTTGCCCAATGTATTTGAATACTTTGAGGGCACTGTGTAGAGCACTTGAAAAGCATCTTTGACACCCACGCGATAATCTGAGCCTACCATGCGTTCCAGAATGGAACTGTTAATGATCTTTCTTTTTCTTTTCCCTAACCACGTTGGAAGATGTTCTCGTGTTCTTTTGGATAAACGCTGGCCCGTACGATCAATATATATATTTTGATGTACAGGAGCAGGTAAATAAAGGGCTGGGCTGGGCGTTTGTTCTTGAGCTTTCAGTGCATGATGATAGTAGCCGAGAACAGGATATGGGTGTCGGCTGCTAGAAGGGTGTTCGATTCAGCTTAATGCAGGCGCCCTCTTAGAAGTTCCCCTGTTGTGTTTCCTTGAAATGGAGCCCTAAAGAAAATTTGTTTCTCCTCTGCTGTCGAAAGACGTCTTCTAAAATCTTAGGCTCTTCTTCGATGCTATCGGTCAAGCGGATCCTTTTCGCTCTTTGTGTCAAACACCGTACCAAATTAGAAGCTATTCAAAAATTTTTGGACAGCGTTTGTTTGGTACGGCAGAAGCGGCTGCAATAAAGGTGCCTATCCACCCATAATACCAGCTGCTACGGCTGTCGGGGTCTCTATCCAGGCCCAAGGCAGGGCAAGACAGATGACTTCCGTTAGCGGTTTGGTGGTTTTTCATCTATGTTCTCAGTAAAAAACCAATTTGGATACCAATTTGTCGAAAGAAGTTTTCTGCAAGATTACACTTTTCTTCAATGTCATCGGTCAAGAAGATTATTTTCGCTTTTTGTGTCAAACATCGTACTAAATTAAAAACTATTCAAAATTCCTTGGACAGCGTCTGTTGGCTATGGGGGAAAGGGAGAAAGTTTACCGCTGCGCAAGTCTGTTTTAATATATACCAGGTCGTCTAAATCATGAAATGTCAAAAGGGGTCGTTGACGTGAAGTCGAAAAGCTTATCCTACATATATTTGGTCCGAAAATTCAACATGATGATAAATAATTCCCGTTCCGCGATAGTATAAGCAGAGTACTTTGTTTGTCAAAAATTCAACTCATCACCCATAGTGTAACAAATTTTCCTCCACACATGTACTTAGAAACAAACATGTTCACCCCTCAACTACACGAAACACTGTTTGCACCGGCAACTCCAATAAAGCAGTTTAGCGTTAACGCGGTTCGTGTTAGTCGAAAGGGCTAATTCTAGCAATATCCAGATTGTCAGTCGTTGATAAACGTTAAGCAAAGAAACTGCTAACGGAACTCACCTGTCCCACTTCGCCTTTGCCCTGGGTCCCATTTCTAGGACCCTGACAGCAGCTAGTAGGATAGGCAGATATTTACTTAACTGTTATTTTATTTGACGCAATGGTGAAAAAACTCGCGGCGTCGACAGAAGTCGAACCCACACAGCAGAGAAGGCCTTTACGCGAAGCTAACGCTCTACCAGGTTGAGCTACGACGCCACGCCTGCGCCGTGAATTCGATCACACTTGGATCGATTTCACCCACCCAAATTTACCGCTCGTATGGAATCCACCAATACGGAACAGCAAGCTGACTGCCCAAGCAGGATTTCCTGAGAAATTAATCTAGAGTCCACCCGAATGACTACTGGGCTGACTATATTATTTAGGTAGATTTACTTAATTTAATTGACCCAACTGGCGTGGCGTCGTAGCTCAACTCGGTAGAGCGTTGGCTATTTGGGTTCGACTCCCGCCAACGATGCGAGTTGTTTTTCTCACAATTAGGTCAAATAAATTAATCAAATCTGCCAAATCCACCAAATAATTAACTGTTATTTTTAGTGGGCGTACATGCCTAACTGGCCAATGCTGACGATTCGTAGGTGGTATTGCATCAGTTCTGAACGACAAAGCTATTCAATAAAATACAGTGGAACCGCGGTTATTGAGTTTAATCTGTTCCGGCACCGAGCTCGTCATATAAAACGTAGCCAAGCAAACTGCATCAGTTCACGGATTTGCTGCAGGCGACCGAGTACCCACGCCCTGGGAACAAGATTCAACGGCATAAACTGAGCGGAAGCTGGTCAATCGAAATAATTTTTCCGCAATTCGTAGGCGGTCATGCTAAAGCACTAGTTTTGAATGGCAAAGCTAGAGTCACCAAAATAGTCCAAAGCATATTCACTTGAACCTTCTTCATGATTAGAAGTCGACGAAGAGGAAGTAAAACAAGAACAACTCACCGCTTCGAGAAGGGCTGGTCTTCGGCGATGGGAATCGCGTGAACGGAGAAGTCATTAGGGCGATCGACGAGAAGGTAGACAGGCCGCTTTTGGAAGGGTAGATGGTCCTTCTCATGCGCGAAATCCGCATCAACAAGCATTTCCTTTTCCAGTGCGAAGAAGTGTTCCTTCCAGGGACAGCCAGAGGGTGTCAGCCGCATAATCAGGCCAGAAGGGTGGACGGAAAAACGTGACTCTAGACCCTTCGCCACAAGGGTTTTGGCCGGCAACCATACGGTTGCCAAATTCTGGATATTCTCCACTAATTCGCCAGTAACCAGAGCTAGGGCCTTGGAGAAGCATTGCTGCAGGCCATGGTGAAGAGAATGCAGAAATGTCTGGTGATAACAAAAGAGGAGTTCAGACTGCAGTAGGCTGCATGATCGTGGCACCTCTACTGTCACAATTTGACGAAGGAAATGTCAACAAAACTTTAAAATACGAAGATTTAATGAAGCACTATCAATTGGTCATTTCTCTGTGCGTTGTTTGACATTTTCGGCAAATTGAATGCCTCCTAACTTCTACAACCTGCACTCCCCAGGACTGCTCATAAATGACTTATAGATTGCCGGGGTGCTGAGTTGTTTAAAACTGCCCCCTACGTCGGGAACTGGAAAAAACGAAAATGAATTAATATAATAAGGAACTTTAGAATAAGCGCCCGAAACGCAGTGATGAAACGACAAGTAAGTCGGCTGTGAAAGGGTAAAGAGGACCAAAAGGTGGTCTAGAAGAGCATCCACATCAAACCACAAACAGCTCGCATCCTTAATGTACCTGCTGCTAACGACGAGTATGAATCAAATTTGGAAAACAAGTATTGGGGAAACAGTGACAGCAAAAAAGACACCGCAAATTGCAAAATCAATGTGGTTAATGTTAGTTTTAGTAAACTGCCGTACTTTTAACAACAGCTCAGAAATAAAACTTACTGCTTCATCGTCTGGTTTGTTCCAGGCTGGGTTGAGACGTCCTACTCGACTACTTAGCCCAGTGGAAATATGGTAGCTGAATTCATTAGTAACAATCAAAGAGTTTACTTTGTTGGACCGTCAGCAATTGGCACACCATTGTCAATAGCGTCCACTTCACTGATCAGACTGGTATATACCTACGTTTTCAAAAACAGTAAGGGGCGGGGATAGCATACCTGTTTGAAAAGCGTGTCCAGGTCCGCATCAGAATTCAACTTTCCAACAATCTCGGCAATTACTCGCTTTCCAAAGTGCGCATAAACGAGACCTGCACTGCTCAGTTTTAGTGCTGGCTTCAGTTGAGGATGAAAGTCTTTTATGGTAAGATCAAACGATCTAAAAACGGGAGTGGGAAAGAATTTAAACGAATTACGGCTGATGATGGTCATAGCGATGAGAGGCCGCATCAAAAACTCCGCCCACATCCACAACAATACTGCAAGTGCCCAGTTTTGTCATATCCCGGGTACGAATAATGTCTGCGTCTTTGTACTCAGGGAGTTGTTTAAGCATTGCAACGGCCAATACTTCATCGCAGTGGAAGCAGCCGTTGTGGGTTCCAATCACTTGTTTTGCCATTTGGAAGGGGGTTTTACTAAACCAAGCGTAGATGTAAAAAGTAGGAACTCATCAGCTTGCAAGGATAGGAATACATTAGCGAGAGATTTCATTAACAAAGAACACCTTGGATTCGGTTTGCAACACTAAATTCAAGAGTTGAAAAAAAGAGATCCCATGAGGGTAAAATGGCCAATGTAAAGACGGCGTCCGCTCTCGGGAGAGCATAAGGAGAAGGAGGTGCTCGGAACTCTGAATGCAAATCAGAATACGTTGGTTTTAACGAATTCTGACTTGATCATATCTGATCTGACCAACGTCGACCGTCATGTGGACTATATCTCTATGCCAGTGACAATCTTGGAAAGACTCGGTTTGCTCGCTTCTTTAGCGATAGAGGTTGAAGATTCAAGGCACTTTGGTAGCACTATTGCTGCTGGTCGTCAAATCCGAATATTTGTTTAACAAACAGCCCCCGTTGAAGGTCAGTCCTTGCTCGGCCACCCAACCAACAATTATGGCAACCGATAAACTTTTTCGTGTCGCCTTCGGTAGGAAACATGCTTCACTTGTTTGTGTTTCGCATCAGTGAGCGAAAATGAATAGCTGTTGCTAAATGCGATTCGATATATAGAATTAACTTATCCTGTCATTCGTTCATTCATGCATCATAACTGCTTAAAAGTTGATCACCTTTGCATTTTCGAGAAATAGGCACGAATCATTGGTGTCCCTCTCCCGTCGCCCAGTGTGGAACGTCCGATTTAAGCCTCCTGAGGATGAGATCGGATGTCCGTCATATACTTTAATTGACTCTTTTAGATTCTGGCTCACACAGGTAGAGGAGTAGACCCGTATGGGCGAATCGGATCAAAATTGAGGAACACTCGTTGACAGCTTCACTGAGATCGACTGAGAAGGGAATACGCAGTCTAATTGAGTGCCGAAGTATCACTCAGCGTTATGAAAAGCAGACTCATGACTAAGGAAAGAGCAAAGGAGCGTATTCACTTCTTAAATTTACTCCTTCTATCAAACTGTTTGAGGAAGTGAAATTTATGTTAAGAAGTAACACAAACAGTCACTGTTACGCGTCATTTAAAGCACATGTGAACAAGGCTCGAATGAAGCCATCCTGCAATTCAGACAAGTGGAAGATGATGACGAAGGAAACAATTTCGAGCGCCTACCTTGACTGCAAAGAACTTTTTTTAGTTTTTCATGCTTGTGAATGTAAAATTCCATTGACTACGGTGGATGACATATCCCATAACACATCCTAAATTGATAAAAGGGTGCAAAAAACATGTAGGATGAGAAAGACCTGAATATATTCACTGCCGTACATGCTAGAGCAACGAGTCAATCTAGTATAATGGGGAAGATGGTTGGCTTACGGATAGAATTGCTGAGAAATAGTTACACAGCGTAACCCCCAATTTACGTATTTATTTTCATACAAAGACCGGGACCAAAGGACTGGTAGAAAGCGCCATATCAATACTAGTCCCGTCAACTTACCCCAAGTTATTCCCGTCACGCTACATTACTGAAAGAGGTTTAAATAAAATGAAGCCAGGTAAAACCCAGGTACCGAATCCAAACTCTATAAGACAATGAGGGCACTACAGTAGGCCTTGAGTCGTGTATGGGAGATCTTCACTGTCACGGCTGATTTTCAATTATTGCAAACTCTCGGATATACAAAAAGTTCGAAGCCTCAGACAGGTGCAAAGGCAGTCAGCACACCTAGGTACAAACCGCCTTTAAGAAGACGATTACATCTGGTTCTGCGCTAGACGGTAAAACATTAGGCTAGGGTACAAGTTACATCCAAGTCGAACCGAAATCCAACCTCCGGCCTCATCGTGGCGGTTCGCGGAAAACGTGGGTATACTCACGGCTAACAGAAGGCAATGGAAGGTAACACCGGAACGTCATCTGTAAGCGAATTCCCAAGAAACTTCATGGACAACAAGAATATAATAAACCCCAAGACAGGTACGACTTCCTCGCAGAGCGACGCACTCCGTGATCGTCAGGTGTCTGGAATGTCAAATATGCGAGCCAGTAGCCTAACTTTGCGACACAGCTTCAACATCGGTTAATGGAAGGTGCGGACACTGCTTGATGCCGGAAGTCAAGCACCTCTAGCAAGCACGTTGTGGAAATATAAGATAGAAATGGCCTGTCTGCCAAAAATTCGGCTCCCAGGCTCTGGATCGTACTTGTAGTTGATCCGATTAGCTCCTCTTGTTGGGTGAATCGGCTTCACGGATGTCACGGATAGCAGCAGCCCTTTGGCGACGATCATAAGCAAGCACCTCACAAATGTTAACCCATTTTTGTTCCAGTGTCGCAAGCGGTTACGAGGCCCATCCGTTCGACGTTTGACTTGACGGTGTTGAGCCATGTCTTCAGTTGACCGTCGTTTCGGTATCTCCAATTTGCACTACGAGAAGGGTTCACGACCACTGCAGAAGTCCGTCGATGGCTTGAGCTGGACATTACAATCGGCGATGCTGTATGTATGATGCTAGACTTGGTAGTTTGAAACATCTGCGATATAATTTGAAATCGGAAATTCGATCCTGCCAGAAGATTCTTGAGAGAAGTCAAAGACACCAACGTGGAGTTATAGGATGTCTACCTTTCTCACTGGCCATGTTTCGCAGGCATATACCAACACCAGTCTGATTGATGCTTTTTATATCAGCAGGTTAGTACGTAAGCTAAGGACTGAACGAGACCAGAGTGGTCTGGCTAGCAGCCTAAATGCATTTCTAGCCTGTGCGATTCAGTTCTTGGTTTCATCTTTGGCTCGTCCGTTGGTCAGCATATTCGAGCCCAAATAGCGGAAGCAGCTTACTTCTTCGATGTATTGACCACTGGTTATCCGGTCTAGCGTTGGCTGTAGTAACCATGTACGACAATGTCATCGGCATATTCCGGGTCAGGTACTCAAAATTCAGGGCCGATTTCACATCCACTGCCAGTAAAGTTTCCGTTATTGAAATTATATCTGGTGATAGTTAATAGGCATGAATCTTCAGCTCGTCTGCCCTTGATAGCATACTCTGTGCATTGGTGTACATGAAAGTTAGCTTTCTGTTTGCCCGAGAAGTGGTTACAGTCAGGCTCGTCCCGCCCTTTACTGGGTCGACTGCGTGGTTATCCGGAACGGACCTGTCCAGGGGAGAACATTGGACGCTGGATCACTTGGTTGTTGTAAATAACCAAATGTTCCTCCCCTTCGTTCTGCCTCTGTATATTTTTTGTTTGGGCTAAACCCTCCCCATACTGGGTCGACTGCGTGGCTAGCCGGAACGGACCTGTCCAAGGTGAGAACAATGGCCGTTGAATTACTTGGTTGTTGTAAAAAACCAAGTTTTGTTCCCCTTTGCTGACCCGCTCCCTCTTTTCGGTAACAAGTTGACGACGTTTGTTCCATTCTGCAGCTGAGAAATCCTGCTGAAAAAAACTCCCGGGTCAGAGTCTTTTATTCTTAACCACCTGGACAGAATGAGCTTGGCGTCTTGGCTGGTGGTCGATTCAGTTGGGCTCTCTGGCCGTTTGCCAAGGCGGAAGGCATTATCGCACTCAAATGATACATTTGGTCCTAGCATATTGTTTATGAGTGCACGGAAGAGCTGAACGTCTGCGGAATGCCGGTCCATGGGAGTGTCTGCGGTTGATTCAGTTAATCCCTGTATTACGATGTTTGATTCCCTTTTAGCGATATTTTTCGAGCCTACGACACTGTCGCTTACTTTCTGGTTAATAGCTCTTGTGCTCCTATTATGACCGTCCTGTGTGCGACCGGAGTCTATGGTTGCAGTACTTGCCTCGTCTTCTAATGTGTGCCTCGGGCTGGCCGATGTTGTTGCTTCCCCGCCATGGACTTCAGTGCGATTTCTAGGCGGGTTTGCGGGACCGGACACTAAAACTTTGACAGCCTTCACCTTCGTAGCTGTTTTTGTTGACATCGAGTTTGTTCAAATCTGCCTCAACTGTGGGTACCAGCAACTCAAGTTAAGGGTTCCTCAAGCGAAGACATGAGTGTGTCATCACTTGAAGTGAATGGCCTAACAGCTAACGAAGAAGACGCAGTTCAGGTGAATTTGAAAAACCTTTGCCAGCAAAATGGATACAAGGGCGCCAATACTTCAAGTAAAGGCCCACACAAAAAATACAACAGTGTGCCAGAACCCAGAATAAAGGTCCTTAAAATTAACAAAGTTGCCACAGTTGAGGCAGCTTTGCACAAGCTCGCTGTCGACAAAAAAAGCTACGAAGGTGAAGGCTGTCAAAGTTTTAGTGTCCGGTCCCACAAACCCGCCTAGAAATCGCACTGAAGTCCATGGCGGGGAAGCAACAACATCGGCCAGCCCGAGGCACACAGTAGAAGACGAAGCTAGTACTGCAACCATAGACTCCAGTCGCACACAAGACGGTCATAAAAGGAGCACAAGAGCTATTAACCAGAAAGTAAGCGACAGTGTCGTAGGCACGAAAAATATCGCTAAGATAGAATCAAGCATCGTAATACAGGGATTAACTGAATCAACCGCAGCCACTCCCATGGACCGGCATTCCGCAGGCATTCAGCTCTTCCGTGCACTCATAAACAATATGCTAGGACCAAATGTATCATTTGAGTGCGATAAGGCCTTCCGCCTTGGCAAACGGCCAGAGAGCCAACTGAATCGACCACTAGCCAAGACGCCAAGCTCATTCTGTCCAGGCGGTTAAGAATAAAAGACTCTGACCCGGAATTTTTTTTTCAGCAGGATTTCTCAGCTGCAGAACGGAACAAACGTCGTCAACTTGTTACCGAAAAGAGGGAGCGGGTCAGCAAAGGGGAAAAAACTTGGTTTTTTATAACAACCAAGTAATTCAACGTCCATTGTTCTCACATTGGACAGGTCCGTTCCGGATAACCACGCAGTCGACCCAGTATGGGGAGGGTTTAGCCCAAACAAAAAATATACAGAGGCAGAACGAAGGGGAGGAACATTTGGTTATTTACAACAACCAAGTGATCCAGCGTCCAATGTTCTCCCCTGGACAGGTCCGTTCCGGATAACCACGCAGTCGACCCAGTAAAGGGCGGGACGAGCCTGACTGTAACCACTTCTCGGGCAAACAGAAAGCTAACTTTCATGTACACCAATGCACAGAGTATGCTATCAAGGGCAGACGAGCTGAAGATTCATGCCTATTAACTATCACCAGATATAATTTCAATAACGGAAACTTTACTGGCAGTGGATGTGAAATCGGCCCTGAATTTTGAGTACCTGACCCGGAATATGCCGATGACATTGTCGTACATGGTAAAACCCCTCAGTTACTACAGCCAACGCTAGACCGGATAACCAGTGGTCAATACATCGAAGAAGTAAGCTGCTTCCGCTATTTGGGCTCGAATATGCTGACCAACGGACGAGCCAAAGATGAAACCAAGAACTGAATCGCACAGGCTAGAAATGCATTTAGGCTGCTAGCCAGACCACTCTGGTCTCGTTCAGTCCTTAGCTTACGTACTAACCTGCTGATATAAAAAGCATCAATCAGACTGGTGTTGGTATATGCCTGCGAAACATGGCCAGTGAGAAAGGTAGACATCCTATAACTCCACGTTGGTGTCTTCGACTTATCTCAAGAATCTTCTGGCAGGATCGAATTTCCGATTTCAAATTATATCGCAGATGTTTCAAACTACCAAGTCTAGCATCATACATACAGCATCGCCGATTGTAATGTCCAGCTCAAGCCATCGACGGACTTCTGCAGAGTGGTCGTGAACCCTTCTCGTAGTGCAAACTGGAGATACCGAAACGACGGTCAACTGAAGACATGGCTCAACACCGTCAAGTCAAACGTCGAACGGATGGGCCTCGTAACCGCTTGCGACTTGCGACACTGGAACAAAAATGGGTTAACATTTGTGAGGAGCTTGCTTATGATCGTCGCCAAAGGGCCGCTGCTATCCGTGACATCCGTGAAGCCGATTCACCCAACAAGAGGAGCTAATCGGATCAACTATTAGTAAGTAAGTCTGGTGAATAATTGCATTTTTGGCTACGTACACAGCTCACAAACTACTAACTAGAGGATTTTGCTTGTGTGAGCGCATACGAGGAGGAAAGTGTACACCATTATCTCGCCGAAAATTGCTTAGGCCAGCAATGGTTAGTATTTTTAGATAGGCAGGACGGTGTACAGACAGTAAAATCTGGCCATGAGCACATTACTAGTCGTGCGGTTTGTGGAGCTGGCGTGAGATATGATTCAAATTCATCGAGCGTCTATGGCCGGCAATCTAATGGCGATTGATTAACGTAAAGTTTCAAAAGGAGTTGAATGAATCAGTCCAGTTAGATAATAATTGATACTCACACACATTCACTTTATCTATAGTTCAGCGAGAGAGAGGGAGAGAGAGGTGGGAGAGAGCCAGTCTATGAATCGACGATTTAGTTCTGTTTTGCTGTACCAACCCTGAAAATGAAAGCTCTTGCAGTCATTGCAAATGTGCTGACTGTTTAAACAATCTATGCCAAAGCTAAAACGTTTGCCTTCATGCAAACCGAAATCCACGTAGCGAACAAAAATCCAACCCTCAACCTCCCCACCGATGGTTCACCTGCAACGTGGTTAAACTCCCGGAAAACAGAGGGCAATGGCAGGTAACACCAGGGACCACTGGACTGCACACCTCTTATCCAGTCTTAAAACCGACCACGAAAGTTACAGTGCTCGGGTAGCTAATGCGAATAGCAGTCGACAACAGAGCACACAACCGAAGTTTCAGGTATAATCGGATTACAAATACACAAGTAGTTCATGCTTTCGACATAGTTAAGGAACAACATGGCCATTTGTTTGTCAATTATAATTGACCAGATTAATTAAGCAAACTGCATTGCCAGTTTATAATCCTATGCACTGGGACTCTGACACTTCATTTTGAGGGCAAAAGTGGTGGACAAGAGCCTGAAATCAATTGTCTTGCCCTCTTATTGTAATACATGAAAATCATAATTCAAAAAGTATGGCATTTGATTAAAACTAGTTATTTGTACGTCAAAATGATTCTTCCAATCGTACTATAGATTGGAGGTCAAATAAAGGACGACAGAGTTGTTTGAATAAACTAAGGCCACTTTCCGCGCAAACCTTGGAAAACGATAGTTTGGTCATTTGAACTTAAAGAATTCTGTCGCTCCTTTCTTCTCGTTGATTCTGCTCCCCCGCTATCGTAAGCATATCCTACCGCAAGTGACGACAGCACTGCACAACCCACTGCTGTCTTTTTGGCCTTGCATGACCAGCCCTCACTTCAACTAGATCTATTTTTCGGAACCTTTGCATAAGATTGTATCAGTACCTTTATCCTATTACTATATACCCATTACTTTGCATTAACAAACATTTTAAGTTACTTGCCCGTTAGTTTTCTTCATTACTATACGTGTTTCCGTGATTATTAACAAGTCTGGCCCATGGAACATAATAAGATACTTGCAGCAGGTGAATTAAAATTTCGTGATTGTGCCGAAAATCAATGACTTCGGTTGCTGCAGTTCATAAACATAACTGAATATATCTTGCCTGCTTCAGATATAGTAAGACGGCTATAAGAGTTAGATTTTATCCGACTAGATGGTGTATTCCAGTGAAGCAATGAATTTGCACACTCAAAAACAAGCTATATTCAAAATTTTATTGATTGAATTGGCCTCAGTCTAATTCGTTCTTTTCGGACTTTATTTTAACCACACAGTTGGTTATGCTCTAGCAACTGAATTGCAGCTTGAAGCGTTTCAAAACTCAACTTCGAGCTATTTTGTCATTTCCTTCTTTACCCACTATGATGACAACATGAACCAGTTATCGTCGTCGAATTGCACTGTTTCCTCTGAAAAAGCTCTTTATGTATTCGTTGTTCTCTGTTATGTACGTTCTAACTTTCCAGCACCTGTCAGCTGACTGCATATGTGGTAGGATTGGCCTCTGCCTCTCCGTGGGCGACTGCAGACGACCTCGTGTGAGCCCCGTCACTCGCTCGGCTGTTGTAGTCCCCGGTGGATCTGTCTGCACGTCGCGTGCGCGCGCGAGAGGCGACTGCTACCGGAGTGGTGGCGGCTTCACGTGTCTCCCATCGGCTGCACGGCTGTTGTAGTCATCAGTGGATCTGTCCGCCCATCGCGCGCGCTCAGCGGGCATCCGCCATCGGTCTGCTGACAGTCGCGTGCATCCCCCATCCCTTGCACAACTGATGTAATCACCACTGGGTCTGCATGCCACTCGTGTGCGTCAGGGTGGCTGCTGCGAGATCTCCCCTCATAGTCTGGTGGATAGTTTCGTTGTGGCCCACCGTGATAAGCCCGTTCGCTCGTTTGGGCTCGCCGGTGGGTTGATGATTCATGCCGATCGTGCGAACTGCGGTTAACTCTTGCCCCCTGCTGCAGTCTTGGCTGCCATTGATGAAGCTGTAAATCGCTCATTGGCGTGGTGGGCCTCGGCTGGATCGATTGAAGTCTGGTACGCAGGGCCTGATAGGCCGGATTTAATTCAATATTTCTATTGATTGTGCCTACGGAGGACCAACTTTCGAGCACCAGTCTGGCCATTTTGTCATTGGATCGGACAATGACTTCGGCGTTTTCGAAAGCGAATTTGTGCTTCTCCCGTTTCATGTGGCCATATACCAGTGACAGTCTGTCCTCGCGGTCGACTGCCAGCTGGTGCTCGTGTAGTCTTGTACAGAGGC
>JAYGXS010000004.1:16298123-16308907 GCA_036362985.1 Ligula intestinalis | reverse complement strand
TTGCTAGTCAAAAAGGAAAATCCCATTCATTTACACAAGCAAGTTAAGATACATTTGCGTTATCTGATTTGCAGCTGTTGTAGGAATATCCTTAAAATTAAGGTAAATCAATAGCCCAACTTGCTGTAGATGGGTAAGCTTACGAGCAAAAATATTTCAACTTGATGATTTCTACCAGAGCACTCCTTGGCTTCCTCGAAATCTGCACCCATCGCCCGCATTGTATCATTCTCAAAAAAACGAAAAAATGGGCAGTAATTAATTACCTAACAATCTCTCGGTTAACACTCTTTGAACATGCGCTATGACACTTACCGCAGTACTGTTATCTAGCTGTAAAGAGTAACTGAAAAGCTTTCTGGGATGCTGGTTAGGCTGGGATAAGCACCCACATTGTCAGTGGCTGCTTTCCTGAATATGCCTAGGTCTCGAAGCAACATTAAATCTGAATTTGAATTGTGTTTTTAGACCAGGATTACTGGTAAGTTTACTTAGTGTTATGAAACTCCGTGGAAAATTGCACGTAGAGGGTTATTTAGTTTATCTTTTGTAGTTAACTTTTCACTGAGTAAGTTTGATTAAAACGCCGTCCTAACGGTGCAATATATTCCACTTATTTTAGTTAAACGTTTAGTACACATCCTTCAGAATGTAGATGAAAGGGCTCTTAAAGTGGTCAGCTTAGTCTTTAAGGTCTTTCAGTCTACCAATTTGTTAATATTTCAAAGTTCCACATAGAGGTGCCATGAGACAACCGTTGTTGGAAGAACTGTCAATTTGCGTCCGTGCAGGCTAATCCTTCCAATAAAGAACTAGGTTCTTGAAGCTTTCATTGCCAAAAAAGTTTTATAATTGGCAGTGGGTTTAAAAGGGAAAACAAGTAGAAGAGAACGGGAACCTCGATTCTCGGCGAGGCACACGAAAAACATTTCAACCCACCATAGAATTAAAAAAGGAAGCATAATTCTGCATCAAGGTGCTTTCAGAAGCGATGGCTACCAATGAAGCACATGTTGCACATGCTAGTTCTATTGACAAATATTTTAAGCCCTCACTTTTTCCCATACTGTGCGCAATAAGCTGGAAGAAGGTAGCCGTTTTGGCATGATTAATGAGTTGCACAAGTCGCACAGACCGATTCTCGTAGTTGTTTTGTTTAAAGGTGAGTTATTTGCTACTTGGAGCTAGGACTACCCAACGCAAAAGACGCCCATGAATTTCTAACCGGATCTGACAAGCACAAGAGCCTTCTTTATAAACCACCAATCTGCCACGTTGAAAATATTTTGAACATGCTTTTACCATAAACGATCTACCTTGCGTAAAAAGCGTTTTCTATCTGCCAGCTTAAAGTGTTGCCTTATAAATTCCTTTAAAATCATGGGGTCAGGTAAGATGGTCAACCTTGAAAGCAATCACATATAGGCAGTCACCTGTCGTCGTGTGCATAAATGAAACTTAAAAATACAATTCAGCCATTGCAATTCTCTTCCCTTTTTTCTTTTGTTCCGCAGCACTGTTTTAACTGCATAAGTAACACCACTATATGTGCTTTGTTTGAACGTACTTTTAGAATAAACGGCTGCCTCGCATATGGAGGTGCTTAATTCAGTAGATGTCTCATTAGAGCATTTTAAAGTCTCGGAAAATCATAACAATGGAAAAAAGTGCATCCCAATTGGAAACTAATTATCATTTAATAAGGAGCGCATAATCATACTGAACTATTTCAGATGCGTCTGAAATAAAGTATTTTCAACAATTATCGTCCGGTGGTTTTGCGAAAATACACCGGCTGTGCACAAGACGACTTGGAGGCAATTTGGAAGAAGATTTCTTGTGCTGTTGTTTCAAGTGTTTTCTGTGGCGTTATCTCTCACAAGAAGGAAGAGGAAGCAGATCGTTATGCTAGCTCTGAAAAAAAATACTTACATGGGGAACGTAGAGTTAAATAATTAGATTGACCCAATTTTTTAGAAATTTGACGACTTCATGGGGTTCGAAACCTCCCCAGTAAGGGAGCGCTTGAGTATAACTAAAAGCTCTAGCCAAATTAGCTATCGATGCCCCTCAGCAGCCTTGGAAGTAATTACACATGGGTCAATTAACTCACTTAGTTGCCAAAGATTTAAGAATTGGTTCAATTGAAGTATTCAAATCGGCCAACCTCTCCTGATAACTTAATGAAACTGGTAAAAATCTTGTGGATTCTACATAAACTGCTGAGAAAATCCTGCTTGGGCAGTCAGCTTACTATATCAGTATGGGCGAATTTCATAAAATGCAGAAGTTTGGGCGGTTAAATCAACCCAAGTATGCAGTACGCGCCAGAATTCGTGCAAAATGCCGACATATGCGAAAGATCTATACTATTTCGCTAATTGGCACTAACTTAGGTTGTGATACTGATTATAGTGTTATCTATTCTGAAGTTATTTCAGTAATGATAGAATGTGAGTTTTTTTAATGAGCTTCTTTCTGGCCACTAACAAAAAATGTGGACCGTAAACAGTAACTACTTAAATAGTATGCGTATTGGTTATTGGTCTTGACTGCCTTTATAAATTCAACGACATTTTATGGAAAACGTGCACAAAAAAGATTATTTCTTGTACTCCTTTGGTAGCAGAATACGCCTTTGTTAGATTTTATACTTAAAGCAAGGGTATCTTACGGTTTTAGAAAAATTTCTAGTCATGAGATTTTTTACGATTTTGAGGTGTTTATTCATAAAAAATTGTATCTGTCAATTAACTAATGATGCCTGTACTGTATAAAACATGCTCAACATCTATTGCAACATTTTATGACAACTATGTGACTTCTTTCTCAAACTATAGGCGAAAACGTAATTTTCTTCAAACAAGGGGTACATAATGCGCAATTTATAGCATTGTAGCATTTATTAAGTTTCAAAATTATTCGGCAATTTAGAAGCATTTTTAAACCGAAGAATAGATTTCCTTTAAGTATAAAATTTAAAAAAGCACAATTTCCTACCAAAGTAGTACAAGAAATAATGTTTTTGTGTAAGATTTTCATAAAATTTGTTTGAATTTATAGAGGCAATAAAAATCAATGATAAATACGCATTCTATTCAGGTATGTACTTTTACAGTACATAGGTTTTGTTAGTGGTCAGGAGGAAGCCCATTAAAAAGATCGCATCCTATCATGACTGAAATAACTTCAGAGTGGCCTACACCCGAGGTCGGCAATCTATGGCTTGCGAGCCATGTATCGCTTTTCTGATGATTGCGTATGGCTTTCTCAGAAACTTGAGATTTTATGATTTAAGTTACTCTTTAGGGGTCAAACCAGTGGGCTGCACTCAGATCACTACAGTCATCAGGCCAAATCCCCGGCTGGAAGTTAAAAGACAGAAATCACCAGAAGGAGTGATTTATTATGTACAGAATTCTCAATTGCTTTCCCAGGTGGCAGTGGTCACCGGAAAAGCCAGGGCTAGCGTTAATTGCGTCCAACATGACCTAAGAGAGCTTAAGACAGTGTTAACACCTGATTCAGTAGGATTGCGGCGCAGGTTCAATTTTTCTGTTATTGGTGTCTTGCAATTGCCCGAGAGGATGTCGCCTGCAGAGATCTTTGCTACATCATCCGAGGGCTGGACTATTTAAATGGTCCCTAGGTATTTGGACGCGCGTGTATGCTCGGGTGTGCGTGCGTGACTCAATAAACTGCGGTATGCTCGGCGGCGGTGGTAGAGCCCCCAGAAAAGTGAAGGAAATGAGACGCTCGCGCAGCTGTACTCGGTTACATAGATGCAGCTGCGAGGTCAAGCCGCAGGGGACAGATTACATTCGCAATGACAAGATTACATCTATTAAATGGTCGAATATAAAGTGCTACTTCAACACACGCAATGAAGTGGCGCCTTTGCATCAAAATACCCTGCGGGAGATAGCCAAAAGTAAGCCTACCAGAAGCTAGTGAGCAGGATGCAAACCAGCCAGAAGCAACTCCGCATATAGAGCCTGCAAAGTGGCTCTAACTCCGCTAGCTTTGCTTGATATTTAGCAATAGGAACGAAAAACCATTAATTGATTGCGAGTTCGCTTAAACGTTCCGGCCAATAAACTTTTTGATGATCTTCGAGCAAGGACAAGATAATCAATCGGATACAAAACATGCCTTTGTCGGCAAAAACTGTTCATGAGTGTACCATCATGATGGCAACCCACGTGGAGGAAATGCAAGTGACAGGCATAAATGCAGCACCGTTCTTTCTCCTGGCTTTGGGTGACTCAACAGATGTAAGCCATTTGGCACAGTTCAGTGTGATTGCAAGATATGCTGCTGGTGATGCATTGCACGAAGAAAGTCTTGCGGTTCTGCCAATAAAAGGGTCCACAAGAGGTGATGATTTATTCAAGTTTTTCATGGAGGTTGCTAAAAAAAACTACCTATAGATAAACTTATCCCAGTGTGTACTGATGGTACTTCATGTATGGTAGGCACAACCAAGGATTTGTGGCGCTTCTCTGTGAACATGAAAATAAACCCATCCTACGTTTCCATTGCATTCTACACCAGGAAGCTCTTTGTGCTGAGATATGTGATGGTCAGCTTGGCAATGTGATGTCGCTGGTCATTCGTGTGATCAACTTTATTGTTGCCCGAACCTCAAATGATCGACAGTTGCAAAAACTGCTGAATGAAGTTGGAAATAATTATCATGGTTTGGTTTTGCATAGCAATGTACATACAATGGTTGTCAAAATGGAAGGTGCTTAGCCGCTTTGCAGCTTGCCTCAACGGAATCCGGACGTTCCTTGAAATGATGGGCATTGAGCATCGTGAGCTAGCCAAAACTAGGTGGTTCCTCATATTTACTATCTCGTGGATATGACCAAACATCTGAAACAACCTATCGTTAAATTGCAAGGCAATGGAAATGCAGTGTTATCACTTCGACAATCTGTAGTTGCTTTTGGAAACAAGCTTGCACTCTTTATCATGGATCTTGAAACAGATTGTTTAAAACATTTGGAGAAACTAAGACAACATAAAGATGCATGCACAGTGAGTGAGTCAACTCAAAACTTTGATCTCCACCAGATAGTTGGCTTCAGATCCAGTCTCCTACAATCGTTCAAAGCACGATTTAGAGAAGTTCGAGAACACAATCGTCTTTTTAAGTTAATCATAAATCCAACCAAGTGTTCACTGAACAAAGCCGACCTAAGTTATATTCCTGTTCGCCCTGTTCAAGATTTCGAAGAAAAATATGCTGACCTAATGGCATCAGACATGTGGGTGAATAAGTTCGGTCAGTCTGTTATTTCTGGCTGAAAAATTTTGGAGTTTTCCTCGTCTTTTTGCCAACAAAACTGCCATCCGACCTGAAAAATGATTGTTTACCTCTTTCAAAGGCTGCCCTCTTTCCCCCTGGAATGCTGGCCATCCATGACTGACTCAAATGCCTGACTGACTGAATACTGTCCTCCCGCGGTTTCGGCCCTTCGTTCACATTTTCACATCGCACAGTTCACATTTCACATGGTAACCACCCTTAAGGGACACAGCCGTGGCAACCTAGCTGTCTCCCTTTTGGCGCTGGTGCTTTCAGACCAATTAAAGTCCACATGAACTGCCTCCTGGAATCTTATCAAACCAGATGCAGGCCAGCTTGACCAACTCCCTTTGCTCTCGACATGGAATATCCATGATTGGTTTGCGTATTTATGCGTTACTATTTCTCTCAATAGTACCGTACCACCTTGATAGTTGTTATCATTGGTTTTGGTGTACGCGTGACTGCTGCATACAGTCAATGAAGTCAAGGGACGAAGCACACTCAATGGAGATTTGGAAAGAATCGCACGACATAGAGCGGAGTTGGCAAGCAAGCAGATGTGGACAGAAATTAAACAACTTCAACCTGAAGATCAGCTGATAATCAAAACTTAGAACACGCTTCTGGTCACATACCACAAACTGCAGCGTATGAGAATTTCTGTATTGACCTTGCTTGGATCTACCTATGGAAGTAAACAGTCATTCTCACATCTTAGATATATCAATTCCCTCACGCTTGCATGAAGCTTAACCTCACCAACTACCGACCAGACTATAAAACCATCAGTGAATACATGCAACACCAGAAGTCACATTAATATTTCAGTATTATAAAAACATTATTTAAAAGAATAAATTCGAGGCTTATTATATTTGCATTTAATTGAAGTTCATCTTAAAATATCCTATATGGCTCTCACTGAAATATAATTCCAAATATTGCTATCTTGGTTCTCTGAGTTAAAATGTTTGCCAACCCTTGGGCTACACGATAATCAGAATCACAACTGAATTAATGCCAATGAGTGAAATTGTATCAATCCTTTGCATATTTCGGCATGTTGCACAAATTCTGGCGTGCACTGCAATCAAATTTGCGGTAAAGTCTTGACATCACCTCTGCCTGTACTCAAGCCTTTCCTAGCTGGCAAGGGTTCCAACTTTTCCCAGTCTTTTCGCGCTGAGCCACCTTAGTGCGTTTGTGTGGAGTTGCCAGAATAACATGCCTTTAGATATCTTATCACTTTTCTTTAACTGAACAGATTGCTTTGGTGAACAGAAACTACCCTGCTTGGGCTTTTATGAGTTGACCATTTTATTAGCAATCTTTAAACAGCTCATGGTCACCCCTGCCATTATTAGTCAGGGCCTCGTGGTAGCATTTTTAACAGTTCCCAAAATGGCGACTCCGACGTTAACTCCAAACGCTGAGAGTGCGTTTCGGTAGTCAGAAGCTGAATTGGACGTCAATTGATTTGCATATCCTCATCGTAGTTCCTACTACTCACGTAAAAAAGCCCAGTTGTTTCATAAAATCAACAATTGCATACGTAAGCCCAGAAAAAAATCAATCTTAATCCATTTCCTGTTGCTGCATAACGATCCGACTGACTGAAGTTGGACCTGATAGCTGGTGTAGCGTTACAAACTCTGTCGGCTTTTGCCATAAAGATGTTTAAGCAAAAGCCAAGGCTTCAGGCATCTTTAAAACAACTTGACAACAACTTGAACGAATTTTCCAATTTACAACCCACTACAACGCGCAAACGTCTAAAGAAGGGGATTTTGGTAGATTTAAATAATTCATTTCAAGTAGTTGTAAAAAACTCGAAAGCCTTGGTGGGATTTGAGTCCACACCAGCAAGGGGAACGCTCTAGTATAGCCAACGCTCTAAGCAAGTGAGCTACGAGAACCCCACTTGGTAGTGCTCTGTATTTAACCGGTGGATAATGGAGGTAGTACTTCGGAAAACCTGCTTGGGCAGTCAACTTGCTGTATAATAATTGATGGATTCCATATACACTGCGGTGTGATTAACTTCTGGCTTCCCGTGTAATGCTTCATAGCTGCGTTGGCTATAAAGTTGACCACACTGAAGCCTCCGCCTTGCTGGTTTGGGGCCAAAGCCAAGTGATCCCGCCAAGCTATCCACAAGTGGAAAGGGTGAATAAATATGAAAGCTTTAAATTAGTCCAACGCAATAAGCAAAGAGTACAGAGATCCTCAGGCCACAAAGGTGCTGCAAGACCCTGCGCTATAGGATTCGAACCCACCGCTGGAGTCAGCAGGAATGCACGCGGTTGAAGTGCATTTATTTGCAAAACAAGGTCGTGTGCAGGAGGCACCTAAAAGGTTTAACTAGTTAGCGCTTTCCATCTTCTGATCAGAATCTTTCACACAATTAAGATGTTAATCGTTATAACGGTCACAGCTCGTACAACAGGCGAATTTTGTATGTCTACGAAGTTAATTTTATCGATCGTGTGATGGGATATCTTTGAAGTAGCACAAAAAGGTAGTCTTATCGACTAGAGTTGGGGCTAAAAAGGCTTAACCTAATAGCTACAATCTTCCAGGCCCATGGTTTCTTTAGGTGCGGAGAAAAGACGGTGGGAAAGCCAGATTGTTAGGAATAGTGTATTCACAGCACCAGCCTAATGCCGGCACAGGAATCTGGCCCTAATCCGATTAGCCAGCGATGTTGGCGTGTGTGGCTGCGACAACCTCGGGGTCACCCTCGCAAAACTTTTAGCTGTCCGCTTTCACGGTGCTTTCGCGCTGCCGCCGCTGACTCGTCTGTAAAGCCTTGCGTACGCTCGCGTGTAACATTCCCCGCCCACGCGCGTGGCTGCGACCTCCGAATTGCGTCACTGTGACGCAGCTCTCTCGTCCTCGGCCGGTCATAGGCGCCTGCACATCGCGTCTAGACGATAACTAAAAAAGGCTGGCAACTGGACCGGCCGGGTTAGAATGGTGGTCGCTACTGATAGCTAAGTAGCGTGTGTATTCTATATTGCTTCAGTAAAACGCTGCCCAATTAACTGTCTTTCAATTTGGAGCTTTAAATTTTCTGACCCTACCCGCAAATATGGGTTGCGTTTTACATACGACTAACCATAACAAGGAGGGGCCTGGGAGTGACAAGCTTCAGCTGGGTCACACAGTCGCAACATGAGCACACGGATTCTGGTGCTACGCATGGGCGGGAGTATCGACAGGTGTTCAGGCTACTGAAATTTTACCTTAATGGCTGCGATCGTCTAGGCCCATGGTTCCTTTAGGTGAGGAGAGAAGACGTGGGAAAGCCAGATTCTTAGGGATAGGGTATTCTACAGAAGGATAATAGAATAAAAGGAACGAGTTTTGACTCGCGGACTAGTGTATCCTTTCCCTAATCGAGTCGGGTCCAGAGTGATGCCTGAAGGCAGACACCGTAAATTGTCTATGCCCCATGGACTGAGGCTAACATAATAAATGAGGTCAGTGTACTAAGGCGGGAATCTTATTGGACAGAGTGAGGTCAAGCCACTGTGGATTGAGGCCGAATGGGGGAGACATGGTGCATGCGTTTGTGTGTGAGTCAGTTGATTCTGGTAGCAGTGGCGGTCGCCCGTCCGCTTGCGCATGCCTCGAGACACGCGGGAATACTACTTTCGCGCTAAGTCCTATGCTCAGAGTGACCTCGTCTGTGGCGTCAAGTGTTAGGAGGGCGTCGGACAGACACGACCTCTACAGTCTTTCGGTTTGCTGGGTATGCAGTGAAAACCATCATCAGGTCGTTAGTTACGGTTATCCGCGTAAATAAAATGTTCTTAAAGACATCTCTTGCATATTTTATTTCCCCAGAGAAAAAAATGCGCATATGATGGCAAGTGGCAGAAGTGAACTTATCTTTAAGGGGTTCTTTCATTTTTAATTTATGTCTGTTGATGCCTAATAGTATGATTGCTGGAGATCTCACGTGATTGTTATGGCTTGACAACAAAGTGCCAAAAGGAAAGCCCTCCTATTTCTTCGTAGGCACTAATGAGAAGATAATTTTTTCGTATCGTGCTTCGTGCATGTACTTCGTTATGTTCTAATTTCTCGGATAAACCCGAAACCTACCTATTGCGGAAAATCGACAGAATTTTTAAACAGTTGGAAGTCCCTTCTGCTCTAGCTCGACCAAAACGTGTCGTGAACCAGCGTTTGCCAAGTTGCGAACCAGCGCTTCATGTACCATTCTGAGGGCAGCCATAAGTCGGTCAAACCCCATTAACAAAAAGACAAGGAACCTCAACGTCATACAGGCCAAAGAAGTGCCGTAGGACCCTGCGTTCGAGGATTCGGACACGCCACATACGTCTACACGAAGATGCGTTGTTTTAAATGCACTTCCTGCACAGAAACGACCCAAAAGGTTGATTAAGCTAGCACTTGCCATCTTCTGATCATGATCCTTCTAAGAACTAAGCTCATAATCAAAATAAAGGTCAGAGCTCATAAACCAGGCTCAGATATTTGAATAATCCCCGTATCTGCTCCTGCTTTCTGCTAAAGTCTCTGAAAATGAATCCGCGGCGGATCTCGAAATTCCAGGCGGATTAAAATATTGTCCCAGCGATCGAGTCGCCTTCTTCTCAATCGTTGAGAGGTTGGAAAATTCTCTGAAGAATTTGTCTGATTAACGCATTCAGTCGTGTATTCAAACTGTTCACGTTTGTAAACATTGAAAACACTCTCCGCACCGTGCCCATTCGTATAAAAAACGCACGCAAATGGAACGAACTTATTTTGCTAACACTAAACCAAAATAGAACAAAAAGTGGGATAGGACAACGCACTTTATTGAGGTTAGAAAAAATAACAAAGAGGTCTCCGAAACAAACGCGAGTGAAAAGATTTTTGAAAACACAATCGAAAAACAAATGGTTTACTTATGTCATAAAATAAGGGGATGGATTGTGGCTGAAATAAAAAGAAGCATGTCGGATGTGATTATTTCCCCTTAAAAAACAAATATTTTTAAACATATATACATATATATTCACTCAGAAATGTGAGAAGACCGATCGAATAGGCTTCCGAACTAAACAAAGTTCATGTGGTGGTCAGAGGTCCCCAACGGGTGACTGCCTGCCAGGCCGATTCCGGCCAAGTCATAATAGCAGTAAGGGGGGTATGACAGCATTTGAGGGTAACTTGATACAGATATGTTTTGGGCTTATTAGCCTTCATCAGCCAAGCATAACCCTGAGCACCAGCTGGTCGGATAACACAAACAATTGCACTTACAGATGGCGCAGTTGGTCCACCACTGGTGTCTATCAGATGGGTCATAAGCACTTCATCGAACCGCAATTAATCAGCGCCTCGCCACCTGCCATTTGCTGTCACTGCTGATCGGGTATATATTCACTCAGAAATTTGCAAACACCGATCGAATAGGCTTCCGAACTAAACAAAGTTCATGTGGTGGTCA
>JAYGXS010000004.1:16273619-16298113 GCA_036362985.1 Ligula intestinalis | reverse complement strand
GAATAGGCTTCCGAACTAAACAAAGTTCATGTGGTGGTCAGAGGTCCTCACGGGGTGACCGCCTGCCAGGCCGATTCCAGCCAAGTCATAATATTGTACATATATACATAATTAGTTTACGCTTTCACGTCGTATTGCTTTACGCAAATGCAAGTACTGAGAGGAGTCATAAAAGGAAACACATACCGAATGGCCAAATTTCGATACAGAGCATTAAAAGCTAGCGGCGAAGCTCACATTCGAAAGTGCGGATGCATTCACTCGACTGTGGAGGTTGAAGGGAAAAAGCTACATTAAACCAAATCCTTGACAGGTTTGCGCATTACTTCAGAATGTTGTCTGCTAACCAGCGTCTGATATTTCCTCTGGTAATTCTATTTAGTAAAGCAGCATTTGAGTTTCGAATGGCATTGAGGCGTCTACGACCACTCAGAAAGCAATTGGCGAAACTTCGGGATATGTAAAAACATAGCAGTATCCTAGTGGGCTACCGCTTACATTGGCGTTTCAAGTTTCGTTTAGCAGAATCTGACCAATTGACTTTGTCGCAGTGCGCAGCTTTCGCACAAAGTTAACGAATTGCATCAAAAAGACCTTTTAGATTTGAAAAAATTAAAGGGATCTCGCTAACCATGAATTTTGAAATTAGCGGGTAACAGCAAAGTATACATATTTTTACTTGTGTGGAGACAGTGTGAATAGAAGTTACACATGAAACTATTATAATTCCAATTATTATAACCAGCAAGCCTTGATGCTGCTTTGCAATTCACGACAATTACTATGGGGATGCTTACCAGCTGTAGATTCTGACGTAACTGTTGGCAAAAAACCGGGATTAAAATTATGGATTACGCTATTAGCCAAAATCCTTTAGAGCTTCATGAAGTTTTTTAAAGTGAAGCACGGTAAATTGCAGCTTATCAAACTGGGCAATATATTCCTTACTAAAATAAGTGACATACATGGGAAATATCCATTGAATATTTTGTCTGCGAATAAGGAAAGGGATAAAATCTTCAGACACTCCATTATACAGTATTTTGCATCATTCATGCAAAGTCTAAATCAAAATTGGATTTGGATGTTCAACGTACGTTCATCACGTTATTTGCACTTATAAGTGAACTTTTTCCCAATAACGCCTTATAGTAAGGAAATCTTTTTGCCTACTTCAGTTTATTGAGGGTGTTAGGCATTGAGATTTGTGAACTGAGAAGCAGTGAGATAGCGAAGACATTTTTTATGCCCTAAAGCATGACAGTAAAAATGGTTTACAAGTAGGAGCTATGCTATGGGAGAAGCCAAAATCTGTAGAAACATTTTAAAATAGATCCCATCCAGAAATTACATAAAGTAAGAAGTTGATCTAATTCATGTGTTACCAACTTTTACGAATCTTTTTTTCAGAAACAAGGAAAAATTTACTCTTAAAGATTATTTTTTGCCATTGCTTGATTTTTTTGCCAGAAAATGCATTAAAAATATATTGACCGCATTTGCATTACTGCCTCAGCTATTAAGGGCGGTAAATGGAACTGCCTGTATATCATTACCATAGATGAATGAAACAACAAATCGTGTTTAATCTACAGCATATAAAAACAAACATTTTATAAACGATAATTGCTGCCTATAGGTAAGCTAAAAACGGAGCAGAAAGATGATTGATGGTATTTGCAAAATCCTAGAACAGATCCAGCACCTCTTTCTTGCATTCAGAAACTTAGAACGGAATCTGGCAGTAATCAACTATTGGAAAGCAAGTATTTCAATATAAAGAGAAACGTGTTATTTTCATTTCCAGTAAAACTTATTATGTGTTATCAGATTAAGTTAAACAACTCGGCAGAATTCTCCATTTTTATTTTTACATTACATTAAAAAAGGAGCATTTAAAGATATACGCGTCTGATATAAGTGTTTTCAGGGCTTAAAAATTTTAGAAAGTCCTGGTTTTATATCTTAGGCACAAAAATATCAGGCATTTGTTATGAACGTTACTTTTGCATGAAAATACGTTTTGGTGTTTGAATGAATTTGTATTTATGGCCCACATGGCCATCTGCATAAACAAATATCCTTCGACGCATTTATTCTGTTGATGCATTGATAGATATCTTATTTTGAGGTCTTGATGTTAACATCAAACTAATTCAACGTTTATAATATAAAGCTGTAAACCACAGAAAATATTCGAAAATATGCCGAAATTTGAGGATAAATTAGAAATTTATTGAAAAATTGAATGACGGCAACATTTTAAAATGTTTAAGATTGGTACGAATTCCTTTGACAAATACAACGTAGTTCTTTTCCTGTAGTACTATTGACAGGCAATGATATTGGTATCGTTCAAATAAATGAGCTTGATGTAACACACTGAATGTTTTAATGAGACCTACTTGTTTTGCGATTATTTATATGTGTATGTGATAATTTAGGCAGAATATATGCGAGGATACCTGTCGTGTTAAATGAAATACCCTGCTAAAAGGCACAACGTCGTATACCAGATATGAATATTATAAATGCGAAACTTACAAGCCCAATTATTTTCACCTGTTGATAAAAATTCCGAAATAGAAGGCAATATGATAAATGCAACATTAATTAGGGATGGATCGGTCCATTTCTAACTGAGACTTACCCAAATACTTCTTCATTAATTGGTTCACTAAAATTCATAACATCACTTTATCAAAAACAACATTCGCATACTTGGTTTAATGCAGTATTAGTTGTTTTGAATAAACATAATATTTTAAACGAAATCTTGAAAGGCATAACCGCTATCGTTTTAACAATAAAAAATGCGTACCAAAACGAAGGACGACATCTTAATTTGAGTAAAATATTTTGATTTAATCAACTGCCAATAGCAACTTGAAAGTAAGTAGTGATGTTGCTGAACAATTGAACGTACTTCTTTGAAATTCTATAAATGCGGTCACTAAAATAGAGCAAAAAATTGCCATGACATGAGAAAGAAGAACTCTTGAGTGAGATAGAAGCGTGAAAACTTACATAGATCTTTCTTGCCTGCAGTTTTCAAAAATGAACCGAAATGTTATTATAATATTTTGTCATTTTAAATTGCTTATATGTTGATTTGTCAGTTATTTAGCATTCAACGACTGATTGCTGGTAGTTTACAATAATGATAAGGAGAATATTACCGCCATTATTGCATCAAAAATTTAATGTGAATCACTATTTGTGAGCGAAAAAATACAACTTAGCTTTTGCACATTGGTTTCGTGCAGATAGTACTTGCTAAATGTTTTAATCGATTACATTATTGAATAAAGGAACTTACGTTCGAATAATTCTGCAGCTATATTGACTACAACGTTTTGGTAGTTATTTAATACGTTGTAAATATCGTTGTGTTCTTTTAAATAAAATGCAATATTTGCTTGCCCAGCGATGCATGTAATGTGGTTGAAGCAACGTGCTTACTTTTAAAAAAATTGCGTTTTGCCGAGTCAGGCAAACTTTGCTTTCTAGTTGAACAACTAATAAAATCTCAAGGAAATGATAAGGCTAATTTTTTTCTTACTTGTGCCTGCGATAAAGCCAGCTGAAATATAATAAATAGTTTGAGGTGGTGTGGAAGACGTATAAGCTTATATTCAACATTTTAAAAAGACCCCCGCAACAAAAAGCAGTCGTTAATGTGTAAAAAATTATTTTATCCAAAATAGGATTATATATTTTGTTAGAACTATGCTATAATTTACATAGATATGCGATCTGAACTTTGTTGAAGCCAATTTAATTATCTCCGTGAGTAAATCTCAAAATACTACCTGAAATAAGTTGCCAACCTATGATTTTCATATTTCAAACCAAAGAACTAAAAACTAGAATCTATTTTGGTCATCGCGATTAACATCGCCTCAACTTACGATATTCGAATCGTCTGCCTACAATGCAAAAGAATATACGCGGTTGTTTCGATACCACGGTAAATAATGAAATGTAGGGTCTTAAATGTCAAATATGAAGATGCTCCCTGCTATCAGATTGCACGGGTGAAATATAAATATGGATATAGATTAATATTTCCCCTTCTAGACTTCGGTATATTTTCCTTAAATAATGCAAAATGCTTCTTGGTTCTCCATGGGAAGTCTTACCTGTTATGCCCTCGAGCATGTATGCAGCTAAAAAAGTAAACAACAACACGGCACTTAGCAATAATTTATTAACTTTCTCGAAAGAAAACTATTGGGTTTCAGGAAAGAATTTGCATAAAATACATTAAAAATATTGTATCCTCCAATAAGGAAATGTTGATATTGCGTATTCATTATCATGCTTCGGCGTTGGATGAAGATAAAAGTTAAATTTCATCCATGGTGATTAGTAAATTTGAATTGGCATTTAAGCTAGCCTTATGACCTTACGTACTTAGTGCATCTCCGTGTTCTAAAGAAAGAAGGCAAATAAATGGTTAAATGGAAGGATAACAAGGCTTTTACTGCAATAACAACATTTGAGTTATTACAAACCAACTAGAATGCTCACCGGCAAGCACTTTTAGCAAAGGTGCCGCTGTAAAATTAAAACAATTATGAATTTTGACTTGCTAAAGAAAAAACGATATTTGTAAACGAAAGAGGTAGAAATGCACTTTTTCCTCTATGATCGAAAGTTACGCAATGTTATATTAGAAATAGTCTTTAAATAAAAGCTTTCCTAAGTTTAGTCTGATATGTTTCGTTAAGCTGCTAATGTATTCAGGCTGAAATCTATTTATGTCGAAACTATTGCTTACTTGTATTTTCAGGCATATCTAAAATAAATATGTTAGGGTTAACGAAACGTTTTGTTGGTTGCATGAATTAAGTTGGAAAATGACAGACATTACAATAAAAACCGATCAACAAAAGAGATTGATTTAGTACCTGCGAGGAATTTCAGCGTTTGGATGACTGCAAATAAACCAATTAAGCATCAGGATCAGTTTATTCAAAAGATATGTGGGTAGATTGCCCTTGATTTCCCTTATGTAAAAGTGAGTCGTAGTTGCAGAACATAATATCTCAGTTTGTTGGCGATGCTAATTATCCTGAGTCATGAGGTAGTTCATTGTTTTTAAAGCAGAGAGTCAAAAAAACTCCGTAGGATATTTATGAGAAAAAATGTCTCTGTTCAAAAGTACATGTTTATGTTTATACCGAGACAAAATCACAAACCGTGAATAGGTACTACTTTCTTACCAATGTCTCCCGCATTATCTTAAAGCAAATTTAACACTTAGTGGCGAGTCGAAACAAAATCATTGACAATTTTAAAATATTGGTAATTTGAGTACCTGCCAAGTATTTGTCAAAAGCTGCCTCTAAAATAAATCCAAAGCAAAACAATAGTCGCATTTTAAAGTTACATTGCACATGTCAAATAATGCATAATTTATGTTCTATCGAATACCTTGACCTTTTGCATCCTCTAAAAGTGAAAAGAACCTTTACAACCAAACCTCAAAGGAATGCGTCACCCAATCACAAACGTGTACTTATTCGACTTACTTGAGTAAATCGCCAGAAACCCTTTCACTAAATAAAAAAGGCAGCTGCATTAAAAACCGCATACTGAGATATTATGTATTTGCATTATAACCATCTGATAAGTGAATTACTATTTTAGTGAAGCTAGTGCTTACCGAGTTCTTTTGTGTGATCTTAATTCAAACATATAAGCAATAGCACATTGTAGGCTAACTTTATTCAAGTAATCATCGTTGAATTGTTCAATACGACTATACTATTGGTCAAGGAATCTGATCATTTAATCTGCCTTCGGTTAACTGCAAAGTCTTTATTTTTTTCGATGAGCCTTCACCTTCCCCACAGGTATCGTTAACTGTTAGTTCGCACGCACACCACTTTTTGAGAGAAATACGCATTTTGGACAACCCTCTATGCTGATATATTTTCGACAAACACCTTAAAAGACGCCGATCATACACAAGAAAAGATACAGAGTTCAGCTAAACTTTGAATTGCTGCAAGGTAGAACAATTTATTGATGCGTTTAAACCTAAGTTGCGACAGTAATGCTTAGTATTTTCATGAAATATGGCAAAAAAATCACCTAAGTGGGCATTAGAGCACTGTTCGAAACCGTTCGGTTACGCTGAAGGCACTTTTTAACTGCTGATTTGGGTTACAGTTCCAAATGTCTGCCAGTTATATGTGCACTTAGAATCCTGCTGCACTTGAAAAAATATTTAAAAATTGTTATTTTCCAGGACTAACTTTGTTTAGCAAAACATAACATAAATCTTATCCATTTTTGAACACACTTGTTTGATACGACAAGGTCGGTGCCAAATTAACTTGCTGTAGCCTTCAACAAGTGAACAGGTCATTGAGACAACTGCGCGTTGCCTTTGTTCAAAGTCGTAGGCAAAGCACTACCTTTTGATACACCGATGGGCAAGTGTAACTGAAGTGGTATATTTTAAAGTTCCCACGTATTTTTCATTTGAAAAGTGGTCTACAGATAAAGCGATTTGGTGCTGCCCTTACCACTGGTTAATAAATAACCAACTACTTTGTCGTAGGTGATACTTTTATGAAGACCAGAGTTCCAGCGCACAACAGCGCACAACTAGGGAAAGCCTCCAGGATTTTTGCCTTACTTTTTTGTTAATCTTTCTAATAAAATCGGCTAAATTGATATGCAAGCTGTCCAACTTACCCTCAGCAACATTATTCAAAAGGGTGTCTGTAAGGATAAAGTTCAGTTTAGTTATCAGCTTTTTGTCATCGGTTTATGCATGCATCAGATACTAGGACATTGTAAGAATATTCAATTTTACCAATATTTCCATCTAAAATTAAAAAGATAATACAGTGTGGTTTAAACTCTATAATATTGTAGAGATACTAAACTGCAGACAGGATTTTGTTAACCCAGACGTACCTAGAAGATACGCGAACAAATTTTGTGCTGAAACAAGGAAGGGTTATTTTGCATTTAAAAGTATCTAGGCATTATTATCACGCCGGCGGATATGACAAGAGAAGCAAGGTTTTCCATCAAGATGCATTTACTTGCTGGAGAAAAAATATATTCAGCACTTTTACAGAATAATTGAGCACATGATAGAACCCATTTTTTGAAGACCACAGTTGCATTTATGCAGATTTTCTTAAGAAAACCCTCCCAATTTAGTTAATCTTTAGTCTTTGACAAACGGATAGGGTCCGTGGGAGTCCTGGAAGCCTTTAAATGAATTGCAGGGAAATAATTGCTAGCAGTAAGGGATTTTTCAGGTGAAGAACACGCGAAGAAATAATAAACCTGCAATTTGTGCACTGGCGTGGGCCAAATGGGTGATCGTTTATTCTTGTTATGCTCAATCCACTAATGACTACACTCTTCCAGTACGCCTTCTTAAAAAGTACTTAACCCACCCTCACCGTCGAATTTTTAGATTCTGTTTGACCTATATTGTTAGATGGGCTAGCTGTGAGTAAATTATAGCCTTTGCTTTCTATCGCATAGAAACAATTAAATTAACTTCAAAATAGGCTTCTTATTCCAAGATGACAATGAATGAATAAAAACTTACCGAGGTAACGCTTCTTTTCTATAAGCAAAAACCGGAGTCTTTTTTAAGTGGTTCAAAAAGCTTACCCGCTGCGATTTTATGCGTGCACTCGATCAAACTATTTTGCTATTGGCCAGTTTTAGCCTCACAACGTGGAGTAGAAAAGCGTTATTGCCCTAAACTATAAATCTAAAGATGAAAAATTTACAGATCATGACATAGGTATTTACACCTGGAAGAATTATTTGTAAAAAGTGGTAGGTCGCAAGCGTTTTATCAAGGACCGTGAACAATTTTTATTAGAAAATGTAACATTTTTATTTGAAAAAAAGGTTTTTCACAAAATAAGCCAAAACCTTTTGATGGGTTTTGCCCATATGTATAAAAGGGAACAAAAACTTTCATTTTCAATCGAAAATTGGCGAAGGAAGTTCAAGTAGCGCACTTGATATAACCCTAGTTTTAATATTTTGTCCTACGGAAACGGTGGTTTTAGGGGTTTTTTGGGGGGGGACAAAAAGGATAAACAGTAAAGACAATTGATAAAGATACGTGAAAAGTGGAAAAAATGTAGCTGAATTGTTTAACCGCAGTCACTGCGAGTAAGTTTTTCCCCATGTAACTTGAAGGTATGTGCGGTGCCTAACGCCGTAGACCATAATAATTTAACTTGAAAATATGGTTTTTTCCCCAATGCGTTAAAAGATAATACAGATTAGGAAAATCTACAGATATAATTCAAAAAATTTCTAAATCGAATAAAATAAAAATGCATATAGTAGGCATAAGAGTATATTCCACAGCCTATCCTAGTTCTTTACCTATTAAACCAAAATAACTGCCGTCTCCGTTGAACAAAATGCTGGAGCTGGGAGTATCTGAAGTACATTAAGCAAACTACTTGTTGTTTATAGCTAAAAGCAGATTATGTCAGTCAAAACGAAAACGTCTGCTTAAGTGACACTGCAGCCTTAAAATAGTGTTTATTGAAATTGGGCTGCGAAAAAATTTCCAAACATCTGGATTCAAAGTTTATCATCCTCGGGATACCTTCCATTGCTCATGAACAGAACAGGAATATCAGTGTTTACTACAAGATCTCCTGGTTGTCAGATAGCTTTCTTATGGGGTCTCGGAACATCTGACAAACATTTTTTTATGACAAGGGGCGTACAAATATATTTTATTGATTATTGATTAAATTAGATATGCAATATCAAATGAGCTTAACGTTCCCATTTCATACCTCGTATCCAGGAGAACAGCAGGGTGTCTAGAGAAATTTAGAAATGATAAATTATTTGAAAAAGAACTGAGCAATTTCAATGCGTTTGGGTTTTGTAAAATTGGGAATACTTACTTATATTGAATAGTTGGGCTGAAAAATAACTCAAGAATGTTAAAGCACACGCAATGCAGAAGAAGTTAAGAAATTGCTGAATAATTAAAATGCCCTTACCGCTTACGTACGTGCCCAAAGCTTCGTCTGAAAAATAAGTTAAAATTGTGTATCACGTACTTTTCAATTACTATCTCACGCTAAATTTCGACCAGCACAGAGGAAAAATATGCGACAACTAGATCAAGAGTTTTATTAACCTGACCTTAAGGATTCTTTCAGGCATCTTTAATCATAGGTGATGATAACATAGGCATGGTCATGCGCAGATGAGGTGGATACATACACAGACTGCATGGTATTTATTGTTTAAAGTGGTCATCCACGTGTGTGTAATAATTTTTCACTTCTGTAGCCACCGCTTGGGTCATAATTGATGCGGTACTGGCTTGACACTTCGCATTCGACTCACTTATCACCATAATTGCTGTCAGCGTCAGCGTCAGATGCGGGCCTGATAATGGCCTGACAATTATGCCTGCTGTCATCAGAGTTATTGTTGCGTACAGCCGTTTCCGCGTGACTGATTGTCTTGCTCAGGAAACTTCTCAGTACACCGTATGTGAACGCCAAATCGTTGCGCTTGTTGATGGACTGGGGGCCTGAGGACCATGACTTAATGCGAAGTGTCAAGCCAGTAGCGCATCAATAAAGACTCAAGCGATGGCTACCGAAGGGAACAATTATCACACAGTTTGAGTCATGGTTTTCAGGCCCTCAGTACATCAACAAGTGCAATGATTTGGCGTTCCCATACGGTGCACTGAGAAGTTTCCTGAGCAAGACAATCAGTCACGCGGAAACGGCTGCACGCAACAATAACTCTAAGGACAGCGGGCATAATTGTCACGCAATCATCAGGCCCGCATCTGATGCTGACATAGCAATTGTGGCAATAAGTGAGTCGAATGCAAAGTGTCAAACCAGTACCGCACCAATTAAGACCCAAGCGGGGGCTACAAAATCCAACAATTATCACGCACAAGCGGATGACCACTAGGAACTATAAATTTTGTGCAGCCTGTGCATGTATCCACCTCATCTGCGCATGGCCATGCCTATGTTATCATTAAACTATGATTAAGAAATTCCGAGGGGATCCGGAACGTCAGGCCAACAAAACCTTTGTTCTTGTAACCGCATCTTCTTCCTTTGAACTGCTTCCTGGGACTCTAATATTCTCTTCTACTGGCGATTCGGCAAACAGTTGAATTATCTAAGTGATTCTATTGTAAGCACATAAAAAATTATTGAATTCAAAGAATATTAGATGAATAGAAAGGTGTTACTTACATAACGTCCTGGTATCTAGAAGTTGCAAATATATTCAAATTCATTTAAATACGCGTCTTCAAATTAATTTTACAGTATTTGGAATGTAATAGATACTGAAACACAACTGGGAAACATTGTTGCTTCGTTTTTATTAACAAGGAATATTATTTATAATGACGGTAATGCAACATAAATTTACCCGTGATTCTTATAGACTTTGGTTTGATAACTAAAGTAAAGATATCGACAATTGAAGGCAAAAATTATGAAAATAAGTATCCTGATATTTTGTTAAGCTTAAGCATAAAATAATTAACTAAAGTGCGCAAAAAACGTACCACGCTGCCTTGGCTTTCGTTCTTAATGAGGAAAAGAACGATGAATGGGTAAGCAAGAAGAAAAAAATATCCAGGAATACTTTCAGAATTAAATCTCTTTTTCTTTTAAGAATCACTATTCGCAACTTACTAACAATTTTTTCCTCTACTTTGCTTCCTGTCAGAAAAGAAAAACAAATAGCACTGATAAAAGACCACAAATTAACATTATACGATAGCAATATAACAAATTGCTTATCACATACGTGTAAAAAGTATTAATACAAACGCTTATATGAGCTGATCGGTTGGCACAGATCCCTTTGTACTGTATACTAAAAATGACATAGGCGGTTATTCGGCAGTTCACGATGCACTATTGGGCAGCAAATCTACACGATATCTGACTCAGTTGTCATCCATTTTCAATGTGCATTTCGTATTGTTTATTAAACTATAATCTTAAATTACATTTCGTATGCATTATTCTGTAGCATTTTAAAATGTGGTATGTGCGATTTGGTAGGTTGCCACTGAAAGTTCCACTGCCCTTACTGATGGTTTATGAAGTAACTTGGATTTTTTTGCAAAAAGGCGAAGTGTGCTAAATTACTTATAAAACAAAGCAAAAAATACTCCTGCTTTAAGAATAAAGTACAGCGCCTACCTTCATAAATTCAAATAATAGCCTAAACATGTTAACATTAGTAGCGTTTGATGCCGACTTCGAGTACCCAAAATAACTAACTTTATAGGTTTGCGTGTAGGGTTTTTGTAATGATTGAAGTTCATATATTCTGTGGATATCTCAACGATCTACCAATGAGCATATTACACTATGAGTATTGAAGGCGCTGTTTGGGTTATGAACATTAACAGAAAACGACATAACAGTCGGCATGTACCGGGTCCTCTGAAGTCGGCTAATAAATCAAAAGCAAATTGGCCTGATCGTCATTAGCTACATTTCAGATTTCTTGCGTAAGGAACCACACTTGAGCATTTAGACTTCTGCTTTATACTAAGCGAATTTCAAGTGTTTCGATAGATTGTGTGGTAACATGGAGGTCACATATCTCACACATTTATGGCAATGGCTGCACTCACTCTTTGCAGTCACTCTTCTTCAGTCAAACTCATTTAAGATGGTCAATTTCCCAAGTGTTGCTGTTGGCAAGCATTTGAGTTTGCAGAAACAGGTCGAAATTCGAAAGTTAATCTCCAGAAACGTGTAGTTATTTCGTGAATTCACGTGCTAAATGATCGATCGAAAGAACCCCACTTTCTCTTGCCTTTGACGGCAATACCTTCTGCCTGTATTGCTAACTGCTACGGCAGTCATGACCCGAGAAATAAGGCCCAAGGCAGATCGGACAGGCGAATTCTGCTAGCTGTTGGTGAATTGTCATCACGGACTATCAACTTCACTTCAATTTCATTCAAAATCTGAAATGTGATGGATATAATAAAAGGAACGGACGCTATTTGCGAGGTACTCATTAGAGGTCCGTACTAAAGCGTCGGGCTATGACAGCGCACCTTAAAAAAGTTTAATAGTATGAGCACATTAGGGCTGGTTGGCGAATGATGGTAACATTGTCTTCTGGTGCATTGTGTACCTTGAGATGTAGCTTCACTGTCAGTGCAGAGGTGTAAAACTGTCGACTAAAGTTGATTATGAGATTCAAAACGTATTGAGTTGGCTAGCACAGCGAAGCAGATCACGAACGATGACAACTTTCCTCATAGAACACTAGTACGCCAATCCTATATCCAAAAGCATTCCCGGTGTTTGAAATGACAATTAAAATCAATGTCTGATAGGACGAGTGGGAGAATCTGCATCTGCATACGTCTGGTGAACTCGCAACTACATCCTGCCACGCAGTTCTGCAGTTCTAAAGCACTTAGAATACCAGCAAAAAATACACGACGAAAAACTCACCTTGTCCCAAAAATCCTCTGAGCTGTTGCACTAAATAGAATGCTTGAGTTATCAGTTCTCAATCAATTATATGAGACATTATCTTCTGCCATTTAACTGGAAGGTTATAAATTTATCTCATGAGAAATTGAATTTCATTATCATCAAGTATAACAAGGATGCTCGTATGAATCCCAGCACTGAACACTGGCAGAACAAGCCAATTAAGATTTTGTCTATTTGATGATGATAAACTTACAAAGGGTTTTAGCAGCACCTGTAATTGAGAGGGTAGATGCGTAAAAGCATGATTAAGTACACATGTTTGCTTTGAAATACTTCCTTTAAGGTTCAGCAAATGTTACCTCCAGTTAAGCTGTCGAATATTGTAGCTGTGATCAACATGAACAGGGTATAAGGAGGAGAAGGAAACAAACAGCTCATGAAACACTAAAAATATATAAGTTTTGAACCTGAAATATTGACGCTGCATCAGTTTGTGCAAATTAGTATTTTTACTGCGTTTACAGTCAGGGAATTCGCACAATTCGCACAATGTTGTATGGTTCGACTCATATCAGTAAGGCAATACTTGACTTATAAATCCAACCGAGTTGCAAAGATTTACACATGAGAACGTCATTCGTGAAGCAAAATTGCATTTATATAAATATAAATTATATTTATATTATATTATATTTATAAATAATATTTATATGTATATATTTACTAATATAAATATCCTTAGATTTTTCATTATGTACGACGTGACATGACTAATGCAAAGAAAATAGGGCACCGCAGCATATTGTTTACTTTTGTCAAAAAAGCATAGGACTAGTCAAATAATTCAGCCTACTATAACTTACCATTTTCACCGTTTCCGCGAGCAATACCTAAAATGCCAAACACCAAAATTATGTATGAAATGGCGTTGCCTGTATTAATGCTTATGAACGTTTAATATTTGTCAGATAAATAAAATGCGTTTGGATATTTGCGGTCTCGTAAACGCCATGTTTAAACCAAGTTTCTTTCAATCACAAGCATTTCTGCAATGTGTGTCGCTTATGATGGCAATGCATCTCACTAAGTTCACCTACATTTATGAACCAACTGCTTTCCAAAAAAAGATATCCAAAAGAAAAGGGACAAACCTCCTTCAAGCAGATTGTTGATTCCGTAAGGAACGACAGAAAGTATGGACTTGACTGAATTTGACAAGAATGAAAGACCAGTAAGGGAATCATGTTTAAAGCAGTAGTCTCGAAAAAATTGTAGATATTTGTAAAATGCTTTGCCAGAAATCTGGCTCATCGTAAGGCCTGTTAGGTTTCGTTAATTAAAAGCATTCCCAAAGTATGTGGTGATCAATGCTGGCTCTGTCGTAGATGCTCATATGAGCTGTGCACTAAAAATCAAACATTCACAAAACCTACGTCTTCAATTTTGGTTCCAATTAAATTATGACAAGTAAAGAATGGCTTTCCACACTAAGTTGCTGATGGCAGCTTTCGAACCCACATTCTACCCATGCTATTATCAACCAAAGGGTATGCCTTTCTACAAATGTGTCTAAATGACAAAGGATTCAACTTTTTTCAACACATCGCCCAAACCTTGAAGTAAATGGAACGAGAAATCGCAAACTTATTGTTTAAATCAAAGGTCTCAAAATTTATGGCTTTTTAAATTAAAAAAGTTTATTCTTCTTTTTAAATTATTGTGATCATTATTTAGGGAAGTTGATTGTAAGATGGATTTCGTTGACAGAAATTGCGATTATTTGTATCTGAACGTTGTAATATGGGCTTCCATTTTCCTGGGTTATACCTATACAGGCAAACAGGAGGAGTGTTTGTCGTTAAATTAACAAAAGTCCATAGAAGAAGTCTGCAAAATAACAGCCATCTACATCTACTTTGAGTGCAGTTGGACAAATTGGACGATTAGACAAATATGTGGAACGATCACGGCTTATAATGCGAATTTCTAAATTGATGAATGTGACCTGGCAGTCACTGATGAAGTGAAAAAGCGCAAGCGCTGTTGATATTCCATGGCTTCCACGGCAGCAAGTCAACACATCCAAAGGTATGTTTCCGAAGTATATGATTTTAGTCACTCAACCGTAGTAACACAATCTCGCAACATGTAAAGTAATGTTCACCTGGTAATCAACTCATCTGTGAATCAAACCGAACAATATCTAGAGAAGTACTGGCAACATATACGAAATAGCAGTTTTAACCTGTAAACCTTAACTTGCTATGCCTCATCACTGTTGGCGAAAAATACCTAATGTGAAAGGCAATAAAATACTTAAAATATACTGTGCAAAATGTAGGTTTGAAGTTTACCCACCAAAAGAATTGCCAGAAAGCAAGGAGTCGGGTGAATTGACTGAAGTTTTGAAAAATTAATAAAAGTTAAGACAAAACATTTCAGGCATCAATTTTGACCAATCTTTAGCCTAATATTCTCCCCTCATAAAGTGAGGTTTTCTCAAGTACAAGCACATCCAAGGTGTGTGGTGATCAATTTGACTGTCCTTTGTTATTTACTGGCTCTGTCGTAGAGTTAAGGGCAAGCTGTTTAATTTAAGTCGAATATAGACAAAACCTAGGGTTACAATTGAGGTTAAAATTAAGTTGCACAATGAAAGAATTGTGTTTCTACATTCGCTGCAAATCTCTAGCGGCAATACTGCATCACACTAATTATTGCTACTATTTTCAGCCAACTGCTATGCCTATCAACAAAATATTTACAAAAGACAAAAAATGTACCTGCATTAAGCAGACTGCTTAGCCCGTCAACTAAATGGAATGAAAAATCGCTGAATTTTCCTTCAGAACTATAGAAACATTAATCCTCAATCTAAGTTTAATGATTTCTTTTCATCTTTTCAAGGACTCAAACATAAAATAATGCAAAATAGCTCAAAAATTGTTCATATCTACAGTACGTGAGATTTGCGAAATGATTTTACATATTGTATTTTTCTATAGAAAATGTGTGATCACTTTTCAAGGATTTTGATGGCAAAAATTGTTTTTATTTGAAAAATCGGTTGTCAAATGAAGGAAAAGGCTAATTAAGCCGTTGTTTTTTGAGATTGAACGTACGGACTACATTAGCACCATCTGCAAATACGAAAAAATTGAGTGTAACTGTATGAAAAAACCTGAGCGCATCTGCAACTGAATGCCTGCCTTGAAGCTTGGCTTATGTAACCTGCAAGAAGGTCTCCCAAGGGCTGCGATGTAAGGGAAATGAGCAATGCTATTGACATGACACATGAAGAGCGCACAACCCGGGACTACTGAGATTTTTGCTTTAAAATGCTACAATTATCTACTTGTAGACTAGTGTACACATTCTAACGGGAATTGCTAGCCAGTGCCTAATTTGTGTAGTCTAGATACTGCGCAGACTTTCTTCGTTCTAGACGTGAATGTGAGTTTTCCCGCTAGAAAGACCCTCCTCGATTGTAGCTGACGGAGAAAAAGCGTTTGTGCCGACGGTGAATTAGTGCCAATCTGGGGCAAATCTGCATGGCCAGAAAGAATGCGTGGCGTAAACCAGTCTGGCCATCCGGTTAAGCCAACGCATAGACAACTTGGTTCCTTGCGTGGAAATTAAACATTTTAACCATCGCTGTCGACGACGTTGCAGACTGCTGCGGGAACGGTGAATTTTCTTGCATGACACTGAGCGTCGACTTGCGTAGCGTCTACCTCACTCACTCTCTTTTACACTTCCTCATAAGCCCCGTGAGAAAACACACCAGAAGCAGGGTAGGGTGCAGTGAGGCCGGAGCTACACCAAAGCATGTCACCTCACCTGGCTCGGACCCCTGGCTGAATAAGCCGACCACACTGTCTGATTTCGCCCGCTAGTTGGCAATCTTCTAATCCACGACTTATAGCGCATCCTTGTAGTTTCAAACGTTTCACATTAGGAATAGTATGGAGAGTATGCTCAGCCGCCGTTGGAGACGGTCCATTGGCTGGTGCAGGATGGCCGCACTGGCGGAAAAAGCCGATTAACGTGTCTGTGTGGGACCAAGTACGACCTGGCCCTCTTGGTGCAGACAGGCACGACAGTTCCCCTGTTGATTTCGACGAAAGGCAGCCATGTGCTCCAACAGGCCACAGCAAATGTCGACGCAAGCCAATGTAGACACTGAGACTAGCTGGGCAGGCTGTACGAAGGCTACAGCAAGGTGTAGCAAGACAGCGAACTACCGCGAATTAAAACAAGAGTTAAAGCATACTTGCGAAGAATCGGCCCACTCGGTCGCTACTCCCACCTCTGTTTCCGGTTTAAAGATAAAGTCAATAAGACCGGGGATGAGGGAGGTTGTAAATGGCTGGCGCATAAGTTACTTAACACGCGCACACTTGACTCAGCACATCTCACTTGGTATGTTCACGCATGCGCGGGAGCGCCACAAAGGCCACATTAAAAGGGAGCCATTGCAGCCTGACTCTCAGTCCTCCCTCTCCTCTCATACGCACACACAAACACTCATGTACAGGAGGAGCAGCAACGTAGGCGGTCCGAGTTATCCTGTCAGTTGTCAAACCCTCTAAGCCACTGATGTTAGCGCACCGTGATAGGTACAAGTGCATTCATATTTTCATAGTGAGGATCTCAGTGCGCTGAGGGTCAACCTCACCCTTCCTTTCACCGTCTAGCGACCCCCCAGCTGTTTCGGCACCTGAGGTGAGGCCTGAACCCAATGGCAGCGCAAACGCATGCACCGACAGGAAAACAGAACTGAGAGAAAGTGCCAGTGCATACCAGGCCACAGGGACCGTTATTTGCCAAGTCTGACATTTCATATGCATACAGACGTTAGACCTCAGAAATGTGAGAACATAATCTAGCCTCTTTGACGCACACACACACACTAAGCTAACTGAAAGCAATGGGTTAAGTAGGAGGCCTCACCGTCTGAATCCCAATCAGCCACTAGGCACACAACCCACACTGAGGTGATATTTTGGTCTGATATAAAACATAACTTGATAGCGTTCCAAGCCGTGGTGAACCGTGATAGTATCAGGCTCGTAGCACGCCTGTAGTGGAGTAGATACATGCGGTAGGAGCTGAGGATTTAACTTCTCTCTCAGACAGAGAGGTGCAATTTGAAACACAACACATTTGCTCACGCACTCACAGATATCTTAAGGATGTGCAAAATCAAGATGGCGTCATGGGTCTTTGAATGCCCTGCTCAACTCAAGCTCATATCAACAGGCTGTGATCATAGCAAATCCGGTCGGTGTCATAAGATAAAAATCGCATAAAGTGTCAAGGGTACGGAGGCCGTTACTTGAATAAGCCGCCTTTTTCATGTGGCTAACTGCCCAAAAAACCTCTTAAAAGCTGATGCCAAAATAAACTTTACATGTTTTGCCTAACAGAAGCAGAATAAATTTATCCTAAGTATCGTAACAGCCACGCAGTTTTTTAGCCCGAGAAACATCAATACATTCTATAGTTAGTATTAACAAACCAGAATATTCTTCCTATGAAGAACACCGAAACAATTAGACTCCCCAACAGAATTGGCAAAAAGTGGGGAGTTGACTGAATTTAAAAAAGGTACTTTAGGTAAGAAGAGGGTGGTTCAAGCAAAACGCTTTAAATTCTTCCTATTCAAACTAAGTTTATGTTAATCAAAAGCAATTATAAATTATGTGGGGGTCAATTGGACTGTTTTAACTGTGCTTTCTTCTTGTTTTGTCATAGACTTTAGGGTAATCTGCGCAGTGCAAATCAAGTACTTACAAAATCTACAGTTTCAATTACGGTTTGAATTACAGCTAGAATTGTGCTCTTGCATTTGCAGTACGTTCTTGATGGTGAAACTGCATCCACTAAGATTTGCTACTGTTATATAACGCATGCTACGTCTTCTACCGAAACGTTTATAAAAAACAAAACACCTACTTGCATTAAGGGGAACGCCAATCTCATCAACTAAATGGAATGCAAGGTCGAGTACACTAGGTCGGTAGGGATCACGAACATATTATACACGTCACATTAAGATAGACAACTGAGAGAGCTTGGTATTAATTTGCGAACTGATTTATCCAGAGTCATTCATTTAAGTGCAACGTAGTATATTCTAGCATCGCATATTACACCTAACGGCGACTCTGTATGTGTACCATGAGAATACGTTCCGAGCTGCGACATCACTCCCTCTTCCATGTCTCATACCACAGTAAACTGTGCTTGCCAGTAACTTATCTGGTATTAGGACTGGGTGCGGTGACTTGCCTGGCGGGATGTCTACGTTTAGGTACGCCGCAAAACACCTTCTATTTGAGGCAGTACTTATGGGCTTGCGTTGAATCTTCGAGGCCGAATTAACGGGTGTCTTGAGTCAGTCTGCCTGTTCCGTTCGGTCTTTTGTGTGAAAATAAAACAAGGTGAACGTTCAGCTATCGTTAACAGTAAGATTCATGGTGTGTTTCACAGCAGCTATTCGCAGAGACAATGATATGCGCTGAATAATGGTGAGTGGAGACTTGCGTTTCATCTACATTACTCGGTATTACATTCTCACACCTGGGCTGGGCTCATTTACAAGACAAAGTGAGGAAGACCAGGGCGAGGGAGGGAGCGCAGGTGGCTGGCGCGGCTGGAGCCGTCCCAAGGCATACCATGGCAACTATCCCCTTAGATGAGAATGAACGAGTTCCAGGCTCCCAGCAGATGGAGCGTCATAAAGGCCAGATTAAGATGGAGCCATTGCCGCCTGACTCTTAGTCTGCCAGTTAGTCACTTCGAGCTGACCACGCAGCAATCGCCAGCCTATTATATAAGGCGTGCTGTACATACAACCTGTCTGAAACTGATACCGACGCAAAGTCTACACTGTTTGCATAATAGACGCAGAATAAGTCTATCTTGCTGATCGCCTACGCGACGCTTATTTCGTTGCGCAAAAACCCCATTTCGATAACCAGAGGAGCATTAACATACAGTCTTGCAGCGAAAAGGCAATATTTACAATGAGTCAATGCAGAAAAATCAGTACGAGGAAGTTCAATTGACTCTGTTGTCGGCCTTAGCATAGATGATTCTTTCTTTTATGTGTTGCACAGAATTAACTACGACTGAGCACTTTCATAGGAAAATAATTTATAGTCCAGGGGTTTAGGATTTATTGTGGTTACTTTGAGACTTACTAGTGTTTTTTAGGCTTCCTTTTTTCTCGGCAGTACCTAAAAAGGCAAGCATGATAAAGGTTTGTTGTTAAATGAGTAAAAATGCATTTGAACGCGTACATCTATCTTGAGTGCGATCCGATGAACATTATTTTGATCCCAGTTTTAAATAGCCGCTTACCAACTGGGGAATTCGGCATGCCACTTACTTTCAAAGTGAGAGCACAGACCACCGGTTGGAGACAGCACAAATGAAAGTGTCGGTGCACTTAGAAAAACCACAGCTTACTGTTTTTAAAAAAAATATGCTTTCAGTCACCTCAAGAGTGAGCTACCGTCTTCTACCTTGTAACGGAATTTACACTTAAGAATCAATTCATCAATGAAACACCACCCACCATCTAGAGTAGTACCGGTAGATCTCATTAAACGCTGATTTTAGCAAGTAGTTTTGAATTGCTATACTTCTTTATTACTGGTATATTACGATTCATGTATAAGGTAAGGGTACTGAAAATACAGCGAATCCAAATTTAAATGCAATACCTACCAGGATTAATGGCAGAAATTGTGGAGTTGACTGAATGTGAAAAAAATCAAGAAATCTAATGCAAGAATGTTTAGGCATTATTCTTCGAAAGATATTTAAAATACGGTGCTAGAAATGGAACAAACATTCTATTCAAACTCAATCATAGATATTTTAAGGCTTCGTGATGCTCAAAAGAATGTGCTCTACATTGGCCAGCCGGGTTGTACAAATCAAATATATACGAAACCTACGGTTTCATTTGCAGTTTCAATGCAAGTCTAACAGGCATAGGATAACCTTGTTGCCTCCACCATAAGTTGCTGATGACGACGTTGCATCTCACTGTCTATTACACCTATTTTAAACCAACTGCTATGCCTTCAAAAAAATATATACAAAAGCAAAGGACTAACCTGCTGTTAGCAAACCGTTTAGCCCTTTAACTAAATGGAGTGCAAAATTGCAGATTAAATTTTAATAAAAATTAGTTTTTGTGCATTAACTTGACGTGCTGCGTTCTCTTATTTGGCAAATGCGTGATCATTATTCGAGGATCTGACTGCAAGGTTAGTTTGTATTCGAATGGACTGTTGTTAAATGAGGAAAATGTAATATTAGCTGACGATTTTCCTTGACAGTGAACGTACAGAGTGTATCAGCACCACCTGCAATTTTGCAAGAATTCGTGTAACAGTATAAACAAAGCAAATGTGTCTGCAGTTGGTAGCCTTACTTGAAGTTTGGCTTATGTTACCTTTGAGGAGGCCTCCTAATCGCTCCACTGTAAGGGAAATAATGAATTTCATTAATAGGACATAAGAAGCGGGCATAAACAAGACACTGCCTAGGCTGGACTTGTTACTTGAAGAAATAACACCTGTATCGGTGGAAAATGATTTTCAGATTAATTGGCGACTTGGCGCGAGGCTGGGAGAAGCGATGGGATCCGATAATGAGTTCATGTTGTCCCGCCATCCTTGGCTCGCATTTTTTCGAGATGCGTGAGGACGCAAGGTGTCATCGTCGCGTGACGGCGCGATGTCTTTATTTCTACCATTTTTTGACGCTCATCCTTCCCTGCATGCGCTAATTCTGAAACTAGATTCTGCCCACCGGCATTAAGGAGAATTATGCACCCTAGTCTGTCCAATAGTTGACACTCTCTTTTCCCTCATCTATCGGAGCCCTGGACCCAGACGCATTCAGGAATACCGGACACGGGTGGCTGGCACGGGTGGCTGGCGCGGTGTGAGCCGCCTTCTAGGCATGCCAACACGTTCTCGCATCTGTCATGTTGGCACACCTCAATTACCGCCTGCCGAACCCCTAGCTGGCCCCGGCATTTTTCCAGCGCTTCTATTGGCGGTCCACTCAGAGAGCACAACCGCGCTATCCAGAACACCTTTCGGACGTACAAAATAAGGAGGTCCTCCTGTGACATTTGACTCCGAGCTCATTAGGTTGAAACACTTCAGCACCTCAACACTGGGAACATATATAAATTCTATTCTCGGTCTGAGTAAGGTAGATTATTTCTCTGAAAAAGCACACATCAACAATTAAGATTTAGCACGGTCACAAGAAAGAAAATTTTAAGTGTACAAGTTTAAGATTATTTGCAGTTGTCTTGTAACCTACCGCTTTTTTCTAGGCTTCCATTTCTATCGGAAGTATCTATGTAGGCAAGCAAGATAAAGTTTTGTCGTAAAAACAATGAAACGATCTGGATCCAGGTATGCAAAATACATCTCTTCATATTAAATTTTAAGCAATATTGGAAAAACAAATAGAGTGAGCTAATTTTTAAAAGGCCAATCCTAATCTGAGAAACTTTGCATAAAAGGTACATTTATAGTAAGACAGCACTAAACCGTGTATATGGTTGCTGGATCCCAGAGTAGCAAACATTTACAGTACGGCTCCAAATTCGTGTAACATTCCGAAATTTGCGAAATATTTCTATTCACTCGGCATTGAGAAGGATTTGAAAACTGTGTACCATAAAGCCTGATATCAAGATATTTCAACTATGCTAATATGTTTTATTTTTAACGAGTTTCCTTTTGACCACTAAAACAAGTACGTACTGTAAAAAATGGCTACTTAACTAGCATTGATTTCGACTGCCTTTATGAATTGAATTTTTTTATGGCAAAAATGCACGAACATATCCTTTCTTGTACTAGTTACGTAGAAGAGTACACCTTCTTCAAATTTTATGCTTAAAGCAGGAGTATCCATCGGTTTTGGAAAAGTGTCCTATTGTGCGTTTTTGCGATTATGGGCTGCTCATTTGTAAAACATTCATAACATCATTTTTATACACTGAAAATTTTTATGAGAACTGTCTGACAATTTCCTCGAACCGTAGGCAAAAGCGTTTTTTTCCTTAAACAGGATGTACACAGTGCGTAGTTCAGAAAAATTGAATTTAGGAGTAGCAGTTGGCGCGTTTCAAAATTATTCTGACATGTAGTAACTTTCTAGAACCTAAGATACTCGACCTTTAAGCATAAAAGTTAAAGAAAATGTAGTTACATGCAAAATGAGTATAAGAAATTTTACGGCATGGTTTGAGTTATAATTTATAAAATCAGTCAAAATCAATAATGAAAATGCATGATAAATAAGCGGCTATTTTGTATGGTACATTTTTTGTTTTATCGGTCAGAGAAAGGATCCTTAAAAAGCCGACATCCTATCTTGACCGAATCACTTGAGAATAGGCTACATGATAAGCAGTATTACAACCTTACTCAAAGCCAATTAGCAAGTGAGTATCAATGTTCCACAAATTTCGGCATATCGCATGAATTGGGAGCCGTACTGTATGTGTCGGTGCGTATACACAACCACACTCCAGTTTCCAAAGATTCTGGTTTCGGTCACCGTAATCTGAGAAATACCGTTAAATGCAATAGAGCAGAGTTACGGGGGCGTCAATGCATCTGTAAATCATAACGACCAATATCTAAAGCGGTACCAGCAGCACCTATTCAGTGAAAATTTTAAGTTACAAATTTTAAAGTGCTATGCTTCCGAAGTATTGGCGAATCAAGAAAAAAACATAAATTATTGCGTCCAATACTTAAGAGTTATTAAAGTGCCTACAAACTGGAACCGCGAAAATTGTGGAGTTAGACTAATTTGACAAGTTAGAAAGGTGGACTAAGATAAAATTAAGATAACAAACACAATATGAACACAAAACGATAAGGCCTGCTGTTTAAATTAAAATTTGGTTCTTACTGATAGGAACGGCAGCAGTTACGGTTCCTTCTGAAGTTAAAAATAGCCAGCATATCAAAATTTTGATAAAAGCCCGGCATTGACATAAGAAAAGGACTACCGCAATTGATAGTTAAACACATTGGAGTGCAAATATGGGCTAAGTGCAGTTCCAGCGACGGTACTGTATTTCAGCTAGCACTTCTGAACCTTAAAACTGAGCAGAATACTATACCAAGAAGGCTTTCGAGGTGTGTCATTACTTGAACCACAACTGAAGGATAACCATGCCCTAATAACATGGAAACCAGTAACGAATAATGCGAGGAGATTTTTTCCCTGACGCTGCTACAGTGCATAAAGGTTTTGTGTGTTGTGTAATCGGATGGTTATTTCAGGAGTATAAGGAAATCCATCCGAAAGGTGAAAAGCCTATTATGGTTTTAATGTACGCGTTTTACAGTAAAAGGAGTCATATTTTCAAAGTTTCTGCGTAACCTTACTAAGGGTACTTTTGAAGTCTAGTGTCTCCTAGCAAACTTCACCATTTTAATTTAATACAAGATCGTTTTTCCTATTACGGTTGCTGTCTTACTAGTATCGCATACTGTTTCGGAAGCGAGACCTTCCATACACTCACGACAGTCGGCAAAAGAAAGTGGTCAGCTCGGTCATGCTCGCATGAAAGCCGCCCACGCCATGAGTCAAGTAAACGAGACGACCGCCCACACAGTCTGGGGAGCGGCAACAATCGAGAAGGTTTTGAAATATCCAGAAGCTGATGTGCTAATGTGAACACAACGCATGACTTTGGGCATGCTCACAACCATCTCTAAACGCATGGTGAGGGCGTTGAGTAAATTGCGTAACTGACATGTAACTGCAATCACTTATGCATTAATAGTGACCTCTTTACTGGCGATCATGTATATTTCAGCCTCCAACACCGCTTTTTAGTGGCGCCGCTGAAACTGATAATTCAATTTGCGCAGTAAAAAAAGTCTGAACAACCCTTGAAATGCGTCAATAATTGGACTTCTACTTGTAAGACATGGCGTG
>JAYGXS010000004.1:16192578-16258413 GCA_036362985.1 Ligula intestinalis | reverse complement strand
TTTGTTCCCTACCCCTGGTCCTTACCGGCTTATAAACTGGCAGGCACACGTCTGCGTCATTCGCACGACTGCTCGTCTGATTACCTCGAATATATGTCCACCCTCTTTTTGATATCCACCCCACCTTTTTACCTATCGTGCTCTGTTAATCTTACTGTTCATTTCTACAGAATCTCAAATTACATTCGACTTATTCCGACTGTCTTTTGACATAGCAGTTGACCTCGTGTGCGTCTATTTGGATGAATAAACTACCCCTGAGTCACGAAAATTTAAACAATTCTAACAGTTTATTCGAAGAGTACCTTCAAGTGCCGCCAGTCTTCGTTAGTTTTCCATGCAAACGGCACTGCATTTGTCGCAATTAGCAAGGTCGACCACCTGGCGGTAGGAGTGAGCACGTGAATTATTGAGGCAGACTTGCGTTGCTTCTATCGCACCCTCCCTTCGCGCGCCTACCGTGCTCGGATGACAGGACAATGTTACTGAGACTGGAGAAGGACGGGAACACAGTGACTGATCACACGGGCCGTCACGAGGGATTATGAAGTGGGAGCCAACCCTAGGGATCTTGATTGCTCGGGGATCTTAGTAGGTAGACAGTGGACGTCCACGCTACACCGACGACGACTGTGCCCCGTCAGACAATGGGGAAGCACACTCACATTCCTGTCCATAATATCAAGGGTCGGCTACCGATGAATTAGTTCAGCTCCTTTCCTTTTTTCCGCGCTACTGATCCCTGGGTGGGACACTACTTGGGGTTAGGTATGACTAGCTGATGACGCCTAATGAGACAGGAATGGCCATTCCAATCTACCTTGTATTTGCCGACAATGATATCTGCCTAGACTACTAGCCGCTGTGCAACTGTTTGCAGGGCTCGAGAATGAACCACAAGGCAGAGCGGATGAGTGAGTTCCGTTAGTTAATCTTCGAGTGTTGAAATTCTTGTTCCTGTGATTGCGTCTTCTTTAGTGCGGTCAGTGGGAGAATCTATTAAAAAGCTTGCAGACTTAATCAAAATTCATGTAACAGGCTAAGCGACCAAAATAATTAGTAGTACGTGTAGCAAAAATTTACTTGGAAAGCACTCTGTCTGATTACAAGTAGCTAGTAACAAGAGAATAGGATCTAGCAGTTAAGGCTGCATGCCCGCAGTGAAAACGCCGAGACAGGCGGGTGGAGACACGGCCGGCGCGAAGCTGGTCAACACTGACCAACGGGAGGCATCGTCAAAATACGATATGCACCTGTGCAGGAGGGGGGGCGGAGTGGGGAGTTCAAACGGAGAAACTCTCTCCACAGCCACAAGTGCCCGTCACATTGGGATTATTGAAGACAAATTCGCTGGACAACAGGGTTGACTGAAAGTCCATCTCAGTGCCGAGGAGTGTCAACTGGGCGCGCCGGTCGATGAAAACTCGAACGCCATCCTGTTCGACCACCTCATCGCCCGGCTTTTTGCCCTCAGTGCAGTAGGTCAGAGTGTAGGAGAGGCCTGTGCAACCACGTGTCCGCAGGCCGATACGCAAACCCTGGGCGTCTGGCTGCTTTTTCAGGAGTTCCTGGACACGGGCCACAGCCGCCGGGGTTAGGGTGATGGCCGCCAGTCGGTTTCGCTGCGGTACCACACGTTTTTTAACATTAGTGGTTCGTACAGAGCTCGCGATGACGCTGTAGTGGAGAACTGGGCAGGACTGGACTGTGGGAAGGCTGCGACAGAGGGTGAGCGTTCGAAGGCAGGACACTGCACTTAGACAGTGATTCATATCTGTAATAAGATTAAGTAGTTCGAAAAGATCATGGAAATGCAGGCTATGCGATAAGGCAATAAAATGGGTGGCAAGATGCACCTAGACGAGCGTAGCCAAAGTAATTAACAAGATGACTATATAGGGGGCAACTTTGTGGTATTAATCACGAACCTATGCGTGTAGAGAGTGGCCAGTTTACTAGCTCAACGGCTCATTCAATGAAAACATATCATTTTAAGCGACCAAGGGAAACGTGATCAAGGAATTTCACAAGATGACTATATAGTGGCAATGGTGTGACATCACTGAATACCCCAAAAACCAATCTCGTTAATTATTTGGCGCCCGGTCGACCGGGAGTATTAGATCAAGGGTGCAGGTATTAACATAGTTCGAGTTCCCGCTTAAACATTTTAAGATCTCCAGTCATATGCGATTAAACAAGCATCCTTGCAAAAAGATGAGGTGATTTGAAAGTATCCAGAAAATGTAGGTAACGCAATAAGGCAAGCATAGGGGTGGCAACACTTGCCTAGAGGAACGCAGCCAAAGTAATTCACAAGATGACTATATAGTCACAATGCCATGATAGCACTCACGACCTTAGGCATTTAGGGAGTGGCCGGTGTACTAGCACAAGGACTCATACAACAAGTACGTGCCATTTTAAGCGACCTAGAGAAACATATTCAAAGTACTTCACTAGAAGACTATAAAGTGGCAACGGTGTAAGATCACTGAAGACCCTAGGCCTCTATAGAATGATCAGTGCATACTAGCACGAGGACTCAGTCAACAAGCAGCTGTCATTTTAGCCGACCGTCGAAAAGTCAATGCGGTGAGTAACATGGTCAAACTAAGTAAAATTTTACATGCAACTCCGCAGCACATGCTATTTAACGAGGTTTTTAGTTAGTGTCTTCCAACGAATGCATCGGGCCGTTGGATTCGCGCGATTTCGATTTAAATTTTATACGGCATTGCAAAGTTCCAAAACACGGAGGAACAGTCAACGACTAAGTTCTTGAATCATTTGGCATCCGATCGGCCCGGAGTATTTAGCAAAGGTGCACCTAATAGCACGGTTCGAATCCTTGCTTAAAAATTTCCAGCTTATCTGTTATATGCGGTCAAAAAACTATTTAAATAAAGACAGACGGTCAGCGATTGATTTCATGAAATTTTAACCGGGATTCTGGGAACATATATTCTATAAGGAGGGATAACTACAGTAGGGTTGAAAAATTGAATATCTTCTAGTAGTATCCCCCCTTCCCAATTTCAAACACAACAAACTGTCGGCTTTTGACTGAGCTCCTTTTGGCCATATATAATCAATATTGCAATTTCACTCAAGAAATTTTTCCTATGTGAAGCTTATTTCAAAACATTGGTTAAAAATTCATGAGCTTAGTCATCTACGTGAGGCCAGCACCCGATTTAACCAACCAGTGTTTAGCGTCCAAACACTGGCAGGTGCACACGAAAGTCCAGAGAATTCCAATCGTCCATTTCCAACGGTCAGCCTCTCACAAAAGCAAACGCGGTCGACCAGACATATCTTAACATTTCCTGGCTAGCAGTAACTACTGTCCAAAGCAGGAAGTTGAATTTGTTTAGGAAATAAATTAATCGTGTTTTTGTGCATCATATTTTAATTATAAAGGGAGGTGGTGCTCTCACGAAGCTTGCCGCTACGTGATAATGCTTATTTGGATAACTTAAATAAACTATATTCGCAACTACCGAATTGTTTAACGCAAAGAGTTACATTGCCTTTTGAAACAGAGCAATTAACTTTGGCATCCAAAAGGTAAAAAAGGTTTTTGCCATTAATTACACAAAGGACAATTGATTGTTTAATCACTAGGACATAGTTCTGCGGCATTGAGGCCCAGTGGCTATACGATGAAATGAACAATGTGCGCAAACGGATTACCCATTGGCCTAACTGTTGGATACTCCGCATGTTCGTGTATGACGGATAATAGAACAGCCTTCATTGAAGGTTGACTGCGAAATAAACACTCTGATCTGGCGAAGAAACATGACAGCGAAGTTTTTTACTGTGGTGGTGGAATTGCACAATCAAATTGATTGTACTCATGTTCTTATAAGGCTTCTCGCTGCATAACAATGACTTATAAACAGTAAAAAGTTACGACTACAGGAAATCCATTTGCTAAGGGCGCTAAAAATTGATGTCTGTTATGGCCTATAGCTACTAATTTTTTCAATTAACGATAATTCATCAAATTCTCCTTTCTGCTTTCAACAGATGCACCGATATCATTTCGGGCCGTTCTATCCGGCCAGCAGACTGGGAATAAGCGTTCTACTTGCATACAAGTAGACGAATTTAGTAAAAATTTCTGCTCCACCCCAGACAGCTAGCCCTTCCATCATAGTGACTTGGTTATTAAGTTATACGCGTTATGTCGCCCTGAAACTGACGATCAAAGTGGGGGTCATTTTTAACTTTCACCGAGGTGACCAAGTTATAACGCATAAAACAGCATTGACTGGGTTGGGCGTCTCTAAACCCCATTTGACCGCACAAGAGATGCCGCGTTGATGCTCAAATTATAGATTAGTTACTTAAGCCCGATATTTTCGTCCGCTGATGTCCATTCACAATCCATCTTTTTTTTCACAGGCGTCAGAACTGCCGTAGGGATTCTTAACTCTATACTAACTATCGGAGAGCTCGCATACTGACCGAAAGACAGAACGCGCTAAGCACGTTGTAGAGCCGTGTTTTATGCGAAAGCTATGGTATATGGTGCACGACCAGTTACCAACGCACGGTCCCACTATGAAGGATTCTAGAATTAAGTAACACCTCCCGATTCGGTAATATGCTTGTTCAAGGCAAATATCACGAGATTAGGAGGATTTATTTGCGTCATATAATTTCGCAACCTCTTATTCAGCTGCAAACGGTCACTGCCTATTTATAAGATTGTGATCTTTGCCTTGTTTAAATTTCTTCCGGGGAAACAGTTTCAATATGCTTGTAGTTTCGGCGGTGGCAATTATTTTCCAATGCTGGTAAAAAGTTGTTTTACTAGGTTGGCTTTAATAAACCCAAGTTAGCAGGAAAGGTCGTTGAATTTATGAGAACCTGAAGTGTGCAGGACAGATGAACCGATACTGTGCCTGCGAAGATAGTGTCGCCTATGATGATGGTTTGAGTGGATGGACTCGCTGTACCTTCCACTCAAGCTGTCATCAAGGAAAGAGAGATTTTTTAACTGGATTGGGAGCAAGCTGATCAAATAAGAATGGAACTCATAACCAATTTGCAGGGAGGAGATAGGCATTCAATTAAAGAAAAGCTAGCTATAAGACCGCGAAAATTAGACTCGACTGCCAAACCGTCCCAGTTGACGCCGTAAGCTATCGGCCCTGGTAACTGCTTCAATTGAGAACGTCATACGTACTGTCGCAAATGGTTTCTTTATGGTTTATACTCGGCTAAGACGTTTAAGTTCGTATTTTGGTTTTAACGCATAAGCATGCGAAACCCGTCCCAAAGTACGGATAGATGTTTGCCGCACTTTGCCCCATTGCGAAACAGAAGAGGGTACGGATCATCTATTATACACGTATTTCAACAGCCTTCTGTGAGCTTGCACCATTACTACCGCTAGATGACCGCCATCAACGATACACTGATGCTCATCTGTCATCTCCGTATGCTCCATTTGTCGAATAGATTTGTTATGAGCCAACCCAAGTGTTTGGCTACCATTGCTCTGGTATAGCTACGGTCTACCTCCTGATGGCTAACGACATTTTTTCTTCCCTACGATGGCTTCGAAAGAATAAGTGCTGTGCTGAGCGAACAGAATATAGATCTATAGATTTAAACAGATCAAGTACGGATTATGAACATAAAATACACGCTGACGCAAAATGCCGGCCGCTGATGCGCATGATCCAGACAAACAGCTATAAGGTTGTTGGACCAACCGACTGGGATTAGTCTTTTAGCCGACAGCATATTTTAAATTGTGTACCTGCATGTCATTCTGACCAGGATCACTTCCAAACAGTGGTGAAATAAAAATGCATGTTCTGCCTTATGTACCACAGCAGACCTCTAAAAGTTATGAAGGAACTATTCCTGTGTAGCGTCCTTAAATCAAAAAAGAAACGCATGGAAAATATGCGAAATTTCGTGAGAACATGCTTGAATTCAGACATTTTAAACGGGACCATCCTGCGCTAAGTTCGTTTACCTCGAGAAAATGCTATGAATGGGCAGCTTTTGATAAAGATGTTACATTTGAACCGTGTGGGACGAAACAAGAACTATTTCACGTTTTATACATCAACGGCGATTCCTGAAAAGTCACACTGATAGATAACAGAGAAAATAACGTTTAAGTTAAACTGAGCTTGTGGTGAAAAGATGAAGACTAAAACCCCCATCGAAAAAATTCAGATTTAGGTGTAACAGGTATGCATCTTACTGTAAAACGGACTATTGATGACCCTTTGTCAAAGTAATTGGCAAAATTAGAGTCAAGCCAGCTAACTTCAGCGGCTTTATATGATGTACATATAAACAAATGATGTTGCTCTTCAACCTGTTTCCTTAAATGACATAGGGTTCAGGGTTGTAAAAACTATTTCAAGGTTGTTCATTTCAGAAAAATGGCGAATATGTATCAATGATATCGGTTCTTGTACTTAAAAAACCAGGTTTTTGGCTCAGATTCTAAACAAACGAGGGTTGTCTAGGTGGGCAGCGGTCAGAGAGAGAAACAGCGGATTTACATTTACCATTTCCTGTTATCGAGCATTTTTATATAGGGCAGTCTGGATGTGTGGTGTTCTTTCGTGTTTAATCCTTTCCCTACCCAAGGTTACCTTTTCGCACCTATGTGGAGGCTCCTAGGCTAAATATCAAGGCATGATATAATCCACACCCTTTTTACTAGGCTACTGTGACTGCCCAATTATTGCGTAGTGTGTCTGGTTCGTTGTGTAGTGGTGAACAGTCATTGGACGATAATCCGTTTTCTTCATCTCTGATTAAATTCCTTAACTTATTTGCAGTATTCCCGGGTGTATTTATCAGTGGGGGGACTCAAAAGCCAAAGCGTTCTGTTGGACCAAGGAACTGGGTGCATAACTTATACCTCTAATTACCTCGGATATCTGTAGATGGCTCCAAGTGGCCATCAATGTGAGTGTCATCGGCCCTTGAAACAAAACGCCTTCTGATATAAGGCAGTCCAGGTTAATGAGGGAAGTGGATAAAACACTTGTGGAGGAGCACTCAATGTTTTGATTACTCTGGCAGAGAATAAGAACTTGCCTCATCCCTTAATCATGCTTGCCGTGTCGTTAGGATACGTTACGAGGCAAGGCTACTGCAATTTAGATGAAGCAAATTACGTTTTGGGTGATTATATTTTTTCTCTCAGAAAGTTAACATGGATTTCGGAAGATTCGAGGAGACAAATCAATTTTTAGTCCAGCAAGCCGATTGGGGAGGGGGTGAACTAGCAGCTGAGAACTAGTATGTTAACCTCATTCTTGGATTTAACAAAGGCCTTTGACGCTCAAAACCTCAACGCAATCTGTACGATAAGGCTGGAACTTAGATGGCTGGAGCAATTCACGTAAATCACCGGGCATCTTCAGACCCAGAGGATTGTGACAGCTGCTATAAAGCCCACATTTCACTGGCGTCCCGATGCCAACCAAACTAACCGACAGATAACTGACCAGCACTCTTTCGACAAGTGTTGAGAATAAGAAGGTTTAACCCTAACAGCTACGATCTTCCAGGCCCATGGTTCCTTTGGCTGAGGAGAGAAGATGGTAGGAAAGCCAGATTAGGCAGAAGACTTTTTAAGCACCTGATTAATTTGTTTGTTCCGGTGCTCGACAAGTCTTCTGCCTTATTCACACCTGGAACGCGAACCTTTTCCTTCATTCGGAAAGCAAGATTGTTAGGAAAATGGAATTCTGCAAAAGGATAGGAGAATATATGGAAAGAGTTTTGACTCATGGACTAGTGCATCTGTTCCCTAGTCGGACTGGGTTGGGTCCGGAATGATGCCTGAAGGCAGACACCGCATTGTCATCTTTGTCCCACAGATAGAGGTCCACCTACTAAATTAGGTCAGTCTGCTAAAGCGGGAATCTCATTGGACGGATTGAGGTCAAGCCGCTGTGGGTTGAGGCCAGAATGGGAGAGACATTGTGCGTGCGTTTCGATACGCGCCAGTTGCCTCTGGCAGCGGTGGAAGTCTCTTGTCTGTTTGGGCATGCCTCGAGGCATACGGGAAAACTGCTTCCGCGCGAGGTGTTGTGCTCTGAGTGACATCTTCCATGACGTCAAGAGTTAGGAAGGAGTTGGACAAACACGACCACTACAATTCTGCTAAAGCACCGCACTCCACCCAGGTTCGACCTAGCTGCTGCTTCAGTGCTCCATTTATATGGCATCCTAATGGCCTAAGCAATCCCGTTGACTAACAGAATTTCCACAAAATCGCAACAGCCTTCCAACGTTGACTTCAGCCTATTCATATCCATGCTTACAAAAACACAATCTTAAGCGCATCAACCAGCCTGGCATGTCACCCATGGTGTTTTGGTCTTATGTGCCTTAGACTACTCCCTTGACTGTTCGGCCATCGTTTTCGACTATTTTCACCGCGAGCTTCACCAAACTGAATACGGACGTGGTGACTTACCTGAGAATATAGTGGAAGCAGACTCGCGCAGTATCTACCACATGCTCGCACCACGCCCACACCTGTACCCGATGGGAAGATAAAAGTCAAGAAAACTGGACAGGGAGGAGAGTGCTGGCGGCTGTCCTGGTCAACAATCTGATGTGAATTTCAAGAACACTCCCTTCTATATAGGCTCACATATACGCGGGAATGCCATAAATGCTACATTAAAAAGGAGCCATTACAACCTGACTCTTTGTGGGAGCCTGCCGCTGTTGATTCATCCTTCCTGCCTTTGTTAGCCACGAACTTGGCAACCGCTGTCAAAACGCTCTCTTCTTCTCGCCACAGCAAGTCTTGCACAAGCGCCAGCCAATCGATGACCACTATCCACCTGGTCGGCTGTAGCTTCACACTTAGCCACACAGCAAGCAAGGCGGAATCACTCGGCCTTCCACCTCGGCTCGAGACGGACGCGACGCTGCAGTGCTATCTCACGGTGCTGATGGTCGAACTCAACGCCAGGCCGAGTCAACCACCTTTGTACTCTCTATTCTTCTTATTATTCTGTACAGAATATAACCTTTTCCTCCTCTGCTTCTTAAAGACTTCTCTATCATCTCCTAAGGAACCGGACATGGAAGATCGCAGTCGTAAGCATTAACCGGCGTAGCCTTGCCTCCTTTTGCGATATCTTAACTTGCTGGTCAGCCACTTTACACAACAAGGCACACATTGGGCTGACTGCGCGGCCTAATTTATCCCATTAGTTGGCAACCCTTCAAGCCGCGAATTTTAGCGTACCTTGATAATTTCAAGTGAGGAAGGAAATGCGCTTACGATTGACTTCGCACTTTCCCCAAACCGCCGGCATCAAGACACCATCTAGCTGATCGGTGGCCTGAAGATAGTTGGGCGCAGTTAACGATAGGGCCGGCGAAACTGTCTGCGAACACCACAGCACGACTTGCCCACCTTGACACACACATCATGATTCTCATAACCAGGGGATTAGAAGGTGCCAGCCCAGTCATCAGCCAATTCTGACACAACACACACTGGATTGCTGGTTTTTCAGTAAATGAGTCAGTTGGTAGTGCTTAAAGAGAAGCAGGCTGAGGATGAGCGTTGTAATCAAGGTTGTGCAAGATAATAAGTAGAAGAAGAATAAGAAGAAGAAGAAGAAGAAGAAGAAGAAGAAGAAGAGAAAGACGAAAACGAGAACTCCTCACTTGACCAAGCCAATCACACGCCTAATACTTGCTCCCGCCTACTGACAAGAACAATTAAAAGCGCACACGCATCAAAACGCTACTTGCACGCTCTCGTGTAGTCACATTTTTCGTGCATAAGAAAGCAGACAACTCACGGCTACTTGCCTCGTGTACCCAATAAATTTCTCTCCACAACCGATTGCCTTCCTCCATGAGATATAGCAATCTTACAGTAAAACGCTCTTCCTTGGCCGCAAAAAGAACCAAGGTGGCCCTCTCTCTAACTCTCTTCTCGGAAGCAGCCTCTACCTACAACTCGACTTATGCAAATTCTACGTCATCGACGACCACCACCAAAGGTGGGCAAACTTTCCATGCTCCGCTGCCCACAGCCACCTCCACCATCACTGCCGCTCATGGTGAGGTCAACCAGCATCAACATTCTGAATTGAAGTGATACTATTCCGGACGCCCTGCTACTTACGGAAACCTTCATAACCATAATCACGATGGTCCGCTACACTGTCAATGAGGTCTGTATCCTGTGATCTCAAATAATCTGCGAACCAGTAAGAACCAGCGCTAATGAAAGCAAAATGCATTCAAAGCACAGGGCTCAAATGCATAAACTGCTATGGACATTCAGTAGTCTTATGAGCCTACTTGGCTATATGCACGTCAAGGCAATTCCGCAATAAAAGGTCTTACTCCAAACCCCGCCAACACAAGTCGTTCCAACTTTATCAGTTCGCATATACTCAAACCATAAACAAGCCTGTTTTTTTCTCTGTCGTGGCGTATAACTCTTTTCCCAGGTCGTCAGTGAAACAAGCGGCACCATTTGCAGCATAATCAGCCACTGTACAGTATTAACCGGTTATTAAGCCCACGGTTAATAGGCCCAGCCACGTTTTAAGCGCAAATCAGCTTGGGACGGAATTTTTACATAGCAGAATCCGCCGGCTAATAAGCCCAGTCGCCGCCTACAAAGCCCAGTTTGCCAACAGGATAGAATGAGATTCTCATCTCACTGCGTGCGCAACTGGTTACATAATTTTGGCCACTCTTACGCAAGACAAGATGCCGGATGCGATTTGTTTTCACTTTTCAAGTTAAATTTTGTGACACGCTGTTCGGAAGGCAGCAGACATGAGGGGTCAGGAGGACAAATCACCAACGCGAGAAAGCCGCACGCGCAAAAGGCTAACGCGCTCGAACCGCAGGGCTGAGGACACACACACGCACTTACAAAGACCACTCTTTAAACCTGTCGCAAATATTTTTTTTGTTATTACGTAAAATGCATACAAACAGCATTCTTTTCTTGTACATAACCAAGCTCTAAACATAATGCAGTACGTATGTAATGTATAGTGCCTATCCTGTGTTTGCTAATCAAGAACTAGGACTCTCCGGTTAGTGCGCCCGCGGCTTATTAAGCCCAATTTAATTTGGGCACGAGATGGGCTTAATAACCGGCGACAAATTTATCCAATTCCAGCCCAGGCTAACTGATAGGCTCAAAAAATCAACTGTTGCATAATACAAAGGAGAGAATGAGGCCGACTTTAGGGCTCTACTCGCAAAGCACTCCAGCGCATTTACCACTGCACTAATCTGACGCACTTGACAACTAGTATGCTTTCCCAAAATTCATGGTTTTGAAGGCCACTATCTGACGGTATAAATCCGTTCTCGCAGCCAGGCTTGTCTGCATGCAGTGACGGACTGGTTGAATAAGCCAGCTTCGATGGTTTCTTCTTAATGTAGTCACTTTGCTTTTCTCCCGCAAGTAAACTGTCAGCCATATTCTATTTTTTTGAAAGCCTCACTAATATTGTATGGGACCCGCCTTATGTAGCACACACAGATGGGCTAATCAGGTTGGTTCTGACTCGAATGTGTCCATTTGGGGAGGAGGGAGCACGACAGATGCTAAGAAAGTTTGTTATCCTTTTAAACGTATTTACGCGCTAGTTACTGCCCTACACCCACCATGCTGTAGGGCTGAAAGAAGAGCATCGTCGTGCACAACCATCCAAGTGGCATGAGCCAACCTTTGAAGCGGAGCCATAGGCTAAGCTGTCATAGAATAGCGCTGGAAAGTTGACACTCAAATGAAACTAAAGTGGTCGAAATTTTAGTCCAAGGGCAAGTGGATATTGCTGCCAGCAAGCAAAACTATGAGTCATTATGTGTTAAAAGTCGAGTTGAGATTAGATGGCCGGTTAAGAAAACTCATGCGATGTACGTCTTGATGAGAGGCCCCGTCCTATGGACTCTTATTCCAAAGTACGACTCAGTTTTCCGTCAGTCGGCAACCTTCAGAGCTACGCCCGAGTTATTTCAGTGCGCTTATAGTAGCAAAGGTACCTCTATGTTGATATCACCGTCTTGCCCTCTGGCCTTGTCCCTGCATGCGCCAGTGGTCTATGCGAGCTTTTCGACCAACTTTACTTTACACTAGGCGCGGTAATAACATAAATGGTACATAAGGCCAGTTTACAGAAATTTTCAGAGTAAATATGGAGTACAGTTTGAGCTATAATCTTGGATGAAAAGATTTGAGTTATTATACGCCAATCACGTTTAAAAAAGTTGTACAGGACTCATGCTCATCCAGCTGAGCCCAAGGAACCTGATGTGACCCCAGTTTTTGCACAACCTAACAGCGGCTTTGCCATAAATTCTGAATTGAAACCCTTTCATCGTAAATAAAACCCCGTACGTATTACCGTAAGCCGAATTTTAACCTAAAGCGTAAAATAGAAAAAGAAAGGTGTGATGGTGTACAGGTTCACTTTCCACGCACGTTTATTCATCGTCTTGTCGTGCATAACAGAAAATAACACTCCTACCCGAACGATATAAGTAGGTATTACATGAAGTAATGACCAAGTGGGACCACACATCCACTTATTGTCCCGACAAGTTTGAAGACCTGTATTATCGCTACGAGCTATTCTTATTATTTAGGCCTTATCTATCTTTAATCCTAAAGGAAAGCCTCCAAGCTCATGTCGTTCAGCCTTATTTTCATAGCTTACGTATGTTCAGCAACTGAAACTGCTGTTATAAACTATTTGTGATATTTAACGTTTATTAGTTTACCTTTCCCACTTTCACCTCTACCTACATCCTCGCTGGAAGGACAACAGGTAATTTAAACTTCTTTATTTAGACAATCCCGACAAGTGGCCCTCATGAATTAACGAAAACATACAGCTGAGGCTTGACTATTATTTATACTGCTGTTTTGTTCGTGCAAATCCTGGCAAGCCGGTTGTAATTCAATGCGTTCTTTTAACGGGTCACCGTTTAAGGACCGTAAACCTATCAGTTTGATCTGTTCAGGAATCCTACACAGTTTACACCAAAATTTTGCCATCCTCTCCGAAATCATACGAGACTAAATGGCGAAACTACATCAACACAACTAAAACACTAGCTGACTGAGCAAGGACTGCCAGTCAGCGCACTGTAATACGGCTGTTTCCTTTGTTTTTGGATGTCTATGAATCTTCTGACTTGACAAATTTCTGGCACGAGCAAACAAGCAATTTTAGCTCAGAATTTATTGCTACTTAATTTCAGTATGTAGTTTGAATTGCAATAGTAAACTGTGGGTTAGCCATCTTGGGTGAGACACGTTGGGTTAAGTCAGTCAGTCAGTATATTTGAGGAAAAATAGGCTTGCGCCCTTGAACTCCCTATTTGTCACATCAAAATCTCAAGAATTATAAACAGTGTTAACAAATTTTCAGGCAGTAATTAGGCCTTGACGGAACAGCCAGACTTTTCATGGACAAGCCATTTCGGTACTCACCATAAACTGAGTAGATTAAACACCATGTATGTTGAGCTTGAAGCAATCATGGTGCGCTAAATGCCGTGACTTCGGGAGTTGCCAAATGACGGGATAACTCGGACCACACAGCCAGCCCAATGTGTGTCTTGTTGTGTAGTGGCTGACTGGCGGACTGAGAGTCAGACTGCGAAGGCCCCTTTTCATTGTTGCTTTTATGACATTCTCACATACGCGGGAGCCTGGCTAGCACTGTTTGATGTTGTGACGCGCATTGGAGTGTTGGGCGCGCCAACCGCCTGCGCCCTCCCCCATCTCCGGTATTCTCAAATTTTGTCTTGACACCGTATTTGGGTGTGGGCATGGTGAGGGACTGGGGTAGATCCTGCACAAATCTACTCCCACTGTATTTCCGCCTACTGAAGCTTGTAGTAGAGAAGTCGAAACCAACGGTCGAACTTTCAAAAGTTAAGTTGCTCACAGATGAGTAAGAAACTAACTTCGTTGCATATATTACCTTATTATTCATGTGCTGGTGATTTGCATAGGAACGGGGAAACGAGTTCTTACTCTTATTTTAGCAAATTTCCAGGATTTTCTATGTCGAAAATAAATGAGATTTAGAAATGCTAGATCTGTAGGTATGCGGACTTTCGTTAGGTTTTCCTTCGGAATTTGTCTACAAAATTACTCAACTGAGCCTATTTAATTTGAAAACTCAAACTTATACTTCTGCTTGGGTGGTAACATCATTTACTGCCGTCGTTTCTCTTGTCGATGGTCAATTTGTTGGTTGGAAAAGGTGGAGTTCTATTCGCAGTTTTATCTTTGCTAATATTATGACTTTAAGATTCAGAAAACCATGACTGCATAACTTTCATTCATTTGAGGCAAATGTTCGCATCCCAGGTACGTGTGTAGATAGAGAAGTAGAAGGCGTAGCGATCACCGAAATCATACTTTTACTTGTCCGAGCTTTCGGGCTCTTTCTAGAGTTCATCGTCAGCGATAAAAGGCGTACGCGAAAGACAAGCAACAGTTATAGGACGCGGGGACCAATCAACCGTTATGGGGGAAATAGGGAAGGGGGGTGGTTTGCGTGGTTTGTGTATTATGGATGTTTAGTTTATTTGAGCATGAACTGAGCTTTAACGGCCTTTATTGATTATTTATTTAGGCATAACCTTCGGATATTTTTTCTTCGCATTGCCCGAACAAAGCCTATTTTTACCCCACTCGTAAGATTGGCGGGTAAAACAAAAACATAGGAACATTCCTCGATTCAATGCTTACCGATGTCCTCATGCGAAATTTCACTACGGGCAAACTTCCCCTGTACTAACCCTTAAACTAGCCTTACCTTAATCCCATTCAAATTAGTAACATTAATTTCCGTGGAAGTTAGTGCAAGGCTTCGCAATAACGAGGTTTCTATTCCTGTGTCTGGCCAACTGGTGTTGTAGGGTAACATTTCATTCTAGCAATCAAGCTAGCCTTCAGAGTGCGGCTCGGGATTTCGAAGAATTTAAATGACGTGAACAGTTTACTTTCATAGTAATTCAGTTGAAAATCTCGAGTAACAGCACAGTTTATTTATTGGCGAGAAATAATGTTCAAATTTAGCATTCGAACTGAACGTGTAGTGTGTTTGGTTGGTTGGGTGGGTAATTACATTAGACGGTTTTCGTGTGGAGTAGAGGAAGGAAGGGCACAAGGAGCCAATAGAAACGCAGTGTGCATCTACTTCCTCGTCTCATTGGACGAATTCTCCTTGGCTGGCGATTCTGAAAGTGTGACTACATCGGCGCTGCTGTGGCGCGATCGGCGTGCATCCCCCGTGGGATGGCCACCGGACGGTGTCGGTGTCTCGCCCTGGGATTGGCCACCCTGAGCTGTCCCTCCAGTGTGAGCGCCTCCGTGACGGTGAGCTCCAACAGACGCAGCTGCGGCTGTGTTGGTCCCCTGGTGGCCGTGGTGTTCATTATAAATATAGGAACAAAACTGGCGAATATCGGACATTTGGTTCTCTGGTGTGGTGCTTGTCAGCTTCAGAAGGCAAGGATGACTCTTTGAGTAGGCCCCACGACCAGAAATGGCCCCACTACTCACGGTCATTTGTTGACTTCTGAAAAAGGGGAATTTTCGCATTTGTAAGGATCACTCAATGAGCTAATTACCGGTGCTGTCCTAGAAGCACATTTTTGCCGTTCAAGGTTAAAAGGGCCTTAGTGCCTTGGGTTTTCGAGGTCTAGGGATTTACTGCTGCCGATAAACAGTAGCAAGTGGGCAAAATGATCTACGGTGATGCCTATCGACGATTGATTATCCACTGCTATCTAACTGTCTGTTAGGGCTTTAGGTCGTGGTTCTTTCAGTACTAGGAAAGATTTTATTCCGCGGTGTCATCTGGATAAATTTTTGAATGCTACTTTGTGACTATGAGCAATTTCGATCTCATTGCAAGCGAACATGCGAGTTCCAGGAAGTAATTGATAAGGAGACGACGCGACCGCTGGGACAATACTTTTATTCACCTGACGTTTCGCCATCCATCGCGGATTCATCATCAGAGACATTAGCAAAAAAACAGCATCAGAAACGGGCTACTGCTACTGTTTTCTGCTAATGTTCCTGATGATGAAACCGCGAAGGATGTCGAAACATCAGGCGAATAAATGTATTGTCCCAGCGATCGAGTCATCTTTTTTAAAAATTCGACCTCAGTTGACAAACCGTGAGTTCATGGCAGGACGGTGGGCTAATTACTAACTGAACCAGGTTCAGTTTGTGTGTCTTCACGGCCTGAGGTCTGGCGTGACTCAAGAACTAGCAGAAATTGTAATAGTTATTGTAGTAGGGACCGATCGCGAAGGAAGCGACCGAAGACGACGCTTGATTCGATGACGGGCGCTTCCGATTTGACTTTGGTCTGCGTTTCTGGACTCTGGTTATCTCCTCTCATTCTGACGTTTTCTCACTCTCCCAAACCTCAATATTCTTCTTTTCTTTCACTCCAATGAATCCCTCTTGCTACAAAAACTTTTCACTGGAACGGTGAGCTAGGAGCACGATATCTGAACCATAGAGGGCAATTGCTCTTCATAGTCAGACCATGTAGTTTTATACAAAGGTGCCAAAAGATTTCACCTCTCCTAACGTGTTTGTCGTTCCGCCTCGCACAACTGCTTGATTAAACTCTTCAACGTTTCATTTTTAAAGTCATTTAAGTGCTGTTATGTGGCAGCGTATAGGTACATATGCGGTTTCCTTTAGTTTTCCTGTCAGTTCTGTTCAGTGTTAATTTAGCGAAGCGCTTTCATATGACCAGAAAAAACGAGACTATCGATCAAAGTAAATTGAGAGTACGAAGCCCAGCTGAACAACCTCACTTGCCGTGGTGCCATATTTATATACACATCTTAAAGAGATCGTTACCGCTATTTAGATCAAGGAAATAACGAGTGAAATATTCGACATGCTGAACTTTTTGAGACAAAATGCCAAATAAACCGTAAACTGTGATATACAGTGCTTCCTTTGAAGCAAATTTGATCATATGCGATGCTCTTTTTCAGAAGAACACGCCGGCCATCGCGCATGCTTAGATAGGATCCGAAATCTCGGAAACGGAAGTGAGCACCAAAAAATTGGAAAACATTATGGTGGTAAGAAAACAACTAAAAAATTCACGAAGTGCAATTATAAGTCAATTCAGCTTTGTTTTGATAGTATAAATTAACTTCTCTTATGTCACTATCATTCTACTTCTATTCGTTAACCCTGTGTGGTTTAAGCATCGAAAACAGGGGTCGGGAATTATAGCTCTTTTGATGATTGCATCTGGCTCTCTTAGATAAAAATTGAATTTGCAAATTTAGATTTTGTGATTTTTGTTCCTCTAATGCAATGCGTTAAAATCGAATATTATAACAGCAGTATTTAAAAGAATAAATCTACAGGCTTATTATACTCAAATTTAATTGAATTCAATCTAAAAATATATGATATGGCTCTCACTGAAATGAATTTCCAAATATTTTCTTTCTTGAATCTCTGAGTCAGAAAGGTTCCCGACCTATGGTCTAAAATCTGCATCATCGTGTACATTTCATTGAGTATTTTTTTAAACTGGAATGATTACACCGAGCTGTTCTTACCTCGTGTGGACAAAGAAGTCTGCAAACGCGATGTAGATATCATTCTTTGCTGTGGCGATGATCTCAAGGTTTCTTGCCGACAGGCTAACGCCTCCCGTGAGGGGAGACACCACCAAGGAGTTTATCTGTTCCCCGTACATCCATGAGAGTGTAACATCCCCGTTTAATCGCGTCTCGATTCTGGCATCCCCTAGATAAACTAAGCAATAGCTGAGGATCTTACTGCTTCTGAAAATCAGAGAAGCTTACTTGTTAAACCAGTAGCATCCTTTTGCATGACTGAAGAATTTATGAGATCCGTTAGCTTGGCCTCATCGATGGCCTTGTCCGGTCCCGACTTTTTCAGAATTTCCGGTGTCTTGTCGCGGTCGAAGAAGTCCATGAGAACTGGTCGACACTGGGTCCAGTGGTGTGACGTCAGCCTATAATATTCATTCTCCTTCTTCACAAAACTCGGCTTTTCAGTCCGAAGGAGGATCTGTCTGTCCTTGTCAAAGGTGATTGACAGTTTCTCATGGTGCATGTTGATCAGTCCCCGACAGTTGTAGTGATATGCAAACCCATATTCTCCATTTTCGCTCAGCGCGAGAGCCGAGTTATTTCGGTAGTTAATCAAACGAAACGCTGTTCCGGAGCGTTCTAAAGCAACATAGGCAGAAATTCGGAGATGCAGAACAGAATCCTTAGACAGATATAGTTGCGGACTCGGGGACATTGCCGTCATCCACACGTCTCCCTCACAGGCCGCGTGACTCGCCATCTTGTAGCGTTGTAGCCATTCGGGCGGTGGATGTACGTGTAGAAAATTGTCTATTCCTGCCATGTTATATGGTAGGCGGGTCAACTGGAAGTTCTTCGGCACGCACATGTCTCTACTGGTGGGACAGCCAGCAAATGCACATGGAAAGGGCATACAGGAGATACTTGATTTCGATTGGAGTGGCAAATTAAAATTATCAACAAGGCATGGATCATAGGCCTGTTCATCTTCCACCGCTTGTTTCGCAGAAACACAAAGACGAGCATAGCAGAGTTCGCAATTACACATAATCTCTGACAATGGCTGAATCTCCTCTTCGGTTGCTGGAGCTGATTCTGGGAGCTGTTTGGTCATGATGAGGAATCGTAGGTCACATAGGTCGAAGAGGGACTGTTTGCAAAACGAGTAAGCACTATGTCTGTCTCAGACAGACAATAAAGCGCCCACTGTCAGACGGATTATCGATCCACACAGCTGTTAGTTCAAATTGGCGTTCGATGTGGCCAATAATTAGTACACGTGGCCTGCAGATTGTGGACGGTAAAAGTACACAAATGATATGCCCAGGTTTAACGCGCAACTCTACTGAGAAAGTCACACCCGTTCAACTGTTGGAAACTGGTAAAACGCAACAAATCAGTCGTGTCTTGAACGTGGTTCACTTACGTGTTTGCAACAATTTGGGTTCAACAAGAGCGCACTGGATACGCTGTTTAATAACCATCGTTCTGTGTGCACGACCGCTTTCTCGGAACTTCTCACCAGGGGCCAGAATCGTAAAAATTTGACGTAGTAACTGCAAAAATCAGACCTCCCACAAACACCGAACTGCGAAACCTTCAGCCTGGTCTCCCCACACCGGGATCTTCTGAGAAGGGTTACTTACCTGACTAAAATTGTCATCTAGATTTGCAATCTCTAAATGAACAAAACAAAGAAAGACTTTTTATGGTTAAGGACATGATTAATGGCTGGGGTGATTAATACTTACTATAAAAATAGAATAGATTACATGTGAATAAACGAATTACTCGTAATTAAGTTGCACTTGGACGGAAAACACCACGGATAGGTCGTTCGCTGAATGAAAGTTGGTGGCCGATGGATTACATAAGGATGATCGTTAATGTACGCCCTGAAAAGATATCGGATGGCTTTTGTTGCCTTGCGAGGAATTCTGCCATTCTCCTTAGAGGTAGCTTGGAGTAGAGCTGAGATAAAATGTTGTCAGAGCTGCATCCGGCGTTTTCTCCATGGATCAACTGCAAAGGGTCTAAATAGTGTACGTACTCAGATACCGACAATCATCAGATCGAACCCCAGATTTTTGGAGAAGCAGAAAGCACCAAAATGAGGGTTTTATCGTGCGCAGGAGCTTGAGTTGCTTTCTCAGACAGCAATGGCCACCAGCAAAGTCAGGGCAAGCGTGGAATGCGTCTTTCCAGACCTGAAAATGTGTAAGAGCGGTGACAGCTGTTTTTATATGATTGTGAAGCAAACTCATGTGAGCTGTGATTGGTCTGTTGCCTTACGCGCGGGGGTGTAGTATACAGTGGCCAAGGCTGCGACGGTCGAGGGGGTGGCGAATTCAAGTTGCCCTTAGGCAGCCGCGACAACCTGGACGCGCGTGTGCGCGTGGGTGGAAGTCGGCCCAGGGTCTTCAGATCAACGAAGCGAAAGGTGCTGACTGTGAAGCCGCATAACATTGAAGCAATGAGCGTTGAACAAAGAAATCGGACAGCACTGTTGACTGTCCACCACACTACTTTCCGCTTCTGCGTAAAAGGCAGACGTGCAGTTCGGGAAACATTTCAAGGGGCACATTTTGCGCATGGTTGGTGTGCCCCCATGTGCAAGTATGGGCTGCGCTTTCGACTGCTGCCTTGTCCGTGCTGAATGTCCATGATATACACGCATGTGCGTAAGATAGTAGCGACTGCCTAAGGGCTAACTAAACGCGGCCACCCCCCAGCCAACGCAACATGAACCAACGTATAAGACCCACCTCGGGCAAAGCGACTCACCAAGGGGACATCACATAAACTGGCTCCAAAGTCACAGAAAGGCAGTGGCCACCCCGTCTCCCAACACGCACGCTCTCCCAGGCCTGGCTTCGCCCTGCACACATGTGGCATTATTGGATATGCGTTTTTCCTTTGTCTAGGATCAGGCGACATTTGGCTGACCCTCTTGTTATTGACTACGTGTATCCACTGGTAAGGCTTGTGCCTCGTTTACTCTTTACTATTTGTTTAATGGTATCGTATTACACCAATTATTGTTATTATTGGGAGTTTGCGTATACGTAACGACTGGATACAGAGCCAACAGAAGCAAGATACTCGAAGCATTAACACTTGCGGAAACTGGGGCTGGAAGTACAGTGTAGCCTCGGGTAACTTATAGCCCCCGTCTACGAGCATTTCCGGTAACGAGCGAGCCACTCGCAGAAAATTTGCTTCTATTGACGAGCTGTCGCGCTGTTAACGAGTTTTTAGTGATTGTGTATGCCTGTGTCCGCCGCTGAGTCTTGCTCCTAGAGCGTGGGTCCTCGGTTGCCTGCGGCCAATAAGTGAAATGATGCAATCTCGCTGACTGCGTGCTCTCGCGAGGCTGATGCCAAAACTCACGCGGCTCCAGCAGCGAACCGACCATGTGTGTGAAGTAGACAGGGGGCAACGAGGGTAGCGCCGACCTTGACAGTTGTACACGAGATATGTCAGCGGAGGCGGCGCTGATCGCGGGAGCGGATCGCCGCAGCATTCATCCGCATTTATTTGTTTGCTTTTTTGTTTTTGCGACTACAATGCGTAATCCACGATTCTGCCAATGAGGCTGCTTGCTATAGGTATTGTTGTCCAGAGGATGAAGCACACAATTACTGTAGATTTGAATAAGGTTATCGCAGTAAAGCACGAACGTGACTGATCGCGTCAGGGAGTGTGGCAGGTTCTTATCAATAATTTGCACCATCTTGAAGGAAAAATTTCATGTTTGTGTTTTTCAGGGGACGGGTGTTCATGCAAGAGTCCACCATCAGAAACCAAAACAGCACCAACAAGAAGTTAGAATTAGTAATCCCTCAGTCATTCAGCAACTAGTGTAGGTCATTTGCATGTGTGGACTAAGAGCCTGGTACGCTGACTAGGGGTCGATGTGGTGGTTTTATGAATTCTGGTCACAGACCTGCTGGTAGCCCAGAAGGTTACACCTGTCCTAGGGAGTCGAAGTGCTGACCCACCCTTCGACCGTTCGACATAAATGACCTCAAGAAATTGGGCATGTTTAATCTGGAAACTTATCAGTGGAGATGTGAAGGAGGGCTTATCACGCGAGGGCTACGCTGCGCATATGACTGACATTTCGGTCGCGTTTTTGAGACTATAATCAGTAGCCTACAACTGTTTGCTACTTTGTTGTGGATGTGCGGATTTTAGTTGGTCAATTTTCTGACCAATCAACATCGGAGACAACTGAACGTGGATAAGCTACCCGCTGGATACATAAGTGGAAATTTGAGTAACTTGGCTCTCCCCGCAGATGGCATACCGGTTCGCAATTCTGAGATTCAGTTTGTCTGTGTTAAGGCATGAGTGGGAGCAGCAACTATACGTCCTTGGTTGCTCTTCAACTAAATTCCCAACGGCGAAAGGAAAACACCAAAAACTTCTTATTTCTATGGCAATCATCCGGTGGCTCACAAACGCAGTTGTGTGAGAATACTTTTCAACCGGATCAAGATTAACCGCAGGGACTCGGAAGAAAAAGCACGTGAAGTGCAATACGTCTGCGATCAATTTACGCCCAATGGCTATCTGAAAGTTTTCATAAGCATTCGTCTTGAGAACTCAAAACAAATATCTCAAACCGATAGCATGGTCTGTCATAATGTAGGGACGTTTCCGGTACGCCCGAGCCCATTGTTACGTAATTAGGTGTTCGAAATGTATACCAACACAAAGCTTCCATGCGCAGAAACGTCGTGAACGTCAGGAGCCAATCAAATCAAGGGCATTTCTTGCCTGTAACCCTTAAATATACATATCTATAAATCTGAAAGCGTAGGCTGAGGTATTGTGTCACATCCCATGCGTAAACGGTTTATTTACTTACACAGGTTAGACAGACAGCATGCTGGGACTGCAAATACATGAACTTAAGGTGGCTGTGCGACCAGGTGAAGAGTTACCGTAAGTGGTAGCTGACACCTTCGAAGAAGCTAGCTTCGACAAATGCACATTTTCGATTATTCATCCTCAAGTTTGTGTAATTTCGGGTACAGCAGCAGACGTTACAACAGCTAATGAACATTAGGATGAGGAGATGGAAGGATAGGCTGCTTGTTCAGATCTCTCTTAGCAGGCTACGATAGCTCATCTGTCTACCATGAATAACACCATCTGACGAATTACAAGGCATCAACTTCTACTTTTCTTGCGTTGGGTACTTTGCTCCAACGGCAAGACGTCAACAAGACCACTGCGTAATGGCTTTAGGTACAGTGACTGGCAACCTCATTCCTGCGCGCCTGGGTCTCCGATGAGAATTCAAAGACCAATTAAATCTGAGGGAGCAAATAAACGTAGTATATCGCATTTCGCGTCTGACTGAACATACCCTTGGATCCTCCATCGACGAATACATATAAAGTGGCCGTGTAACAGGAAGATGAAGTATCACATATGGCGGCCCACACCTTCTAAGCGGACGATAGGATTAACTTGGCAACCGCCAGGACGATCATCCGTATCAGAATCAAGACAAGCCGTGAATTTCGTAAGGACTGTGTGTCCGATGATAAATCATGAAATTCATGTGTAGATCTTGCTCTGGCATACAGAGCCCTACACTACTGATCGTTTAAGGATAGTTACGCCTTATAACTATCGTTTTTTCTGTCGCTGTCGTAATCTGCGAAGATAAGCTTTTGCGCACGTTCAAAAATTCAATAGATAAACACTTTTTCTGGTGCTGGGTCAGATTTATTTTTCCTCAGGTAAAAACCCGCTCAATACCCTGCACCTTATCCATTCTTATTTTCTGAGCTGCGATCTGGAAGCCATTTAAAGGCTGCATATTTACCATCGCTTGCAGCGTCTCTGCTAAATGGCTCTTCAGTGGACATGTACATGACTGACCGTGGGGATTTTTTGTGGCTTGTTACAGAAGTGTTGTGGTGTTTTGCCACTACATATTCTAGGAAGTTATCGTCATCTCAAGATGTTTCCAAGTTGTCTATACATTGTGATAAAGCATGCGAGTCCCCCATAAAATTCGACTGAGATGTGTTCTTTTTTCGTCCTGGCTGCTGTTACGTCCAACGCTGAAAAGAGGCGTATTGGTGTCGCATTTAGTGCGCCCAAGGTTTTTGGCAAGGGTCGCTTATATGACCCCCTGAACATGGCATGGGCAAAATAACGCCCTTTACAAGTAATATGAGTGGCCTTGTGCATAAGAAAGAAATCAATATTCCATCATTCTAATCCTATGTCAACCTTCAATCTAACGCTCGACTTAAACCTAGCCTCATTTCCTCTTGAGGTTTCGAGCGGTTCCCATCCTCCTATCTTCTTGAGTTTTTGTCCGCGCAATTTCTTGTGTTCCTGTGCCAAATAAAGCCGACCCGCGCTTCATAACCGTTTTAGCAACTAACTAGCTGGTCAATTGGGCCTACCAGTTAGAGCCATCTTATTTTGGGCTTTTGGTCGAAGCGCTACCATTGGACGCTCAACTAATCTCTCCCCTTGAAAGAATCACTTCAGTAGGCGTGTACAGAAACGTTGCCAAGATTTGTCCTCCGCTGCCGCCACTGCTGCCGCTATTATGCAAATAGTTGTTGGTTGACACTCACAAAATATGACACCAGATCCGGCAGGGATTAGAGCGACCGAGCAGATGGGGGGGGGGCGGTTGTGGTGGTGCATGTGGTGATCATGACAGTGAGGATACGCCCCGACCGGAAGTGCTGTAATTGGGGGCTTAGTGGATCGAGAACAGCCCTCAGACGAAGCGGGGACGGGGGGTGGGTGGGTGGGAGGAGTGGAAATTGGGCCGACTCGTCCTCCGATTATTCACACATTCCTCGCCGAACGAGTTTGCGGGGCAGAAGGTCTCCTGTTGCTGCCTCGGATTGAATCAGACGTGACCATGGGTAGGCAAGAGGCAGTTGAAAACCTTCCAGCGGACCCATTTGGCGTACTGTCTGAGAGGTTTGTAGCCTTCAGAAACGCCTTCTACAGATGGCGCTTTCTCTCCTGGATCATTCTAATTTCTGCAGCCTGGGATGTCATTCTGATTGGCGGCAAGCGACGTGCCTTCGGTATTTTTGTTTCAGCACTGCACACAGAATATGTAAACACAACAATGACAGAGTTAAACTGGATTGGTGACAGCTACGCCGCCCTGGGCTTCTTCCTGATGCCCTTCGTGTCAACGATAATCCTCAAGATGAATCGTGCTTACCGTGGAGCCATCCTGACCGCAGGTATTCTCATCTTTATTAGCTGCTTCACGTCCGCGGTGATACCTTCCCCTGGCTATCTCTTTTTCACTCACACTGTGCTACACGGGATCGGATCAACCCTGATCCTCTCCACTACGGCTCTCATCACGGGCGAGTACTTTGACAAGACGCACCGTTTTCATGTCCTAGCGACAACCTTCGTGTCCGGCGGTCCCTATGGTGTGCTGATTTTCGGTCCACTTTTCTCCATCTGGACACATGACTACGGCTGGCGCAGGGCCTTCGAGATCTGTGGTGTGCTCTTTTTGGCCTCCAACTGTATTTCAGCACTGGTTTTCTACCCGAAACCAGATGAAGCCTACGAGGAGTTTCCCTGCACAGAGCAGGGCGCCAATAGTAAAGAAGGTGGCAGTGAAGAAGCTCGGACCAGTCGTGCCGCAGTGGAACCGAAGGCGGCCTCAGGCCGTGGCTGGGCGCTCTGCTCTTGGTCCCACCTTCAAGAGAACAAGCAGATTTTCCTTTGGGCGCTGGAACGCTTACTGCACAACTTTGTCATGTACGGCCTACTGATGAACCTCACCACCTACGTGACCGAGGCGCTGGGCAATGAAATCAAAAAGGGCTCTAAGATCAATCTCTACTTTGGAGCGGGTGAGTCGACCATCTTCACTGCCGGCGCTCTCATCGGTGACCGCATTAGGGGCTACCTACCGCTAACCTACCTGGTGGGGTCTGTGATGTCCGCAACGCTCCTGATTTTTGCTCAGGCCTACTACAAGAACATCACGGCAGTGCTCATAATCGGAGGCTTCCTGGGAGTTGCGATCGGCTCCGCCAATACCTTCCTCTATGCCACCGCGGAGGAGGTGATGCTGGTGCATGGCTCGATCGCCTTTCCCATGACTAAGATGATTGCAGGCATTGGCATGTCCCTGGCGCCGCTGCTCTCGGGCCTGATTATCGATCGATCTGGTTTCCGCGGCTTCTTTATCTCGATGACGGCGCTGGTGTGTATCCGCGCGGTTCTGCTGCTCTGCATCAACATCATCCTCTGGCGTAAGAAAATTCAGCGCAACCAGTTAGCGGCAAAGGCTTCTAAGGAGGCCACAGAAACGACTCCTGTTCAGACGACAGTAATAACGACAACAGAGGGTGGTGAGCGTCGGCCTTTTGATGGGAATTAAGGCCAGACCCCCGGCTGGTATGAATTCCTGAGTCCCCTTACGTTTATCTGGTCGGTCCGTTTCTGCTTCTTCTACACTACCTTAATCATCGCCCTCTTCGTGACAAATATGAAATAAATAAATCATTTACTTGCGCTTCTACAGAAAAGGGCAAAACTATCTCGTAGAGCCGCCTAAATATATACTTCCCGCCCAACCTTCTTATCGAATTGGTGGTGAAACATTTGATTCTTGGTTAACGAGTATAAATTAATATTTGATTGTGTTCAAAGTAATCAAAGGATATTAAATTAAAGCCACTTATAATTGTTTTAATGAGCTAAATATCATCATCAACATAAATTCCTGTTGCTCAGGCAGCCGATACCTATCGATGGAAGTTTGACCTTATATTGGCGGAATTTAGCGAAAAGTTTGGAAAGTCGGGCTATCAAAAATGCAAAAGTAGTTTATTTTTATAAGTCAGGGTGAACTAGAACCTCTGAAGACAGTCCTGTCCGCAAAATATAGTCCCCAAGAGAAAATTACCTACCGCAGGCAAGAACCAAATTCCCTGGGGAGGATTCACCTTTGTAGTGGCTTTATCACTACAAATATACAAAACGTCTTAGCAAATACGCGATGAAAACTTTCGAGGGTAGACTAACTGCTAATAAGGGATTTACCAGACTATTCTAGTGGAAAAGTTGTAAAGTCCAGTAAAGAGATTGACGATGAAGATTAGAAATGATACAACTCACTTAGATCCTTCACGATCCTAGTCGGCAGTAGTCAAGTAGTCGACTTGCCAAAGGATAACTCTGCGAGGACTGGATCCAAGTTCGTTGGGCTGTGAGTTGCAAAATGGGGAGAAAACTCGTTTGCAAATTGTCGCTGGATTCTCCTGAGCCCGAGAGTGATCACCAGAGAGGTGTCGTTGAAGGGCAAAATAAACAGTGGCAGATGAGGAGAGAATTGAGCTGTGGAGAGTGATTAGCAAGATAGTTGCTAGCACGCGTCAAAACCGAAAGTGTGAAAAAGTGTTGTATTTAGTTTTAACAAACTTGGTTATTGATAAATTTAAACAACACGTAAGTAGGGCCAAGAGCCCACACCTTCGACACCAGACAAATGATTAGGGGAATTCGGAAGAGGACAAAATTGATTGCGCTGACCGCCAGAAAACTATTTTCTAAAATAACCGACAAGATTTTCAATCAGCTGACCCACTAAGACAGCACCTTTCGTTGACAAGTATCTGATCACTCTGAGTACATAGAGCTACCTATGGTTTATCTAGATGTGGACCAAATTACACTTCCTATGAGAGGATGATATAAAATTACCCCCAATGATAAGTTTACAGAAAAGCCATGGCATAAAGTGATCATAAAAAGCACTGTAGTATTTTTTGGAAGCATGATGCTGTTAGCTGTTCTTAAGCTTCCCAAAATATCTGGTCCCCGCAGGCACACCTTGACAACGTTTTTGTACCGAAATTCGAAGGACCTTGCAACAACTATTGAGAATCTGCTTAATTTTTCAGGCAAATAAAGACTCCAGGAGTATTATAATAAAAGGGCTTGCGTATCACAGTTTAGCTCTCCGTTAAAATATTTCAACCTTCCCTGCCCTCTGAGGTAAATAAATTATTTTAATCAAGACGTACAAGCAGTAACTGGTCTCATGAAATGTTAACCAAGATCCTAGAATGTGCGTTCGACTAGGAAAGATAACTTCCGCAGGCTTGTAATATTGAATATCGTTTAGTGCGGTTGCACTATATTTCAGTCATGGTAGGATACTGTTTTTTGCATGAGTTGGTTTCCGGGTGCGTGCAACGACTGCGACTGAATACGTAGGAGGTTTGTTTTTCACATCCGTATTGGGTACCTTCAAAAACCAAACTATGCTTTACCTAAATCGCACAAAAGATATTTCTTCTTGTACGCCTTTAGCAGAAAATCACAACTTCTTCAAAATATCCGCTTAAAAGAAATTGATGTTTTCCCTTTAAAAGCGGTTCCAACTCCTGAATAACTTTTAAAAGTAATAATTTGTCACTGAGAATATACCATGGACTATATTGTATACTTCATAGGGAACAGTTAAAAACGGAGCGATACCATGTCATTTGAACGGACCACAAGGATTCCTGATAAACAACACCGAAGTTTACTATGCATAACCACCCCCTTATTTTTTTAATTGTTAATTGGTTTTGTTATTTAGTTTCGTTAGTTTAACTTTAGTGTAAGCTTTAATTTAGTTGAGTTTAGTGTATTTTAATACCATTCCGTTTTACTTTAGTCTATTTTTAGTTAATTATTTAGTTTTTTTAGTTTTAGTTTTATTAATTTGTCTTTCATATTTTTTATTTATTTTCCTTTCCTTTTATTACTGGTCTCGTAGCATGTAAACCTGGGCTGTTTTGGTATTTTGGTGTTGTTTATAAGGAATACTTACTGAATTAATATTGAACGGCTTTAAAAACCTTATAATTGGAAACTTTGTTACGACCAAAAGCTAGTCCTTCTGTGCTCGTTAATTTGCTTGGAAATTAATTCTTTGGAAAATGGAGTCGATCAGCGAATTCGAGGTCTATAGGCTGGGGAACCCACTGATAAGTCAGACCCCTCGCAGTTGTGGCGAACAGCGGCAGAATACTGGCGAACCACGCGTGTTCGGGCTTTTAGTTAGTACCTGTGCACCCAGTATAGTAATCAAACTCCCCTCTTTTGCATAGAAAAATTGACATTCATGTAATTTTCTTCCAAATTAGTATACGAAAAGAAACATTTGCTATAAAATACGCTGTAATTTACAAGGGTGTGGAGAATCAGGAAAAATTCATAGTACTTTTATAGTAAAAATGTTAACTGGCAACAGTGGCTTATGAAGACCCCTTCATTAACCCCTACTCCTAGCATGGTGTCCTAAGAAAACGGTATTTATAGGGTTTTGTGGGGGGAGGATAACGATACGCAGTGAAATATACTTTACTAACTGTTATATGCGTTTTTATTTTGTTTTATTTAGAAGAGTTGTTGATTTATATCTGCAGGTTTCTTGAAATTCTTGAAAAATAGAAATGGTGGTTAGGAGGTCGTCTACTTCTACTTACCTGCGGTCCAACTTACTCCCAGCGACCAAGGGAAGCAACTTCGACTACAGTTTTTCACTTGAAACTTACTTCTACTAATTTTCTTCTCTGTCTGTCCTATTTTCCCACGCCAAAAACCTTATAACTCCCGTTTTCATAGGAAAAAATGCTGGCAGTAGGGATATATGAGGGGGACTACCAAAGCTACCTTTTACCTTTTTACCGAGTGTGATTGCTGCAGACGGCCAAAAAAACAAACTACATTTCGAAGTTGGCGTTCTGGCGAGAGTGACGTGTCTTGGGATATGCTGCACGATAATAAACATTAAAATTCCTTCCTAATACAAAATGCATTTCAGTATGTCAGTTGACATTTTATGAGATTGGTCATTGACTGAAACTAAAATCTTGCGGACTGAAACGTCAGTGCATATGGACCAGGAAACGCTACATACGGTTACGAAGTCATTGAGTACTGGCTTTTATTTCTTGACATAATTATTTTGGCTGGCTGGACAACATCTTAAAACAAATCCTCCATAGAGCAAAACTTAAGGCAACTGGGGGCGTGCGTTCAGCTGGCATGGATTGAATGGGACATTACCTACATTTTACCATATTTAGTTGATTATAGCTCTTTCAATCAGACCCTCAGACTCTATATTTTAATGACAGTTTGTCTTCGAAGGCATCTTATACACCAATAATCTTCCACTCACTTGATATGCTAAATATTTTTGAAAGAGGTTCAGCCAGGAAATATTTTCAAAGACGAAATTATATCTGATCTTCAAGGAAGCAAGTTTGGCGAACGCATGATTTTGATTATTCAGCATCAGGTTTTTACAATAATTAACGGGCGGTTGGAGTAACAAAATTATAAGCATCCAATAAACAGTAAGTAGGGGGAAGAGGACTGAGAGTGTTCAAAGATAAAGGAGTTAGAGAGGGGGAGGGGGAGGTGTCCGACAATTAGTTCATGTCGCTGTGCCGTTGCTGTAACGCGACATAGTAGGAGGTGGGAAAACGTACACTAAGTAAGGCATCGACCAAGGGAGCCATAGGGCCCGTAAAAACGTGTGGGCTGCTGAACATTTGCATCGTTTATGGACTTTGGGTAAGGATACAATAACAGGGATCCTTGGTAGACTTTTGTGCTGGGCCACCCCTATTACCGGGTTCTCTATTTCCGTGGCGTACCGGTTTTCGAATCTTTTGCATCCCAGCTCGAGACTGTAGTGTGGCCTCAAAAGAGCGAACAACAATGACAACAGAATACTAATTTCAGTGTCTGTGTGCACCTTTTTCCTTCACCTAGAACGTCTTATTAATCTTAGACGATTTTTGTTCCCGGACTCGCAAGCCTATCCTGTCCTGTGCTTGCGGCTTTGGATTGGTTGGCCTTCGGATGGATCAGGTTGCTTTCACTTTTCCGCAAGTCAAGTTTTTACCTTTGGTCATCTTTCTGCCTATTTTACGTGTTTATTTAAACAACACCGATTAACAAGGTATACAGCATCGTTTTAAGCCTTTTTCCACGATTTTTATACCTTTTCCCGTATACCTCACAGTTCCGTAGCAGAATAGACTATTTCACCGGGTATGCTAGTAGTGCCACGTATTGGGCTTCTGCCCAAAGTTTAAATTTTCGGTAATAGAAAGTGAAGAAGTGAAGTGGTAGCCTATTTATTTTTTTAATTGTTCTGCAAAAACTTGGCAGTTTGGCAGGAAAATTTCGAACGAGCCTCCGGGAAGAGCTTATCCTGTATCGCTTTTTCAGACGTAGGGGTTGTATAGTTTCTATAGATCTACCGCGAACCACTCGCGCAGGAGGTTGATAATTATTATCTTTCGGCTGCCTAAACGGATTAGCATTTTCGGACACCTACAAAGTCCTTGATGCACGTTCAGCTATCGCTAATGGAACTACCTCGCCCCGTACTGCCTTGCACCTCTGGCTTGTCACCCCAAATATTGCATTACCCGAGGCTTGAACTCGCGAAATTTTTGATCAGAAGGCTAACTTATTAATTATTGAGCCAAGGGCGGCTACTGTCAAGGCCCGAGAAATGAGACCCAATGCAGAGCGGAAAGAGTGAGTTCTATTAGCGGCCGGTGAACGTTCATCAACGAGTGTCAATATCGCCCGATCTTAAACCCGAAAAACGAGCTAGTGGCTTAATGGTTAGGCCGTTAGACTCGGGTGGTGCACGATTGGAGTTTGGCATGGCTGTCTGACGACAGCTTAGAAACCAGAGATGGCCATTCTAGTCTCCCTTAACTTTGCCTGAGCTCTGTTTGGTGCGAAGGGGAATATTAAATCCCAAGTAAGCGGTAGTAGCCACCCATACGTGTGAAATACCATTTAATTTGCTTTGAAGTTCGGGATCTTGACCTCTAGCGATTACGCAGCGACGCACACTCTTCGGTTAATAACTGCTTTTGCGTAGGCAAACAAACGTTTTACTGGACCCTATTGGTCTATTTCATGTCTCCAGTCGATCACAATCAAGGATCAAGTGCTTATCTAATATTTTTTCAGTAGCCCCTTCTGATACCTCGCAAGTTTATTTACGCACCAAACATGTTCCAATCTTCCCCACATCAGCCGCAAAAACCCCAATAGGGTTTAAAACGCGGGGATGTTTTGATAAGTGCCGTAGCACTTTACGTCTCCCCTAGTCCACAAATGACGGAATTGGGAGCGTACAAAAAGTTAAACATGGTGAGCAGCTGATACGCTGTCCACACCCGTGTAGTATGGAATCAATAGCTGTTTCGTACTCTTCGTATTGTCATATTTATAAATGTGATGCAACCCGCAGGCGTTTTGCAGCTGTTTGAAATTTTCTCCGGTAGCTTCTTGAGGTAATTTGGAAAAGACACCAATCCTAGCAGAGGACACTGAAAAAAACACCGCAGTGGAGCGAAGCTCTATACAATACGGCACTCGAACTTCGCATCCTCTATAATCATCCCATTTTCGTTGCAAGCGTGACCATTAGGCACCCAAACCTAAAAGTTATTGATCTTTACACGTTAAAATTTTACCTTTTTGTTCACTGGCTATAACTAGCCATTCTTTTGCTGCTTCCCACCTCTGACGAGGGACGCCGGTTGTAGTCTGAAAGCTCAGAATAAAATATAAATCGTTCTGGTTTTCGATCATCTTTCTTCTTTACCGATACAATTACCTGGACCACGAACGTTCTCTTTCATTCGTACGTCATATTATTTATCTGGCAGTTAAGTTGTGAAGCTTCCAATTTGCCCATGAATATTCTTGCTAGAAGTGGGCCCAGAAGCGAACACATAGCTGCTCTGTTCAACTGCCTGTAGAGGTTGATACCAAATAGGAACTGTACATTCAAGGTAAATTTATGTAGTAATTCATTGAGTGTATTTACCGGCATTCATATGTCTTGCTGATTCAAGGTGATGAATTCACAGATGCAATTACTGTTTCTGTGACCGACACGTTCGTGAACGGGGACGAGACACCCAGTAAAAACATCACCAGGCCGTTCAAATCGAGGTCTTTCAGGCCGTCCACGAATTCTAAGGTGTCTTGGAGGCTGTGTGCAACTTGTTGATACTGTATATGTTTCAGTTTGTCCACTAGCCCTTTTCCTATCGCATGGTAAGACGAGTTTCTCATATCTAGGATGGTACGAATAGGTACGCCATCTTTGTGGATCTTAGGTAAGCCATATAGCTGTAAGTGTCGCAAGCGAATATGGCTTAGAGCGTCTCCGTCCCGTTAGCACGCACATACCTCGACTATAGGGTTTACCTCATTACCATCTAAATGTGTAAGTCGGAAAAGAATTTATCAAAAGCAAACGTGTGCTCGCCAATTTATGCTATGCATTATCGACAAGACATAGGACCCTGGAATGGTCATTTCTGACTCATTTGCCGTCTTCAGCTAGAGATACCTAACTCCAGTGTTGCAGCTGAAATTTCTGCCACACTCGAGTTTTGAACCCGCGTCTCTCCGGTCAAAGGCAAACGCTCTAACCATTGAGCCAGGATTCCGCTGTCTTATCGGTCTTGGATCGGGAGTGTGAAGTATTTAATCGCATACCTGTAGCGGGTCGTGCCTGGCTGACTAGCACGCGTCGAAGTGCACTTTCTCAAAGGCTTACCGATGCGGTTGCTCGAGGTCTCGATCAGCCAATCATGGTCCCCACATCTACGCTCAAAAGCAAGGCGACAAATGGCGAGCTCGCACGCGTTCCCGACGCAAGCTGCCTCTCTGCCCAAAATCTCCCGGCCGGCCTAGCCAATGAAAGCTCTCCCTCTCTCTGTTTACTGCACCGAGTTCTCTCAAACAGTCACTTGGGACGCGGCTAGTTTCCTAGCTGGTCATGCTTTCCAAGTCACACTTCTTCCATCTATTCTCCTTGCCTTGTGTACACAATGCATTCTTCCTACTATTATGGCCTTTACGGACATCTCTCCTGCACTAAGCAACCATGGTCTGAAGATCTCAGTTGCTGGGTTTAACTCACTTAACCCCATGCGACATACCGATCTGTTTTTCAGGATTTACCCATGCCGGTTGACGCCTCACGAGCTCCGACCAACCGAGTGTATAATGTTATGCTCATAAACTAGTAGTAACCACACCAACGTCTCTGCCCATCAACCATGCCAAAAAATGGATTATGTTAGTCACCCCAAGGATCAAAACTGCTAGCCTCCTTCTGCGCAATGTCTTCAGAAAATGCGTGCCTGTCACGTTTGTTACCTTCGTCGACGATTTTGTATCAGCGGAATAAATAATAACTGAATCTTTTTTAACTATGCCGATTCAAGCATTCAGCGGTATTACCGAATAGCAGTAGAACTAGTTATAATTTCCGTTATATCTCAGAGATTCGCCTCATGAGCAATCTTTTTAAAAATATCGTTTATCTTTCACGCACTTTGCCTAAAGTCAGCGGAACCAGGGCATAACCTTTCTGCCATTTATAAACATCTACCCGTTTCTGCTTTTGCTTTCTGCTGATGTCTCTAGTGAAGAATCAGCGACGGATATCGAAACATCAGGTGAATAAAACTGTTGTCCCGGCGATCGAATCGTGTTCTTTTAATAAACGTCTACTGTTTTCTATTTTTGCACATAACTGACCGTCACAGAGCTTCTATGCGATCCTGTGCTTGTCCACAGTCAAGACTATTACAAATAGGATTTCGCAGAGAACCATCTGCAGCTGCAGTGTTGACTTCAATATCATTAAAATTCTTTAGCAATTTTGGAAGTCTTGCTCATGCCCAGCGCTCAGGGCGTAGGTGAGCAGCTTTATCCTTCTTGTCATTGCTCTTTACGCGTTTACATCATCTTTGGATACCCATCTGAGAGGAGCAATAATTAGAATGACTTGCCATGCGGACAACACATGTACTAATTAAGGGCCAAGACAAATGCCTTTCACCGATATTGTACCACAGCATGACGCAGTTGTTGGGGGGGGAGGGGTAGCGTATGATCAGTGGGTTCCCTCTCCCCTTCACCCCAGCATTCTGGTAAAAACTCGAGCTTTAAAACTTCCAGTTTGTATTTTCTCACAAACTCATGCTTTAACCTGAAATGAACCCTCCCAAATAAGAGTTGTAGGCTCGCTGTGAAAGTGTATATGACTGCTTAAGTTGAAAGCCATCAATGCCGAATAAATGCGTACTATTAACAGCCTAATAACGAGCAGTCAGTAGCATGCAGATACTGAATTATCTACTGTGTTGACATGAGCGGTACTCGCTGAAAGCCCAAGTTCAAGCATTCTATCTCGAGGCCATTGAAAAGGCCAAAATAAAAACTTAAGTTCGCGTGCTAGAAAGCAATTGGGTCGCGCTGGTTGACCTCTTGATGAACTAAATCCCTCGAGCTGTGTCATGCATTGTCCTAAGACTGAAGAAGCACGCCTGCTTTGATTCTTAACTAGTAAACCTGATGTTCATATGGAAAATGCTTCCTTGCGTGTTAATATGTATTGCGAAAAAAACTGATCAAAGAATTCTACCATGGAAGACTGATACTCAAATTAAACTATGCACCATCTTTCGATTGACCCAATTGTTAAAAATTTCCGGCCTCAGTGGGAGTCGAGCCCATATAATCTGATGCTTCAGGTCGAATTGGAGTCTTTGAATTAACGATAGTATGCCTGCAACAGGCTACGTCAGAGATGTGCTACCCAGCATGCAGGCCAGATCAGAGCATGGCAGACTTGAATCAGGCTCTGCACTCATACCCAGTGCCAAACATTGGGGAGGGGGGGTAGCACATCTATGTGCAGACGCATGCAAAGTCAACCATTTGCATACAATTCTGGCTTCAGATAATTAGCCGGCTCGGCACGACTGCTACCACGAGCTACTCTGTGCCAAGAACGTGTCCACGCTATATGTACTGCAAAGCTTGCAGTATTAAGTCAGTTGTGCTACAAATTAGCGACAAATGACCCCCTGGGACTGGGCTTTGATGCAGTTCCCGGGATGAAGCCATGTTTTAGCAGGTTGGCAAGAAACTTGAGATACCTTTGCACTTTTAGCGCCGTCGGATTTCAGTACCGACCTTGCTCGCCCCCTAATGAAGTATGAATCTCAACTCGACTGTCGTAGACTGGCGTAAGAATCTGTCTGGCGGTCAGCATCCATTCGGTAAACGTCCTCGATACACGCACTACCCAGTCCTAATGCTGTAGACTATTTGCATGGCCGCGCAAAAAATTAACTAAAAACTAATTTGTGTGCCCTGCACTTTGATAATTTCTTTTCACTGGCCACAAGATCCAACATGAGCGGGAATTCCTCAAACTCTGAAGAAGCTTATCCTATCTAGATGTTCATCACCATTCATTTTCACAATTAATTGTCAATGCCTGGAACGGACTTCCGGTAGACGTTATAATGGCGTACGCGGTAGATGCATTTAAAATTGATGTATATTTATGAGAAAGATAGCATTTATCCGCAGAGGAAAGCTCGGTTTCAACATACCGACAATTTGCTGATAACTATAAATAAAGCTACTATCTATTATTTGATATATTTTACCTTTGTTCCCTCAGGTTGACTATTTTTAAATCCAAGCTACAAAAATAACGTGTCCATATCAATGTCTTATTCCCTATTTTATGATACCATCTGTACTTAAATTGAATATTTTTGTAACTTTTTAATAAGGTCTTCAAGAGCAATACCTTATAAATTAAGTAAACTAAACCATACTGAACCATATCCCGGTTTCACGAACGGATGCGTGCCTGTTCCAGTAACCCCAGTGGCCCAGATACACTGGGGTGAACCGAAATTGCCCTGCGATACAGAGAAACACTTCAGATTGATGTCTGCGTTTGGATTATGGGTAATGGTATCATAAGACGACAGATGCGTGATGCTTACTTCACGTAATTAAGCCTTATTTCCATTGCCTTTAAGGTATTTGTCAACAAAGTCCAAGTGTGTGTCTACTATTCATGACTTTAAGCTTAGACCGGTAAAGCGTACCCTTAAATAATGCATTATCCTTGGTCTCTTAAAAAATTCGTCCGGTATTTTTGAAAAACAAATTCAACTCTCTTTTATAACAGTTTCTTTTCTGATGAACTGATATGCACTAAAAGCACTTTGTGATTTCCTTCCATAAGATTAGAAAGCTAGAGTTGCATCTGACCGTCTAACTAGTGTTTGGGCCGCTAAAGCAGCTGTGAATTAAACGAAAACAAATATTCATTACTGAATTACATTGCAGGTAAAGTCGGGTTTATCTAGAGAGGATGAAACAGCTACTTGATAGGTAACTTTCTAAAGCATCGAGTACTATGTATGCTATCGAATAGAAGCGAAGATGCGAGCCCAGCTTCGTGTCGCAAATAACGTGAAGTCGTTTTTGCTGAGAAAATACTTTTATTTGTCTGAGCTTTCGGTTTTTACAAGAGGCCATCTTTAAAAACAGTGAGTCTTCAGCAAAAATTAACTTATTTTTGACTTCAGCTAAGAAAAGAGGGAGGTGGGATTGGATGAAGGGGAGGGGGTTGCATTCATGGTGCGCAGTCGTTCAAACCGACTACATCCACATATACTTCCATCGAATGGAAACTGAAAAATCCATTTTTTTCTGGACCCAAACTATTCTTACCACGAAACATTAATATCTATAATGTATAGCTATTCCATTTTATATTTTGATAGCATTGGACCTTTGAATTGAGATTTTTTCATTCAAAACAAACTCCCTATTTCGCACACTATTAAACGAACATGAAACCAAAACAAAGCCAATATTGACTGCAAAAGAAAGAGTTTGTTTTACGTTTTTTCCCTTCTAATAGGGTTTTGGCGGCGCCCAAGATATGCTTTATCAATAAACATTATTATTAAAGTACGCGGCCCACTTCCAAGCAAGGGACACACGCTGTGACTACGGCGTGGACTCAACCTTATCACGAATGCAGCATTCACGGGAAAAATGTCAGGTCTACATTTAATAAGCACTTTGATTGTTAGTAAAAGGTAGGTCCGGTTAGCTTTCGACTTCAAAAGGTCAGTCACAGAAGCCAGGGTTGCCGTACATTTGGGGATAAGTCTTCTGTAGTAATTGATAGGGCCGATGAAATGCCGCAGCTGTATAACTTTCTAGTAATTAGTAAAGAAGACGCCTTAATCTTTCCCTGGGAATTGTGTGATTCCATGCTGGCCGACGTGATGACAAAGGAAATCGAACGAAGCGACATTAAAGTGACATTTTTAAACTTTTAGTCCCAGACCACTTTGCTGAAAATGACCAAGTATTTGGCGCAAGCGTGATGCCTATTCCTTTGACGAAGAATTAGCTATGAGTATCTCGTCGATCTAGACCACGGAAATCGCAATCAACTAAATGCTGGAAGGATTGGGCCGTGAGGCGCTACCCGTAAGGCATGTTAAGAATTGCGAACAGGCCTAAAGGGGTCGTGATGGGGGTGTTGGTGTTGTCCTCCGCGACATATATCTTATTGAATCCTCTCATGGGGTATATTTTGGAAAAATGTTTTTCCCCAGCCAGCATATGAGAGGAGCCATGAACATAAGAGAGGACACCGACCCAGAACAGTAGATCTCTTAGGGGCCTAGAAATCACCGCATGGTCTCCTATCATCACCTGATTACTTAGATACTGCACGCAGTAGAAATTCCCATGGAAGATGGGCAGAAAACCCCAAAATTCATCATATGCTTGAATTTGTTTCTCGTTATCTGGCGATTTTCTGGATTTAATCCGTGTGAGTGAGTTGAACAGCTCCTTTTGTTGTCACGATGTGATATTGCACCACTTGCCAAACGTTTTCCCTGAAATGACGATGCTGTGTAAGGAACGGTAAGTCTTTCCCAATTTCAGCGTATGCCAAACTTAGAATACTTTAGTTCATGTCTGTCTAAGGGTCATATAAGATTATACCACCGCTAATAGTATGTTTGTGGTATCAGCGAGTTAACAATGCTTCAAATCAATTGAAATGCCAAAATACAACAAGATAATGGCCCAATAATGGGCGACTAGATGTCAGCCTGAATAAAAACCCACTGAAAACGTCGGCGAAGACCGAGATAGAGAGTGAGGGGCCATTGCCCGTAGATTTTTTATTGGTGTTTTAACAGTCTGTGATGAAAGTTGCAAAAGCGGAAGCTGTTGCTGCCCAGGAGGCGAGAAGTCACTAACCTCAGTACTGGTTTCTGCAATGAAACGGAGAGCACTCGACTTGACAGTGATGTAGAAGGAGCGAATGGGTCACGACTGGCCATCAGCAGTCGTCGTTATAACTTGCTCGTGTTATTGTTTAACTGTTGATGTGGTTGTTGAAATGTACACAATGGAATGCAATTCCAGGCTTTTGGACCCTAAGTACGATGTTTGTGGCTTAATGTTTTAAGTGCCGTTCGCGAGATTGGGAACATCGTCGTCGATATGGTTAACTTCTGGTTGATTGACGATTTAATGACGTAACACATGCTACGGACGCGTGAGCATAACAGTTTATTGTGTGCTTCAGGTTTTGATAGTCAGTGCACTTAGCACTCGTGAGGGGCCTGACGATCTTGCAGCTCGTAGAAAGGTGCAAGAATAACATGGTTAACCCAAATAGGGAATGTCGTATCTAGGCTTGGAAGGACCGTCAAGGTCAGATGTAGAAGCGCTATCGGATCTGGTCTAAGAGATTGATGTCTATTCAGTTCACTTGATTTGAAGGAAGTAAATTTGTTCACCTTCAAACTCGCCATAAGTGACGTAATTATATCAAAATGGGTAAAAGCGTGGAAACTGCCAAATATGTACAGCTAAATGAATGATCTCTTGCGTTCATGGCACGGGAAGATCTTGTGATTAGAGTTATTGCCGGTTTAGAGGAAACATCAAAAGCAATGTATGGTATGGATTAAACTGGCAGTTTAAAAAAATTCTCTAAATTTGTTACTACTGTTTGCCAGTTACTGTTTTAGGAGAAAAACTGTAGCTCGTGGCATTCATATAACGCCTACTGTGGCTTAACTCTTTGAAAAACGAATTGCCAAAAAATTACACGTTTTTGCATTAGCAATCAAATTCTCAACTCCTCACGACATGGCTTTTTAGTGGACCGATCTTGTGAAATGTGTCCCATGTCTTTTTTTAAATCTGCTTACTTATCTTCGAAACGATCATTTATCTGTGGCAGTTATCTGTTTTACTTTTAGAAAAGCATTCGATACAGTACTCCATAGGCGGCTTCTAGCCAAGCAAGAGGCTATAGAATTTCGTAGCCCTCTATTTTTACTGTTTAAACTTTTGAATGGTCAAACCTTTAATCCTCTTAGTACAATAAGGCAGCTTGAGCACTCTCGACGCGCCAGTCATCGAGACGTATTTTTATTTCTTCCTATGGCACGCACAGTTAAGTACCGGCAATTCTTTTCAGTAAATGCCATATCAATCTGGAATAAGCTGCCCAAAAGTATTAAAACCCAGCAAAACTACCCTATGTTTAAGAGAGCTGTAACTAGTTTTCTACATTCAGGACAACTTTCACGAATTTTGGGTGCTGACTCGGTGGAATCTCTCTTTCACTCTGATGGCGTTCGTGGACTTTGAACCCCGCCAGGCTTCACTGCTGAAGATAATGCGGCTGAAGCAGCAACCCGCAGTCTGCTAACCCTTCAGCCGATAGCTCGCAACTTTTGCCGACAACCATTGAAGAAAGACTGAGAACACTGTGTTCTTGTGCCAACCCTCTCCGTCTGGAACTAATGTTTTTAAACGATATGAAACAGTTCTCCTGCTGATGAGTCAACTCAGCTTACAACTGTACATTTATTCCGTTTGTATCGTACCTTTGAAGGCAGGTTTTTTTCACTTGAAACAAACTCCTAATCTCGCCCAGTATTGACGAAACAAAAAACCTGAAACAAAACCAATACTGGCTGCAACATAAGGAGTTTGTTTTAGGTTTTTTCCGGTCTTCGAGGTGTTGGAAGGCGCCCAAGAGGTGCATTACCAACTCTTTACAATTGCCTGTAAACTGGCATAATAAACATATTATTATTATTATTATTACTGACTTAATCAGATCACATCTATCTAATCGAAAACAAAAGATCCTAGTGGAATTCCCATACTCTACTGCTACTGCAGTTTTGAGTAGTGTGCTTCAAGGTACCGTATTAAGTCCTCTGTTGTTGTTGCTTTACATAAATGATATTTCATAGAGAGTTAAACACTCTCAATCTTATATTTTACCTATGATCTGGAGTGTGTTTACTCCTTCTCTAACTCTACGACCGTGTGATACTTAGAACAAATTCATTCGTAGTTGGACGATCTTTCTGTGTGGAGCTCCACACGGCAGATGGAGTTCTCAAATTCTAAGTGCCTATACATGTTCTCTGGGCCTGAAAGGCTGCCACAAACGGTTTTTTTTCAAGGTTGCCCTATGAAAGGATGTTCCAGCATTAAGGACTTAGGTTTAAGCTACACCAATAAATTAAATCTTTCGCCTCACGCCCATAGAATTAAGGACAAAGCTGCACAGATATGCGGCTTCATTTCTTATAATTTCTACCCTCCTGACATGAAATTTAGACTTTATCGTATGCTTGTGCTTCCCATTCTGTGATACTGTTGCCCATTCTTCGGTCTGATGAACGAATCTAGTCGTTCAAAAATTAAACATATGCAAAGATATTTCACTAGAAAACTGTTTTATCTGACATTTTCAAATACTTCCTACTCAAGAGATACTAATTAGCTAAATTAAAATTTCTTTGAGTCAGGAAATTGGAAGCAGGCTTTTGTCTCCTTTTTGCCTTAATAATAGTAAAAATCCCCCAAAACCTTCTGTGATTGCTCCCGTCAGTCATCCCTACAACCTAAGAAATTCCACACTTGTTGTACCTCCTCCTGCATACTCTTCATCTAAACGCTCCTTGTTTTTGCTTCCAGATATAACTCTCTTTCTTTTAACTTGCCAATTGAAATAAGGTCGTTAACTAGACTACTTGCTTTCAAGCGAAGACTGCACATTTGTCTTAACACCGATATTGTTAGCTTCTATTTTTCTCATATTTTGCGAGCAGCTTTCTCCGTGACCCTGAGAAAGGACCATCGGGAATTTAGGAGATCCTCTTAAAAACTATTTTCTCTGCTTCGTGTTCCCCGGGAACCTAGATGTATCCATAAACCACCGGTTATCCAAAAATTGGAGGCTATATGGACGTATTCGGTATAAACCGCTCCCGTTTCTTTGGCTACTAGCTATAATCAGCATTCTATTTTGGCTCCTGAGGTGTCGGGTTCCTGCGTAGACTGGTGCGTCTTCGCGAGTTTTCATGTCCTGCGCATTAGCGACGACAGGCGAACTATCCACGCATTCTTTTAGTAACGGCCTTCCCAGTTATACAGATTTAAATCCCGCCGAACGCCGCGCAATTTTTCACAAGTGGGCAAACTAAATTAAGTAAATCTGTCAAACCTACTAAACAAATTTTATTATTGCATTCGGAATGGCTATTGTAGTATAAGCTCCTCTATCCTATTTTTCTTAGCAGTCTTTTTCTCCTAAACGCTTTTTCGAATATGGAGGCACGTTGAAATCTGCCGCCATTTTCATCGTGGGCGATTTTTAACTGCCTATTTTGTATTTCACCATTAACTGCAAGACATCGCCAAATATTGCCCTAAAACTAAAAATCCTGCTGACCTTGTTACAAATTTCTATCACTTATTTGCGCACATCGTCATAATTTTTTTATTTTACGAAAATTTATGTTATATAGATAGTGCCTTCGTGACGCTAACAAAGATAAATTCTAAATTCCAACTTCCAAAGTTGGATTACAGTAGTCCGAGATAGTGAAAGATAGTCACATGTGTATGGTGTTGTCAGTCCCCTTTCCTTGTTATGAAATAGTTATATTGTATCAAATAAAAAGTGTGTTGGTGAACGGTTGCTTGCTGCCGGCTGAAGGATTAGCCAGATGTGCGCTGCAGAGGCAGCACATTTGCCCTCAGGATGAAGCCTGGCACAAGACTCAGAGTCTGCGAACGCCATTAGAGCGGAAGAGAGATCCCACCAAGTCAGCTTCCAAAATTCGGAAAAGATGACTTGAATGCAGAAAGTTCAGTTTGTCAGCATTGGCGAATGTATGACCGGGATGCACCACTAGGTAAGCATGCCTTAATCTGATCGGCGTGGTTGGACAGTTTTCCTAATGGCCTGTTCGTATCCAGCATGGCCAATACCTGTTGCATGGGAACGAAAAGTTTATTTAGCTAGATCTTTCTGAAACTTATGTCATCCGTTTGATGACCAGTGACTACAGAATGCATATATTACATTAGTTGCAAAGGCGTTTGGTGACTAAGCAAGACCTTTTTGAAGAGCTTATACAATATCCGGGTGGTCGATTTGAACACACGCTGGATTCTTAAATCCCTTGACCACCTGTAGGGTTTGTCAGCTGGAATCGAATCAAGAAATCCTTAAGCTTTACGATAAGACTGAAATAAGTGATTGCACTTCGAATGAATAACGTATGACATGGTTCCGCTCATCAAACTATTTGCCCTAACGCACTTCGTCCACATGCGCCCATATCGCTATTCCGGAAACTGGCCCGGTTTACCGCAGTTCCCATTTGAGATGAGTTCAGTACACCTCAAACGCATTTGCGTGCTTGCCTGTAACCGGATTGACAAATCCTATCGAGTGATGGACTGTTGACTGTTCGATCCTTAGAGTGCACCGCCTCAGGTAACCCGACCAGGCATCCCAGATGATTGTGCTGCCCGGTTCCACTCGCCGCTGTATGATATCACCAAGGGCTGGAAAGGTGCGGTAATTCATATGCTCACATACCGACCTCCTACTTGACACATCATAATCTCCAAACAGCTAGTGTTCAGCTACCATGCGTCTCCAGTTGTACTTACACCGAGAGATCAATGCTTCTTCAACCTGCACATCAACGCCTGGTCCGCCTCATTTGCAAAGCCTTAGAGCACATATTTCGGCAAATGGCGTACCAAAACACATTCGAGCAATGGGACAGGCCGCAGGCGTATCCTGCCTCCCTTACGGTCTTCCATGCGATGAAGGCCAGGCACGTAAATAACAATTTCTTCAAACTTAAACGACTGTTGAAGAAGATCGTCTTGAACCTAATCGACTTCTTCCGCTTGTAGTTTAGACAGTTGAACACAAATTCGTCTGCGTATCGTGCCATGTTCTGCTGCGAGATAAGCTCACCACACGCACATCTCAGTTCCCGTGGTAGTAAACCGCTGCTTTGAAGGTACGACACCAGTTCCGCTGAATAAATGGTGTGCAGCAACTTGTTGTAGGAGGTTGGCTGCACCAACCTCAGGGAACGCGCAGAGCTATTGTGAGGACTGAATAAGTCAGTCATACTTGTACTTTCTACATCGATTCTTAAACTACTACAAAAGGTCACATAGAAATGGGCTTCGACCAAATTGGTCACCTTCCCATTATTAACCTGAAATCCTACTTCTCTACGCACACGTCACCTACCAAACCCCGATGTTGGTCGCCCAATATCAGCACCCTCTTATCTCCTTTGCCCCTCAACCAACATGCACACTATGGGTCTGTAGGGCTGGTTATCTTAATGCACATAAAGGTCTGCTGGGCGTTGATGTCGCATGGAATTGGACTACCAATTTGGCTGCACACCAAAGTCGTATTCTTGGGGCTACAATAAAAAGCCGGAGTATTGGCACTAGATAGTTCATCGTTTCGGCTTACTTACTTGCTTACTTACTTGATCCGATTAGCTCCTGTTGTTAAATGAATCTGCTTAACGGATGTCAAGAATAGCGGTGGTCCATTGGCGGCGGTTAGAGGCATGCTCTTTACAGATGTTAACCCAATGTTTGTTCCAATGCCGCAAGCCGTAAACGGTTACGAGGCCCATCCGTTCAACGTCCGATTTAACGGTGCTGAGCCATATCTTCAGTTGACTGCCTCTTCGGTATCTCCAGTTTGCACTACGAGAAGGGTTCTTGACCAATCTGCAAAGGTCCATCGATGGTTTGCGCAGGACACGGCCAAACCATTGCAATCGGCGATGCTGGATGTACGATGCTAGACTTGGTAGTTTGAAACATCTGCGGTATAGCTCAACATCTTTTCCCTCTCAATTATAGGCAAATCCGCAGGGACCTCATACAAGCCTACCGTATTGTTAGAGGCCGAGACTGCGCCCTAGAATTTAATGATTTCTTCGAATTGGCTCGGACTGACCAACTGCGAGGTCATCCCTTTAAACTACAGAGGAAACCGGCCCGTATCGACGTTCGACGAAACGCCTTCTCTCAGAGGGTCATTGGAGCGTGGAACGGACTCCCGGAAGATGTGATCCTCTCAGATACTGTTGACATTTTCAAACACAAACTTGATTCTCATTTGCTGAGAAACTGTGGCAGATATAATGAACAAAGTGTCAGTAGCAGCACATTGCAACTGGCTCACACTTATCGCTGATGTTAAGCCTACATTTGTATTATGTACTATTGTTACGGTAGACCTATTATGCGATTTTTGGTTATGAATAGGGAGCTCAAGGGTGAAAGCTTTCTCCCCTTAATAAAGTGACTTATTGGAGATTCGCTCCTGCCAGAAGACTCTTAAGAGGCATCGAAGACACCAACTGTCAAAGACTTCGAGCGATAGGATGTCTGCCTTTCTCACTGGCCATGTTTCGCAAGCATATACTAACACCGGTCTGATTGATGCTTTGTATATCAGCAGCTAAGTACGTAAACTGATGTCTGAGCGAGACCAGAGCGGTCTGGCTAGCAGCCCAAACGCATTTCTAGCCTGTGCGATTCGGTTCTTGATTTCATCTTTGGCGTGTCCATTGGCTAGCATCTTCGAGCCCAAATAGCGGAAGCAGCTTACTTCTTCGATGGGTTGACCGCTAATAAACAGTGGTTGTGCTGCACCCAGATACGTAGTCAGGAGCTTCGTCTTGCGCACATTAATTGTCAAACCAACAGTTGCAGCGAAGCCGGTGATTCGATCTAGCATTGGCTGTAGTGAGTGAGGAGTTTTACCGAGTACGACAATGTCATCGGCATATTCCAGGTCAGGTACTCTGAATTCAGAGCTCATTTCACATCCACTGTCAGGTAGAATTGACAGATGCATTACCCAGTCGATCAAGAAGTTGAAGAGAACTGGAGAAATAGGGCACCCTTGTCGAACTCCACAAGTCAGAAGGAAAGAAGTGGATTCTTCACCAATGGTTCTTACTCTGGCTGATGTTGTGCCATAGTTAGCTTTGATTAGATTGAGCAACTTTGGTGGGAGAACATCAGCAAGAAAGACTTGCCATAAAGCTTCTCTGGCGATAAAATCAAAGGCGGTTTTGAAGTCGATTAAACAGGCGGTGGTGATCTGTTGGTTTTGATTTCTGTGCTCTAGTATGCGACGTAGAATGAAGATCTGGTCAATTCATCCTCTACCTGGACGAAATCCTCCTTGGTTAAGACGAGTACGAAGATTGCGCTCAGTCGAAAATCTACGGAGAAGGATAGTTGCAAACACTTTGGTGGCTATATCTATGAGGCTGATGCCACGGTAGTTTGAGCATAATGTCCTGTCACCGCGCTTCGGTATCGGTCAGTCGGGATGACTTCGGTAGTCCCTATATTTGAGTACAGTCGATGTAGTGATTCCGTCAAAGCAGGACAGTTAGTTTTGTAGGCTTCTGCTGGGATACCATCTTCACCCGCTGCCTTCCGAACTTTTAATCGTTGTAATACCGATTCCACTTCAAATCTCATAGGTGGCTCGCAGTCACTACCGTATGAAATTCCAGTTGATAGCTGCAGGTTCGCAAGTGAACGTATAGGCGGATCCAGTAGCTCGCTAAAGTGCTCTCGCCATCAATCGATTTTGCCAGCCATATCAGTAATCACTTGACCCGAGTTATCCCGACCGGTAGTGCAAGGCGGTTTATATTTGCCTGATGCTTTACGTTAAAGGTAATAGAGCTGGTGGAAGTAACCAGAGTTTGAAGCTGGTTCCATGGAGCCAGCTAACTCGGTCCAATGGTTCTGACGGTCGCATCTTTCTGATCGCGTAGTTTGGCGTCTCAATGAGCGGTAGTTCTAGCTTGTGCCGATAGATGGAGAGTGGTTGTGGAGATCCAGTCCTTCCTCGGTACTACCTTTTGTTGCAAGCTCGAATTCCTCGCACTTTGTAGCGCGTCTTTCAAGTGTGGCCACTGAGTATCGGGCGAAGTTTCACTATCGACGTCATCTGGAGGTTCGATGCGAACAGTGGATTGATCTCGGATCCGTGCAGTGAGACTTTCGTTGAACGCTACACGGGTTTCTGTGTGAGATAGTGCCATAGCGTTGACACGTTTTGGGGGCAGTTTCTTACTTTGATTTCACAAATGAGAACTTAAAGCGGGCACGGACAAGTACGTGATCCGACCCAACTTCCGCACCTCGAAACGATTAGCTGTTGGATGCTGAGGTGGTCCACCTTGAGCGTACTAAGATGTAGTCTAGCTGGTTTGCCGTTCAGCCATCGTTTGAATACCATGTTAGCAACTGCCGATGAGGGTGTTGAAAACGAGTGTTTGTAACGACGAGATGGTTGTAATCAGCAAATGTTACCAATCGTTCTCCGTTGACAACGTTGGCCCAGTCCGTATTTTCCGATGACGTGTCTCGAGATTTCATCGCGCGGGCCAGTCCTGGCATTCCAGTCTCCAGCGACGAAGAGCAAGTCTCTAGGGGGTATCCTGGCCACTTTAGTTTGAAGGCGTTCATAGAACTCCGTCTTAACTGCTTCATCCGCTTGCGATGTTGGGGCATAAACAGCTACCACAGGCATATTTGCAACGGTGCCTTTGAAGCGGGCTGCTATGAGATAGGCTCTGAGATAGGCTAAAACACTAAAAGAGTTGATGCACTTTTTTGTCATGGCTATTGCCACCCCATGCAGTCCTGTGTTCGTTTGTGGTCCGCTGTGGAGGAGCAAGTACTCAGCATCCTCTTGTTGGACTTTGATTTGTCTCGTTCCAGAGTCTCGGAGATGAATTTCTGACAAACAGGCAACGTCTAATTTAAAGTCCCATAATGCGCATGCTTGAAGTGCTTGATGGCCGGGATCAAGCAATGTCCGCACATTCCAGCAACCAATTTTCAAAGTGTGTCGCGAATTTAGGGCTCTGGCTTGCATATTTGACATTCCTGGCACCAGGCGACCACGGAGCGCGTCGCTTCCCGGGGACGCCGTAGCATTGTTTAAGTTGAGAGCACTGGCTTGCATATTTGACACTCCGGGCACCAGACGACCACGGAGCGCGTCGCTTCCCGGGGACGCCGTAGCAGTATTGAGATTCGTGATATTCGTATTCTCCATGAAGTTTCTTGGGAATTTTGTTACAGATGACGTCCCCGGTGTTACCTGCAATTGCCCTCTGTTCGCCGTGAGTTTCCCCACGTTGCCCGCGAGGGTTGAATTTCGTTTGGGCAGCTACTTTTCGAAATTATTTTATCATTATTACTAATAAGGACTTGTTTGACAACTAGCTAGTATTTATGTATATACGGTCACTGCATTTGAGCAAGAAAAAGTTAAGCTTTAAGTCACATTAGTCACATTATTAAGCGAAGAATTTCGCCCTTGAGCCCCCTATTCATAACCGAAAATCACAAAAGAGTTCCACCGTAACAATTGTACATCATACAAATGTAGGCTTTACATCAGCGAGAGGTGTGAGCTAACTGCAAAGTGCTGCTACTGACACTATGTTGATTCTATCTGTCACAGTTTCTTCGCAAATGAGAATTCGTTTGCATCTCTCGGCTTACCATATTTAACATTCTTTGGGCTAAAAGTAGATATTTATTCCGGTAACTTCTACCTCTGCTACCTTCTGATTGGCTCTCTCACCTCACGGGCCGGTTTTTCTGATATTTCCGGTTTATTTCTTGATAAGCTTAACCCATGATCATGATCCAAACATCTTTCTTAAGTTTATCGGCTACAACTTAGACATTTCAACGTCATTTTAACCAACCTTTACATAAATATATGATTGATTAAAACAAGTGCCAGTGGAGCCTTAATTTTTAAATTACGTAGTTACTACGCGCTCATACGCACCCTGAGGTGTCACACCCATTCTATCCCCTATAAACACGTTCCCGCAGTACACTTGTGCGTGCTTCGCGCGCACCATGGGGACCCCACGTAGTTCATTACCAGAGGTGCCCCAACGGTTAATCCAAGTACACTTGATGGCATCTTGACGTAAAAGCGGGATTTATTCCACCCAGATTGTGGAGTATTTAATCATGACTAGGGTATATTAATATCCACGAAATGAGATAGGAAGAGAACCGGCAATGTCATGACCAACATATTCGCAAGGGAACCCCTCAGTCATTGGTTGTAAGGGGGGGGGGGCGTGGAGTTAGGGGATTTGAAAGACGCACAAATATTGCAGCTGTGGCAAAAATGCATAATGGAGGCGATGTTTTAGCTGATGTACGAAAATCCCAATAGCCCGAAGTTCCCTATGGAACTTAAAATACTTCAGCTGGGACGTAGGGAGGGTTATTTCTAGTGACGAAGATGGTATTCTCGACACCCTCATTGTCAGCTTGATATATCAACGAATTTATTGCAAACTCACTAGCATCGTTGTCAAAATAAAGGGTGGGGCGTCTTTATCCAGGTTTAGGAGGGCCAGAAGGGGAGCAGAGCAGAGGGCGGCGCGAAGGTCATTAAAAACATCATCGCAATCCGCCGACCACTCAAAGGAACGCTTCCTGAGTCAGTTTATGTACAGAAATTGCAATGTGTGCAAATAATAAGAGGCAAGCTCAAGGAAATTCCTTAACTTTCTTCTGATTGGTGGGTGAGGGCCTAGGGTAGATAAACTTCACCCAGTCAGACAGTGAGGATGTCATATGGTACCCTAAAAATTTTAGATCGAAATGAAAGAAAAGCAATTCTAAGAATAAGGTGTTGGGCCGGTGCTACGTAAGGCTTCAAGAATAAGACGCAAGATTGCATTGTTCTCCTCGACTGGATGGCCGAAAATCATGATGTCTTCTAAATAGACGAGACAGTAGAAGGGGATGAGATGTCGCATAGGTCGAAAAATCCGTCGTTTGAACGTAGCAGCAGCGTTATGATGGCCGATAGGCAGGACCTTTAATTCAAAAAGCTTTCACGAGACCCAACCTTCCCAGGTAACCTTGACTAAAGATTCCCACTATTTCCCTTTTCAGAATATCCAACACGGCCAACGCACCTGTCGGCCAGCAACTTCAACTCCAATCCAAATCCTTTTATATGACCATCTCCATTATTGGCAGCCGGCTGCTCCCTCCCTATTAACCCCTTATAGTCCCTTGATACAATCAACCCTTATATTCACTTCCTATATTATTCATAACCCTATTATAACTTCTACATCATTATACATTCGTTTTATCCTGAGTTTCTTCTTCTACTATCCTGTCTTATGATAGTACGTATGTGTGGTGCCTACTGACCATATTCTTGTAGGTCGTCACAAAGCCCTTGTGGTATAGTAGACACAGTCTTATGGTGGTTTTTGGATGGATTATGACTTGCAAGTATCCCTTACTTAAGCGCAAGGAGACAAACCAACAAGCGTCCCCGATGACGTATAATGTGTCATCAAGCCGGGGTACATGGAACGATTTCCGTACCGTAACTGCGTTGAGCCGCTGGTAGTCGGTGCAGAAACGAAGGGATCTGTCCTTTTTGGGGACTCAGGCAATGGGGCCAGTCCACGGGAACGACGAGGGTTTGGTGATCTTGGCTTGAGGCAGTAACTTTAAGAATCCAGCCCTGAGGTCAGTTATTTGTGTAAGAGGAGTGAACAGCAGATACACTCATCATATCCCACTCGATGGAAAATTTTAAAATCCCGTACCTGTAAGACTACATATTTATGCCAATAATGCCTTGTGCCCGGTGCGCCTCAAATTTAATTCTAGATGGTAATTTAAATTTACACTGTAAGCAGTAATGCTCGATTTATTATATGCATGTAGACCCGATGTACAATTGAAGCGGTTTTCTGGGGCGCGGAATATAAATGTTCCTTTACGTTCCTGATGCTATGCTTTAATTGACTCGCCAAAAGTTAGCCAATAGTGGTAATAGTAACAGCAATGAAGGTAACGTGCATTTGCTTTTTCGGCCTCCATCGCGTTCGTGCGCGCTCTGACATGAGGTAGGAGTGCAAGCGCCGTTCGTCGCGGTTACGACAAGCTTATTTTGTCCATTTTGTTTGTTAACTTGTTACACTCGAATCTTCGGAATATGGTCTGCCTCGTGCAACGGTTGGAATTCCTTCCAGCTCCACAGAACTACCGACCAGCTCTGGGGAAATGACTTCTGCGCCGGACAACGCCTATGCTTCCACTTTACCAATAGAGAGAACCAACTCATCTATCTTGCCGGAGACTTCGTTGCAGCCATCTAGAGCCGTTCCAATGCAAGTCGCCCAGAAAGAAAGCAGTTCGGGATTCATGTTACTTAGTGTGAAGCACCAATCTAGGAAGAAGAGTGACAAATATCCCTGTTATTCTCAAGCAGCGGCTTTTGAACGTTGTCTCGACGACAGCTGTATAGTTAAATCCACTCAAGATATGAACCACCGAGGACCTCGGGGAAATAGCTATGATTACGGGCGCAACCAGTTTACATCCACAGCGTCTTTAGAGGCTGAGGAGTATGATGATGAAGAGGATGGCACCAGCAGTCAATCTGAGGCAAACGACAGTACGTCAGGTGTGGATATACCTTCTTCTGACTTCAGGAAGTCATCGGTGGTTTCTCCCCATGCCAATCTGGTGCAAATTGCACAGGTAGGTACCCCTTTAAAACTTACGAGGTTTGTGCTCAGGCTAAAGCTGCTACATACAATATGAATTTATTTCCACAAGCTTTCCCAAAATAGGAAAAAAATTATTGCTAGCGTCTAGAAAACCAATTCACAGCCAATTAATGTTTACTGTGATGTCCTAAATCTTTTTCGTCAAGTAAACCTAGAACAGAGGCATTGCTTTAGTTCAGCTGAGCCTCTTTCAATGACGGAAAAACTGCGCACTATTTTCACCTCATACAAGTCTTTACCTATAGTCCCTTTGATTTAGCCTCATCATTTAACACAAGTATTTTTAATGTCAATCTCATTACACAGTATTAATTGTGGAATTTCAATCCGCATAGGTTGGCACCTTCAATTCTGACTGAATTATTATTATCGGGGGAGATAAACTCACTTTAATACGCCCATGTGTGCATAGTATGGTTTTTAAAATCTTTCCTTTTTATTTAGGCCAAGCGTTTAGGATATATAAATGGGCATTCGAATACTCCACAGTCTGCGGGCCTGTCGACGCCTGTCCTTGTATCCGCCCTACCAAATGATTTGGTGGGTCAACCGATACTATCTGATGGGTCGACTATTTCCAATAACGCCCTCCTCTCTAACGTACGAGCCACTATGAGTACTCCAGGTGCCCCTACTTCGGACTGTGCGCCAGTATCTTCGGATGTTCAAGCAATCCCCCAACGAGACGATAGCCGCTGCCTTGCAGGTCGTCCATCAGACTTTATATCCGAGGAAGTTGGAGAACCTTCTTGTATGAGGCAGCGACTACACCCTTCCGTAATAGAAGTGGACACTCCCTGTAACATAAATCCTCCAGAGCCCTTATCAAATAATTATCAGAGTTTTAGTAACATTCCCTCTAACATTTGCGTTAAGTCCTTTGTGCCAAATCAGAAAGAGTCATCAACTTCACAAGATTTTGTCTCCCAAACCCTACCAATTACTCCCCCCCATGCAATCAGCCATTCAAGAGCCAAGAGTTACCACAAATGAATCTTCACGGCCACTGTCGGATGCGCAAAATGGCCGTTCCTCCATATTTTCGACCCTTACGTCCCACCTCCAGCCGGCATCTCGCTTTCGCAAGACTCGGATAAGGGAGACCGTTGAACAGTGGAATTCAAACCGACTCTCCTTGCACGACTGTCACCTTAAAGCAGTCCCCGACTGGGTTTCCAACTTGTCCACAAAGCCAGGTGTCCTCTCGCAAAACCGTCCCATCGTTGACCAAGGAAGATGCGTTTACTGCTTCATTCCGAGCGGCGTTGGTAAGTGCACAAATATTATTTTAATTATCGTATCCTTAAAACCGACTTGATATAGTATATTTTGTCGCCGTAGGTATTCAATGCACCAAGAAGCAACATCAAGTTAGCAGTCGCTTTCCACCAGCTAGTGGAGGGGTGACTCCTAACAAAGATCCCCCAGTGAATCCTGCACTTGTCTCAGGCATTCTCCAAGCTGCCGCGGCTGCCCACCAAACATGTTCCATACAAGGCTACAACACGGGCAGTCTTACTTCTGCCTGGGACAATGGTGTTCGAGTGTCCTGTTCAATTCATCCGGGGTATCTCGGCTTACCACGTGGGCCGTTGGTTGGTAAACACTTAAAGGATAAAGATTCTTCCGAAAGCGAACCACCAGCTACTGTCGCTGCCATTCAGCGTAATGAGGAAGATGCTGTGACAGGGCCGTCCAATCCTACCAGTTTTACCCCCGGCCACCAGTCCTCTGACCTCACGGAAATGCTTGAGGGAAGGTCAACTGCGACCATCCACTTTGGAGTTGTTTCGACCTCGACTGATACGGCATCAGCACAGTCAGCCGAGGAGCTGGAAAATGCGACACAACTTCGGGATACAAAGGGTAGTGACGGCAAGATAACTGATCCATCTGCGGCGTACTTGCGTCGTTATGCGACTGAAGTGCAACAATTGCAGTTTAGCTCGGATGATCAGATGTGTTCACGAGATACCAAAGATCCAACACGTGTGACCTTTTTGGGACGAGCATCCTCGTTAGAACCGGACCATGATGTCCGTCCGTCCATACCCCACTTTAATGAAGACGGGCATATAGCCGAGCTTGCTGAAAAGTCGAATATGTGTGAGAACCAGTATGCACCGCCGGCCAGCCCAGTTGGAGGATCAAGAACCATTCAGTTGCCCTCGACTTCGACGGGCACTACCGGACCTGCCGAACAAAAAAGTAATGAACCCTTGAGATTCCCCTACGCGCGCATCCAGCCCGTTCTGTCCGAGTTCTTGGAAAAGGAGGGTGCTCCGTTATTGGATATCAAGAAATTGCTTTGTAAAGGAGATTCTTTGCATGGCCGGTCCAACTTGACTCAGGCAGTACTTGCCTCCCTCGCCACGACTTCGTCTTCTCCTACGTTGCCAACGAATCTCGGTTTCCCTCCTACTGAGGCTGCTGTGGATACTACAGAGGCGGGTCCTAGTCAAGAGCTTCCTCAAAGCCGCTTCCGGCCACGTCAGGACTTGGAATTATCTGGTGCCGCACCGAAACCGCAGTCTTCAAATGGATGCGACACCGTTAACGGAATTCAGTCGGGGGCTCAAATTTCGTAAGTTTATCATGAATGATTTATTGCACTGGCTTCTACTTGGACTCCGTTATTTCATATTAAACTACTTAAGTACCGCTGTTCATATGTTCGTGGTCCACCATCGCACTTACGGTGTCTGTTTCCTAATGTACATATCCTTTGAAGTCGTGAGACGCAGGTAGTCTCTGCTCACATACGAAACCCTTGTTTTTTTCGTGCTCACGAACTCAGAATTTTATGTTTCCTCTAGGGCTTACTCTTTGTTTTTTCTACTTCGAATTGTTTACGAGTCAGATTTTCAGTAAAGTAGATATTGTTTAGAAACAGGTGTTGATTAACAAACGCTTATAACAATACGGCCACACAATCCTAATAAGTAGTAGTGTGCTTCGCCGGAAAGCACGTTTTGGTCGCTCCAGTAGCGAATTTATGTTTGCATAACAGCTTCTCCTTAACCCCTCACTGCTGTTCTCGCTCTTTGTTAGAATGCAAAGAAATAGGCATTTCCGACTTGCGATATTGTGTTTAATTTGCATGTGTGGTATATAATCATCCCAAGGACCGAATTCCCATGCACACAGTAATCCTCAGCTTCATTTTTCTCATGTACCATTATTTATTACTCTCTACGTAACATTATTTAATCGATGTTGTCTAGCCTTTTTGGTCCATCTAACGGGCTGTTCAGCTGATTAACGGCTAGTTCGATCTTCAGTGATCAACAAGTGTTGTCGGTCTTCTAAGAATATGTCCGTGTTGTACACGACGGTGATAGCTAGACTGTCTCCGAACTCCATGCTTACGTGCCTGTTGCTACCTTTGTTGGTTAGACACTTTCGACAAAATGTAAGACATATTCCTCTCCTTAGGTCGCAATGCTTCAGCCGGCGCTTGACTATCTACGTAGAAAGTAATATCCTTGAAACTGCGCTTATTTTTCTTGTTTGCATGGTGGCGACATACACCATAAAACTGCTGATAAGGAAACCACAACAACTGTTCCCAGTTACACAATGGGCATTTAGCCCTATTACTAGGATTCCAGATTAAATAATAATTGCATATGGTTTTACGGGTACTTCAACTGCTCAACGTTTACTATAGAATGGTCAGTTCAGAAATATGCACATTCAAGTAGGATGGTATGATTAGGAGTAGAGGCGTTCGACGCGAGTTCAAGCCTAAAGTCTTTCAACACCTAGGGTTGTCTATAGCTAGCTGATGACGGATAATACGCCAGAAATAGCCATTCTTGTCTCCATTGTCTGTCGATAGTGTATTTCTGCTGATAATATGCTAGCAGCTGTTGGCGGGACTCGAGACTGAGCTCAAGTATTCAACGGGACGAGTGCATCCCCTAGCCGATTGGTTAGCAGCAAGCTACTATTGTTAGCATTTCTAGGTGAAACCAACAGGATGACGATCCCGTGGCTCAATGCTTAGAAGGTTAGATTTCTAGCCAATTTGTCGCGAGTTCAAAACTCAGGTGTTTCCTTGCTCTATACTCGCGGTCAACTTGGTTAAGTGATTGTGTTTATTTTGCCAGTCACCGGTGACTTCGCGTTAAATTGGCTTGCAAAGCACTTACCTTCAATGGTTCGGCTCCCGAGTGCGACTGATCACGAAAATGTTAAGCAAACAAGTGCCTTGTCCTGAAGATTTTTTCGAAATTTGTCCGATTCGGTAACCCTGCTAATAATCATATGAACCGAATTTCTCGCGCCGTGTAGCTGAGGTCGTTTGGAAGTGACGGCGACATCGCAAGTCTTACATCAGCCTCAGCATGATCGACAATCTGTTCTAAACACGCGGATTCGATCGTTGGCTTAGTTCACATGATTTCTCGGTCAGTCTGCCTGCTATTAATCCGCCAATTTACTTGACCCCGCTTATCCCTCCAACAGCACACGTTACTCCTCCTCCGAATGTTGCTTGTTGTCTGCACGCAACTTTAACAAGCTAATTTAATTCTTGTAGCTCCACGTACTACTTATTCCAGGGAATTTTTTCAAATGTGCCGTTTTATTATTTACGCAACAGTAGCAGTGCTATACCGAGACTGCTTCATTAATCGCCGTTTGAGACAATGCAATACATATATGCAGCAGATTATAACGGATTTAAGTTCTTTTTGATGACAACTTGCCCTTTTTAGTACGAGAACTGGTTTGAAGGTCTTTTAAAGAAAACGAGGGAGGGAGGAGGAGGAGGGCGACCGGCTATTAATAGAGCCATAATCAGAGTTGATCCAGTGGACCTCAATAATTCCCACTGTAGGGTCTCCGACCACGCTATGGTCAGCAACCGTTGCTCTAGAGAGTCTAGCCTACTCTCTTCTCCAGCGGCAGGGACTATCCCCATTTCTCCATGGACTATTCAGCAAATGCTGAACTGATCTTATAGCCACCCCCTCCCCCCCTCCGAGTTCGGTAGAGGCTTCGGACTTGGGGGCAGCTCCTTACTTATCATGTAGGCGTCAACGATGAATAAAGAACTTCAGTCCGTAGGGTTATAACGATTGCGGGCCGTCACATACGAGGCAAACTCCATGTACTCTGTAGATAAACTAGGGTTGACTTCTGATCGGAGACGTGCATTAATAAGCTGATTACTCCGTGAACTCATTTCGACCAAACTTGATGCATCGCCATAACTTAATGTTTCCAGGACGGCAGTCAGTGTAACAAATGCTAGTCAGCTGACGTCTTGACACAAGTATTACTTCCACCCCGCACAGTCCTCCGTGGAATTCATTAATTGTGATTTCACGGTTCGACCTCGTTGGAAGTTATGCGGAATGGTTAGGAGAGATTGTAGAGCAGAAGCAACGGTAAACATTGGTTACTGCGATGGGTTTGCCCTAGCATGCATAATAACCAGCGACATACACGATCGAATGCTGCAGACGTAGACTGTCGCAGAGTAAATTTAGGGATGTTGGCGTCCCGTCCCTTAATCCGGCATGACTTACGGCCTAAGTAGGTAGAAAAGATATATTTAGCAAATTGCTAAGCTGGTTGACGTTTCTAACGACTGAGTTGGCTGTCCATTGTCCGTTTTACTTTGAAGCCGCCTGATAATGGCAATTACAGCAACGCTTCTTGTAAAATTGTTGCTTATATCTATGTCACGTTAATTAACCGATTCGTTCCGCTTTCCTCATTCTGACTTCTCATCTGCATTTGATTTATTCAGCCTTGTGTCATTTCTGTAGAAAGGCACTATAGCTCTGTGTCTACATTAAAAAAGCAGGGTGATAATTTATGCGAAAATCTATGCCACCCTAACCCTTGTTGTCGTTTTAGCAAACGTGTCGTCATGAGATCGTCATTGCCACATTATTAAGGGACTTGTAGGTACTCAAGGCTGTTGGTCCCTGTGGCATCTTTGGTTGGACTTGGGTTCTGGAACGATTCGATACCGGCTTTCGTTCTGACCCGATTAACAGAGTAGTCCGCAAGATCGAAACATTGGCGTCCTAAAGGTTGCACCTCTACTTATCCCTATCACTTCAGTGGCATCGTCTTCTGCTATCCATATTAAGTTTGACTCATGTGGGCTATGACTAATCAGTGCATCATCATTGCGTGGACCTTCTGCAAATAGACGAAAATCGTGCCTTATGAAACAGCCTAAATATTTAAATGCCTTATTTACCGCCCAAGACGTTACTACGAACGCTGTAAGCACCTAGACTCAACTTATAAAATGTTGCTTTTGTTCCACTTAATGGCTCGTGTAGTTAAGCATCGCAAATAAGCCGAGGTGCCATTTTCGAGGAAATAATTACACGTAATAAACTACCCGTAATAAAATGCCTGCTTTTCGCCTGCAATCGGGAAAACGACCTCTTTTTTGAAATGTTCTGCTGTACAGATACATTCCTTGATAACTGTGTCATCAATAGGGAGTTCAAATACGTTTGCCTATCCCCTAGCAAAGCTAAGCCATTCCCTGGATTGTTGCCACTCGAAATTTTCCGATCTCACGAGAGAATTTTACGGCCACTGGCCTTCTCTGCCTGGGTGTGGATGTGACGCATCCTGCTGACGCTGCTGCCTCTCACCATCATCACAGCCACAGGCTCTTCCTACCTCTTTTTTGCCCGGAACATCGTCAAGGTCTTGCCGATAGAGGGATGTTCCCTAGCCAAAATACTTTCATTTATCTGACGCGGCCTATACCGCGGGCGCACGTACGTACGCACGCAAAGCATTACTGTGTCGCGCTAGCGGCGTGCAGGCGCGCGCGTTTTGAGGACCGGTTTTTTTTGCTGCGGCGTCTTTTGCCCGTCCGCTCGCCCGCTTCCACCTTCTTCTTCGTCGAACAAAGTGCTTTCGGCCGATGGTTTGCCTGGCTACCTGCCACCCCCTCTCAGCCAGTAGAAAGACCGGACCGGCCACGATGACGCATACGAGGGCGTGCGCGTGCGCACGCAAACACGTGTGCATCCGTGTTCGCTGCCGCGTGCGTACGTGCGTGCGCGCGTGCGATTACGTCCCCATCGTTGCTGCTCGCATGCTCACCCTCCTCCCGCTTGCGTGTGGGAGCAGACGGGGAAAAGTAGAGGGTCTGTGAGAGAGAGGCTGACAGACAGGCGTCATGCTGACAGTCCCCGTCCTCCAATGAGTTTGCGATCGCTTCTGCGAAAAGAATGTCACCACCGAGGCTGATGGTCTACGCCAAGACCGTATTTTGGCAGCTGACATGAAGGCTCTCATTGGACCGAGGGCGTAGATGGTCTCCTTCGATTATTTATCCTATTTCGCCTTAAGCCCCCCACCTCCCCCCCATCCCTCCGCCTGCGCTCTCGGTAGACCCTTTTGATTGGACGCCTACATGAAAGGGCACACGTGGAGACGGGCTACGCAATGTTATACCCTTCTGTACGTGGTTTAATATTTTGGCTCAGAATCAGTAGGCGTTATTAGTCAGCATCTAGCAAGCGCTTATGACACATATGTCCCCTCTTCTTTGCTGTGCCATGCGACACTCAAAAATAGTAGTAATCGTACTATGACTGGCTTGGCTTGCCACTACATTAAAGGCGTCCAGCACCGCAAGCGTTCGCTGAACTGGGTTTTGGAGGTTAATCCAGTATCAGTGGTTTGATCTCTCTCTCTCTCTCTCTCTCCCTATCCTTCTAGAAATGGAATCCGTCAGGAGTCATTTAGTCGAACAATTTGATGTCCGCACGGTCCACTAATTGGGCCAGGCTATCCGAATACCTGTTATGTTCCTCACAACCCAACTGGCTCCAGAATTTAGAAAAATAATCGTAGAACATGTCAGTGTTAGACACGGTGGAGGTTTTCAGGCCGGACATGGCTCTCAGTCGCCTTTAGTTTGCGAAAAAAGAGTCAAGTTGCCCTCTCATGCAGCTTGCAGTCACAGCTACAGGCCCTGATCTTGGTCACACGATCCACTCTTCCCTGCCCCATGCACTACTGTCCTGTCCGAGCCAGTTGGCTGGTGGAGAATGGGAATGAGCGCGGTGGCTGTCGTGATGCCGGAACTTCGTCCCTTGCATGTCATGTGCGCGAAACACACACACACTAGCCCTTCATTATTGACGTTAGCAAACGACAGTATTGGGTTGAAGGGATGCGTATGTGACCGACCAAAGGGTCCATGCAGTTACCGCATACGTGCGAATGGTGTTAGCTTGCCTGGTTGGTGATATTATGGCGGTGGTTGTCGTTTAGGTGAGTATTAGCGAGCGAATAGACCAACAGGTGTCGCAGTTGCGCGTTCATCTCCTTTGCAACAAGAGCCTGGGATACCCATATTTAATTTCATGCATATCAAAAGTAGGCGTTATTTTATAATCTCCACTTCGGTTATGCAATTTCAGCAGCCTTTTTGATGAGTGTTTTCCATGCTTCCGAACTTTGCATAAGTTTATTGTGCGCTGCGGCACTCGTGCACCTGTGCGATCCGCCGTCGTGTTCTGTGAGACTCAGTAAGCATGCCCATAATGCGCAGAATCATCCAAGAAAGTGAAAAGATCTTTCTTCCTTGTCTATCAGTAAGCAACCGAATTCTGACAAAGAAGGTAGTTCTATATAGTTAAGCAATGTTTCCGTTAAGTCATGCAGCGCACATTAAAAAATTGGAATAGTTAGCTGGCACTAACCTGTCGAACTCCTAATGCCGTCGCCATAACTCCCGAATGAAGCTTAGACCCCAGGCTTTGTATACTGAACAAGTTCAAAGAGTAAAGACTTATCTTTGAAGTCAACTGACGTTCCCGGAATACCCTAACATTTATCGTTGACAAAAATGTTATCAAGGGGTTCTGAAGAAGGTGACCGACTTGTCTTCCCATGTACTGAAGCCGACCTTGAACATGATCGACTGTATATTTACGATAAGGGCAATCCTCCGACTCGGCACCTACCCGCCGCCTCTCATGTAGCCACGCTTGTTTTGGTTTCAATCTCGATCTAATCAGTGAATCCTGGTCACCATGGTCGTAAAAAATTAATTCTCATCTGTTATCCTCTAACCGTCCGTTTGGAATATCGTCTCCACTTCCTGTCAGCATGTCTACTTGCTGGGCCTTTATTTTGGCCCCCGTGCATTGGATTTTCACATTTCCCAGAGACTAATGGTCACTGCTATTCAAATGACTCGATGTTTGGCTGCGTCAGATACAACTCTGGTTAGCGGACCCTCTTGAGTATATTACGCCACCTAATTCCAGTCACCCCAAGAGGCCTGAAGTATTTATTTCCTTATTTACTATTTCTAGCATCCCGTACTCTCATTCCCACTATGATGAGTAGTGTCATTTTTAATCTGGCGTGGAGCTGCAAGGGCTCTATCTGTCACAGTGTCTGGTACACGGTCTGTTTCGCAATTCCTACACGCTCTACATTCTACTAACGTGCGTGCATCGTATCCCTATTTGGGCCAGTTTATTTGGGTTTTAGACTACAACCACTATAATCTGTTTTTCCCCTGCCTGAAATATCACCTATCATTTCGCAAAGCAAGGATGACTGAAGCGGTTTGAATTTTGTTTCTCTCCTTTTGAGAGTTTGGTAACCCAGACCTTGACTTTCTAAGCAGCCCTACTGACTAAGCTGCTGAGGCTTACTCCTATTAACATCCGTATTCCCCCCTCCCGTTTCCTCATCCTCCAGCGGTCCCAGTGAATGCGGTCCCTCTTCAATGGCACCACACTCCGCTCTTCCGGACCGGTCCTCGTTGCCATCGGCTCCCACGATGCCTCCAGAGGTCAACAACAGGCTGAGCCAGGACGAACTGCAGGCAAAGCTGTCACAACAACAGCAGCAGCAACAAGGGGAGCGTGTAGACTCGCGAATTCTTCAAAACATGGTATTTTGTTTCGGTCTAATTTCTATGCGTGCTTTTTAATATGGCGTAAATGCTTGCACACACACACAACACATGACCCCACCCCTCAGTCGGAACTCGGCATGCCACGGTAGACAGCCCACACACGATCGCACACATTCTCTGCGGGTGTCTGGTGGTCGCTCATTTTTGCAACTGAAGAAACAGTAAAAACATGCATGGTCGTGTTGGAATTGAGCTGCCTGTTATGCATTTTTAGGACCCCTTAGGCCAGGAAATCAAGCATGCGAAATTCCTAGTAGTAAGAGAGTCTGTATGTTGAATGACAGGTCGACTGATGGTTCGATGTGACAGCACTATGCGATTTTCTACGTGTATGTGCGTTGAACAGCCATAAACCTCCCCAGAGTACAGTGGCCCTTTCGCCGTGCGATACTGGAAGTATTCGAGATCTCTACCGGCATACTCTATCCATACTAATTGCAAGACAGATGGTCACCGTATGGCAGTATTTTAGTGCTAGTGCTTACACACCCACGCGTTTCCATGACAGTAGGGTTGTGTCAAAAGCACAACGGCTGCCGACTCGGACTGACTAAGGCGGAAGTCGTCGGGTGCCGCAGTATCGTTTGAACCCAATCCTGAGGTCGTACACGGAAACCTAAGTGGACGCGGGTCACGCGGCAGTTGTTGCGCCGCACGAATGCGGGGACCAGATGTGGGCACTGTTAGAGACGTTATTGGACCGTGCACCTGTAACAAATGCCCCCCTGAGGGGGAAGTAGTGACATGCCGACTCTGTCTGGAAACCGGGCCGATGGGGGTGAGGGGAAAGATGGAAAGTGTGTGTGTGCGTGCGTGCGTGCGTGCGTGGTAGATTCCGCGCAGGTCTTCTATCACTATAAACTAATTCACCCGCCAGTCACCTTCATTAAGCGCAACATGCTGTGAGGCACACGGTAGGCGTCGTCGGTAAGACAGTGAACGTTTACCTGGAACTTTTTTTGACCCGGTACTGTTCTCTCAGCCGTGGGCCCATAACATAGAACTGGTGACGAAGAATGCTGTACAAAGCACAAAGTATCCCTGATTAACGTTAACCGATCTTTACTGGAACTCACTTGTGCTGCTCTACCTTGAGACTCATCCTCGACTCCCGCACAGCGGCTAGCGGTCTAGGCAGATAGCATTGCCAGCAAAGACAAGTGGTGTCCCGCCCGAGGCTAGAACCCGCGACCTTCTGATCAGAAGTTTAACACTCTAACCGCTGCTCAACGGGCTCGTTGTTTTGTCGGTTTAGATCATGAGGTATTAACACTCGTCGATTAACGTTCACCGATCGCTAACGGAACTCACTCGTCTCGTTCGTATTGCACCGTCTGCAGCCGAGCAGGTCAAACCTTCTGCTGGACCGCAGACTTTTCACTACCGCTAGATCCACCTAAACCCCAAACTCGACTTGGTGTCAGCAAAACTACGCTCCCTTTCCTGATTTTCACTGGCCGTCTAAGGCCTCTGTAGATTCGTCCGCACTGTTTTGGTAACTGATTAAAATCGCGCGAGTACGGTCGCACTCGCGCTTAGTTCCTCGCCCATGACTTAGAAAGGACAGGTCTGTGAAAAGCCTTCTTGCCTGATGCATATGGGTGTGTATTTATAAAAAAGGATGGAAGCACAAGAACGCCACATTCCTCTCTCCCTCCCCCTCCCACCCGTAGGGCCTATGCAGCCGTGTTGTGTCATTTGGACATTGGGGTGCAACCCAGCGCGCATACTTGAAGGACGAGGCGATTGCGAAATCCTGAGCCCGTTTGCCTACATGTGTGTGTGTGCGTGCGTGCGTGCGTTCGTGTTTCTTTGCCGGACTGGGCAGAGGGGGACTGCAAACGCAGCTCGTATTGCACACAGTTGGCGTCCATTGAATCAATGTGTGCGTGTATGCTTGTGTGCTTCCGTGTCGCATTCCCCTGCACCCCGTCATCGTCACCAAACAGGCCTTCTGTGTGTCTGCGTAATGGGTGCCTATGTGACACTTTTCCGGTCCACTTATCTGTATGACAGTCCTTTTGACCCCCGCTAGGCAGATCGGAGTGTCCGGCACGTATCTGCCCAATCCAGCCTAACTGTGTCCGCAAGCCGTGTGTGCGGTCGCGAGCCAAGAGCCGGGATCTTGATGCGGTAAAACAGACCAGACAGTGGACCAACACGTCTGCTGTTTTAAAGAAGCAAACAGCCTGAGAATTTCACATGTGCCTAGACAGCGTCTAAACGGCGGAGAGAGTTGCCCAAGGGCCAGGTAGAATACTGGTAAACTGACATCTAGAAGCAAATATTTAGCCAGAGGCGTCGGCACACCACCAATTTTCCAGGACTACAGGCACCTGTTTTGAGTCCTATCCTCTCTTACCAGTCTGTCGCGTCTACCTACTCGACAGTTCGTCCACGGTGGTCCAGAAGTTTTGTTTACGTTATTTTGAGGTTCGATTTCTTAAAACGTAGGCATTGTGACTGACCCGGCTTAACACATACCAAGTTTACCGTTCCGTACACGCCCCCGAATCGGGCTTCGATGTTTTAATTTCTCACAGTTGTCATAAGGGCCACATAGGGAAGGACACACTGTAACCTGACTAGATTTCGAGGCGAACCGCTCTATCCCTTGAACCACGACAGTCAGGGATGCGTAAACACCAGGGCCTACGGATGACGAGGCGGGCTGGCCGATGCGCGAAGGATATATTTGTCTGCAAGCGTGACCTTGGCGAAGCATAGGTCAAGTCTGGGCATAGGCGTGCTTTGGTGTTTGAACTTCACACAGTTACCAGTTGTCATAAGGGCCACGTAGGGAGGGTACACTGCAATCTGACTAGACTTAGAGGCGAACCGCACTATCCCTTGAGCCACGACAGTCTGGGGCGCGTAGACACAAGGGACTACGGATGACAAGGCAGGCTGGCCGATGCATGAAACATCGATGTCTGCAAGCGTGACCTTGGCGAAGCTGAGGTCAAGTCTGGGGGTAGGCGTGCTTTAGTGGAGCATCTGTTAGTTAGCGAGCCTGTCGTGGCCGTTGGGACGCAGGCGACATTGGAGCAGCCGCTAGGTCAAGTCTGGCAGGCATCGTGACACCAGAGAAGAGCAGCAACATTGGAGCACCTGCTACAGCAACACGTCTATGAACTTGACGAAACTGTTTAAAGTGAGGGAATTACATGTAAGACCAGTAACAGATGTAGGCCATAACCAAACCCACTGCGGATGAGGTTTGACGCAGCAGAAAATGCAGCTCATGGGTATCTTGATCTTACTTCTGTTGCACATGGCTTTTGCTCCTCTGACGCAAAAACACAAACCCACCTCTGTTTGTCATCTGAAATGTCAGTTAGCAGGACAGTTTGGCTCTTGGGTGATTGTATAAACGCCCAAATACAGCAGGCGGCATTATCATTAAGAAGATACTAAAATCCGAATAAGTGTAATCAATTAGAAAAAAATACTCTCAGGTTGCCGTACTGATTAGAATTGAATATAATCCTGAAGTGTCTGGATCGGTAGTGCCCATTCAAAACGACTATTCACATAGCGACCAGTTCTTGGTCGTGTTTTCTGCACTCCTTTCGTATCCAGCTTGGTTTCCTTCACATTCCCTTATTCAAGAAAGGGCTGAGGTTTTTAAAAAAAGTTGCTACTTCGGCCATTATTTTGCATGCAACCTGTTGTTGTGCTTGCGTTTGAGGTTGTCACATTACCCGAACTGCACTTTTGGTAGCATTGCAAATTTATTTATGCAAATTGAGCGAGGTCCTTTAATGGTCATGGAATTTTACGGTAGAGGGGACACTTGTCACGCTCACCACGTTCTAGACACTGCCAACCTGGTCCTTTTTTAACTTTCAATTTTAGTCACGCAAGCGCCCGATCGTCCACCCGTGAATCTAGTAAAATGTGATTACAGGAATGGTGTCCGGAGCTCCGACCACGCCTAACTTCCTCGCCCACGCTGTTCCAAAACGTCCACTGTATCAACCCGCCCTTTATGCGCACACGCAAACTCACTTAAATAGCGCGCGTACACACGTCAAGTATGAGTTAAACATCGCACATTGCTGATAGAGCAGTCGTAACAGGCAACAATTTGTCAGTGTTCTTTTGACTGTTAAAACGTGCATGTGAGCGTGTGCGGTCCTCGCGCACTCTCTTGAACTGCACTTTTGTAAAGTCTGATCATGTGGGGCGAGGGGCCAGCACGTGTGTGTGTGTCAAACAGGTAGACCGGGGGTGGGGGTTCGTCGCACGTAAAACCCTACTCTGTGCGACCTGGTCACCAGTCACACTAAAAAAGGCAAGCAGGCCACTGATGCTTTTTTAATGATACGGCGA
>JAYGXS010000004.1:16098600-16192572 GCA_036362985.1 Ligula intestinalis | reverse complement strand
AGATCTACACTGGCCCAAACGTGCCTACCTTCCTCATTGTAAGCAACTACTGTAGGCTCTGAAACGGACTCGCTACTTATTATTATTATTCTACAGTGGAGGCTCGGCTAAAAAGCGGCTTCAGGTAAAGGGTGAGCACCTCGCAGGAAATTTGTTTAGATTGACGAGCTACACATCAGTTACCGAGTTGTTAATGCATTTGTGTGTGCCTGTGTTCGCCGTTGAGCCTTGCTACTAGGATGTGGGTCCTCGCTCACCTGCGGCCAGTCAGTGAACTGATTCAGTTTTATTGGCTATGTTTCGGAAGACGAGTGTTTCTGATGGCGAGCTTGGTACTCTACCGGATTAAACTCGTTAACCGAGGTTTCAGTGTACTACAGTTGGTAGATGAACTCATGAAATAAGTTCAAAAACGTAATAAAAGTCATTTTGTGCGAAGTAAGCTTACGTGGCGCAGTAAAGCTAGAACTTTAAGTAAAAAACCTCAAAGTTTGGTTGAGAAATTTCTATTTACTAGCATAGAAAAATTTAATTTTCACAAAAAACTGCAAACTCAAGAAATGGCAATATGAAAAGGTACTGGTCCAATGTGAAATAAAAGTGTGTTTAAGGCATGGGAATGGAAAAGGATGGCAAGATAATCCAGAATAAGTACAAATACAAAATTTTTATAACCTAAATATTTTCCAATAACATTTAAACTTGCACTAAATGTGTCAGAAATGGATGTAGTCACCTTAGGTACAGTTGTTTCCAAATTTTGAATCTTCGGACACATTTCCGTTTTTAATGCACGAAAAGATTCTTGCGTGCTTTATATCAATTTCTATTGACAATTGTAAAAAAAATTTTCTATGTAAATCACATCCCGGCTGTTGAGCGGAATAAAAATCCATTGACGGCTGGCTGTTTACTAAAAAGTTAGATTGTGGTTGTACATGTAACCAAATTCATACCATCTTGTGTATGTTGAAAGAAATTTCCGTTTTTCACATTTCAAAAACATTATTTCGAGAGTTCGAGTGCGACGAGCAGCCAACTGTTTTGAAAATGCTGCTGAAAACTTTACGAATCTCACAGTTTTGCTTGTTTGTCCAGAAATACCGATTTCGTTCAACCTATTTACCGAAAACTTAGAAATAAGAAATATCCTAAAAGCATTTACCTATATAATGAGTTCTTAAGCATTCCTCCTTTGATAGCTGCCTGTGTGGGTCATGACTTTAGAATCGCCCAAACATGTCAACTCATTGTCGAGAAAAATGAATTCCCGCAACAAAAGCTGAGCATGAATACGACTAAGATTAATTAAAAAAACTTTCAAGAACAAGTTACCTCTTCAAAAAACGTTTTAGTTAGATATTTTGAAGTCGAATATCTGTGTACGATACGTTTTTCGAAGTTAAAGTCAAGATCAAATGGCATATTTTGATCGGTTTTTGACTGCCCTAAAACTGAGAGGAAGAAATTGTGCTGGAAATGAAAGAACTTACATTTCTACGTAAACCAGAGCAGTTTTCAATGCGTTCTTTTACTTACGGGTAGTGTTTGATTCTAATTGGATAACAGAGTGCCTCAAAATATCCTCCAATATCTTTCAACATGATAATCTACTTCTTCCGTTTGGAGTTTTGATATTTATTGATTTCCATCTATATTTTGACAACATTTGGACTCTCGACTCTAGTCCTGTATCTCGTAAGTACACTAACCTCAATTTCATGGACACAAAACAAAATTTATCTCTGTGGTGAAAAATGTAATTGAACTTTTTCTGCTCTTTGTGAATGTTTTTTATACTTCAGCACGCTTAAATATGAATGTTTTCTCCGCAGTGCTTAATAGCATAGGAAACTCCTTGGAAATCAACCAACATTGAATTTTGCCCATTTCCGCCTATATTTTCTCAACGACCTGAATGGAATTCAATTCTAGTAAACAGTATTTTACGCCTTAAGCCAAACCAATGAACTTAATAAACGACCTCAGGTTTGTGTTAAATCCTTCGATCCTCAACCTTGCATCAGATATGCGACCTACTGTAATAATTTCAACACAAGCTCACATTTTAGGACTTCTGACTTCGCGTGGTAAAGCTCGAATTACCTTTGATTTTATGCTCATCTTCGAATGCTGCATGTTAGGTACTGACTATGGAAGCTTAAGGTCGTTATATTGTGCGCCAGTGATGGCGATGCATATTTTATTGTACGCTACAGTCTTCAGTTGTTGTTCCCGTTGCCCTCTCCCCAAATCTAGTGCAACGTGGCCTGTTCATATTCCTGTACTTCATTCAATATTTTTGTCCATGATTCTCCACATACGCAAGTAACGATTTTAACCTTTAACACGCTTCATTTCGGTGCCGTCGTGTGCATGCGTCTTCCCATTCCGGTATTGGTAAACCGATAATACTGCCGACACAGAAAACGGAGACTGGAATGGCTATTCCTGGCTTATTAGCTGTCGTCAGCCAGTCACACTCAGACCTAACTGGTGTCCTACCCGAGCCTCGAACTCGCGACCTTTTTGATCAGAGTTCAAACGCTCTAACCATTGAGCCCCGAACTCGTCTCACCGGTTTAGGTCAGGGCATATTGATCCTCATAGGCAATACTATTTGTCTACTAATGCCATCTGTTACGGCTGTCAGGGAGCCAAGGCAGATCGGGACAGATGAGTTGCGTTAATGGTCAGGTCAACGTTCATCAATGACTTTCTTCTCATTCTGTCCGCTTACAAGGGTAGCAGTACTATCCTGCATTTAAGCGGGTGAATTCCGCCTAAGCCGACGTTAGTGTTCAATGCCAGCGAGTCATTCTAGGTTGTTTGTCCCTTTCCTAGGCTTTGTGGTCCATGCCATCACGTAAGCAAATCCTCAGTTTCCCGACCTTCTGTCTACAAGTGCCTGCCATTTCATTTACTAAGGAAAATCTCCTGTTGATGGTCCTGATTAGACATCTCGCGTGTCTGCGAGCGCAGGCATTGAAGAAATGCACACCAACCCTGGGGTGGTGGCGGTGTAGCATGCGGTTAGAGCGTGCCATTTCTCTCGCACTTACTCTCTGAGGTCACGAAATGTACGCGCTCATGCTGGTCTCAAGTAGAGACAAGGAGAGTGTACTTTCTGTCTATGTTCTGGCGTTGGCGCCTCCAAAGCACTTCTAAAATGTTGGCATAGGTCTACTACTAGTACTGCTACTCCTGTGGTGGGTCCTGATGTCAGTAAGTACTGGTTTAGTGGGCTTTAAATCTTCATCAACAAGTGAAGCCTGTCATTCGATGGTTTTGACTGTTGACTTTGCTGTAGGTTGCCCTGGATGCCCATGGGTGCCATTATTTGGCTCAAGCGTTTGAAAAATATGGAGTCGCTCACCACCGCCAGCAGCGACAGGACTGAAGTCTGGCGCGCCATCTCGCAACAGCGTCGTGACGTGGCGACCGCGAACTGCCCCCCCCCCCCTGCCTGCTAACACTGTCTTGAGGTCAGGTTCTTGAACCGCGACGCTAGCTGATCCAACCTCGAACAGCGGATCGCGGAGGCTGTTAGAAAGCCGTCTACAATTAAAATCTCCAAACAACATCATTAGCGATTCAAACACGATATGACGGTTTTTGACATCCGACAGCCGCTGTTCAACTCTGGTTCTTTACTTCAGGCAAACGCTATAGCAACAAGACTACTCAATCAGGAGCAAGCTCGTGGTTTTGGGTGTGTGTGTGTGCTTCATACAGGGCTGCTCTCACCCTTCTGAGATCCAATGGTCTGTATGCACATGCAATGCCAGTCTTCAGCCAACCACGGTCCCTGCGGCCTGGTGGGGGCTGGCACTTTCCTCACTGGGTTTCAGGCCCCACCTCAGGTGTCCGAAAGCTAGGGGGTCACTAGGCGGTGGGGAGAGAGTGAGGTCGACCCTCGGCGCGTTTCTCTCCTCACTATAATAAATCTGAATGCGCTTGAATCTATCACGATGCGCTAAAAGCCGTGGCTTGGCGGGTTTGCCAACTAACGGGAAAACTCGGGCCCCCTACGTTGCTGCTCCTTTTGTACCCATGTGTTTGTGTGTGCGTATGGGAGGAGAGGGAAGACTGAGAGTCAGGCTGCAATGGCTCCTTTTTAATGTGGCTTTTATGGCGCTCCCGCGCAGATGGGAGCATACCTAGCGAGATGGCTGTGTCAAGTGTGCGCGTGCTGAGTGTTTATCGAGCCAGTCATCTACATCCTCCCTCATCCCCGGTCTTATTGACTTTATCTTTACACCGGATACGGAGGTGGGAGTGGTGAGTGAGTGGGTAGATACTGCGCGAGTCTGCCTAAACTCCTGTTTTTCTCGTGCCAGTTCTCTGCGTTGCTCCCGCTTTCGTGTCGCTTGCCCAGCTTGCCTCTGTGTATGCTGCGGCTTGCTTCAGCGTTTGCTGCGGCTTGCTTCAGCGTTTGCTGCGGCTTGTTGGAGCGCGTGGTGCCCATCGTTGAAATCCACGGGGGAACTGTCGTCGTGTACAAATGCCTTTCAACTGCTCTACTCAAGGCCTGAGAGCGCATAGTTTGCATCGGTAAAACGCGACTGTTTTCTGCGCATTTGAAGTCGGGGTCGCCTACTCAGATTCTCAGGAGATAAAGCTCTTGAAGGGAAACTCTCATCTGAGTCTTTATTTCAGCAGCTCACCACTCTTCTAGTAGACAGGATGGGCTGATCGCCCTTTCGCTGTAGCCGCTTCTTGCATTCTTTGTGTGGGCATCAGTCAGTAAGTGGTTTATGAACGACGGAAAAGACAGTAGTGTCGTCATTCTTATGTGCGTGCGAGTATCACGTGCGGACCAGCATACTCCTGACCCCTTCTCGCATCTTCAGGAATTAGTTGATGGTCTCCTCTCACTGCTATTCTGTTGATTCTTACCGGTGGCTGAAGTGGCCGAACTGGACGAGTAGGCATTTTAAACAGTGGTTTACTAACTGATTTCGGCTTGGTTCGGGAAGTGACAATGGTGAAAGCGTGTTGAGCTTTGTTGACTAAACCCGGATAATCGTTTCCAACATCACCGTGAATATCTGCTGACCCGAAATTCACAAGATACTTGTACGGCATTCTAAATGGATTATAGAGCTCCAGAGCTTAGTTCATGGTAGTAGATGCACGCGTGATATCAAGTCGACAATGCATACGGATCAGGCCATGTTCTTGTTCGCAAGTTCCGCAAAGTTCATCTGTCTGTACCAAGTTGTAAAGTGCACGAAGCCTTTGTGTTGCAAAACACAGCCGAGACGCTGAACACAACATCGGTATTTATTTGCAAGTGTAATGACTGTATCAACCGAAATACCTTACGATTGTGCGCTCATACAGCAACATCGCGGTAGTAATGGTTTCTCCCGTCACCTCCGGAAAACAAGGGCAAAATCGGCTAGAAAACCGGCTCTGACGTGGCCACCTCGACGGAGAAGCGTTCAAATGTTTGCGACACTCGGAAATTCGGTCTGGTCTTTGACGCAGTTGCATCCCGTCCTGCACCCTATTCGTCTGGATTAGTGACCAGAATCTCGAAGGGGTCCTACATGGTTTGGGTGGTGTTTAATTGGCATCCGGCCGCCAACAGACTGATCTCATTACATCAGTAGTATTGCACTGCAAGTCTCAGTATTCAATGTGTCGTTGCGGCTGAATAAAGTCGGTTTATCCATAAAGTTCGGGGAAGCTAAAGCGCTTTCAATTTAAATGGCTAGACAACAGAAGGCATGTCTTGGGATTCATGGCTGTTAACTTGAAGAACTGGACAGTTTTTACTCACTGCCGCCGAATAGACGCAGTAAAGACGATGTTGTCTGGCAGTTTTTTTTACCGTCCTTGAAAACTTTCTATGGACTGGCTGCGATTAATTCATCGGCAAAACGGTTGTCAAGCGCGGACCTCAGCCTACTCAATCCTATTGTACGGTTGGGAATATCGGGGTGTATGTTCGGAAGATAATGGAAGGCGGGATGTGTTTCTCTACCATTGGGAGTCATCCCTTGAGTAAAGTGCACTGAACGTAAATGCCCGTGGGATATCTCAGGTCATCAAATAACTTAGGTGGTTTGAGTACGTTTTTGGTCGTCCGCCCCGTGGCATCGCGTCATCAAAATGAAGATGAACTCTAAACCTGACTCAGCACTTAGTCGTCCCCCCCCCCCCCCCCCAAATAAAGTTTGATGGTCCTTTCATCTGCATATCTGGTCTCAGTTTTTCCAGAAGGGAATTGTTCGAACCCTCTACATCCACTCTAGCATGTAATCATTCTAAGAGAGATACTATCTGCGACACTATGAAGGCTAGCTGCAGCAGTTAGACTCAGATGCATTTAAAGTAGGTGAGCCTATATCTTGCGGTTATTAGGCCAATCTAACCTGCGCTAAATCCAAGGTGTTATTACAAGTGGAGGCTGGTACATGTGGGCTTGGAGCCAACATAGTGTGTGGTCCGTTTCAACGGGCGGTTAGGCTTTGTCGCTATGTTCACGCCCACCTGCGACATCCGCGATTTTAATTGGCTGGAGAACTGCGATGCGTGCGCGCCTGCGTGTGTTTGGTAGAAGTTTATCACAAGGCAGCCTAAAACCCTGGTACCTGGATCTCTGAAGAACACCCGTTGGACACACCTTACCCTTCCAAGACATTCAGATACTGTGTCGGACTAGTCCGTCATTAGCGCACGCGCGATCAATTTTTAGTTAATAGCCAGAATGTTGACCGTTGCACAGGTGCAGAGATCTGTCAGTGACTCGAGGTTGGATTTGTGGGATGCACACGCACTGTCCACCGTGTTTGGTCTTAATAGAGTCAGTATTATTGGAATTTGGCACAAACGCACTGGTCGTCAAAACCGCACGTCCTGTCGACATTGCTACGAACTACTCTTGGGTCGCAGGAATCCCTGGAGGCATTTGAGTTAGATCTTGGAGTTCTCTGCTTTGCCTAGACGACGTCATTGTTGACAGTTTGCTTGGGCAGACGTTTGCAGCCTGTCCTCATGGCATGATCGCTGAACTTTTCACTATTATTTAGATGCTAAATACCTACCGTTTTCAGAATTTGAAGCCCTTGGTTGCCGCTTCGCCTTCAGTGTTTTTTGGTAAAAAAAAGCTTCAATTATCATGGTTAAGTCTTAGCTTGTGGTTTTGCTTAACCGTTCATGTTTCCACCCCCTGTAGAGGTCTGGGCAAAAGAAGCTTATGTAGCCCCACTCCTATACCCCTAGTCCCAGCATTTTGTCCTGCAAAAACGGTGGTCATAGAGTTTTATGGGGTAAGAAAATAGGAATGGCAGAGAAGGAGATTTTTAGAAGTAGGTGTGAAGTGAAAAAAATGCAGTCGAAGTTGCTTCCTGCGGCCGCTGGGAGCAGGTTGTTCCGCATGTAAATTGAAGGCAGGACGGCAAGTTGGACCTCAGGTAAGTTGATGTAGACGACCTAACCACCATTTCTATTTTTCGGCAATTTCAAGAAAACTGCAATTTGATAATCAGGGTTTTCCGCAATACGTTAAACGATAATGCAGATTAAGAAAATCTACAAATATAAATCAACAACACCTCTAAATACAATGAAATAAAAATGCATGCAGCAGTTATCAAAGTATATTCCACTGCGTGTCCTAATTTCCCACCCATTAAGCCCTATAAACGCCGTTTTCGTAGGAAAAAATGCAGGTTCTAGGGATTAATGAGTGGGGCTACATAAGCTGCTGTTGCCGAGGTCTGCCCTCTCGCCAACCCATTTTTACGTCCTTAGTTGAGGAAGATGCCAAGACAATTAAAAGCTGAATGTTGTAGCCTATGGAAGTTCTGACGTGGAAATTCTTGGATGTTGCCGCACAGGCAATGTGTTTGCCTGCAAAGTGACCGTTGAATCCGAGTTCGAATGCTAAGTTATGCAAACGCGGGGTTGAGAAGGACTGGCTGTGTCTAGCTGCCCCTCTGTTGTTCTTTCTGCATTTTTACTGGCCACTGTGCGACTGTGTTCGGACTCTATTTTGAGTCGTTAAACGTAACGGGAGAAGCATATTCTGTAGCGTAGTCTGTGAACCTCCTCTTTTGCCGACTCATGAACGGGATCCAAAATTGCAAAACGTCTGTCCTCACACCCTCAGACCGGTAAAAACGAATCGATATCAAGACTCTGGAGTAAAGATGACAGCCTTTTGTGCGGAACCAAGAAATAATGCCAATACCAATAGTATTATGTTGTTTAGAAATAGCCACTGCTTTACAAAATCGAAGATGCTGAAAACGCCAAAAAATGCAGTAGAATAAGTAGTGGAAGTACATTAAGTCTGTCCATGTACATAGCAGAACAAATTTGAAAAACAGAAATATAACAGCGTTTGAGAATAGTTATTCAGTGCAGTTTGCCCTAGAATATTCCCCAATATCCAGTATAAAATTAAGTATGAATGTTAGCCAACAGTTTGAATATGGGCTTTGGAACGCTTTTATTTTAGTTTTTTTTTCGTCTTGCATTTTTGAGATGCAGTTGACTAAGAATATGACGATTTAGCTTGATTTCGTCGATTATGACGTCATAAGAATATAAGTTTTTGTAAGGTTGCATGTTGGCAGATGCAGTCGTACCAAAAGGATATCCCTTATTCAGTCGCTCTTGGAGATGTCGAAGTCCGTTGAATTTCAGTATCCTTAAAGTGTTGTGGTTTACTTTCTCATTCGACCACCTTCAATGCCACTTTCTTTGCTAGGTCTATCAAAACTGTCAAGGGAAGCTCCATTTTGAGCGCATTTACTGCAGTAGAGAGTCCTTGGTATTATGTTTATGTAAGTGACTCTTTACAGCATATTTTCCGAGTCACCCAAACGCGAAAAAATCGGCGGTACATATGCATTGAATCATTTTTAAAACTTTCCAAGAAGTGTCCTCTTTTGAGGTATTTTGCCGCCAAATTTCTACTTTTCCCCAAGGTAAAGTAACAGAAAAACTGGGAACGCTTGACCGGTTTTTTCCCTCCCTTTAAAAAAGTGTTTGCAACTTTTCTGCTGTAAAGGAAAGAAATACCTCATCTGCGCACCAGAATGGCCGCATAAATTTTGCTAAAACTGTTAATGCTCTTCCCGTTCAGCCGTTTCCAACCTATAAACTAGCAGAAAACAGGCTATACACCTGGTATTTCACCATATTCTCAAAAGTTAACGTGGCTTTTTCATGATGTGTCTTTGCAGAGATCAAAAATGGCCACAATAAACAATACATAGCCTGTGGGCTTTATTACTGTATTTTAGGACGTGATATCACACGGGTTAACAAATCTGACTTTTAACAATCAAATAATTGTTAGATGTTCTAAAAATAACCTGTTTATTCAGACTGATTCGCGCTCATTACGTGGACGAAAACAACCACAAGTTAGAACTGTAGCATGTTTTGTCTGGCTAAATGACCTCCCATCTAAGCAGAAAAACACACTCGGTTGCGCAAACATAGTCTAGGACAGTTATTAACACAAAAAAATTTCCGCATGTATAATGAAACATAGATTTCGCCCGCATTTGTAAATATTTTGACCTATAAAATTACTTATAAACATACTTTGCATGCGAAAATGATTCCTGTCATCATGTTTCGCGTTAAGTCACATACTATATTTAGCAACATTGTGCATGCCGAAGCCGGTTTTTTTTCTTTAGCGATGTTTTAAGGCCTAAGGTTGATCATTAACATTTCTTTCATCACGTCTTATCAGTAAGGTCGCGTGTTTTACAATATACCTGTTCATGGTGGCGGGTTGAGACTTCCGCTATTGCATGTGACATGTCTGAAGATCGGGTTTTGATTGAATCAACACTGTATTAGTCTACTTGACCTTTGGGTTTCGACGAAACCATCACGATATCCCTAAGCTCCCTCAGACCTGCTATTAATCAGTCAGAGAGATTACCAATCCCAACAGGTTCTTCTCCGAGACAGTTTTTTCGTTTACTAAATTTAATTATTAACGATTGTTTAGTTTGCCGGTTGTTCTACGGTGCTTCTGACCCTTGCGTCGGCAGAACTAGATTTCGCATTCAGTCTTGTTTCCGCAGGGTATCTGATACCGTTACCTAGCAAGTCATCCACCGTAGGATATGCACCACGGCTTTGCTTTTTATCCTTATCAGTAGTGAATAAGCTGGCTCGGTTCGTGTTTGTGCTCATTTGTCGGTTGTTTATTTTTGATGCACTGGATGCAAAAACTCTGCCCTTTTGCGGCCGTAGCTCTAGTTTTAAATGCCTAGAGGACAGCTCCCGCGTTGCTGTTCCCCGTTTCGCCTTTCTGCTCTGCATATTGCGTCAATTGCCAGGTCGAGAGTGGGAGAGAGATAGCCCCTCTTTTTCATCTTCGCAAAGTCAATTTTATGTACTCCCATGGAATGTAACCTGTTTGCCGCACATAACGAATGCAAGCGTTTCCATCCGATCTATACCCTTTCCCCTGCTGCCAAGAGCAGAGTAAACGTGCGCTTTTTTGTGTTGCGCTCTGCTCTCCTTGCTTACCGTATTTACGATACCTTCCGCGTATCAATTAGCGTTGCCCTCTGGCTACTCCTAGACCGGTTGCCGAATTATTGAGTTGTTTTTTTAGAGTGGTCGTGTGTTGGCATTGCCTTTACCTCGAGTCGGGTGCGTTCTACATGACCAGTTAAGTAGTAGGCCTATCGGTAGGCTAGCTCCGCTTTTCAAGGACGAGCGCCCCGCGTAATAACCGAAAAGGTGGCATGCTCGTCCCCGGGTGAAGAAGAAATAAAAACAAACAGCAATCAGAAGCCTTCAGATTGAGGGTACCCGAATGTTCGATTCTCCGATTTATAAATGAGAACGGACGATGGGCACCGGAACCGTTTCTTTTCTTGGGCTTTCGGACTTCTAAAGGAGTCGATCATCAGAAACGACAACAGAAGGAAAGGGAATGACTTTTAACATGTCAATAAACACAACAATCAACCTACAGTTTGGTCTGTTTCCGCTGCTAAAAATTCTCTTGACGGCTGCGAAGTTGAACCTGTAACCCGTTTCGAAGGTGTGGGTAGCCGTTGTTAAAAGTTCGTCACCCCTTCTCGTATCTAACTTATGTTTTTGTCTGTGCAGTCCAGACATGCGTTCATTCTAAAGTGTGTGAGTAGATTGTGTCCCCTAAATGGGTTGCGTGGTCGATGCGCTACACCAACGCGGGAGCCGGGCCGGGGCACAGCATGTGCTATTCGGGTTGCGCTCCAGCAACAAATGTAGAGCAAGGGGAGAGGTCTGGCGGTTTCGGCCGCGCCAGCCACCTGCTCCCGATCGCACCTCCGTTCTTGACTATATCTTGACGCCGGACACAGCTGGATGAGGAAAGAAAGTGTGCGCTAGATGCCTCGCAAGTCACCGTGTTTGTCTTCAGCTTGCTGAAGCATGCGTGGACATCGACGTTGAAAACGACGGTCAAACTCTCGATTAGAAGACCAGTTTAGGCACGTGTTGCGATACACTACGCAAGACTGTTCCATTGAGTTTAATTGGTCTCCCATTTTTATTGGTCTGTGTCCAAATCCAATGCCTAGTCCCACAGCAATGTGCCCAGTCATATCGTCAGTTATGTTCCTGTTTGGGTCCTTCGGAAGCGAACGTATAGGTATGAGATGGTCGTTCGACATTAATTGGATGCTCTTGATCTACGCCACCAAAGTTGGACACTCGTTAACGGCGATGTCCTGCATCATGGCGGGCGCAGAATGGAGATTTGCGTGGTATAAAGAGGTATTGAATTCGCGCAGCATCTGCCCTTATTGTGAGCCCTCTTTGCTTGTCCAAAACTAACTCCCCCTTCCCACATCCTCGGCCGTTGCCCTGTTCTTTTTTTTCGGAAGCAGTCTTGTACCTTCCCAAAATAGATGTCTTTATTGCCCTGCTTCGCTCTATTGGGCAAACTGCGTAATTCTTATGTCGGCTGATCTCTGGCAGGCCCCGGGGGCATGTAGCCCGATAATATGTAGCTATGAAGTCGGCCAGGAAGGCCGGGGTTGGACTGTCGGATAGGAAAAACCAACGCGATTGAAAACCCCCTAGTAACCTAAAACTAGCAACATGTGTCCCCTCTTGTAATTTTCCTGTGTTCCGTTGTCAGTATCCATACGGTGATAGTGCAGTCAGCTTTCTCTCTTTGAATTCAGTACACTGTATCAACGAGTTCCCAGGAGCCATAGCACGCACGTCTTGTTTCATGTTTTATTCGGCAATGTGCGCTTACACTTCGTTTGGACTAACTTCCCACTCCCCTTATTGAAATATATTTTACCGAATCGCCCCAGGGCAACAGCAGCTGCCAAACCAGCTTCGGTGCACATGAAGGCTAGTTTTATAGCTGTCAACCTGCCCACGCGGATGTACCGGGCTAACTTCCCTCGCCGTCCCTCCCTCTCTGCCTCCCTACCTTGTGTCCTGTAGTGACTGGCGGCTTAGGCTTGCCCTGCCCCCTTGGGTTTGAACTGTGTACGGCTGCCAAATTGCTGGTTGTCTAAAGTGTTGGAACTGATTTTGGTCATATCATTCACCCACGCATTAGTTGGTTGGTTGGTGGTCCATGTTGGATCAGGGGTTCCCGCCGGAGTCCAAACTGGGTGCAGTTGGGAGGCGGAGAAAAGCCGCGACCTCGGCCGGCTTGAGCCAAAGGTCCTCGGGGGTGAGTTGGGTGCCTGGCCGGGAACTGCAAACGAAGAGGTGATGGCAGTCATGCGACGAGACTCCGTAGTTGTTGTTGTACTAGCTTACTCCCTTAACCTAGTTTGCCAGCAATACATGTTGTAAAATTTTTAAGAAAGATGAAGGGATAGAGATGAAGGAATAAAGAATAAAGAGAAAGGTCTAAAGTGTTTAAGAAAGATGAAGGAAATCGGCGACTTTGTCTGGGCGAAGCCATAGGTCCTCAGGCGTGAGGTCCGTAGGGTTGACTGGGCAGTCGAAGAGATGGCATGTTGTGTGGAAAGGCAAGAGGCAGTCAGGACAGTTGTCTGTGACGTTGTCAAAGTATGAGGTGAGACGGTTTTTGAATGAATTCAGCAGCGTGGAGAAGCCGGAACGCAGCTAGGATAGCCTGGTTCTAGCGTTTCTGGACAGGTTGGTCCTACGTTCTCTGGCCATGACGTCGGAGACCGGCGGAGGAGCGTTGAGGACTCTGTTGGGTTTATAGCTGCTGATGGCTTGCTCGACAGTTTCGGTGTGGATACGCTTAACGAGGTCCGTTATCGGTAGATTAGTGGGGTACACCGAAGTATGTGGGCCGTACGCGTCTATGGTAGACTGCTTCATGCGTCTAGCAGGTGGGGGGCGCGTTAACAGGCGATTGCCCAGATTTTCTCGGTTATGACACTGCGCAATGTAGATTTTTGCCTGCATAATGGAGTGAACCTTCAGAGGCAGGACTTGCGTTTCCTGATGCAGGTGATCTACATTGGTCATGTTAACACAGCCCGTGGCGATGCGGAGAGCAGCGTTCTCAACGCGTTGGACTTTCGCCCAGCTGGTATCGCTTAACAGTGGGGCAAAGATGGCTGATGCATGCTCAGTCGTTGACTTGCCTGTTGCCCGGTATGTCGTGACTAACGTCTCAGTGTCCTGGCCCCATGAAGAACCTGCCAAGGCTTTTAGGATGTTGAGCTTAGCTTTGGCTTTGCTGGCTTGGATGTCAGCATGGCGGTGTAGGGCCAGCGTCGGGTCGAGAGTGAGGCCCAGGAGTTTAGGATACTGGCATAAGGAAATGTCATCGCCCTCAACCTTAATTGGAGGATGGGATTTGTATTCTTTGGGGTCCGGAGTGAACAGAGTTACTGAGGACTTGGTCGCGGATAGTTTCAGTTGCTTATCGTCTAGGTGCCAGACTAAACTGGGGATGTAGTTATTTAAGGCATCGGCAGCCATGCGAAAGTTTGGGTGAGAGGACAGCAGGGTGATGTCATCAGCGTAAGACATTTCGACTTCAGGGGGGGGGATTCGGGAGGTCAGCCATGTAGATGTTGAATAGCGATGGCGAAATGACAGAACCTTGAGGAACTCCTGTCCTAGAGTTGCGGGCTTTAGATAGCGTGCCTGAGAATTCGACTCGCGTTTGTCTGCCACGGAGAGAGCAGTTCAGCCATCTGCAGAGCTCATTCGGTAGAGACGAATCCATGAGGGATGTCATCAAGGTGTCAAGGTTAACCGAGTCAAAAGCTTTATTAAGGTCGGGACAGCAGTCGGGTATAGAAGAGTCCAGCCGGTCTTGGTACTGGCGAAGGAGCATGCTGTGACCGCTGTGAAGCTGCGCCAGGGTACAACGAGTCACCCGTGGGAGATGACGTTCCGAGGTGGCAAACGGAGGTGAATAGCCACCCAGGAGGACCGGGGAATGGTAGCTGGATATTGCGTTTCCAACTGCTCTCTGGTGAAGGCGCTGCTAGCCTGTTCTGATGGCGGAGCCATCAACGGGTAGGTCTGAGAGAGACGAGGTGACAGCTGCCTTGTGGAGACCTCGGATAGACGTCCGAACGTTACGGCTAGGTTCGGGAGGGTTGCAACGATGGTGGTTCGGGTGGCCAGCTTGTGAACAGGTCCACCAGAACTGCCTGCCGAGGAGTTTGTTGTGTGCGGCGACCGGCAGGACAGAAATTCCCGCATGAAGTTGATCGGTGGGCGACATTTTATAGCAGCTCGTGATCGTGCGGAGGGCACCATTCTGTGCTGACTGAAGGCGGCGGAGGCTGGAGGAGCTGATTGTGGGAGACCAGATTGATGCCGCATAGGTGATATGCGGCTTGGCCATTGCATTGAATGTGGTCGTCAGCAACTCTTTCGCGCAGCCCCAGAAAGTGCCCGCGAGAGCCTTAAGGACCTTGGTGCACCTGCTCACTTTGCTTGCAGTCTCTCTGGCATGGTCTGCGAACGCGAAAAGCGGATCAAAACGCGTGCCAAGGAGTTTGGGCTTGCGGACGAGCATTAAGGACGCACTGTTGACGATGATATCCGGGTGGCGATTGAACTCCTTCGGATCCAGCGTGAAAACAGTGACGGACAACTTGGCAGCCGAGATCGACATCCCGCGCTGAGTGAGGTAGTCCACAATGTTAGGCATGAATTCCGAGAGGACCTGTGCAGCCTGATCAATGTTATGGTGCTGGCAGATGATGGTGATTTCATCCGCGTATGATACCACTTTGGCGGGTGCCGGAGGGAGTGGGAGTTCCCGCATGTAAATGTTGAACAGCGTCGTGCTGAACACAGAGCCTTGAGGAACACTGCAGGTCTGCTTACGGGGCTTGGAGAGAGTGCCGCGGAAAAGGACACGATCGTGGCAACCACGAATGTAAGCCGCCAACCATCGGACCAGGCCTGTCGGGACGTTCAGGGAGACCAAGTCCTGCAGGAGTTGATCGTGGCGGACGCAGTCAAAGGCTCGTGACAGGTCATTTGAGACAGCCACGGTCCGCGAAGCGGGCGTCTGTTGATTGAAGCCCTCGAGGATGGCGTCGCTGAGCTCAAAAAGAGCCGTTGTTGTGCCACGACCCGACCTGAAACCATGTTGGTGGTTGGACAGATCCGCTGCAGACGTCAGAATTGGAAGGAGAAGTCGTTCCAAAATTTTCGCCAGTGGACTGAGGAGGGCGATTGGGCGATAAGACGTCACTCGAGACTTTCGTTTTCCTGACGGTGGTGAGGATAGCATCGGCCGAGAAGGAAATGTCCGGAGGCGGGGCCTTATAGAGGAGGCTAAGGAGGGGGCGCTGGCTTTTGGAACTGGGAGCCGAGTGGGGCGAGAACAGCTTGTTCATCTTCGCGGCGATCGTACCGTTGTTGGAGATGAACTTGCCGTCCCCGAAGCTAATAGACTGGTTGGGTGTGTCAGCCCGGGGCTTGGTAAAATTGCGTAGAAGTTTCCAGCTGGCAGCTGCGTTGCCGCGGAAATTACAATCTGCAACTTTTTCACTCCAACGTTCCCGTTTGTCATTGACGGTCTTGGTTATCAAGCCGTTGAGTTCGCCAACACGCGGGTCAGTTGCGTCTCGCGCTCGGATCTCGTCTCGCTCTCGTTCCCATCGGGAGGCTTCGCCTGGTTAGTTTGGGCGGAGTATGGGGATGCGACCGTTCGGTATATGGTGGCCTGCTGCTGCCAGAAGCAAGCGACGAACGGCCCACTCCGCCTTGTGGACACAGGTGGGGGGGGGGCGGTAGCTGATCGGTTCCCGCTTCGCATTCCGCGGTGAACGCTGCCCAGTCAGCTCTGTTGAAGTTGATAAAATTCCCGTTTGGAGCCTTGATACGATCGGCAGAGGTGACCAATTCGAGCACTATAGGGAGGTGATCGCTCCCTAGGCTGATTTCCGTGCTCAGGTGGTGGAGGCTACCAGACTGAGACTGGCAAGGGAGACATCGGGTGAGCTGGGCACACCGTTGGGTGGGAGCTGCGTAGGGCTGTCCTCGTTGAGGACTGCGAAGGGAGCTTGCTCTAGTTCATCCGCTAGGACTTCTCCCCGGGAATCGGCCGCCAAATTGGAGCACAACAGGTCGTGATGTGCGTTGAAGTCACCTAGTACCAAACTGTCACCAGAAGGTAAGAAGGGAGCGATAGAGGCGGTGAAACCTGGAGGACAACTGGACGTTGGAGGGATTGCCAATAGAGGAGAATATACGAGTTCCAGGCAGCAGTTCCGAAGAAGAAAATGCGATCACTGGAACGAGGACTTTATTTGCCTGACGTTTCGGATTCCGTCGGGAATCCTTAGTCATAGGTAATCGTAAACAGGTCTGAGACATGCGCAGAGAAGGGTTCAGACCTGTTTACGATTACCTATGACTAAGGATTCCCGACGGAATCCGAAAAGTCAGGAAAATAAAGTCCTTGTTCCGGGCTAATGCTAAGGGAAATTGATAGTATTTCCGTGGGATCGGCACCAAGCAGAGGTAGCTGGTGATGGGCAATGGATTTGTCCACCAGGAAGGCCAAGCCCACACCTTCGTTGCGGCCGCGGTCGCAAAGGACGATCGTGTAGTCGGAAAAAGACGGGAACTTAGTGGAGTTAGACCACTTTGTCTCTTGGATAGCCGCCACAGTTATGCCGTGCGAGCGCATGAAGGCCAGGAGCTGGTCAAGCTTCTCAAGGAGGCCGTTGGCGTTGAATTGTAAGATCTAAAGACCAGGTGGTGAGGCAAGGTCTGATACCAGAGGATTTGGGTTCAGGACCGGGCGGGCTGGAGGCGTGGAGACCGGAGGGGGCACGGGACAGCTGGGACACGCAAAGGCGGGCGACCACTCGGTAGCTTTGGTGAGGCCACTGCAGCGAAGATGGCACCAACCATTGCAGGAGCCGCAACGTACAGACCAGTCACGGTGGCCCAGGCGGACTCGGCAGAACGAGCAGTACCAGATAGGTCCAGGGTTGATCTCAATACCGGCGGCAAGGAGGAGGAGTCGGAGCAGCGTGGCCGGGAGGGGCTGCTCTGCCATCAAAAACACGGGTTGGGCTGAGAGGGGTTGATCCAACGTAGGGAGCTGGGTGTAGCAGACCTTGGCCGCCGGGAGGGCGGGTGGGAACGCGGTCGAAGAAGCGTCTGTTGTGGTTCCCCCCACGCATTAGTGATTTGACCTGGCGCCGCGTGTGGGAGTGTGGTTCTGGTAAACAATACTATTTGTGTCAGAACACGGCCAATAACAAAAATAACCTACTTTTTGCTAGAGATCGCGTTCTGCTGATTGTTTAGGGGTAAACCGTAAGTGCTGTATTTGTGAGAGGCGGATCACCACACCGGTGAAAGGAACCAAAACCTAAAACTAGGTGTCAGCGTCGGCGTGCAATCAGCTCGTCATCACCGGGCAGTTGCGGTAGTGCACGGGAATAGAACTCCCCCCTCCACGGGTGGTCTGGTGCTAAATCTAAGGAGGGATACCCATGTCCACGTTATAACCTTAACATCAATCCTTACCTCGACTTCATTCTGCACTCAGCTCTAACACTAATCTCTCTGCAATTTAAATTGAAGACATTGTATTACGAAAAAGCTCCTACTACCCTGTCTTGCCACGAATTTTGTCCCGTCTCAACCAAAAGTAATTTAGTTCACTTCAAAAGTTCGTCATCCTTATTATAGGCGGGGCAAACGTAGCTTATGTAGTCCCCCTCATTAATCCCTACAACCTGCATGTTTTCCTACGAAAATGGTGTTTATCGGGTTTTATGGGCGGGAAATTAGGACACGCAGTGGAATATACTTTAATAAATGCTGAATGCAATTTTATTTTACTGTATTTGGAAGTGTTGTTGATTTACATATGAAGATTTTTTTTAATCTGCATTATCATTTAACTTATTGCAGAAAAGCCCGATTATCAAACTGCAGGTTTCTTAAATTTCCCAAAAAAATAAAATGGTGGTTGGGAGGTCGTTTACTTAAACTTACCTGTGGTCCAACTTACCGTTCTGGAGTTAGATTAATATAGTCCGCGGCACGATGCACCGCGCACTCCTTCAATTTACATGCGGAACAAGCTGCTCCCAGCGGCCGCGGGAAGCAACTTCGACTACATTTTTTCACTTAACACTTCTAAAAATTTCATTTTCTGCCTATCCTATTTCCCCACTCCACAAAACTCTAACCACCGCTTTTGCAGGACAACATGCTGAGACTAGGGGTATATGATTGGGGCTACATAAGCTACTTTTGCCCGGGTGGGGATACGGATGACTACGTTCAGCCTTGGGCTCAAGTCCCTCCCCCCGGGTCGGGTATGGCTAACAAATAGGCGATCCAGTCTCTTTTGCTTCTTTCGACAGTACGCCGCGGTTGTGTCTAGGCTAGAAGCTTTTTGCCCTTTGGTCCATTGCTTCTCTACGCAATTTCCATGTTCACCAGAAGACGTCTGTCGTTGTTCCAGGTGTTACATTTTGATGTCTGTGGGACATTTAAATCGCCGCTAGTTGAGGGGAGTGGGTTTTTGTCATGGCGTAACCAATGCTCGTGTCTTATGAGACCCTTTATTGTTTGTACACTTCTCGGCAATGCTGTCTCTATGGTGGATTTCGTCGGTTTGGTGTTTTTATGCAATAGACTTCTCTCATTTTCTACGGCCCATGTTTGCAATGCGGGTGATCGGTGTAGGTATGTTTGTGGGCTATTGTTTACCCCACTCTAGCACCGTCGTTCTGTTTGGAGGGGGGCCGATATCTAGCTACGTGGAAAGGGGGGAGGGGGTGAGGGCAGAGTCCAACTGCGGCTGTACTGCCTTTACGAGCTGAGTCACGGGTGAGGCTACCGTTTGAGCACCTACATTCGCGGTATCGACGTTAGAGTTTCACCACGTAAACCCGGTGACCTAGGCATTTTGCGTCATGGGTTCCGACCATGTTTATCCGCCCTCTGTTTAAGAAGCAACGTCCGGCCGGTGTCTATTTTAAAGGATGCCCTCCCCCATTTTTCTCCTCTGTTTTAGGATGATGCTGATAAGCTGGGTATTTTTCGGCTAGGAGACCAGTGATACCGCGGAGTTCATGGTGTTGCACATGGTTGCTTGTCATTTTTTCGTGTGCATGATAGAAACTTCTGTGTCTGTTGGTCGTAAGCCGGCCTCGGAAAAGCTACCAGGCGACTGGATACTGTATTTTGGTGGTTTCTTGGACAACGTTTCCACACGACAAACTACGAATTTATAAATCTGGATTTTTGAAATTTAAAAAGCGTGCAATTGTCCACGCCCGGCTTCATCTAGGAAATGAAAACTCAATTTCATTTTGTTTGGTAAAAGTATGTAAATACGCGCGTGTGCAGCAGTTTGGCCGACGGATAAGTGTTAGCCTAGAAAGCGGATAAACTAAAGGTTAACCTTGATTTACGCTCACAATGTTAAAATTTTGCTTAATAGTATTTATAAGAAACATATTCCGCATGAAAAGAGAAAATGGCTCTGGTACGGGTTGGAAAAATAAAGGGTTTGATGTGTTATGTTTTCACATTTCGTGAGTTGGCTCAAATGCCTGGTGTTTGTACCAACTACGCGCCAATCAATCCCTCTGTTGATGCTTAACGGTAATACTGCAAGCGAAACCCTTCAACTGTTTAATTTTTTACATTCTGTATCCACTTTTTGTTGTCCATGTAAGCTACTTTATGATCACGCTGTGACAACCACACTTAGTCAAATGTCTTATGTGCCTGTTCTCCTGCCTTACCCACAGGACGTTATTGGCATCGCCATCGTGAACACCTTCCGCAATGAACTGGTTCATCTGATCTCGGAGAACACTGATCTTCGTGCCCAACAACAGAACCTGATCTTCGAGAACTTGAGCCTTCAGTGCTACCAGCGTGCATTCCAAGAACTGCAGGGCTACATTCCCGGTGACCTGTGGGAGCGTTTTAACACGCGAGTGCAGCTGGAGATCCAACAAGTGCTGCAAGCAGCCGTTCTGGATGCGCAGGCTCGAAATGCCCCACCGGTGGTCTCCCAGTTCACCCAGCAGCCGCCGCCTCCACCGCCACAACAATCACGGGCGTCTGCGCAACCGCATGACCAGTTGTCCTCCATTTTGGAGCTTCTGATCAACCTAGGCCAAGTTGGCGGCGGTGCCCAGGCCCCATCGGCGGCATCCGCCCTGGGTCTCCTACAGACTCGCTCGCAGTCGCCCCTGCAGCAACAACAACAGGCGCCACAGCAGCCGCAACAACAGCATCCGACCACGCCTATCGCTCAGGTCCTGTCGGGCAGTTCTCTTGCATCCTCCGTCCTACCTCCGGCAACTTCATGTTCCCAACCAACTCAGGTTCACCTGCTCAGCAGTGCACCGTCATTGCCACAAGTACCAGAACAGCAGCCCTACCCCCAGTCTCCAAGTGCTGTTGCGGCGGCGTCCGCCGCTCAGATCCAATTGCCCATCTCCTCTGCCGAGTTCATCAACCCATCTCTTCCGACCACCTCATCTCCTGTTCATAATCAGTTCATCGACCCTGTGGCCCTGCTGACCCCCACGGGCACCCTTCCAAACCCTGTATCGACGGCACCAGCGCCACCGGCTGAGAAATGAGCAGCAGCAGCAAACTCGCAATCCTCTCACTTGCCGGACGAGAAGCAGGCTCCGCAACACAAAAGAAAACTCGTGTACACACACTTATTTGGATCCCCGCTCTCGATTTTTTCACCGCACCGCGCCATCTGGTTGCTGTCGCTCTCTCTGTCTGTCTCTAGCGCTTGCTTAACCGAGGCTCGGCGAATTCGGTATTTTACCTGTAATGGCTAAGATGTTGTTTGCTGTCATCGCGCGCTCTCTCTATCTCTCTAGAAGCTGTGCTTTTTGCTTTCCGGTGTGACTCAAATCAACTAATTACGTCTTTCATCGATAAAAACAAACAGAACCTGACGGTGGTGTTTGGTCCCCTCATCTCCCTTCATCCATCGCCTGCAGTTGGCCACGCGCACCGCAGTGCTTTGGCTGCAATGCGTGTGTGTGTGTGTGTGTGTTTTCCTCTTCGCGTCTCCACACCCCCTCTACTATTACTGCATTTCAGTGCATCTGCTCCCCACCTTCCCGCCCACTGCATTCGTCGTCCGTCAAGGTTGTGGTGTGAGCCCGGTCCTCCCGCCGCGGTGGTGGCGACCTAGGTATCGTTGCGTTACTCGCCGTCGCCTGTGCGGGGGGGGGGTGCCGCGGGGCCAGCTCCCTTCTTTGCATTTGAGCGCTCTCGCTGCCAATGTCTGTGTGTGTGTGTCCATGTAAATGCTAGGCTTTCTGCTACCCAGTATCTTCCCGGCCCCCCTCCTCGAAATGTCCTTTGAGGTCTACTGTCCAGCTACGGCCAGAGAGAGAGAGACACCAAGGGATAAAACATTCCGTGTAAATTGCGCAGAACTGTCCCCCCCCCATACACACCCACCTCGATTTCACTCGCGGCGGCGAAAACCCTCCTCTCCCCATCTACCTTTCGGCCAGATCTCAGTCCCTCTCCCGCCCCGTCCCGCGAGTGCCGGCTCTGGCTCAGTTGTGGTCGGACCAAAGCGAAATTCTTCCCCCTCCACTTCCTCTCTTCCCATCCGAAACGCTTAGCCTTTCCTGCCCCATCCCTCTGTCAGTTAATTTCCTTCATTTGTCCATATACATATATACACACGCGTCTACATATTCCAGAAGTTGTATTGGTTGAAACTAAACGACTACTTTGAGGAAATTGGGGCAACACCCGCGTCTTGAGTCTTTGTGGGTTTACTGGTCATTGTTATGTCTGCCGGGAGGGGGGAGGGGATGCTCAACTCGGTACAGCTCGTGACAGCTTACGGATTGGGTTCGTGTCGATTAATTAACTAGGACGTGCTTAGGTGTTCATCGTAAGGTGGTTCACAGTGGCATACGTCGGCGTGCAAAGGGTGAATAAGGTCGACGCTGCACAGGTTAGGCGTCAGTTATTGCTGCGCCTCCGGGGTGGTAGTGGATCGCGTCCTTTTTGGCAGGATGTCGCTTCAATTTCGACCCCGTAACCGAGAAAACAAGTGTCAAATTTGGAGATCGGTGGTGTAAATTTCACAAGGAGAAAGGTTCACTAACACAGACTTCGTAGACTGCTGAACTTTTTGGACCGTTCACCAGCGTTAACGTGCCGCCGGGGGAAAAAACATACTAAGCCTATCACCCCCTGCAGAGGCTCAATTACACTTAATTGAGGTTATGACTCCTAGCGCAGGCAGCTACCAAGCTCACGAAGAGACTGAAGCAGTGAAGAAATAATCAATAAAAAATCGATCAGGCCATGGCTGACTAGTTCGTCACACCAGTTGCACTTTGCTCAATTTGGCGCATTTACTGCTTTGGCAGTGGTGCGCCGATTATACGTGTAGGGGTCCACGTCGTGCTTAGAACACTACAATCATCAGGCCAAATCCCAATTTTTAGATGATAGGTAGGAGGCACCTGTGAGAAAGATTTATTCTAAAAAAACTACCGGTTGCTGTCTCGGGCGACAGTGGCCACTGACGAAGCCAAGGCCGATTCTGACTGCGTCCAGCCGGACCTGTAAGGGAATGAGACAGTGGTGGCAGTTGCTTAAGCAGAGTTTCGGAGCAGGTTCATGAGTTCTCCAACTGGTGCGTGAGACATTATTCGAAAGGGTTCGTGTCTGGTGGAGTAGGCTGTCTCAGCCGAAGATGGGACAATGGAGAGTATTCAAGTGGCGCTTGGGCAGGCAGGACTACCGTGACGCACGTGCGTGTGTGTGTTTGAGCGGCAGTCGGTCAAGTGTCTGCAGGTCAGTGCGTCTGAAATAGCTAATGACCTAGAGGCAGTTTGCCTTGAACAATAGAACAGTCTACTCCAGTCGTCCGGTTACGTCAGACTGAATGGCCCCTTCTGCCTGTGGCCTTTATGGTACGCTCACGCATTGCAGATTCGTGCCGCCGTCTGGCACATTATACGGGGTGTGTGTTTTTTTTGCCATCGATTTTGATGAGGTTCACCATGTGCTCGAGAACAGGGACAGTGATTGGAGACGAAGACGAGATTATGGTGGAATAGACGTGCAACTGTCTACCTCACTCTAACCATCCTCTGTTTTAACCGAAGTTGAGCTGACCGAGCAGGATTTAGGCGGCAGCCGCTTTCTCCAGATGCAGCTAGAAACAATGCCTAACTTAGTCTTTACTGACAGTAGACTTTGCGCGAGTACTACTGCACTGTCTAACTTCACTCACCTATAGTAGGTCGATAACTAGAATCTAGGAAGCCAGGGCTGGTACTGCTACCACCGCTATTTCTAATTCAAATAACTGGGGTGTAGCTGCGTGATAGTGTTTTCTGGTACTACTGCTGACTGCATTGTTAGTCAGAAGTGACGCTGATTAAAGTCAGCACTGGGCTCATATCTCCCAATCTCAACAAGGAATATGGTAGTGCTGTTGCTAGCACTGACGCTACCATTTTTCAGAGGTGACGCTGACTAAGCCAGCGCTAGGGTTCATACCCCTTTGATCTCAACAAGGAGTGTGAATCTGGGTTTAACTTATTTCGAGTAAGTAGATGTTTGAGGCCCTGAGCGCAGCAGCGCTTGCATTGGTTTCCGCATTCTTAACTCTATCTATGGAGCTGTTTACGTTTTTAATAGGTTTGGAAAGTACTGCTGCTATAGCTACGTACCTATACTAAACTGCTGATTACAGTAATCATGTTTACTAAGGCCAGTAAATAGTAAACTCTAGTACGGCCTGTGTGTGCTTTTTTAGGAAGTCGCACTCACTATGCACTCCAAATCTGTGTGAGGTAATAGTGATTAGCATTTGGATAATGATAGAACGTTTGTACATAATGCACAAGTCGTGCAGTTTGCCGTCTAAAGACTACACTTGGACCTACTTCAGTATTTATCTGTAACTTGGACTTAACAAAAGTATGAACCTTGAATTATACTATGTCTAGTAAGTAAATGTTTGAAACACGGAGCTTAGCAGGGCTTCCCTTGGTTTTCGCCCACTCAGCTCTGCCCACGAGACTGCGGCAGTTTCCAATCAGTTTGGACTACGAGGGCTAGAATACTGCCGCCAGCAGTAATGTACCTTTATTACGGGTGTTAACTCTAGTGAGCATTTCTCCTAAGACCAACAAATAGTGTGCTGTAATACGACCTGTGTGCGCTTTTAGGAAGCTGGCACCCAGTATCTAGTATAAAATAAATAATAATAAGACTTTGGGTTTAAAGCACGCTATTTAAATGGTGGCTTAAGTTTTTTTGCCATGACTTGATGTCGCAAATTAGTACCGTTAGCTGTCTATAGACTAACTGCAGGCATGTTGCAGTATCTGCCTTGCTATGTACAACGCATAGTCAAAGTTTCCTGTCGTTGTTCTCGATTTCTGGGAACAGCCAATCACAGATGCCGCGAAGCTGGCCCCTGGCTCGGCAACGAATGGCAGGCCTGCATGTGTAGGTGACGCAGTCTCTCTGGCCAAAAAGCCTTCAAGGCTGACCCAGACAATGACCGTCCACACTAGCCACTGAGATGCCTGCGGCCCAGCCGGTACTTAGGACTCAGCTAGCCTCCTGGCTGGTCGTGCGCTCCGAAGTCAAACGTCTTCCTGCTTATTCGCCATTCCTCTGTATACAGAATAAACTGTTCCTACTATTTTGGCCTCAACCGACTTCTTCTCGCCTAAGGAGCCATGGTCTGAAGATCGCAGTTGCCAGGGCTTAACTCACTTAACCCCCTGCGATATATCTGTCTTGCGATGTACAACGCATTGTCGCAGGGTGCCGTCTTTTCTCACATTGAAGGTCTGCACCGCCGCCGTCTGTGCATGTTTGTTAAATTATGCGGGTACCAGGTCTTACGTGGAACGCATACACGAGCTGCCGCCACTGCGTCTTTTCCGTAACTGCCCTCGAGCTATACCTGCGGTTGTCCTGACGGGGTCTTGCCACGGGATTCTAATAGGGGAGAAAGGCGAGAGGTTGCGATGATAATGCCGTGCAAATATGGAGTATTATAAAAACTGCTTCACGCATAAGCCGCCGGTGCTGCGCCTACGCTGCTGACGTCGTCGATCGTGACGTTCAAACTGTCACTTGTGGGTAGTCAAATCTATTGCCGCATGTAAGGCGTTTCCGGTATCAGATAAGATGCGTTTCCAAGCATGCCGGGAACCTCAAGGTAAGTCCTCCCAGGTAAGTTGGATACTGTTTTGCTAAACTTGCCTGCTAATCACCTACCCTATTTTACTGTATCATGACGTCTTCGGTACTGGCATTACTATCCATGATAACTAGTACTAGCTTCAATAGTATTAGAATATCATTGCCATCAGAAGTACCTATCACAGGGATTAAGTGAGTTAAACCCAGGCAACTGTGATCTTCAGACCATGGTTACTTAGTAGAGGAGAATTCGGTAAAGGCCTGAGTAGAAGGAAGAGTATATTGTGTACACAAAGAAACGGAGAAAATGTGGACAGAGATTTGACTTGGAGAACTTACGACCAGCAGGAGAGCCTGTCGCGGTCAAAATGCCAGTTTGAGAGCAGTCAGGCCAGTAGACAGAGAGAGAGCGTTCCTTGGCTAGGTCGGCCTGTGATTGGTTGGACAGCGTGTGGGTGGACATCGAAGTTTGCGGTCCACGTCACGCGCGCCAGTAAGTCTGGCGGCCGCCACGACCTTGATTTCTAGACGGATTGATGCCATGACAGGAAGGCCAAGCATCTTGCAGACAATGACCACTACATACCTTAATATTAGCTTTCAGGCAATGTCGGTCTTGCCATTCACTATTTGTTATCGTTAGTAATATTTCTATTTGTCTTGTTGTTAAGGTCACTGATAGTACAAATCGCAGTCATAACCACAACAGTCTCACGCCAGCCTAGCTTTTGACATCAACACAAGCCCCTCCACAAAAGCTTTAAGTACTCCCTAAAGGTCTTCCGCCGAAGCATCAACTGTGTTCTCGTTCTTTCTCTCTCTTTCTTCCGCTCTCATCTTCTTCTTATTCTTCTTCATCTTCTTCTTCTCTTTTGCAACCTGCTTTATACTCTTCATCTCCAGCTTGTTTTCTTTTTAACACTGCCAACTGACGCACTTACCAGACACACCATCAGCCCAGTGTGTGTTGTGTGCAAAGTGGCTAAGAGGTAACACTGGGATTCAGGCAGGCTGCTCCTTCTAATCTCCTGGTGTGTGTTTCAAAGGGTCAGGTTGTGCTGTGGTGCGCGCAGACGGATCCACTGGCATCGTCAGTCAATGCGCCCATCCCGCCTCAGATGACTGATCATCTAGCCAGTGGCCTGTTGCTGGCGGTGGGAGAGAGAGTGAGGTCGATCTTCAGTGCATTAATTTCCTGCCTAACCAAAGCAGATGCGCTTGAAGCTATCACGATGTGCTAAGAGCCGTGGCTTGAAGGGTTTGCCAACTGGCGGGACAACTCGGACCCCGTAGCCACTCCAGTGTGCGTTTTGTTGTGTGGAGGGGCTGACTGGCGGACTGAGAGTCAGGCTGAAATGGCGCCTTCTTAATGTGGTCCCTATGGCACTCCCACGTAACTGGGATCCGAGCCAGGTGTGGCGGTACACCTAGGGGCAGCTTCGGTCGCGCCAGCCACCTGCGCCCAATCCCAACTTCGATCTTCTCGACAATGCCTTGACACTGAGCACAGGTAGGTTGGGGTGGAAAGAGAGTGCGATAGATGCAGCGCAAGTTCACTATCACTTTAAGTTAACTCACACGCCAGTCACCGTCCCTACATCACCTTATTTCCTTGCTACTTCTTCTTCCTTTGCACAAACGTCTCTGCAATGCGCTCCTCCACCTTGTTTTCCTTGTTAGCACTGCCAACTGACGTACTTACCAGGCACACAATCAGCCCAGTGTGTGTCGTTCGCGAAGTGGTTAATGAGTAACACGGGGAGTCATGCAGGTGTCTCCTTCTAATCTCCTGTTTGTGTGTATAAGGGTCAGGTCGCGCTGTGGCGCTCACAGACGGGTCCACTGGCACTGTCAACCAATGCACCCCTTCCACCCTAGATGCCCTTCAGAACTTCAGCACAGGAGAGGACTTGAAGAAACCGTTGGTACAAGAAGTGATGAATTTCCTAGAGAGGGCCGTAACATGAAGGATTGTGGAAATCACGTGAATTCCTAGACACGTGGTTATCCCTGGGAACGAAGAAGCAGACGCTGAAGCATCAGCGGCCAGGGCTAAACCAGACGTTAAACCGACTTTCTTTGTGGCAACGATGAAAGCAGTCAGACGAATCACCCGCCGGCCACAAATGACACATGAACGCGGCCGAAGAACGTATAGGGCCCCCAATAACTGGGATGAAGAAAAGAAATGACCCGGCTAGATAGGACGACTCTAGTGAGATTTAGGACCAGACACTGCCCAAAGCTAAATTACATCAGGAGGCGATACAAGCTGACTGATGATTTCATATGTGCAGCCTGTGGAGAGGAAGAGACCAACGAACACCTGATGGAATGCGCAGCTGAGATGGTCGCCAGAGTTCGGGAGTTTGGTATCGACTACAGACTGAGAGCGCCGATTGAACTGACCGTCCGAAGACTCTCTGCCACAGTCCGGTATCTGAAGAAGATCCGGAAGTCTTGGTTCTAAAGCCACTCACCATGCAATTTATCCTGCAACAACAATAACACCTACCACCTCAAGTGGCTGATCAGCTAGGCAGTGGCCTGTTGCTGACGATGGAGGGAAAGAGAGTGAAGACAACCATCAGCGCAGTTTTTTCCTCACTAGAAACAATTTGATGCGCATGAATTTAATACGGTGTGCTAAAAAGTCGAGGCTTGGAAAGATGCCAACTGACGGGATAATTCAGACACCGCAGTCAGCCCAGTGCGTCTTGTTCTGTGGAGTGGCTTACTGCGGGCTGCAACGGCTCCTTCTTAATGTGGCCTTTGTGGGGCACCCACGTGGGAGACTACCTAGCAAGATGGGGTTGTTGTTGCACCTGTTGGAGTGTGTTGCACTATTGTGGAGGGCGTGCCAAGGATGGCAACCCAATGACTGAGGAGACGTTTGACGAACGTGAAAGCCTCAACATTGGGCAGTGGGATAGCCCCCGGCCGCCGGGTCAATCGATCCACACGGGTGAGCAGGTAGGAACAGCCATTGAACAGAGGAAATGGGCTAAGTTGTCGAGATGAATGTGACTGAAACTTGCACCAGGGCTGGAGAAAGTGTCAATGGGTGCCTTGTTGTGCCTTTGGACCTTACTCCGTTGGCAGGCGAGGCAAGTCTGAGTCCAAGTTTTCGGGTCCTTATGCATCCTAGCCCAGACAAGGCGGCAGGAAACTTGCTTGTCGGTGGTGTTGTTGTGGCGCGTGTTAGAGTCTGTTAGGCGCACACTGCCTACGTCCTTCCCCACCTTAGGTCTTTTCGACCTTTGTTTTGACATCGGGTTCAGGTTTGAGAGTGGTCAGAGAGTGGGGTTGATCTGGCGAGTCTAGCTTTACTATTATCGCAGAGGGTTAAGTGAGTTAAGCCCTGGCAACTGCGCTCTTCAGGCCCTTAAGAAGTGAGAGAAGTCATGGGAAAGCCAGAGTGATAGGAATAGCGTATTCTGCACAGACGGAAAGGAGCATAGTTAGGGCGAACTCTTGTCTACCGGAGCGCACGTCTAGCCGCGAGGCGGGTTAGGTCCGGAGTTATGTCTAGCGGCAGTCACGGCCTTGAGGTCTGTCCAGACGGAGTGAGTTCACGTCACTGTAGGTTTGGAACAAAACGGGGGAGGCACGGTGCGTGTATTCGCTAGCAGTGAAGGTCACGCGTCCGTTTGCACACGGCCCGAGACAAGCGGGAAAAACTGCCCTCGCGCGAGGCCCTATGCTCTGAGTGACCTCGTCTGTGGCTCAAGAGTTAGAGGGGCGTCGGGTGGCAGCGGCCACTACACTTTCATCAAGCTATAGTCACCGCGTCTGCCTTCAGCTTGCTGAAGTTCGTGGTGGACATCATCAAAAGCGATGGTTGAAATGTCGTGTGTGTGTGTGTGTGTGTGTACGTGTATGTTTAACTCCTGATCAAACGTAGGCTGTGACAAAGTGATACGTGCTGGAGTGTGACACGGAAGTCCACGCTGTATGATCGGCGACCCGGGCTGCCCTCCTTATCATCTTGTTCTAAAATCCTGGCGAAGTGCGAGCGGTGACCAGGGGGGAGGGGTAGGATGGGATCCGTTCCGCGATTCCATCCCTTTGCTATCGTGTGAAAACCCTAGTCAGGTGTTTGCTGTTGACGCAGGAGCACGGTGGCACGCGTAGGTGCAGGCTTACGTTGCGCCTGCCCCCTCCACCTGATCCCCGCCCGATTAGGGCACTACGGACTAGAAGACTGTATTATCTGTGCCCAATCCCGCCTGCGGTCCCCTTGACTACGCCTTGACACCGGACACAAGTGTGCGAGGGAAGAGAGTGTGTGTTAGATCCTGCGCAAGTCTAACATCGGTTTAAACTAGCTCACACGCAAATCGCCATGTTTTCCTTCAGCCTGCTGGAACACGTAGTGGGTATCATCAGATTCGACGGTCGATCTGTCGGTTGAGAAAATCCGACGTGGACAGTCTTCACAAAATGTAGCTCTGTGTCTCTACGGTTTGCCTAGACCATTTTTTCAGTGCAGATTTTAACTCTAGTCTGTGAGGAACCAGATCAGAAAATGTTTCTCGTAACGCTAACATAGTTTAAGGTGCATTACCTAACCCATAGCATCTAACTTGCGTTGGCATTTCTACACCACCAAATGTGAGTGCCAGGTGATGGTTAACAGCAGTTGTGTACAGTTAAAACCGTTGCACTCCTGATCCAAATCTTACGCTTAAAAAAAGCATCAGGGTTATTTCGGTTTTGAGTTAATATATCTAAATGATACCTGGTCCGAAAGACAGGCTTAAATGGTTTCTTATTCATGTGATCTCTTTTCTATTCTGACGCATGTGAAATCAGAGCCGCCCAGTCCCTTTCAAATGAAATCTTGACGTGTGTTTTGGGGGGAGGGGGTGGGGTAGATCATGTATGTGACACACGCAGAAGAGCTAACCAGCTCTGTCAACCAGTGCTTTCATTTCCGCATCTGACACCTAACCGACTCGGTCCACTAAGTGTGTGGGTTTGTGTGGGATGGCCTACTGGTGCGGTGCGAGTCAGGCTGCAATGGCTTTCTTTTATTTTGGCTTTTATATCACTCCCACACAGTGAGATCCGAGTTCATATGGGGGGCACACTGAGGGGTGGGTTACCGCCACACCAGCCATCTCCGCCACCTCTTGTATCAGGTCCTCTTCGCCTGGTTGTTTCGTCTTCTTGATTTCGCTGACGAAGAAGAGTTTTATTGTCCTGATGTTTCGGGTTCCGTCGGGAATCCTTAGTCATAGGTAATCGTGAACAAGTCTGAGTCATGCGCAGACCCCTTATCAGGTGCCCAAAGACTGCCAGCAAACAGATGCGTGTTGGCGCAGGCCCCGAGCTTGCTGCGCATCGGGGCCTCAGAGCACCAACCTTGTTTCTGTATAGAATACACAACTGCTACTGGTCTCTCCCCCCCTCCTCCACTATGGAACTCGACCTGACAGTTGAAGTGCTTTGAGCACAACAACGTGTATACCACCTCCTCTGTGCCCCCATGCGATGGGGCCTGCAGTGGGCATCATCTAAGACGATGGTCGGACTGTTACATCTGGCATAATCTACTAAGGGAGGTTCAGAAGCACCTTAGCGTATTTCTATGAGACCAGCTTTTGGGATTGCACGACGGCTGTGCAAAGCCAGCATGCGCAGTTTTGTCATGAAGATGAAGGACTGATTAACCACTAATGCGCGCTTCGGCGCAGGTAACGATATTCCGTGCCAAACCTATCCTTGTAATAACGTAGGTCTGACAGAGCGCAAACTATGATAGCGTAAACACGACCTGATTGCGCAACGGGATGAATAATTACTTCAGATGGCTGCTCGCATCTTTCACATAATTCATGAGTTCCGCTTTGCGGCCGTCGAGCAAATTGCCTAACTTCAGATTTAGCAGAGCTCTGGGCAACGGGAATATTGGTCTAGCTCGCCTCCTCCTTTCTTTCGGACTTACAAAGGTGACTATTTGAGCCCCAGGCACGCGTCGTTCTGAGAAAGGAGCGTGAGGATGCCCATTAATCAGAATCAATAGCTCATTCGTATGTACTTTCGATCCCAGGCAAGTGTCAGTCCCCCGACACAAGACATTTGACCATCGTAAACGACGACACTAGTCACGTGTCCAAAAAGTGCATACGAGACCAGAGACTCTTGCCTGAACCAGTGTTTAGTGAGGCAGACTTGCGCGGCATTTCTCTCACTCCCTCATCCACCCTGCTCCAATGGCAAGGACAAGTCAATACGACCGAAGGAGGGCGTGGGCTCAGCGGTTAATAAATCTTACTTACATTATATGTGCACCTGCCGACATGCGCTTTTTATCCGCCATATGGTCGATGGAAAGACAAATTGTGTGATCAACCACATGAAATTTTAACCAAAATTATGAAACGCGCTTTTGTTCAAGAATTATTATCGCAGTGGCATAAGTTAATATGGAGGACCCTGGCCACTGCGACCTTCAGGTCTGGTTGCGTGTTGGAAGAGAAGAAGTAGGACGCCAGGTGGGAAGAATGGTATATTCTGTATGAAACTATCGAGGAATAGATTGCAGTAAGTTGGAATCTGGACAGGCGCACATCCGCAGCAAGGCAGGCTGACGTCCGAAGTGTGCCAGTGTGAAAGTCGTCACTGTGAGGTCCTGTGTGAGTCAGCCTCGAAGGCGATTGGCCAGACCGGAGTGCATTCGGCAGGCACTGACGCTTACGTGCCAACAGTGGTGAGGGGCCCAGTGTCAAGTAAGATTCACGAAGGCTGGAGGCGGGATTATCACGGGGGGTTAAGTAAGTTAAACTCTAGCAACTATGATCTTCAGACCACGGTTACTTAGTAGAGGAGAAGTCAGTAGAAGCTAGAGTAGTAGGAACAGCATATGGTGTACACAGAAGAACGAAGAAAAGATGAAGAAATTTGACTCTGGACACATGACCAGTTAGGAGGGCCAGCCGGGTCCAAGTGCTTGTTTGAAAGCCGTCAGAACAATAGGCAGAGAAAGCAGTTCACGCGTGCAGGCTTGCTATTCGTCGCCGTATCAGGACGCAGGTTTGCGAATACTGTGATTGGCTGTTCACAGACATCGAGAACCGCAGTTGTGAGATTCTAGCGGAGTTCACTTCGATGCGAGCTGGTCACTTCAGGTTACTTTAATGGGGTAGAGCCTTGTCGCTGCCAGCTTCAAATCCGGTTCTGAAAGGGTAAAAGAAGAAGTGGGATACCTGGTGGAAGGAACAGTGTATTCTGTATGAAACTGTCAAGGTATAGATTGAAGTAAGTTGGAAACTGGACAGGCGCATATCCGCAGCCAGAAAGCCCGGCGTCCGAAGTGTGCGAGTGCGGAAGTCGTCACTGTGAGGTCCTGTGTGAGTCAGCCTCGAAGGCGATTGGCCAGACTGGATTTGGAGCGGTAGACACTGGGGTGTACGTACTAGTAGCCCCGAGAAGTGAGAGGGTGAACGTGACATTCCGAGTTGGGCCATTATATGATTACTCAAGTGCGGTTGGAGTATAGACTAATGTGCAGCACAATCAGCGATGCCAAAATGTTAGCTTTGGGATGCTCTTATTTTCGCCCATACATAAAAATCTAACTCCATGAAGATGAGGTCTAAAGTAGCATATTTTTTCCATTAATTTTCGATGCACAGACGAAGTACATTATTCTTAATGAAAAACGTTATCAAAGGTATTCTCTATCACACTCATTTCGTAGAAAAGAACGTCTTCTTCGAATATGCTACTGAAAAAGGAAGAAGTATTATCGAGTACCGCATCATTTTTTATTATTCTGAGCTTTCGGGCTCATGCGGGAGTTCATCGTCAGAGAGGAAAGCGTACACGTAAAGCACGCAACATTTATAGGGGGTAAGAACCAATCAATCGTCATACGAGGGGAGGGGAGGGAAGGGAGTGGGAATTCGTTAACCCGCAGTGTCGGCCGTACGAATATGCCTGCGGAGAGCGATGTATGCCGGCGCCAGATCGATCGATCGATTGACTGAATTCTCATCCGAGGCCTAGGTTTCAATCAATTCTCGGCCTGTCTTGCTGCCGGCGTGGGCGATTTCCTTCGCAGCTGCAAAGTTAAACTCATGACTCGTCTCGTAGGCGTGGGCCGCCACATGCGACAATGCGTCATCCCGTCTAACCGCCAGCTTATGCTCGTGTGTGCGCGAACCGAGGATGCGTTCAGTTGGCCCAAGGACAGCTTAAGGATGGGATGCGATACACTACCCCAGATTGTTCATTGGGGTTCTTGCCCCCTACAATTGTACGCTTTTATCTCTGACGATGGACTCCCACAAGAGCCCGAAAGCTCAGGATAATAAACAAATTGGTCCGGTTCTTTACAAGCCTTCTTCGTTATCCATGCAAATACCTGAAACGCGAACCTTCTTCTTCATTGGTGAATATTCTACTCAAAGGATGGATTAGCTTAGGTTCTATAAATGTTTCCAATAGTGAATTTTTCTAAGTCTGTGCAGTGTTTATCTGCACATCGGAGTATCTTTGCTTATGTTACTTATGCTTAAGAAGTATGCTGCTTAGTCTGCATCGACTGCAGAATATTCTGAGCAACATACTACTTAAGTAATCACGGCTGTCAAGCATTGTTTATGCAGACAAAAAGTCGGAAATAAGCTGAATAGTTATTTGAATTGCAATCCCGCGTAAGTAATCCTTTGTAGTCGAATTTTGTTTCATATTTCATAAGCTAGATCGCTGTAACAATGATGTATATTGTTATGCAGGGCGGTGCCAGGTATGTTTATGTCGTGCCGTGAGCGCTGAGAGTAGATGTTTGTGTGGCCTTGGGGTGTGCATATTCAGGTTGGGCGTGGTGGTGTTATGGGATCGGGTGGGGCCACCATACAGAGTACAACTTCGAGGAGCTGCAGTTGAGGGCCACGTGCCAGGATAGGATGAGGTACGAATACCCACCGGGTTTAAGTACTTATCCATGGAACTACTCGGAACGCAAACGTTGTCATTCATTCGTGGTTTACTTACTTGTTTGTTAAGCAAAGATGTCGTTCGACTTACAAGTACTTACTGCAATCGTAACCTTTGTTGGTGTATTGTCTTACACCCGCTATTGGCGTGTTTTGCCGAACTGGAGACGTGGCATAGTAGCAATCTGCCCCTCGCCCCCCCCCCACCCTTCTGCAACAATATCTACACCGATTCCCTTGTGGGAGTCCGCACGTCCAGCGCCACTGCGCTGACTCATGTTGTCTTTGATCGACAAGCCTTACACCTTGCCTTGCCCGCGCTTGTCCTTTCTAACGCTTGCTGTCGACTTGCCGCGCCTACACTCTAAGCTAATCGATAACCGCGCTTTACTTTATTGGCTGCAGACGTCTGAGCATTCATCCCGTAGTTTAGGCCTAAAAACAAACACAACTTCATGGACACGCCTGGCGTGCAGACGTAGCTGGCAACTAGCGTTCATTTTCCCGAAGTAAGGCTGTTCCTATTTATTTCATCTTCCCTGACTTGTGATTTGGGGAACCTTCGGTTGTTGACAACAACAACTGTTGACACCCCGACTCCGCCACTAACGCACTATAAGCATGTCTTCTTATGCTGTCACGCGTGGGTTTGAACGCTGATGAGCACGACTTCCTAGGTGCACTGACCTAGCCTGAATTATAAGAGTGACACAGACACCAGTAGCGTAGATGCTCACAAAGAGTCCCCCCATCAGTTCAAGCGTATCCATTGGAAGGCTGTGTATACCACGTGGTTTTTTCTATGATTTTTTTAAAGACTGGGGTGGAAAATTACGTAATCATTTGCATAATTTATACAGTCGTGAAACCTAGGGCATTTCCCCTTAGTTCAAAAGGACAGGAAATGTGACCTACACTCTGCAAACCAGGAGGCAGTCCACGTACAAAAATAGGCCTCAGTTATATCTCAAAAATGTCCTTATATACGCGCCGACAGAGGAGAAAATATGAGCAGATGATTGCGCTCTTCACATAAAATATGAGAACTAAACGGAGGACAGTGCTACTCCACTGACTCAGTAAGTAAAACACCCGACAGTTCGGCCGTCGGTTTCGATAAGATCCACCGTGTGCTCCACAGCAAGGTGGCACGGGATTGTAATTTGCGCTAGATTATACTGAGAGTAGCCTTGCGCCGCATCTACCGCACTCGCTGTTCCACTCTCCCACCTGGGCCCGGTGTCAAGACAAAGCCATAAAGATCGGTGATGGGAGCAGGTGCATGTGGTTGGCGCAGCCAGAGTCGCCCCTAAGCGAGCCGTCACACCTGGCTCACGTCCCAGCTGAGTTGGAGTGCCAGGAAGGTCAATTGAACGTGAATTTTTGCAAAGGCTGGCCATGACTCAGAGAGCTCATAACTATAGAGGCGAGCATGTAAAAGCCTTTATTATGGCACAAGAAATCAACCATGAAGCCTATGATTCGACGAAAAAGTCATGGACTGGATTGACTCCTTTCTAAATAAGTGAACTGGCAACAGTAGCTTACGTAGTCCCCTAATATATATTCTTACTCCCAGCATGTTGTCCTACGAAAACGGTGGTTATAGGGTTAAATGGGTTGGGAATTAGGACATGCAGTGGAATATACTTTAATAAATGCTAAATACACTTTTATTTTACTGTATTTAGAGGTGTTGTTGATTTATATCTGTAGATTTTCCTAATCTGCATTATCTTTTAAGGTATTGCGGAAAAATCCGATCATCACATTGCAGGTTTCTTGAAATTTCCGAGAAATAGAAATGGTGGTTAGGAGGTCATCTACCTCAACTTACCTGAAGTCCAACTTGCCGTTCTGGAGTTAGATTAGTATAGTCCGCGGCGCAAAGCGCCCCAGACACCTTCAATTTACATGCGGAACAACTTATTCCCAGCGGCCACGGGAAACAACTTTGACTACATTTTTTCACTTAACACTTACTTTGAAAAGTATCCTTCTCTGTCTGTCCTATTTCCTCACCCCCTAAAACTCTATAACCAGCGTTTCCGTAGGACAAAATGCTGGGACTAGGGGTACATGAGTAGGACTACATAAGCTGCTCTTGCCAGGGAACTTAATGCATACTTGTTCCAGACGTCACGTCTCCTGAAATATCAGTTCGCAGTAGCATTAAGTAAAGATCTGTTCTAGAAGTACCGCTGTCTGTGCTCTACGTAAACGATTTGACTAATCTTATCAAAAATAACTAACTCCATTTTGCCTGGACTACTTACTGCCTGTGTAAATTGGATAATTTTGTAAGCTGCCTCTACGGACGACCTAGAAAGCACTGCATCACAGAGTTTACCTTGTAAGACTTACGTATTAATTTGTCATATGACAACCACGTGAGTAGTCAGCTGTGCGATGTCGCTAAATGCAAATCTGCCCCACTTTCACCCCCCCCCCTCATCCCGTGAGACGTCTCCGCGTTGATCTTGTCGGATCTTGCGAGATGATTAATATGTCTGAAAAAGTTCATCCATAGTTTTTTTCCCACAGTCACAACCCTTAAGTACTTCCTTGGAGATCCTACTAAGTCCAATCTATGTAATTTTTACCCGGAACCTAACAACCCTTCCAGTCTATTCGCCCCAGAATTCGATTGCATGTGTTCAACCCCAAAGAATTGATTCGGCTCCTTCTAAGCACAGACAAAAATCGCGTGGCTTCCGTACGTGTGCTGCGTATACACACTTTGTATGCTGGAACTGGGGTGTGACTGGGTATGGCTGACTGATGATGGCAAACAAGCCAGAAATTGCCATTCAGGTCTCCCTTTGCTTTGTCGGATCCACTCCATCACTTTGTAGACTGTATATATTCATACTCTCTTTTATATCTCGAATTTCCTAAATTTGCTTCTGCAACCGTTTGCTTTCCGTTCATGTGCAGTCGAAAAAGCCAGAAAAAAGCCATTCATTTTCGCTAGTTCTTATTTTTGTTTTGACGTTTACGACTTTTTGCTCTGTGTTAACTATGCTGAACAGAATTCTGCGCAGTGGTATTTTACTCATTTCTATAGTTTGACGGTTTTTCGCTTCTTCAACTGCCTAAGTGGTCACACCTTCGTTTCGCCAGTACTGGCTAAGGTTCTTTTGGTCTTATTTTAAACCATACCAATGGAGATTCAGGCAGCAAAGCATCAACCTATTCAGAGAGTTTCGGATTAATGAATACTTGCTACGCTTTCTTCTGAGTTCTCTTTAACTCCCCCTTAGAGATTCGCAGGATTATTTTCTTACCTACCTTTCCTTACCATCGTGAATTCTCTTCTCCCATGCTCTGAACTTCAGCTAGCGGTCACTTTTCCGCGACATTTGTTGAGGAGGTTTTTTTCTACCCATATAATTTATTGACACGCCCCATCATGGGCAAAATGTTGGGTTTACTGGCCTGCTCAAAATGGAACGGTTTCATGAGTCTTTAATGGATTAACACCTGTTAATTTGATAAATGGTGCAGTTATTGATGAGCGTTCACCCGACCACTAACGGAACTCATCTGTCCCACTCTGTCTTCGGCCCCGACAGAGGCCCTGACAGCCGTACCAGCTAGACGTAGACAGATAGTATTGCCAGTAAAAAGTGGGAGACTGGAATGGCTATTTCTGGCTAATTAGCTGTCATCAGCCAGTCATACCCACACTCACATGGTGTCCCACCAGAGCCTCAAGTTTGCGACCTGTTTGATCAGAGTAATATGCCCTAACCATTGAGTCCCGAGCTCATTGTCTCGCCGGTTTATATCAGGGGATATTGACACTCGTTGATGATCGTTCACCTGACCACTAACAGAACTCATCTGGCCCGCTCTGCAGTGCATACACCATTCGAATGTTACATCTCCATGACCCGGCCCCAACTAACCATATCCCGTGCGAGGCTTATTTGTCGGCCCATTCAGCTTCGAAAAACCAACTGATAAGACACGGTAATAGGGAACTCCGTCAATACCTATGCGCTAAAGCTCATTAAGGGTTTGTAGTGGGCGCTAGTGCCATAGTGGGAACCTGCGATCACTGACCCATCACGCCAACGTTGCAGTCACGCTGACTGCCCGCACCCTGTCCGTCTCTCGCTCAATGTCTGGCGTGACCTACTAAGACGCGATGTTGCAGTTTGACCAATTACTATCAAGGCTGACCGAGACAGAGACAGCTTTTGGCGGCCACCCGGATTACTGCCGCTAGACCACACTCCAGATCTGATCCGACTAGGGAACAGATGCACTAGTTGGCGAGTCAAACTTCCTCCTGGCTATTTTCTTTTCCGTCTGTGCAGAATACACTCCTCCTACTACTCTGGCCTTCCCAAAACTTCTCCCCTTTCTTTAGGAACCAGGCCTGGAAGATAGCAGTCGTTAGGGTTAACCCTTCTAAGGCTTAACACTACGCGATAGGTCGATATTCCTGTGTGCTAATCCCAACCACTAGCCTCAGAAACGAAAGCCCTAACCTTACGTGTGATGTGGCGCGAAGTTACATGCATTAGGGGGGCTTGGTGTTACTCATTCCTGTATCTTACCAACCGTCTTACTCGGACGCTCATAGCCTTGTACGGTTGTAAGTGTAAAGGTTTCAGTCATTTTTGGACCCGGAGCACTACAATTACCACGCCCAGTTACCTTTTGGAAACTAAGGGTAAATGTACCAGTAGCAGTTCTGTACAGAATCTCAGTAGAGATCAAAGAGCCCGACGCGAGGGAAGCATGGAGCCTGCGTCCCCATCTGTCCACTAAGGTGGCGTGAAGATGAATGAATAAGCGTTACTGCGCGCGAGAGAGTCACTGACCGCTTGATTAGTTGATAGGCCGACAGCAGTTTGTGTGCAGCTATGATTGGCTGTCCCAAACGCAGCTTGAAAACTGTGATCGCGTGACTGCTTATGTAGACGCTAAAACTCTCCCATTCCACCACTCAAGCCAGCAAACAAGGTAACAGTTCGACGACATGGCGAACGATTAACTGAATGGGTAAATCTTGTACGCATGCGGGTTTCAGGTCGTGGCGACAGCGAGAGAAAAACTGAGGCAAGGCCGGTGCTGTGACCTGCAGAGAGGTGCAGTTGAGCCATCAGCCAGAGGTGTGTGCTAACATGATCTCGTCAACGATAACATAGATTTTGAGGCAAAGCCCTTTTTACTAGAGGTTTGAACATTCAGCCGAAGTTCAAATGATGCGATTCCAGACGAGGCTTGCGGGAGGCGCTCTGCTCGGCTTGACAAGGCCTGACTTTGGTGCGATTGAAGCCGTGGTCCAGGTGGTGGCCACGTAACGAGACAGGTGCAAAAGCCCCTCCACTAATCGGCACATCCATCACCTACCCCAAACAGTACCCTTTCCACTCAGGTGAGAGATACCTATTCCATCCCCGTGGTCATGAAAAGCAGACCTAGAGGCGGCGCATGACGCCACCCTCCCCCCCCCCCTTCTGAACGGCCAACACGATTGCCCTTTCAGAGTCCGCCGGTTATGCAGGAATAGCGAGCCACACAGACTCAGGGAAAAGTGTGGAAGCTACCAAACACACTCAGCGGTGACACCAGCCCTCCTAGTGCTGGCTGCTCCGCAAAACCATCTGTCTCTGATTCTGAAAAATAGCAAAGGCCGCTGGCAAAGTCAGACCCAAAATATCCCAGCGATCACGGCCTTATACCCTTCAATCGTATTTCAGTTATAACCGATATAAGTTAACATGCAAAATGGCACAGCAGTTGCTAGGATACGTAATACATATGGGGTAGCGGTTGTTTGAGACAAAGTGAACTCGGTACCTGTGAGATAAACCATGATTTTTACTCTGTTTACTTGGGTTATAACAGAGACAGCTTAAGAAATGCCGTGGCTGGAGTCATTTGCCAGGCATGGCACGATTGTGAACAAAGCACCTATCTCGCTGAAAGTCTAAGATCTTTCCGGAAGTGGATTGTGGAGCGCGCAGTAGTGAGGAAGACCGACGCCAACCTCCAAGCTGCGGCTCATTCGATGGAAGTCCAGCCACGCATTCAGGTTTGGCTAAACCGAAATTCTCACTAGTGGTGACAACCCCCTGAGCCGCCAATAGCTCAAGCCAGGGTTTTCCGGTCGTCAGTCAGTTATCAAGCGCGGAACATCTACCGTCCATATTTGGTACTGAGAATTGACCTAAATGGAGATCACATGCGAATGACAGCTGTTCCTGGTGCCATCCAAATGGTCCAAAAAACCACACAGAGGACGAAATTCCGGCTGTCGCAGGCCATTATCACACCTGCGATTAACGCGGGAGCCGGCAAATTTGACAGACTTGCAGAAGCTTGACAACTGCAATGCCTGAAGCTAGTTTGACAATTGCCGCACCGCCTAACGCTGTCTGAAATCCAGTCGGGGAGCTGTCAGTGATGATAGGCATGCAGTGACATCGCATCTACATCCTATAAATACTATAGCACCGGTAAAATTCACCACCCTTATCTGATATTGTCTCCGACGATTGATAAAACAAGAATTCGAGACGTTGGGTTAATAGGGTTCGTGCTCCACCGATCGATTCTCGAACCAAGTAAGATAACCAGTGTAAGAGTGGTGGAAAATTACACAGCTCATATTAGTGGTAGTGAAAATGCGATTCTCAGATATTAAGTCAGAAGCAGGAAGAGCGTTTACCGGGGCTAGATCCCTCGGGCCCCGCAGAATAGGACTTGCCCATAGGACTACCTCGAAAATTCGCCAACAAGTGGTGCGGCTGAAAGACCCTACCCATAAGCAGGAGAAGTCAGCTGTTGTCTACCCACTTCGGTCAAATTATGGGGTGTGCTACTATGTTGGCAAAACGACCGGCAGCTTCAAACACGAATGCATGAACATCAGCTAGCCGTAATAAGGGTGGACCCACGGTCAGGGGTAGCAACACATGCTGCAGAGATGGGGCACACCTTAATGTTGAAGCCGCTGAAATTGTGGACTGAAGTGACGATCACGCATCAAGGCAGATTACAGAAGCCTGGGGGTGACCGCCAAAGAAATTTACCTTCCCCTATTTGGTTTTAAGAACCTTCTCATGAGGGGGACGGTCACGGCGTGGAAAAATCGGGGCCGCCAACTATCTCTACAGCTCAGATGTACAGGCGTGAAACAAGTCAGGGTGCGGCGTGGTTCAACGCGCGTGAAAGCAAAACAAGCATTGACAGTGTGCACAACACTACAGGCAGTCAACGGGGAAGACAGCTGTGGAGACACAAGTGCAGTTGTCACTGCTGCCTGACGCTCTCCAATCTCTTGACGCAACAAACGAGGTCACTCGGGACAGTTTTTGGCGTGCCTTGGGCCAGACGTACCGAGGCGCAAGATAATAACACGCCCACGCCGTTGAATAACTTCACGCGGTCCAGTCAATGACCTTGAAGGCTACAGCCAACGGTGGCTGCTCGAATGTTTGCCCCCAGATATCAACCCGGACCTAGCCCGCCTCGCGTCTGGACGTGCGGTCAAAGACTTCGTCCTAATTATTCTCCTCTCCATCGGTAAAGAATATATTCTTCATACTACTCTGACCTTTCTAAGACTTCTCTCTCTCATCCCCTAAGGAACCGGTCCTGGAAGATCGCGGCCGTAAGGTTTAAACCTTTTTGGCCTTAGCACTACGCGATAAAAGCACCAGTGAGATGCGAGTCACACTCAACGGCTCAGCCAGTATTGGCAGACTACGTAAACGAAACAGACTATCATATAAAGAGAGCCATGAGCCAGAATATATAGTCTCCGACACAAAATAAAACTTCCCCAGTGAACGCTAGCCCTTCTTCATTGCATACTCTTCAAGCCCCCATCCGCATAGGCTCCACTCAGAGTAATAAACAGGAGAAATGAACAATCAAATTAATGCATTCTAATTTCGCCATGTCCTTCGATCACAATGCCTTGCCGAAAAGTCTCTTTCCTATGCTCTAAGAAAGCATCTGTTGGTCGCCAAAAGCGCTCTTCCAGGTGTGGGTGCATGATCGGGTGAAATTTGCCAGTAAATAGGTTCAGTTGCTTCTTAGTAAGGTCCTAACGGCTATAAAAGTCGCCCAGGTAGGAATTGCCAAGAGGCCACCCAGCCTCCCCTGCCCAACACTGACACACTGGAATTCGAAAGCCCCACAGCTATGGCAAAATATTCCAGGAAGGGTAAATAATCCCATGCCCTGACTCCAGCACCTAACTTAGCCGCAACCCTAATCTTTACATCAATCTTAATGTCCCTGTTGCCACGTCCTGTGGGGCGGGGGGAATATAAGCTGTTCCCTACCGTTGCACAAAGAAAGATGCGCACCAGAAAGGGGACACTGGAACAGCCTTCCACCATTAATGACGACGTCGACATTAGGAACTAGGCCATAAAATGTAGACTTTTACTGTAACCGACACTCAGAATGTAAGCCTTGCAGATGGGAAGATGACAGCAACAAACGCGCATGCACGTGACGTAATAATAGGCACAATGTGGAAGTTCACACAGCCACAAAAAAGCCACTTGTTCCAGTGGAAAGACCAATCGGACGGCAAGGAGGCATCCTTGTTTAGAAACGCTGGTTGTTTTCGCAGCTGACAGATGCACTCTCGACAAAAGGCGGGCTGGAGGTGTGGTTCGCAAGTTGTTTCGGCCTGAGGACATTCCCCCTATACCCCTAGTTTGCTGCGAGAAAATGCACTATTTTGGGCGTTATCTGTAAGTCACCAGTTTCTCGATCCATACGAACGGATGCCTGGTGCATGAGGGTTTGAAGTCTCTCTGTGTGGATCCGACCATCAAAGAACACAGCCTGCGTTAGGCATTGGGCCTTAATTTGATGCCGTCATTTGCTGACTCCTTAGATGATATAAGCGAAAGGCGATTAAAGACCGCAGTGCACAAAGCTACAAAGAGAAAAGTCCGGAAATGAACGGATGCCTGTCTCACCTTCCTGGCAAATTATTTTGTTTGCATAAAATAGATATGCCTCTACAAAGCATTAGGCCCGCAACTGAACATCTTCACCAACAAAAATTATAGCGCAATCAATCAACGGAATTTTTGGAAAACCAAATGCAGACTGTGCCTTTAGGGAACAGGACAGATGTCAGCCCAGTAAGTACTATGGATCGGGAATGACCCTCCAAACCATACTTTTAAAGATCTGCCATATCAAAAAGTATTACGGACTAAGAGGAATTTTTCTGATTAGCTTGTGTCGAAGTGAACTCCACTCGAATCTCAGGACTGCGGTTCTCGATGCCTGCGAACAGCTAAGCACAGTTGCCGCATAGATGCCTTCTGCGCCGGCGATGAATGGCAAGCCTGCCCGCGTGAACTGCTCTCTCTGTCCACTGGCCTGACTGCTGTCAAACTGGCACTTGGGCCCGGCTGGCTCTCCTGGCTGTTCATGTTCTCCCAAGTCAGACTTCTTCCATATATTCTCCGTTCCTCTGTGTACACAATATACTGTTGCTACTTCTCTGGCCTTCCCAAGACTTTTTCTCTACTAAGTAACCATGTTCTGAAAATCGTAGTTGCTATGGTTTAACTTACTTAACCCCCTGCGATAGCATTGCCGGAAGAGTGGAAAAAATATTAGCGTGCTCCGACTCCAAAATGACTCGGAGGGCATATGGTTCTGAAAGAAAGAATCAAATTTGAGTCAGTCATTCAGGAAAAAGGCTTAACCCTTTGGAATCCCAAGCTTTTATAAAGAAATCTAACGCATCAAAAGCCACAATCAGGTGAATGTATATAGATTCACACTGTTTGCTGGTGTTTTAGACTTAATAAGTCATATAGTTCACTTTGTACTGCAGCATATGGATACCAAGTCGGTGTTTGAATGTCTCCACAGACTAGGGCATAATAATCGCCTCTGGTCCTTTATTCCACGATTCCTGGACCCAGTTAGAGAAAAAAAATATGAACATCTAATCTTCCTGTGGCACGCGTAGTTTGGTGTTTTAGCGGTTCTACAGCCCACCTCCTTCAAACGCGAGCTCCCCACAGACGTGGTCTCGCAGTGGCAATCTTGGTCGTTCAGTCGCGCTCGACCCAACGCGATGGCCGATGGCCGATGTCCGCATGCGACGCGCGACCTTTGCCCTCGCGCGATCGGGGCACACACACGCACTCCAGACTGGTCGGGCCAATCAGTGTCATGAAGCTGACTCCCACGAGGCTCACCCTGGAGCCCTTGCGACATTTCCTGCACTGACGGACACTTGGGATTCCGCTCTGAGCATGGCGGACGCAGGCAGCGTCCTTGGCCAGTGTGAAGACCTGTAGTGGCCCTAGTAGCCGCTTGGAACCCAAGATCTGACGGATGGCGCCTTTTGCCTGCGTGCCTAATGCCGCCTGCGGTCAGGCGCTACTTTCCAGCACCCCCTGTCCGTTTTCGCTCAATGGTCTGAGCCACTTACGAACACACCCAGTCTCGTCTTGCCAACCTTGCGCAAGGCAACCAATCACCACCAGGCTACTGAGCCAAAGCGAGTATTCGGCGGCCGCTCGGCATGACTGCCGTAAGAAGACACTGGGAATTGCGCCTCGCGCGTAGCGGTCGCGGCGACGCCGGACTTACGGTCGGACGCCTTGCAAGACCAATGGGCAACTTTCCCCTAACTCTGTTAACAATCTAATATTCCGTCTATTCTGCCTTCCCAAGACTTCTCTGATATCCTAAGGAACCGGGCCTCGAAGATTGTAGGTGTTAGGGTTAATCGCCCTAGCCTTAACACCCTATAGACTCCACGCTCTCACACTGCCCTCACGGTCGAACGCCATGCCAGACCTTCTGTCTTTTCTCCAATTCCTTCTGTAAAGAATATATTCTTCCTATTACTCTAGTCTTCACAAGAATTCTCTCACATCTCCTAAGGAACCGGGCCTGGGATATCGCAGCCGTTAGGGCTAGACCTCAATAGCTTTAACACCGTTGCGATAGTATGTTGCAATGGCGAGATGGAAAAATTCGTCAAACAGGATGGCGCGGTTCAAGTCACGCCCGAAACGGAAAGTTTTTATCAAGTCTCCGCGTAACTGTCTATACCTTAGAGAATAGAGATTAAGGGTATTTAGGCGGTTCTCATACGGCATGCTCGTAATTTTGTGGCTTACCTCTGCATACTTTCGAGAAGGCTGTAATTTTGTTGTGTCCAAGGTCCCCGGGGTTGGATCGCGTACTTAAACGTATATTCCTGGGCATAAAGACGAAGCTTTCAGTCCACAGCTCCAGTCAGTCCTCCTTAGCTACTTGCAAATTTTGTGGCCCGCAGCTGCACCCCTGTTGTCTTCACTGTTTCCAGGCATGGATCCCATATTCAAAAAGCAGTCTTCATTAAAAACCGTGAATGCCCACATGCTGACGTACAACATTAAATTTGCAGCTTTAGCCACCTTACAGCGCTGGGTAGAAGGCTTTAAATTGGCTGTCATCTAAATGCCGCGATCTTTCTGTGTTTCTGCTTCCTGGAGTGGCATTCCGTTCAGGTAGTTAGGTCGCGTATCGAAAATTTATGCATGAGAACCGCATTCACCTGATACAGAAGAAAGAAATTTATAGCAATTCGTACAAAGGGCATAAGTGATAGGTGACCCTTGTAGTATTTTTTCCTCAATGAAGTACGATTAACTTTTCGGCAAGGTAACACGAAAATGATGGTGTGCTTTCCCGTGCATTGGGACACAAAGGCAAGTCGATTAAGTTATCTATCAAATAGATGAGAGGTTTAGGCAAACAATATGGTTGCTAGTTTTTAATTTCTTCCGAAAATGATCACTCACTTGGAGTAATTCGGATGATTTGAAGTTCTTTAAACGTAGACTGAAAGTTAATGTGAAACTAGTATTTGTGTTGTTATTATAGAGTGGCATGCAAATATCATTATTCTCAGAAACATAGTAGTATCTACAGGGCACCTTCCTGGGAAATCCCGAGAGGAAATTTAGGAATTATCTTCGTACAGTCTGTTTATTAAGAAGAGAAGGGCTTCTTTGGGAAAGTTGAAACTTTAATGCGTTATTTGCCGAGACTGGTTCTCCAGCTCATCTTCAGACCTGATAAAATGTACAACAAACAAGTAAAATTTTAAACATGAGGAAAAATTAATGGTCCTCTGAAGTGAGCATCGATTGGCTACTGTGAACTATGGCAGTCTGCGCAAGTAGACGTGACATGCATTTCGTCATTCCGCCGTGGTTGGCCACACGCGTTCAACTTGGCCTTGACGTAATTATAGCTGGCGTACAAATAGATATGCCCTTTGGTACATGCCTCGTCTCAGTGCACTGCTTCCAGGAATCCACGGCATCTGCTTGGATAAGCGCCAACAATCCGTGTGTTCTCCCACGCGAATTTGTGGCCTGTTTCCCGTGTGTGCATGGCCACCTGGCATAAATAGTTTCGTCTTCTGACCACTGATTGATGTTGGCGCATTCCCTAGTTTGGCCACAATAAACTGCATCACAACTAGCACCTGGGATCTTGCAGACAACGCCTTTTCTTTCAAGGTAGCCAATCCTGTTTTTCGGGCGTACAAGCTGTGATCATAAGATGGTTGCGCGTTGGTGTGCAACTTGTATCTGATGTTTTCTTAGTTGTCTTTCGACAAGCTCGGACGCATTTTACGTATGGGAGAGTTCGCAAGGTTAGTGTTGTCGAAACTAGTGTGGCCGTTTCATTTGAAATGCCTTTTTCTTTGAATTATTGTACTGAACCACGCAATTTCGTAGATATTCATGTTTGGAGAATAGTTGAAAAGGGCATTTACTTTCTGCTTGGTAACCTTTGTCATCAGAGCATTACAGCTTCAACTTTCCCAAAGAAACCCTTCTCTTCTCAATTTCCTATATTGGGATGCCCGTATTTCAATAAATAAGTTTGTTTAATTTTCTGAAATTTCAAACTCGAGTTCAGATTGAAACGGAAATGGAAATGGGTCTCAAATCTTTAGTTGCCACAAGACAATTCATGTCACAATATTATCACCTGAAATATGATGGTGAAGAGGCCCATCGAAAAGGCGAGCGGAAAAATCACTGGCAAAATTTGACCCAGAAGTCGAGGTCATCCCATCAGAGAAAACATGGTACGTATTTCTTGATCTTCGGTGTCCCTGGGGGCGCTCTTATCGTTTTTTCGTTTCACTTCGCTTTAAGTGAGCCTGGTGAAATATAATTTTTACATAAGTAGAAGTAGGCATGATCGCTGGTACAAGAACTTTATTCGCCTAACGTTTCGAATCCATGCCCGAACCCATAATCGGCAACAGCATCCTATACGGGGTGACCTTACCTGTGCCCTTGGTTTTATGCTTGCTGCAGCCGAAGCGACTGTTATATGCCTACCAACAGCCCTTGCAAAGTGGGTGACTCAGAAAGCCATATTTGAGGACAGAAAAGCTAATTATTATGTTTATTTAAGCGGGCATCCGGTATCTGTGCTTCAGAAGAGCTTGTTTATATGGCCTCCCGGCAGGACAAGGAAATAGGAACGCGCTCGCTCCCAGATACAGGTGGCTTTATGCTGGATTCCCGGCAAATTCGGAGTGGACTTGGGGTTAAGTTTGGTGCAAAGCTTAGGATTATGACTAAACTAAGGTTAGGGTTAAGATAAGAGTGATGGCTACGAGTTAGATTAAGGTTATGACGCAGGAATAGGTAGCCTTCATGAAATTTAGCGTACTGCCGCCTGTATTGCTGATATTAAATGCCACAAGCCTCAATTATGCCCGTCCAACAACGCCTTGATTGCATCCCCAAATAAGAACTCAACAGGAAGGGCAGACGAATAGAAGTGTATTGACGTATTATTACAGCGTATTTTGAAATCCAAAGAAGTACATACGGGTTTTTACAAGTTCGGTCTGCCACCCAACCAATCCGAGAGTATCCTTGAGGGATTAGCATCTCGACTAGCCTTTCGATTCATCCGAATGTTTTAGTAGAGTAGCTGGCTCGATATCACTATGTGCGCAGCGTATGCGCAGATCGATAGTGCAGCGTCAGAGCGGCGTACCAGCGACTAGGTTTGGGTGCCTTCGCCTTAAAATTACGGGGAGAGGTGGCGTCCCTGTTCCTTGTACCACAGAGCTGCACATAGCCGATTCTCACCCGGCTGCCTTTTGCTTTCTAACGTACTCGCATGAATTTACGAATTATGTAAATGAGCACGGAGTTTATATGACCTCACAGAAATGCGTTCTGCTTAGTTTTATGCGGAACGCGTATTTTAAACATCCAAACTTCCACACTTCCTTACTATGCGTCGAATTCTACATGAGCTCATCCACTTCGTAGTCGCTTGGCACTAGATTCGAACTACATGACCTAGGAAAAATCTAAAACCGCCGCGACAGCCGATGAGGTGGCCCTCAGTTTGAAGAGCAGAAGTAACCCTTACCGTTCCAACTAAATGTTTTCGCAAATTCTTTATGCAAGGGTTATATGTTTTATTTTCAATTGAAAATGACTTCTCTAGAAGACAAGGGCTATGCATTTTCCCGAAGACGTCACGCCACCCATAGTCTTACAGTTTTGCTCCAAAAATGAAGAAAATGGATCCTTAAATGTATTCACCATATTCAGACAGACGTGCGAGCTCGTGTGTTAGCTGAAAATGAATTTTTTTCTAGCGTGAACAAAAAAAGAATAGAAGTCGAAAACACGCCGAAACCCTTGACAAAAACCGTAAACAATGCTGTCGCATACGCCGTCAAAACAGCGGCCTCAGGCTATTTCAAGGATGATATTCGCACTAATGCCTGAGGGTGTCTCGGGGCATGAAGGACTTGAATTACTTTTCCCACAGGCAGCATTTGGAACCACGAGGGCAGGCACCCGGTATGCATGGAATTTAACATTGCCTGGACAACGATTTATTGCCGCGGAACTTCAGGTAGTCGATGTGACCTTCATAAACATTAGCGATGAGGATAAGCTAGGTACGCCCTCAAAGATTAAAATTAATGTGTTTTAGAAGGCCTGGTCTCGTTTATTATTTCGCAGCTACGAGTAGCAACTTTCGAATGAACGTAAAAATTCGCGTCTCTGGAGTTAACATTAGAAAAGAAGGTTTGTCGATCACCGGAAAAGTTTCTTTAGTGTCCGGAGCTTTGAAACTCTTAAAGGAGTTCCTAGTCAGAGGTAGCAGCACTAGCAGAAAATAGAGGGCAATTATAGGGATTATAAAGCAATCAACCTTCATTGAAGAACGTGACTGCATAGGGCTCTGTAAGCTGACGCCAAATCGATGCCGCGTAACTGGGAGTTTCCTGCAAAAAGTCTTGGATTTCATGAATTTGAACACCTACTGTATTAGTTTAGCGTATTTTGAAATCCAGAGGTACACATGACTTTTACAAGGTCGGGCTCTCACCGGACCAATCTGATAGTGCCCTTGAAGGGTAATAGCTCAATTTTTTGGGTATAGTACTACCCTTGTCGGCAGCTCGTGAGATATCACCACGTGCGCGGCCTGTGGGTAGATCGATAGGACAGCGCGCGAATGAGTCGTTAGAGCGCTGTATCAGCGGCTACGTTTGAGCGACTCTTAAAAATTACAGAGAGAGAGAGAGTTCCTGTTTCTTGCCCCGCGGAGTCGCACTTAACCGATTTTAACGTACTTGCGTGAAAGTACGAATTATGTAAGTGATCAGGGAGTTGATACGACCTCATAGAACTGCGTACCAATTAAGTTTCACGAGGAACGTGTATTTTAAACATCCGAATTTTCCCTTTTCCTTACTTGGTGTTTAAGTTCACGTCGGGTCATGTGCTTTGTAGTAATTCGGCATTGGATCCTAACTTGATGACCTATGAAAAAGCTAAATTTGCCTCGAAAGCCGATGGGGTGACCCAGAACTTAAAGACCGGTAGGCCTAATTATCTTAGTAAATTTCTTACATATGGGTTAAATGCTTAAGTTTTTGACTGAATAAAAATGTTGAGAAGAAGTATTTTCGATCCCCAGAATCGTGGTTTTATTAGTCTAAGCTTTCGAAATCTTGCGGGAGTCCATCTTCAGAGATGAAACCGTCAATGAAAGCAAGCAGCGTTTATAGGGAAACGACCAATTAAACAACGAAAGTAAGCAACATTTATAGGGGGAAGGGATCAATTAACCGTCATAGGGGCGGGAGGGACGGACTGGACTACCAGTGGTGTGAGTTTGGAGATACCTACGCAGGGCAACATATGCGGGCGCCGGCTCGATGCATCGGTTAACTGAGTTGTCATCCGACGCCCAGGCTTCAATCAGTTCTCAGCCCGTCTTGCTGCTTGCGTGGACAATTATCCTCGCAGCTGCGAAGTTGAACTCGTGATCCGTCTCGTAGATGTGGGCGGCCACTTGCGATACTGCGTCACCGCGTCAAACAACCAACGTGTGTTAATGTATGCGCGAATCCAGCATGCGTCCAGTCTGCCTTGTTTAATTTACAGGACAATTTAGACATGGTATGCGATACACTACGTCCGACTGCTCACTGGGATTTAATCGATCCTTGATCCTCATGACCCGACTGCGCACTGTAGCCCTGGGACGATGTGCGATTCCAACGCCTAGTCCCGCGGCATTACGTTCGGTCGCTTCCGACACGCATGCCAAATCGTGAGGGGTGGTTCTGTTTGGTTCCTCGAAAGGTGGGCACGTAGGCATCGGCTTATGAAGGTCTTGGGATAGCCATTCTGCATAAACTGGTAGCGCAGATGTCGGGCCCCACTTGCTTTTTCTTCCAGGTTACTTCAGGGAGTCTGAATTCTCTCGAACAGCTTTCTCACACCACTTCGTTCGTGAGCCAGCGGATAGTTGCTGTGAAAACTGAGAAGCTGTGTGGTGTTCGCTGCCTTTCTGTAGATCCTTGTTTCTATTTTGTCATCGAGAGTTCGCATGACGAGTATGTTGAGGAAGGGTAGCTGCTGATCCTTTTCTTCTTCCCGCGTGAGTTGTTTATAGGGGAAGATCGAGTTGAGGAGATCATGGAAGCTCTGCAGCGTGTTCCTTTTGACGATGACGAACGTGTCGTCAACGTAATGGTGCAAAAGATCGGGGGCTGTTGGGTGAATGCAATCTTTTCCAGCTCTTGCAGGACCAATTCTGCTATTAAACCGGAAATTGGAGAGCCCAGCGGAGTTCCCCTGATTTGTTCATAAGTCATTCCAGCAAAGGTGAAGTAGGTGTTTGGCAAAATTCAATTCTGGAGTGGACTCTGGGTTTCATCGTACAGCTCCTCAAGTTTCCTACGCAAGATGTCTCGTGCCAAACCCGGTGGAATGGATTTAAATATTGATTTTAGGTCAAAGGAAACCATTATTCGTCTGATTGAATCCTCCGGCCACGGAGTTCTGTTAGGAATTAAGAGGCTGAACGGACTAAGGTATCCGACTTTTTCGCAAATATTCCCATGGTTAATATTCGAAGTCAGTTTATGGCAAACAATTGTTTTCAGCAACTCTTCATCAGACCAAACATTCGCAAGAGAAATTAACGCTGTACATAACAATTAAAGCTTGAATAGGTAGAAAAATCAATAACTATCTAACACGGGCGCTGATTGGTCAACGCGGACTATGTCAGTTTGCGCATGTAGGCCATGTCAGCGTGTTGGTTGAGGGATTTTAGCTAGTTGGTAGGGGCGAAATCCTATCGCCACCTGGTGCCGGTTTAGGCCATGGAAGTGACAGAGCTTGTGTCAGAGTCTTCTGACAACACAGCACTGGATTTGCTAGCCTTATAGCTACTGCTTCGGCTGTTGCAAGCATCCGTTGGCGTAGGCCTTTGGAAAATTTAGATGGTGTCCTGTAGACTACCTGAAAGGTTTCGTTAGTATCGACTCGATGGTTCGTATCAACAAGATGTGCGAGAATAGCACTTGAGATCGATCTAGTTTCACCTTTACTTAGCCAGGTCGGTATGTGCTCACATACCCTCTTTTCGAGATGCCACTTTGTACGGCCGATGTATCCCGCTCCACAGGAGCAAGTGAAAGAGTAACTGCACATTGATGTGGCCTTCAAAGGGAGTCGGTCTTTACCTCCCAATCGTAGGAAGGGAGAGTTCGTGAAGAGCACCCGTAAGTTCGCCGCTGGGAAAGCATTTGTGATTGCAGTCCTCAAGCGTCGTCTGACCAGCTCGTTGGTTGCATCGCCTAAGATAGGCAGTCTTATGAACACGGCTTTCTTTTCTGCAGTTAAGGTGAAAGGCTTTTTGGCGCGTTCGCCAATATTTCTGAGGATGAAGCTTTCCGGGTATCCATTTCAATTAGTGTATACTGCAGCTGTTGGAGTTCTGCTTCGACAGTTTCAGGAGAACAGATCTGTTGTATTCGAGCTGCTAAACCCTGGACCAGATTTCGTTTTATATTGAGGGGGACAAAACTGTGGAAGTTAGTGTATTGTACTGTCCAGGTTTTCTTTCGGAAAACCTTGCGTAGGATAGATTCATCCTCTTGTCTTCGCAGAAGGACATAAAGGAACGCAATTTAATCGTCCACTTCAGTCTCAGCAGAAAATTTGAGCGATGGGTGAGCGCTGTTAAACTTCGCGACCAAAGCGTCAATTTCAGCGTTATAGTCTGTCTACATATCGACCGTAGAATGCGAGGTAATTGATGGTGTCCCCTAGACTCGTTTTCTCGATCTTGCCCATAAAGACATTTGCAAGAAACGGTCCAAGTGGTGAGCCCATCGCCACACCATCTATCTGTCTGTAAAACTGACCATTGCAGAGAAATTGGACATTTTGCGTGCATCGCGTAAGGAGATCTTTGAGGGTTTTCACGGGCATACCTATCTGGTAGTTCTTGTTCCGAATAACGTCGCAGAGGTAGTTTATGGTTTCTGCAACGGGAACGTTAGTGAATAGTGAGGATACACCCAATGAAAGCATCTTAATTCTTGCAACGTTCATATTCTTTATAGCTTTGACAAATTCAAATGTGTCTTTCAGGCTTCGAGGATATATGTTACTTCCAAGAGGTTTCAGCTTTTCTACCAGACATTTAGCAATGGTGTGGTAAGGAGAGTTTCTCATATCCAAGGTAGGACGTAAGGGTAGGCCCTGTTTGTGAATTTTCGGAAGTCCATACATTCTAGGTATCGTCGTTCCTACAGGTCTTAGTGTTTAAAACTCTTTGTCAGTCAGAAGACCTTCTTTATAGAGGTCTTTGAGAATTGTAGTCAGCTGACCTTCAACAGTATTTGTCCGATCTTTGTCCTTCTCAGCTTTTGAGAACTTCGCATGATCTGCTAAAATTGCTTCTAGTTTTGCGACGTAATCCTTTTTATCCATCAGTACTATTCCAAATCCTTTGTCTGGTCTAGTTAGCAAGATATTTTCATTTCTTCTTAGCTCTTTTAGGCTATCAAGGTGGGCTTTTGTTAAGGGGCTTTTGTTTATTGGAGTCTTTCTTAAGTATTGCTGGCAGCAGTTTACCAGGGTCGACTTGAGATAATCAACTTCTTTAGGCATAGAAGGTTTTAGATCGGAGGTTTGGTTAAAGAGGCTCTCAAATTCAGTTTCTAATTGTATTTGGCTCGGCCTTTTTCGTGCAATACAGAATCTGGGGCCTAGGGATAGTACCTCTATGAAGGTTTTGTCAGGACGGATTGAGCAATAATTATGCACGTACCTCTCTGGATTGTTTGGGAGGGTGGAAAATTCGAAGAAGTTTAGTCCACCTGGCCTCGATTCTTCTGTTTCTTATTGTTTGTACATAGTCTGCAAACGCTACTCTCTCTAGAGTTTCAAGACGGTCGAGAACCGCTGCTCTCTGACTTGGGTTTCTTTGAAGTTCCAGAATTCCATTTTGCCAAATTGTAGGTGGGGTTGCCTTTCAGGGCAACGATGGGCCGCAATGGAGCGTTCGGTTTATAAGCCTTTGGCAGACCATAGAAGTGAGCTAGGGCAGTATCTTTTGGCTTCATCAGACGCCGTTCGTTCTCAGTTTACCTCTGACGATGGACTCCCGCAAGAATCCGAAAGCTCAGACAAATAAAACTACGATTCCGGTGACCGAAACTACTTCTTCTCAACCTTTACACATACCTGGGATGCGAACCTTTGTCTCAATTCGTGAATAAAAACGTTTCCCGAAGTTAAGGTCTATGCATTTTTTCTTTGGACGTCGTGCGACCCCTAGACTTACAATTATGTTCCAATAGTGAGGAAAATGGGTCTTTAAATGTATTCACAGTATTCAGACAGATGTGTGAGCTCGTGTGTTAGCTGAAAATAAGGTTTTTTCTGACGTGAACAAAAAAAGAGTAGAAGTCGAAAACACGTCGAAATCCTTGACAAAGGCCGTAAACAACACTCTAACATATGCCATAAAAACATCGACCATAGGCTAGTTCAAGGGTGATATGGGCGATAGTGTTTGAGGGCGTCTCAGTGAATGGAGGACTTGACTGACATGATCTGCAGGTTATGTTGGGAACCATGGGGTTAGGCAACCGGAATGCACGGAATTTAACATTTCCCGGGCAACTGTTTATGGTCACATATGTCCGCGCACTCGATGGGACATTTCTACTGCGAGTTTTTCAGTCTTTCATAATGCTTTCATGGGTTTAAAATATATGTGCTTTGGAGGGCCTGGTTGGGTTATTATCTCATAGCTACAAAAAATAAACCTTTTTGTGCTATCTCCTTCATTCATATAACCAGATGCAAAAAGTTGTTTTATGGCTATTTTTGTTATTCAGGTCCCATTTATTTTTTAAGACTTGTTTTTCGCCATTTTTATTAGCACTCGCGATTTCGTTGCCATGGGTAATAAATCTGACGGCAGTTTATTAATTTTTCAAATTTTACGTTGCACGTTTCGCTGAATATCCGCAGTTAGGCCCAACTCATCAAATCTATCGCAGGGGGTTAAGTGAGTTAAACCCAGCAACTGCGATCTTCAGACCATGGTTATTTAGTAGAGAAGAAGTCGGTAAAGGCCAGAATGGTAGGAAGAGTATATTCTGTACACAGAGTAACGGAGCATAGATGGAGAGAAGGTGGACTTCGGAGCACACGTCATTCCACTGGAGCGCCGTGGTCCCGAGTGCCAGTTTGAGAGCAGTCAGGCAGTCAGGCTAAGCGGACTTACTGCAGTGACTTCGCTCCTCGCAACCGTTCAAACCCTCACGGTTGCTAGTACGTGCGCGTGCACTAGTGCCTGCTTACCCCAATCCGGTCTGGCCAATCTTCTTCAAGGCGGACTCACACAGGACATGGCTGTGACAATTGCCACGCTCACAAACTCCAGACGTGACTCCTTGCGGTTGGTTGTGCACTCGTCCGGCTGTCAACTTCCTCCAACCCATTCTCCATTACCTCTGCACAGAATAAACTGTTCCTACCACTTGGCCTCCCACTTCTTCTCTGCCCACACGGTAACTAGACCGGAAGGTCGCAGGAGCGAGAGTTTTATTTATCAACTGAAGGCACTGCCGAACTACCGTTGCAAATTCCCATCTGCATAACTGCAATTAACAGTTTCCGTTTGGGCAGTTTTTATCGGCCTGATTGTGCAGCCTCCCCATAACCGTATCGCGACAGTGTCGAAAGTTGTTTGCTTCGACAACAGACGGAATGTCCCTCGTGGCCTGTGCAGCCAATCAGGTGAAATGGCGCGCATTGATTGGCTTCGAGATTATGTGCACCTCAAGTAGCGTCGCCGGAGGACCGTAGGATGGAGTGAATATCTCAGGCAACTAGCAGCGATTAACAGCATGTGGGAAAGGTATATGATCACACATGAATACCAGAGACTTGGCGAGCGAAAAACAGGATGAGTCAGTGAAGCAGTACCGCGAGCAGGCTACCACAACAGCAAAAACAACAAAGGAAACCCTAACAACCGGGCCCAAATAGGCAGAGAAGAAGTTGGACGCCAAGTGAGAGGAGATGTCGTAAGCTGTAAAGAATGCTCGGAGAACCGGCTGGAATACGATGGCAGTCAGACGAGTACAGGCGTCACTAAAGTGGATCCCAGGGCTTTCATCACGGTATGACAGAGAAAATGAGACTGAGGAAGGTTGGGGTGAGTATGTAGCGGTCTCTGCTGTCCCACCTTCTCTATTGCTTTGTCCGGCGTCAATGTTCAACGCCAGCTGCTTCAAGGTCAACCAATATTTCATTCAGCACTTCCAGTCACGCTGACCTGCGGACACTTGACCTACTTCCACTCAGACAGACACACACGTGAGTCTAGGTTCTTGCGGCCGCCAAGCACCACTCGAACAAGTCCTTTTTTTCCCACTCGCGGCCACTAGACGTCGCTCAGGACCACGGCGCTCCAGCGGAATGACGTGTTCTCCGAAGTCCATTTTCTCTACATCTATTCTCCGTTCCTTTGTGTACACAATAAACTATATCTTCTACTCTGGCCTTCCAAGACTTCTCCAATCTCCTAAGGAACCGGACCTGGAAGATTATAAATGTTAGGGTTAACCATCTTAGCCTTAACTCCTTGAAGTATGCAGCCCTGCTTCACTCCATTGGTCACTGCGCATCCTTCGAATACAGTCCTGTTTTTCGTGTTGGAGAGGAGGGAGATGTTCTCCGATCACGGTACGGGGCACATTCGGCCCCCTGGGCCTTAGGCTTAATTTCGGGCTCTGCTCATGGCCGCATATGCTATATATTCTATAATTTAATGCTATTGATATATTAATCGCCATTTTCCGCTGATGACTGATCTCCAAGGCACGAGGGAACGGGTTTGTCCAGTGACATGATCGGTGCTCACCCCCGTTGGGCGTGGTTCACTGATGACGGCTACTACGTTAGAAATTTTCCATAAAGTCTTTCTTGTCTTTGCCGGTGATGCTGTTGTGCTTGCAAAACAGACTATTTTTAACCGACTCAATCCACCTCGCGCGGATGTATGTTTTATTTCCGAAATTGCAGTTAATGTTTGGCACTGGTTGAGTGCTCCATTTGGCACGGCGGTGTGGGTGCTAAGTACCCATCGTAAACATCACTGTTTCCACGCGTGATACTTTGAAAGTGGGGTTGTTTACATATTCATTTCACCATAAAGGTCGGCATGGTAGGCACTTTTGACGATACACTCGACACTCCCTTTGTGTTAACAACCAGATTCTTTTATTTATACGGCAGGCGGCATAAAGTATTAATTTTTAAAATGACCCTCCCCAGCAGCAACAGTTCGGGTGTTGTTCTCAACCAACCCACGGAGAAGGTTAGGATAGGTTGCCAGCTCAGACCACCTCCACGTGCATCTACTCATTGGGTTGCTCCTGTGGAGCAGGTTATGCTGGCCTTACGAGTTGGCTCGCGTCCAAAAGAATAAAGGAACACCCCCTACCCAGCATGGCGGAGAAAAAGAGGAGTGAGGAACACAAACAACGCCATGGACATCGTGTGGCCCCTAAGGAAGCTTTGTGGGTGATTTATAAGGTCTCACCAAACTATCCGAAGTCTTTGAGTTAAGGCCTGCTAGCGACAGCAGAGGTGACCGTTAACAGGCTGAGAAAGCCGGCCTTGTGTGCACAAAAGAACTTCTCGCAAGCTCCGCACGTGACGTGGCCAACGGTCGCTTAACCACGCTCTCCCGTTGTCTCCCCCCTTCCCTTCGACCGCCTCCACCAAACCCTCCCTCCGCGTACCCGGCCTTCTCTTATCGACTCTAACCCTGCCCCCTATTCCCACGGTCTACTTCTATGGAAAGATAAACGTTGGGAAGCCTCAGACAAGAGTTGGGTGCCATTTAAGGGACGTGAGTAGTCACTACCCTCACGAGGTTAATGATGTGAATGAACACAACCTTCGCGGTGGAACCAATACCATGACATCCCCAAATCCCTGAACCACAGATTAGCGATACTGAAAAAGCCGAAAAGAAGAACGCTGGTCGGCCTTCAATGCATGAAACGCCCTTTTGTTGCTGGCCTCAAAAGAGGAATGCACGTACTTTCGAAGGGACTAATCAGCCCTGGCATTTTAGATTTAGTTGTCCCAGTTGTGAAGAATTCGCGGCCTCGGTGGGAGTCGAACTCACACAGCAGGGAGGGGTTTTGTGCAGCCAGCGCTCTACCACTGAGCTACGAGGCTCACCATGCGCCGTGAATTTAATTTACACTTGGGTCGCTTTACCCACACAAAAGCTTTCTCTGCTATGTGGGTTCGACTTCCACCAGAGCGGCGAATATTTCAAAAATTGAGTCAAGTGAATTATTCAAATTTGCCAAACCGTCCTATTAATTTCGGATTTAAAAATAGTCCGTACAGGAGATAGTAGTGGTCCGCCCAATGACGCATGACCATAAGCTTGCGCTACGATCGTAAGACTCGATACACTTAATTAACAAGTCAAACTGTTGTCTCGCGTACAGATGCCCGTCAAATCCCAAAAAGACGTGAAACCAAAAAAAGCATTAAATGGTTACTGGAAAATTCAAACTTTCCCCATGTAGAATTTGCAAGTCTTTAAGCACGTTCCAATTTATATCTGCGGAAACCGACCACAAGTTTCTGTTCAGACCGTGCATCAAACTCAGGTGCGGGATTCTGATGGCAGTTGATCGCCATCCACCTGATTTGTGCTGTGTTTACGTATGTCAAAGTTCACCGGGTCAAATGCTTGTCAATGCAGGTAAGCGATTAAGCTTTTGCGAGGATAGACTGGTTTCTGGATGTAGATCGAGCGTGATCGAATTAAACACTCCTTGATGCCTAATATAGCCGCAGGTTTGCAGTTAGAAAATTGCAGTAAGTAGTTCCCTGTTTAGTCTGTTGCTGGAACAATAGAACAGGCAGTAGTTTAGAGTAGGCAAAATCGGAAGCGGGGGGGAGCGGAAAATGCAGATAAAGATTGAGAGATGTTATGGATTGCGTCAGGCACAACCCTGGCCAGTAGAGAAGCAAAGTGTGCAATTAACCGTCCTGCAAGAAATGGGTGTGACCCTCTCAATGTCTGACCATCGGTTCTAACTTCGCAGTGACGTAGAATAACTGCTATTCGCAGCTATAGTGTAGTATAAATATCGAAGTATCACGATTGACAACTTCAAATTTCGTAAATCAGAAGGCTAGCTAGTTAGGCGAACAAAGTTTTACTGAGGCCATATAGAATAAACGCAAACAACGCACTCTACCAAGACGAGTACCTATCGCCGACCTTGTTTTTATTGTTTATGCAGACGTGAGGTGTGGGCGGCTACGACCGATCGATGATTAGATAAATATCGATCGGCGTCATGAGGTTGCAAGCCCGAGGGCGAGTCACGTGCGTGGGCGGAGGTTGGCTCACGTGAGCATGTCAAGCTAGGTGGGCGAAAGCGCTGACGGCCGTGAGATCGGACAGCCACATAAACGCTAAAGCGGCCGTTTAGAGTCTATAAAAGTGAGGGGGCGTAAGGGAACATAATTCCTCACCTCCTGAAATTACGATCGTGCTCATAATCTGTCGATTCACGTAGAGCTATGGTGAATGGGTGTTGCACCCTACCAGTAGAAAATAGCCAATATTCCCTCTAGCCCAACGGTGAAAAACTCGACTGCCTTGGTTTGATCCGAGCACACGATAACAAAGGAAATACAACCAGCGTTCTTGTCTCCGGACCTGTGAGGGTCCATCTGGAACCGCGAGTTTAATTACACTTAGGTCAAGTTATTTGCCAGCCTACCGCAGCTTCTGGAATGTAGCAATCCTGATAGAGTAAGTTGCCTGCGCAAGCAGCATTTCTAAAATAAATGTTGTCAACTTTCTCCGGGTTACCAACTTAAGCCACGTGGATTTCTAACGCTGAATTTTGAAGCTGCAGCACGTATTTTTTGGAGGAAACCTGCGCTCCAGTGACGAATCTACAACTTCTGCCTTATTGAGAGACGGAGAATAGCATCGTTGACAATTGAATTGGAATCTATTAAGGAACAGTAAGGGAAAATACTTTACATAGGTAAGGCTCCTATTAGATTGCATTTTATAACCACTAAAGTTCGAAGAACCCTGAAAATTGAGAGCTGGTGGTCCACTTCAAAGATGGTACGTTTTAACTGGGTCACTACGTTCCCAGCGAAGGCATGTACGTAAATTACTGGATGTCATTCGAATTATGCCAAACGTTAAATGGTAACGCAGATAGCTTTACAGTGGCTTTGTTAACTGGTGCATTCGAATCTGTTCCGGCCTTCATCCGAAGGTTGGTATCTTCGGTGCTTGGAACACAGCGCATCGCATCATATGCCAATCGTGCGTACGAATTTGACCTGTGTTTGTGTCAGGTTATTCGGCTTGGTGTCAGCGGCCGAACCGGCCTTTACAACTGACTGCTCGCGCCACGTGTGATTCAGCCTTTGGCTTGCCGACGCCTCGCTATCGATCGATATGTTGCTCCACAGTGATTGGCCGCAGTCGGATATGCTCAGGCGCTCGCATATAACTCGCGGGGAAAGAGAGTTGTAGTGGCTGGATCTCACTTTGGCTAAACAACTGCCAAAACTGCCTTCTACGGTGGCCAGAGTAAGAGTTGTCCTACTAATTCTGCCTTTTAGACTTTTGTTTTAGGAAATTTCTCGTTATAAATTCGTCCTACTTCGACATATGCGATGCCCCTGCAATTCTTACGACTGTCTGGGGCTAGTGGTAATAGTGTAATTCAATTAAAGCAGCAGTACCTTAGCTACAATACAAATGCGCATGCTTTCCCTCTAGTCGATTTTGGTATCATTAGCACTCCCAGTGCGAGCAGTACTAGTACACTCATTAGCTTGAACACCGGCTTTTAGTGCCAGCTAACTAGATATTCCAGAACGTGGTTTGACAAGCCGCAGTAATGCATCTACCTTCTGTCTTGAACCAGGCTTGCGGGAAAAACCAAGTTAGAACCAAAAGTAGCTGTACTCTAACAAAAAATACCTCCTTGTAACTAAACGCTTGAAATGATATGGGGTGATTTTGTCCAAAACCGTCACGGCAAGCCTCATCACATCCACTTGTTCTATGATCACCTCATAACATTGTTAGCGCATACGACCCGGTAAAGATGTTTTCTTGATGAGCGTATTGGGCGGGTAAAATCGGCCCAAGTGTGATTAAGTTCACGGCTCACAGTGAGCCTCGTAGATCAATGGTAGAGTGCTGGCTGCGCAAGAGCCTTCCCTGCTGTGCGGCTTCGAATCCAACCGAGGCCACGAACTTTCCACAATTTGGTCGACTAAACAAAATTGGAATTAAAAACTCTCTTTGTTCAGGCTGACACGAGGATTCAAATCCAGATTGTTTAGGCTACCTCAGCAAGGCTATTACGTACTAAATCCAGGGTTTGGCCTGCTTCGAGGTCAGTGTCTCTTTAGTTAGGCGAAAGACTGTAGTCTTTTCTCTCTTAAGGTAAGCCGACCATTATTTTCTCAGTCTAACAGCGTATATTATTCAGCTTTTGGGCTCCATAGTCAGGCATCAGCCCACCAGATTTTATCTGAACACATAAAACTGCCACAGCCGTATGCTACTGACCAGAAGCTACGTTCTTAGTGCTATCTTTATCTGAACAGTTTTGTGGAGTTCTCCACGTCTATCTATAATGAAATTCTGTCTGACCTACGTAAACTTGGTCCCCTCCTCGAAACGCTGTCCGCCACCTCCGCTCGAACCCCGTTCCCCAAAAATACCGGCCGCCCCCCCCCCCCTTGATCCACTTCCACTCGAATTCACACATGTGTCCAAAACAATAAAGACTGTAAAGTTGCCTCCTTAAAACGTCAGCCTCCCCCTCTCGGCCAAGACAGGAGCCCTGCCTCGAGATTCAGCTGTGGTGCCTGGTTTACCTGAACTCTCTTGGCCCGGTTTCCCTTCGCGTGCACGATAGACGCGTCTGATTCGAGGGCCACCTGAAAACCCCCCCCCCCCCCCCCCTCAAATGACGCAGTATAGGCCTCTGCATACGAAATCCTCCTTCCGGGCCATGTTTCACATCAACTGGATGCCACAGGAACTGGCTCCAAAGTCACATAAAAGTAGCGATCGTCCCCTCTCTCACCACACACGTTCTCCCAAGCCTGGTTTCCCCCTGTACACGCATCACGTTATTTGATGTGCGTCGTTCCCTTGTCTAGAGTCAGGCGATATTTGGCCAACTCTCTTGGTCTTAACTACGTGTATCCACCGTTATAGTTTGCACCTAGTTTATTCTTCACTAGTTCTTTTATATTACAATCGCAGGGAGTTTAGTAAGTTAAACCCTAGCAACTGCAATCTTCAGACCATAGTTACATAGTAGAGAAGAAGTCGGTGGAAGTCAGAGTAGTGGGAACAGTATACTGTGTACATAGAGGAACGAAGAATGGAAGGAATAAAATTGACAACGGAGAGCACGACCTTCCGCGGGATTGGCGTGATCCGAAGTTTGGTTTCGTTGCAGGAATTACCGTGGCCCAGAGAGACAGCGTACACGCGTGCAGGCTTTCTATTCATCGTCTGGCAACGAAGGCATGTATGCGCCAACTGTGATTGGCTGATCCACGCGTCGAGACCAGCGCCTGTGAGCCTTCGAGAAAGTTCACTTCGATGCGAGCTAGTTACAAAAGTACCGCAATGCGCCGATTCTTGTTATCACTGGGATTTTACATACGTGTTACGACTGAACACAGAATCAGAGGATGCACGAAACTCGAAACACTCAGCATGATTTTTGACGATGATCTGTTATATGTGTACGCCCCTACACCAACCCCCCCCCCCCCCCCCCCCCGCCAATGTTGGAAAAAAAACCCCCCCCCGATGGAGGTAGCCTTAAGACAACGCGGAGGACGGACTGCAATTTAGCCGTGTCCTATTCCTAACTGTAACTTTCACTGTGAGCCTAATTTTCCTATAATTTAGCGCATGGCCAATTCAAGGAAGGGGCGGTTCCTGTTCTCGTGTCCTACTGGGTGGGCGGCCACGCAAGCTATCCGTACCCACTTTTTTCTACAAACTGCACTGGCATAGAGCATAGAAGAGTGCTTAGTTATCGTGACCCTATTTTTAGGCTTCCGATCTCGTTGGTGGTCCAATCTGTAATTCAGGCGACGTAATTAATGGACTTCACGGTGCAGTAAGTAAAAGGTAGCTTATAATGTTTGCCACGTGGGAATGACGCCGGTGGACTTCGTTTTTATCCGAGTTTCAAACTCAACCACGGGTGGGTTTTTACTTTATCGGTGAGTTCAGCAAATCCACAGCATTGAATTCATTATTCACGGGTAGGCGAGTGTAGGCGAATAAATGACTTCTCCCTCATTTAATTCAGAGGTTTCCTAACTGTCAACTATTTGCATGCACAATCGACAGCATGACATGTGATTATTTACACGGGACTGAACACCAGCGTTTACTTGACCTAGGATGTTTATGGTGCGCTTGCGTTAGGTAGGTTAGAATACCTCTGCACATTTGGCACTTGTATCCATGACAATGCAGGCAGTCACCTCGTAACCTCAACGAATGTATTCAATGACGGGCAGTAGGTTGATTTTTCGGTAACATACACAAGGTCGTCGGATTGCACAGGAAGAAAGCACGGGACAGGCAACCACCAAAGTGTTTTGTCGTTCCATTGCTGCTAATAATAAGTCTGAATCACTCAGAAGTTCAACCTCGTGGAACTGTGCTGAAAATGAGTAGACTGTTAAGTTAAATTCTAGGGAAAATATGTATGTGGGCCCAACAACCTTCCGTCGAGCAACCATTTTAGCCTTCATGCTCTGCTTTTGAACGTCACATGCGGGAGGATAGCAGCCCACAAAAATGCTGTCCTAGCGTTCTCTTGACAAGGAAAACTGCATGATTCACCCAACGGTACCGCCATAAAAAAGGAAATTGTTTTTCTGGTAGAATCCAATGAGTTATTTGTGTTTCTTGTACACAGGGGGTTCCTTTGTGCACAGAAGAACAGCTTTCACAGTAGAGGAATTAGGCTTGCCTTATATGCCATCAACAGAGAAGGATCTCGGGCCAAAGGTTTTACTTACCTTTCTCTGTAGTCGAGGTCCTTTCAAGTAGAGCTTCTAGTACTCGACCTGACTTGGTTTGCTTTCGTACTGTTGAAATCACGCGTATAGTCCTAAGGGTTGTATTTGCTGTTGTAATAACCGTGCGGGTGAGGATTTGAGAACCAATTCAAACGTTTTAATATCCGGAAGTAACTATTTGCCTAGCATAGTCCTATTTTTCTGTCACGTAAAAGCCCACACCGATAGAACTAAAAGAACAAGTTCCAGGAAGTTCGGAAGAAGATGTGATCATTGGCGCAAGATGATTTTTAGTTTGATGATTCGGATTCTCACCTAAACCTGTAATCAGTGACAGTCGCAAATAAGTGTCTGTCTGTGACTTCCTCTGATGATGCGTTCCAGTGAGATTCCGAAACGCCTTCTTAAAGTCTCGACCACTTACTCGAGAAATTGAATGCTCAGATTGCACGAAAATTGGAGCCATTCTCATGTTCAACTTACTTGTTGTCCCTAAGCAAACTCCAATGGCATTGGCTGTTCAGTAAGCCTGGTATTTTCTTGCTCTACATTTCTTAGTATTCGTCAATTTGGGTGCTAATTGAACAACTTGGTGTGGCAGCTCCATCCACAACACAGCACCTCGATTCGTATATTCTTCTCTTTACTCACGACTTCTCCTCGTAAGCGGGGCGAGATGAATATCTGCACTTAATTACTTTGCGCTTGCAGATAACTAGCTGTACAAGAACCTGCGTGCCATCGATGTGCGCGTTTTTTAAATTCAAGGCTTCAGTATATCCAGCCTGTTCTTGTCCCAGGATTGCGAAACTATCTTAACGATAGTGAAAGCAAAGTTCCGACTCAGCAGCAAGGAATAGACGGCAATTTCACCTAACTTATTGGCTCAGTTTATGTTCGTTGTTGCAGATATGCCGTCTTTGTGGGGTCTGAGCCGTGTAATCACATGCAATTAAGCCCTGCCTCCAGTTATCTCCGCTATAACCACTACCCTGGACGCAACATTCCACTTTAATCAGAAGTTGTCTTTGTTGGTCTCTTTGTGTTCTCAGCGCACGTACGTTCATACTCGTGCCAACTGGCGACACAAGATAAAAACTGGAATTTGCCGCAGATATTTGAGGGCAAAAATTTCAAAAAAGTAAGGACTTTCTGGTAGGTAAGTGGATTCCTCTGTCAGTCAACTAGCGTAACAGACGTTGAAGCAGTACTGGATGATTTAAAGTGAATTCTCTTCATTATTTTACCACGGTTCCAAGGTTTATTAGTGCCTTATTAAGCGTTTTAGCTTTTATTTATTTTTGGAATTAATACAATAACTGGCCAGTAGGCAGTGCTCGTTACTAGCTTTCTATATTAGAGTTTTTGTATAAGTTGCTAGTATATAAGGTCAAGGAAAAATATTTCGAAAGGCACGCTCATTCAAAGGCATTTGAAGAACCTAAATTATTAAACAAAACACTTTCGAAAAAGCTTCACCTGGTGCTCCTCTGGAATGCTTTTGATTAATAGTTACCCGTTTGACGTTTTCTCTGTTCTAGTCTGTTTATTTGAACATATGTATAAACACCCGCGCTTGCCTCGGCTGATCGTATTACCTACGTACACTGAGTCAAAACATTTGCTTTATTGGCCTATGAGCATCTATGAGAACCTGCAGTAGAAAGCTGCCAACCATGTCGAATAGTAATCGATTAGGTTGGAAAGCGTTTACTGTGAGAAGGAGCCTTAAAAGAGCAGATGTTAAGCACAGCCTTCTCAAACCCGGTAATTTTGTGCGTCCGGGTGCGGGCTTACAGGAATACGGGGCGGCATGAAGCCAATCAGGTTAATGGTGCACATTGATTGGCTTCGAGGTTTCGCGAGGCTAGGTCAAAGACTCTTGTGGCAGCAACCCGACCATGGGCATGAGGCGAACATCGTCAACGGCTTTCACAGCGGATCGAACAAGAGCCTGTGGGGTAGATTGTCAGCACAGATGAAATTGACTCTTAGGCACGACATCAGCGGCTCTACGCAAGTGAGAAGCGGATTCCTCGACATCTTCTCTATGTGACTCCTATGCTTCAGGTGGGACCCACGAACTTCCCCTACTTCGTACGGCATCTTCTTGTGCTCTGTGGAGGCTCGGTCCTGTGCATATGGCACGCACACACGAGCTGTCCTTGGTTCTGTCATACACTATTCTAGTGTCAACATCATTTGATTGACCAGATCAGGTACTCGGCTGGTGCATGAGAAAGGGTAAAATGCGCGGGGTCGACGGTGTGGGAGCCTGCTGGGCTGACTCATGCAGCCTTCATTTGTCACGCTCACTGTCCACTCGCACGGGACAAATTTCCCCGCGCTTTTTCAACCACTGCGAGAGGCCCGCGATCTCCTCTCTGTCCTATGCTTCCCCCGTCTGCTCGCTGCTCAAGACGCATGTTATTTCCTGCGAACTGATTCGCGCCTGTCCACCTGGTTAGCTGCATGACCCACCAAGAACATTCGAGAGTCAAGGCCCCACGGCAGCGAACAACAACTTCGTGGACACATCTGGCGAGCATATCGAGGCGTTTTAAGGCTAAGAAGGTTAAACCTTAACGGCTGCGATCGTCCAGGTCCAGTTTCTTGGGTGATGCGTGAATTCCTGGGAAAGCCAGAGAGATAGAAAGAGTGGTGAGGTTGTCTCTAGCGGTCTTTTTTGGGTCTTTATGTATTATAGATAGCTACTTATATTTTTAAGTAGGTTTAATTACCTGTACACTTCTGGTTTTCTACGCGCCATCCATCAACCTTGCAGGGATTTTCTGATGGCATTGGAATGCAGAACGGTTCACCGAAGGCAAACACATTTCATAACTGCTAAAATCAGCAAAATAAGCAAAATTGGCCTTTTGAACTACCCACGGGAACTACCGCTTGATTACAAATTTTAAGCAGGGTGATTTGCCTCATCTCCCTGCATTTTGCACTTTGTTTAGCTTTGTTCTAGTTGGATTTGGTGATACCACTGGAAAATGTCACTCATTGACCTCGCCCGAGGTTTGGGAACACCACCCTACATGAACGCGTTCGCCGTTGGTCGGGCGGGAGGTTAGTGATGATATTAAAGCTACCTTCAGTGTCTTCTCCCAAGGTTTGAGCGCGCGACCCAACTTACCCTCGTAACATTTTTATTGGGTATTCAAATTGGGTTCTAATTTCTACCCTGGCATGTCCCGCCCGTGCTCTACTTTAAAATCACTCGTTCGTATGCCTGTGGGGCGCGCTTCACGCTTTCCCCAGACGACCCCATAACACAATCCTACCGAAAGTGTTTATTCTGTACAGATGGAAAGGTGAATAGTAAGGGCGAAGTTTTATCTGTCGGAGCGCAAATCTAGCTGCAAGGCGTGCTAGGTCCGGAGTGATGTCTGGAGGTAGATATTAAAGCGGCTACCGTTAGCTGTCTGTCTTATGCAGCCTTCAAGGTCATTGGTTGGACGGAAATTACTACAACTGTGCACTAATAATGTTTAATTTCTGTTTAATGGCTAATTGTATCGACAAATTGACGGACTCGCAATGGGAAATCCACTTGGACCGACCTTTGCAGACATATATGGGCCATTTTGAAGAAAAATTATTCGAAAAATTGAACCACACAACACTACAGACGATATGTAGGTGGTGTTTTCACGATTGTGGAGAACCGGAAAGAAGCTGAGGAATTATTGTCCACTGTGAACAAGCTGCATCCGAAGGTTAAATTTACTATGAAACTAGAACGAGATAACCAACTTTCTTTCCTCGACGTCTACTTGTCCAGACTGAGATGGCTCCATTTCACGAAGGGTCTTCCACAAGAATACCTGGAAAGGTCAGCACTTACATTTTCTTAGTTTTGTTCCCATTCAATGGAAACGTAACTTGGTATGTAACATTTTCCAGAGGATTAGAAAAATATGTTCTGGGGATACTTTGGACGCAGATATAGGTTGTCTCAAAGCTACTTTACTGAAGCATGGATATCCACCTCAGTTTATAGACAAATATAGCAAACCTCTACGACCGAAAATGAGTGAACATTTAGCTCCTAAGAAGCCAGTATTTGTATCCTTGCCCTATAAGAGTGATAACTTCTTAAAAACGATTAAGAGGCGCCTGCTCAAGACCATAGAAAGAACCTATTACGCCGCTGAACTCATATTTTGCTCTCCAACAAAGCCCCTGCCAATTCCTTGTGCTAAGGATAACTTACCTTTGCACGCCACCTCTAACTGCGTTTATGGATTCACATGCACTTGCGGATGCAAGTACATAGGGCGTACGCAAAGGCAATTGGCAGCCAGAGTCAAGGAACATCTGCCTAGTTGGTTATTTAAGCAGAAAAAACTGTTCCCCTAGTTCCTTTATTACTGAACACTTGCTGAACATGGGTCATTCTGTAGACCCAATAACTTCGTTACGAGTTCTTGTTCAGGCACGAACATCTCAAATCTTGCGCTACCTGGAGGCAGCTTATATAAGACGCTCTAAACCGGAGTATGCAAACAGTTGGAGCATGTGGTTAAGCTGGCCTTGCCTTGGTAACTACAGGCCCCCAGATTTGCGCATTCCCCTGTCCCCATTTTCCCCGCAAGTCATTGTCCTTGTTTCCCCTTCCACTTTGTTCAAACCTTCCTCCTGTATGTGACTAGGACCTATGACCTTTCTGTACAAATTTAAATTTCGTACTTTTCTCATTCCTGATCCTTCAACGCAATGAGTGGTTGCGACTGAAGAGCTCTCATGAAATGTATGGTTCCATTAAATTTTGCATTGATTACTATCTTCAATTCTCACCGGGAACACTATGCTTCAAATTTGTAAAAAGTTTAGCTCGTCGTTACCGTTTTCGGGGACAGCAGGCCGGTCGTGCTTTTTCATTGAGCTCAAGATGTACTTGAATTTTCTGCGTGCCTCAACGATTCACCGTCCGAGGCGGAGTTACCCGGCTGCTGCAGGCCCTCGTATTGGTTAGGTCAGAGCCAATCAGCATTTGAACAGAATAGTTTCTCTCTCCGAGCAATCTATGCGGTAATAAAATATCCACATCGCCAGCTTTACAATTCTGGTTAAATTATCTCTCATCAATCGAAAAACGGTAGGCCATCGGGACGAACGCCTCTCCAAATGTCTACATCTTTACTGGTCTACTCAATCAAGGGATATTACGTAAATAAACTAAGTTATTACGAGAAGCAGACGTAAAAATCAAACTTACGGAATGTGGCATAAATTGTGCACCAAGTTTAGCTTATATGGCGAACGTAAGAAGATGGTAAGAATGTTAAGTTAACCTGTCACCTTCTCCTGTGAAATCGTAGGTGACATTTCCCGGCAAGCCTCCTAGACCTTAAGTTACGACCAATGAACGTAGTACGTGATGACGAGGCAGAATGTGAATTCCGGGAAAGATTGCATCAGAAAAAGGTTAATTTGTCGACTTACGCCCCATTCATTCCATCTTTTTTCCTTATTTGACCCACCTTTAAACGGGATGCTGACCTATGAACCGAACAGAATCTCGGCGAAAAAATGCAGCAACAGATGAGACATTAGTAAAAACGAGTGTAGGATCGCTGATTTTTCTTCTGAACTGCGTATCCATCTTTATTCAACAAACAACACAGTGAGCTCACCTGACCGGACGTTACTAGTAATTTTTAATTATCTTGGTACTAACTCGCTCTGTCATCAAAATACTGTTTAGCATGAATTAATTGACTGAAACAGTTTTCTAAAAACTACGGCGAAAAGTGCGTAATTAATGCAGAAGCCCTTTCATCGTCAGTAAAAGTACAAGTAAGCTGCTATAATCAGAAAGCTCAGTATTCGTTCAGAATATTTCTTAATGGGGGACATAGCGCTCTAGGAGGACACGCGATGAGTTCAAACGTGCCCCAAGCACCAGATTCATTCAAAATGAGTACTTCTGACAATGATTTTGGATAGATTCGTAATTCATGATCACCAAAAATGCTGAATTTCAGCTTTTACTTCTTGAGTAATACACATGGCCCAGTTTCTATAACGAAGGGGGAAGCTGAGTACTTTAAATCCACGCTCGTAACTTGTGGATACCAATACCTCAACCCAAAACGAACAAGAACCGGACGTATTACGAGCGGTTATCATGCCAAACAAAAAGAACTACGTCTAAAGAACTAAGCCCTATTTTGTTGTTGTTTCTTATCCCTGACGATGGACTCCCGTAAGACTTCGAAAGCTCCGGATAATAAACAAAGTGATCCGATGCTCGACCATCCTTCTTCCTTACCCAAAGTAGGAAGTATTTGTTACCACGGAAATAGGACAAAAATGTCCAATAATAAAAGTGGTGTGTAGGGATCTATGCCGTAGTCTTGCTTGGGGCAGTACAACCGTCAGATCGGCAAACGAATTTTGAGTAGGTCACTTCATATGCTCCTAGTCCCAGCATATTTTCGCACGGAAACGGTGGTCATAGGAGTTTTGGGGCTGGAGAAATAGGAAATGCAGTGAAGGAAATTTGTAGATGTAAGCACAAAGTGGAACTATGTAGTTGAATTTGCTTCCTGCGGCTGCTGGGATTAAGTTGTTCCGCATGTAAATTGGATGTGTGTGCGGCGCTTCGCACCACGGACTATAATAATCTAACTCCAGAGCAGAAAGTTGGACCTCATGTTACTTGAAGTAGACGACCTCCTTTCCACAATTTCTATTTTTTCAGGAATTTAAAGAAACCTGCATTTTGATAATCCGGTTTTTCCGCTATGCGTTAAAGGATAATACAGATTAGGAAAATCTTCGGATATAAACAGACAACATTGCTAAATACAATAAAAAATGCACATTTCAGTCGTTAAAGTATATTCCACTGCCTATTCTAATTCATACAACCCCTATAACCACCGTTCCTGTAGGGTAAATGCTGGAACTAGGGGTATATATTGTGCACTACTTAAACTACGGTTACCGTCAGATCGACTCCCAGGTTGAAAGCAAAAAGCAGGCGTTACCAGAATGAGTGCTTTATTGTGCACATAACTCGGAATTGCTGTCTCAGGCAGTGGCCACAGGCGAGCCCGAGGCTGGTGTTGACTGCGTTGAGTCGTTAATACAAGCAAACATGCGAGTCCCAGGAAGTAATTGAGAAGAAGAAGACAACTCGATCGCTGGGACAATATGTTTATTTGCCTGACGTTTCGAAATCCATCGCGGATTCATCTTCAGAGACATACTCACAGAACAGTAGCAGAAACAGTATGTGTTTGCACCGAGTTCCGCCGTAAAATTTAAATGTGCAGAAAAAATCGATAAATGCGCTGAGTGTGTTCTGATTCGTCGCGTCAGCCATGACCATCTGGCCTTGCGGTGTTGGCATAAGATTATATAGTGGCCCCTCTGTTCTCCGTACGGCGATTTGCTTTGGCCAAATTAAGTCTCAACACCGAATATGGATTGGGTAAATCGTTGCATTTATTGATGGATTGGGGGCCCGTGAACCATAAGAAACTGGCAGGCTTCTCAAGACGCGAATTGCCGAACATGCGGCAGCAGTGAGGCCAACTGATGCCAATTCTCAATTTGCGGCTCATTCAACGAGACCCGGCCATCCATTCAAATTTGATGAGGCCGAAATTCTCGCAAGAGGTGACAATCGAGTGAACCGAAAATAAATTGAGGCATGGTTCACGGGTCCCCAATCCATCAACAAATGCAACGATTTACCCAATCCATATTCGGTGTTGAGACTAAATTTGGCCAAAGCAAATCGCCGTACGAAGAACGGAGGAGCCACTATATCATCTTATGCCAACACCGCAAGGCCAGATGGTCATGGCTGACGCGACGAATCAGAATACACTCAGCGCATTTATCGATTTTTTCTGCACTCTTAAATTTTACGGTGGAAATCTGTGCAAACACAAACTGTTTCTGCTACTGTTCTGTGAGTATGTCTCTGAAGATGAATCCGCGACGGATTTCGAAACATCAGGCAAATAAACATATTGTCGCAGCGATCAAGTTGTCTTCTACTTCTGCGTCTAATCGTGCCCAAGAGTGTCTGACTGTGTGTATGTTGTGAGAAGTGTGATTATGGCAACTGCTTTTACATAATTGTGAATCGAGTTCAAGTGGGTTGTGATTGTTGTGTTGTATTGCCCGAGGGGGTGTCGCCTGTAGGGGCCCCTGCTGAGGTTGGCATGTTCAAGTGGTCTTTAGACAAACGTGACTGGTTTGGACACGCGTGTGCGTGCGCCTGTGTGCGCACGTGTGTACGTGGGGGAGGGAGTGAGGTCGACCTCGGCGCGTTTCTCTCCTCACTTTAATAAATCTGAATGCGCTTGAATCTATCACGATGCGCTAAAAGCCGTGGCTTGTAGGGTTTGCCAACTGACGGGAAACCTCGGGCCCCCTACGATGCTGCTCCTTTTGTACGCGTGTATTTGTGTGTGCGCATGGGAGGAGAGGGAGGACTGAGAGTCAGGCTGCAATGGCTCCCTCTTAATGGGGCCTTTATGGTGCCCTCGCGAAGGCGGGAGCACACTTAGCGAGATGGCTGTGTCAAGTGTGCGCGTGTTGAGTGAATACCGCGCCAGCCACCTACACCCTTCCTCATCCCCGGTCTTATTGACTTTGTCTTTACACCGAATACGGAGGTGGGAGTGGCGAGCGAGTGGGTAGATACTGCGCGAGTCTGCCTAAACTCCTGTTTTCTCTCGTGCCAGTTCTCTGCGTTGCTCCTGCTTGCTGTCGCTTTCGTGTTCCTTGCCCAGCTCGCCTCTGTGTATGTTGCGGCTTGCTCCAGCGTTTGCTGCGGCTTGTTGGAACGCGTGGTGCCCATCGTCGAAATCGACGGGGGAACTGTCGTACGTGCGATGATGTCAGTCAAGGGTCTCAAGGTCAGCGAGTGGGAAACAGCCGCCCGTGAAATTGCATGACGTTGACGCGGCGGGGACTGAAAAAGGAAGGGGGACAGCACTGTTAGCCGTTCACCACAAGGGTACCTGTATTCATGCTGTAATCCCAACCTACCGTTAATCTGTACCCAAATGTTAAATCAATTTTGGGGTTTGCTTTACTGCTAGTGATCTCGCAACCATTATGAATGGCTTCTTATGAAGAAATGGAAGGGTTACTGCATAAATGGTATACGGTGCATTCTAACGCTTGGATTTCAGTCGAGCCTGTTCGTAAAGGCAAAACATTTAAAAACAGGAAGTTAAGACTCGTTTTAACCATTTATGTCGCATGCAGTACAAAGAGAAGAATCCGGTTGTATACACAAAAGGGCATCAAATGTATCCTTAAGTGTGCCTACCATGCCAACCAGTAAGGTGAACGGGATATCTAAACAACCCTGGATTTTGGGTGTCACACTTGGCGACAGTGATGGCTACGATGGGTACTTAGTACCCATGCCGACGTGCCAAACGGAGCACTTTAGCGGTGCCAAAATCCACTGAAACTTGGGAAGCGCAATAGACTCCCGCGCGACATGAATTGAACGAAGTAAAAAGTAGCATGCTTGTTTTTTTCTTCTAGACAGTGATCAATATCAACAATTTTCAATTCTGCGTTGAGAATTGTTACTTAGGTTCATGCAGAGCACCCGGCGTTGTTGCCTGTCAAAACTGAATTAGAGTTCAAGGTTGGATCGAAGTATAACCACACATAAACGCACGACCGCCTTAAATCACCCATTATACTGCACTGTATCCCATTACCGAGACAATACTACGACAACATTCGAATGCCATTGTTGAATATTTATGAAAATCGTATTTTAGCGAGTATGGACGATCGATAATGTGATCCCACGCTAAGAGGAAGTCAAAACAAGCTGATCGATAGAGCCACGATATGACGAAATCGACTGCCTACACCGACCAGTGAAGAACACAGACAGAGGGCCAACTGCCCGCTATTGATACCGTAAATCACACCAGTTTAAGTGTTGCGTGTAAAAGTTAGTACAGTAATTTAAACAAATACGGAATAGCGCAATTCAGGGAAATACGTAACAAAAAGAAGCAGCATAGAAAGTTGTGTGTACATAAAATTATGCAAAAGTCGCGGATAAAAAAAGTATGACAAAGGGCTACCACATTATCAATAGAACGAACCCTTAATAGTGTGATCCTATATGAAACCGCACACACACATTTCCTACCCTGACTCACTTAAGTATTTAACCTTTCCCGCGTAACTATTTGTCAGTAGGATTTAAATGTTCACTTTATTAATGGGAGTAGATCCCCATTATATTGTCGTATAGACTTGTAGCGTCAAATTAGTGGTTTTACTGAGATCGCTACAATCATCAGGCTGAATCCCAAGTGGAAGATAAAAGGTGAGAGTCACCAGGACTAGGGTTTTATTATGCACAGAACCCTATGTTGTCGTCTTAGGCAGAAGGGGCCATTGGCGAAGCAAGTGCTAGTACTTACTACGTCTAGCCAGGCCTGAAAGAGAATTAGACAGGGGTGGCAGTTGCTTAAGTTGGATTGCGGAGTAGGCTCAAGTTTTTTTCCGATTTCTTCTTGTGACATTTTCCAAATGGTGTCGCTTTTGGGGGTGTAGGCTGTGTCGGCCTAGGGTTATGGAACGGAGCAAATTTTAGAGGCACTTGGGCGACCACGACTAGCTGGACGCACGTGTCTAGGTCCGAATGGGAGTCGATCAAGTGTCCGTGGGTCAGCGCGTCTGAAAGCACTGACTGAGATAGTGGATGACTTTGAGGCAGTTAACCATGAACAAGGAAGCCGGCCAGAATCGTAAGACGCCGGCTAAAGGCTTACCATATTTTCTTTTTCTGCGGCTTCGGGGTGTTGGTTGCCATCGAGCAAATTATGCGAGGTGAGCATAGCTCTAAATATATTATAGTTCATGTTATTTTGGATTATACAGCCAAGAGTCGACGGAGCCATTGGAGTCTAAGTAAATAGACATTACGAACATACCATCAAACTTATTATTTATGAGGTCTGTAGTGGTCGTGTCTGTCCGACGCCCTCCTAACTCTTGACGCCACAGGTGAGGTCACTCAGAAAATAGGACCTCGCGCAAAAGAAGTTTTCCCGCGTGCCTCGAGACATGCGCAAGCGGACGGGCGACCGCCACTGCTGCCAGACACAACTGGCGTGAACCCAAACGCATGCCCCATGCTTCCCCCATTCTGGCCTCAACCCACAGTGGCTTGACCTCAATCCGTCCAATGAGATTCCCGCTTTAGTAAACTGGCTTCATTTAGTAGGTTGGCCTCAATCCGTGAGACAAAGACGACAATGCGGTGTTTACCTTGAGGCATCACTCCGGACCCGACAGGACTAGGGAACGGATGCACTATTCCGCGAGTCAAAATTCCTTCCAGCTATTCTCCTATCCTTCTGCAGAATACACTATTTCTAACAATCTGGCTTTCTCACCGTCTTCTCTACTTCCCCTAAAGGAAAAACGGGCCTGGAAGATCGTAGCTGCTAGGGTTAACCTTCTTGGCCTTAACACCTGCCGATAGGTCTACTTACAGGCGTCTACTTAACGAAATAAAGTACCAACCATACAAGCAGGGCTTTCAGCGGGCTGATCGATAATGGCGGTATACGCTCTGACAAAGGAGAGCCGGCCCAGCTCTACGAAAGGTCAATGAACGCATAAAGTCATTCTGGCTACCATGCACTCAGGTAATAGTGGCGTTGATGGTGATGGTAGTGCTATTGGTGGTTATACTTAGGTCCTGCCAACTGCACCATAAAACTTCCGTTTGCGTCCTCGATTAATTATGCATGTCGAGCGCATAGACCTGCCCCTAATCTGTATATATGCCGAACATTTAGCCAGTTGGCATTTTAATGAAAGTTACTCTAGAGTGACCAAATGCTCCGTCGTTTGAAATTTTCAGCATGCACAACAAAACTTTCTAACGTTAACGTCATTGTTGAGCTTTTAATGCAACCCGCATAATTAGATAATTTAGGAAAAGAGGGCTACTTAAATGCCTTTATAGAAAGCTAAGCAAATTTTATTCTGCTAACAGCAAGTGAAACCTGCGGATAAATCCTCTGGTTTGACACCTTTTTCCAATAATAACGACATTTCCATAATTAACTAGACGGCAACTACGAAAAGCTTCAAACAGGTTGCCCAAAACTAACTTCTTGCTACCGGGAACCAGGTCTTTGAAGCAGGGGGAAACAGAAAAAGCTATTTCGAATCGGTGTTTCTGGTGGTAAGCATCATCTGGTGGATTCGAGATTGCGGGCTTCGAAAATCCTGCTTTGGCAGTCAACTTACTGTATCAGAATTGATGGATTTCATACGCTGCGGTAGGTTGGACAGGTTACGTGACACAGAAGGGATTAAACGTACGGCTTCCGGTGGAGGCCTCGTAGCTCAGTTGGCTAGGGCATTGGTTGAACTAAAACTGTCCCCTTGCTGGCGTGGATTGTTTGTGGGTTAGTTGTTTATATTATCTCCTGATGGGACCGTGAGATAGGAAAACTTTGAAAAACAGGTTTAACTGTGCTCTAGAATCTGGGGGATATTAGGGGTTAGAATGGAAGTATAGATTGTTGTTTAAGTTAGAGTTATGCTTAGGGTTGGCGGTTCGGTTACGGTTCAGGTTCGTGTTAGGATGTAGGACTCACTAATAGGTCCCTCTCTAACTTAAACGAAATGTCCCTTGTACACAGGGGTACGTTCCTGTTCCCTGTCCTGCGGGCGAGGTGGGGGACGCATAATCGATTTTTACTCGATTTTGTTTTTTTTTTCTCATATTTGCAGAATAAACGGGCTGGATCAACAAATGAGCTCGATCAGGGCATGGCAGGCTTTATTTAGGTTTCGCTCCTATGACAAATGCCAAATATGGGCAGCCTGCGTAGTCCACGTAGTTGCAGGCTCACACTACGTCAGATACCTGTCGTCCTTACGATACTCCAACTCTATGAGAACTGAGCCAGATAAAGCAGCTCCGGCCGCCTGCACCAAATCCTGTAGTGACTAGCTTGCGTCGAAGTGAACTCCGCTAGAATCTCACGACTGCGGTTCTCGAAATCTGGAAATTATCAATCACAGTTGCCGCAAACCCATGCTCTCAGCACGGCGAAGAATAGCAAGCCTGCACACGTTAATTGCTCTCTCTGGCCTGACTGCTGTCAAACTGGCACTTGGACCCGGCTGGCTCTCCTGGCTAGTCGTGTGTTCCCAAGTCATATTTCTTTCATCTATTCTCCGTTCCTCTGTGTACACAATATACTGTTCCTACTACTCTGGCCTCTACTGAATTCTGCTCTACTAAGTAACCGTGGTCTGAAGATCGTAATTGCTAGAGTTTAACTTATTTAACCCCCCGTGATAATCCCGCCTCCAGCCTTCTTGAATCTCTCTTGACACTGGGCAAATGCAGGTAGGGAAGGGAGAGTGCGGCCGATGCAACGCAAGTCCACTATCACTTAACAATAACCGACGCGTAGATAACCGTCCCTGCACCACCACGCTGTGGCGGTCGATTTGTCGTTTGTTTTGTCGTCTACTGGACAACTGATGAAAATAGGTTGGTATTATTCAAATGAAAGCTGTAAAAAGAATTACTACTGTGTGAAGGCTCTATTTTCAGTTTTTCCTCTACATCTAAAAGTATTGAAAATCCGGGTGAAAAAAGCATCAAATTTTAGCTACCCTGCCCCTTCGGCTTATTAAGCGCAAACAAAGTAAGTAAGTAGGTTCGTGCTGCCTCTACATGTTTACTGAAACGAGCAGAAGTAAATTGGGTTGCTGCATTCTTGCAGGAGGGAACCACAGCACAATTAACGCAGTTGCACTTTGCAGGAGGTTCGAGTTTCCTGAACTTGGCAAAAGTGCGCAAACTCGAAACGCCACGAGGGCAGCATTTACCAGGGCTTTGATGCCCACGTAAATGATCGTATCATATAGCTTGCGCTGGGCTCACCCTCTAAACACAGTATTTCACCACCAGTGGCAGTCCAGTAGCAAAACACTGAATTATTTTTTAGAGGGCAGTTGTGTTGTGGATTTGCCCATGACACTGAAAGTTTGTACCAACACAGCACAAAGTTCCAATTGGCGTAAAGTGTGGTTCTTTTAGCGTAAAATACGCCTAAACGGACACCGAACCTAGTCACTGGTCTTTAGTATATAGTTTCGTTTTTTGAATAAAAAACCCAAAAAACATTAATAAGTTGCATCAGTCTATTCAGGCTCTGTTAAAAGTAGCTAGAATTGCCCCGCCGGCATGTTTACACCAGTACCCTACTCAGCCCCATTCTCAGGTCTGGGCTAAACTTGGATGCATCGGGCCATGCTCCAGACCGAAAGGTTGTCGAACTTTTACTTTAAGCTCTGTAGTGACCCAACTCCGGGTGCAACGCTCAACTGTTCACCTCTCACGGCTGTTAGCAGCTGCGCGCGTGTAGGCCGACCCCGATCCGGTCTGACTAATCATTTCCCTGAGGCTGATTCACACATGTCCTCACTGGAGATGCCGGACGACTCCCGCGCTCTGATACTTCGGACGCCGGCCTTCGCGACCGCGGACGTACGCTCCTCCGGCTGTAAACTCTCTTCAACCTCAGTGATGAACGTTTACTCGACCGCTACTGGAACTCATCTGTCCCGCCCTGCCTGCGGTCTTGACAGAGGCCCTGATAGCCGCAGCAGCTGGTAGTGTAGGCAGATAGTATTACCAGCAAAGACAAGGGAGACTTTAATGGCAATTTCTAGCTTATTAGCCGTCATCAGCCAGTCATATCCAGACCCAAGCGGCGTCCCACCCGAGCCTCGAACTCGTCACCTATTCGATCAGCGTCAAACGCCTTAGCGGTCGGATGAATGTCCATCAATGAGCGTCAATATCCCTCGACCTAACCTGGCAAGCCAACGAGCTCGTGGGTCAATGGTTAGGGCGTTTCACGCTGATCAAAGAGGCCGCGTGTTCGAGGTTCGGGTGGGATACTAATTGGGTCTGGGTATGACTGGCTGACGATGGCTACTGAGCCAGAAGTGGCCATTCCAGTCTCCATTGTTTTTGCCGGTAATAATATGTTCCTCCAACCTATTCTCCACTAGTTCTGTATAGAGTACACTAGTTATTTCATATGGCGTCCCACGTTCCCACATGGAACCGGGCCTGAAGATCGCAGCTGCCAGGGTCTTGCCTATTAACTTAAGCCACTGCAATAGCCCTGCCGATTAATAATGCAGCCCATTTTGCAGTGCATATAGCGTGGATATGTTCCTGGCGTAATGCATGCTGTAGAAGCAGTCCTACAAGCAAACTGTTGCCCGTGAATTGTATTCAGAGGAATGCGGTGGACTGGATCACCGGCTGAAAGTGTGAACGTCAAAAGGTCACGGCTGTAGGTAACGCGAAGGACACTATCACGAACGCCCCTACCTCCGCCCCCCACCCAGACTAATAATATCAGGACATGACAGAAGTTATACAAAAAATATTAATTAAATGTCAGACGAACTGGACAGTCTTGAAGCAGGGGATGACCATGTTCAGTAAAACAAACGGTTTATTTAAAGAAGGGTGCACTGGCGGTTAAAGTCAAGATAGTCGGGCACCTCGGCACAGCCTAGCCCAGGGGTCGGCAACCTTTTTAAATCACAGAGCCTAGAAAGCAAATATTTGGAAAGATATTTAAGAAAGAGCGCTATAGTATATTTAAAATTGAAATTCTGTTAAATGCGAGTATGCCTAATAAGCCTCCAAATTTATTCTTTAAAATAATGTTTACGTCGGTTCTTCAAGGCATGTACAGGGCTGTTACGAATTTTGAATAGTTCTTCTTCTGTCAGATTGGATGATCTTATGATTGATTCTAGGCGTTTGATGTGAATGCTGTGATCATTTCATGGCTGTAACGGATAGCAGCTCGGAATCTCTGAGGTGACTTTGTTGCAGGCTTTACTTGCACAGACTTTGGTACAATCCTGTTGCTCTGACATCGGTGTAAAAATGATAACTGTTCTCGCGTGTGACTTTCGCAGATTGCACATTTTTCCCATTGTCGAGCATAAAGTTAGACAGAACGCAAGTAACAGAACATGCAATTTTGTCATGACCTCCTTCCTATACACATATTCGAAATACTACAACAGAACATCACCCGTGTCTCTGAATTAGAACGACTGAAAAAGAGCAACACCTAAGAACAAAAGTGGATGAGGATTTCTCATAAAAATTACAATCAATCTACACCCCAAAACAAAGTTGTTAACCTATCCTCCAAAGTTTTAACGAATACCGAAGAAACAGTGTTGAGCAAAGGCATGAAGTACAATCGAACGGATTCTAATTACCTTGACTTCCTTGCCAGCCTTGAATTAATCATAACATCATCCAATCTGACAGAAGAAGAACTATTCAAAATGCGTAACAGCATTATCATACGACGAAAGAAAGGCTTTAAACACACTTTAAAAAGACAAAGACATCAATATTTTACCTGCTGACAAGAGAGGTGCTACTACCATTCTGAACAAAGTTGACTACATAAATAAGATGACTTCACTCCTAAAAGACGAATCAACATACAAACTCCTGCCAAACGACCCAATAAAATCACATAATTCTTGCATTGACAAAATACTGAAACGCTTAACAGGAAAGAATGTAATCTCAAATATTCTCGCCAAATCCTTAAAAAAAGATGAACCCACTATTGCTAAAATATATGGACTCCCAAAGATTCATAAAACCGGTATTCCACTGCGACCGATAGTTTCCTTAATCGGTACACCTAACTACAAAGTCTCCAAGAAGCTGTTTCGCCAACTAAACCCACTCACAAAAATCTCTGAGTACTCTATTAGTCATTCAAGAGGATTTCTGGACAAACTAAAATGAATCAAAGTCTCATCTGACGAAATCATGGTTTCATTCGATGTGGTCTCACTCTTCACCTCGATCCCTCTGGATTTAGTGAGATGCTGCACCGAAGAACTACTGCAAACCTATACCACTGATGTACCTGCAGAGGCTTTACTCCAATTACTAGACCTTTGCCTTGAAACCAACTTTTCATTCTCCGATCAACACTTTCAACAACTAAAAGGAGCTCCCGTGGGTTCACCTATATCCGGCTTTCTAGCCGAAGCTGTTTTGCAGAAGTAAGAATCCATAGTCCTCCCCACGGTGAAACCAAAGTTCTGGCTGCGCTTTGTAGATGACACATTTGTTATCATCAATAAAAATGATTTAGACCTTATCCACAAGAAGCTCAATTCCACATTCCCGGGAATTGAATTTACATTCGAAACGGAGGTCGACGGACAACTCCCATTTCTAGATGTCCTTGTACATGGAACTACTAATGGATCACTCCGCACATCTGTTTACCGTAAAGAAACATATTCGGAAGTCATCCTTCCCTTTGAGAGCAACCACCCCATCTCTCACAAAAGAAGCTCCGTCTACAGCCTCCTTGACCGAGCCAAAACACATTGTTCTGATGAAAAAACTTACCAGGAAGAAATGAAATACCTTTTCAATTATTCTCCAAAAACGGATACCCACGAAATTTTGTGCCACAATGCATAAAAAAACAAGAATCCAAAAGAAATGAAAGAGGCATTTCAACTAGTACGACCAGCGAGGTACCGAAAACACTAACCTGGCGGTCCCTCCCATGCATAAAGAATGTATCTGAGCTTGTCGAAAGACAACTCAAAAAAACACCAATTACAAGTGGCACACCTTCCCGCAACCACCTTACGTTCACAGCTTGTACACCCTAAGGACAGGGTTGGCTATCTTGAAAGAAAAGGGGTTGTTTACAAGATCCCATGTTCCAGTTGTGATGCAGTTTATTGTGGCCAAACTGGGAAATGCGTCTCAACCCGCATACAACAACATCAATCTGCGGTCAGAAGACATTACCCTTTAGCACAGGTCGCCATGCACACACTGGAAACCAGCCCCAAGTTCGCATGGGAGAACACACGGGTTGTTGGCAGTTGCCCAACTAGAAAAGGCCGTGAATTCCTAGAAGCAATGCACTCAGACGAGGCATGCATCAACAGGTATATTGATTTGGAAGCTAGCTACGGTTACCGCAAAGCTAAATTAAATACGTAGCACCAGATCACAGATGACAGCCAAAATACGGAAAGCACATAACATCTACGAGCACGAACCAAAGCTCCTACCAATCGGCGTACACGTACGAGGAATATTGATTTTCTCAACGTTTAAACATGTTAGTTGTTCTTTGCACAATTTTTCTAGGTCTGGCGACGACCGGTGGGTCCGTCTCGAAAATTTACGCAATAAAATTGAAAAATTTCCCAAAGAAAGTATTAATCTCATAGTTAGTCCAGATATTCGGTCATATCGACGAAATAGTAAAATATGAGGAGCCACTCAGTTTCGGCTTGCCATCGATGCTGATTGCCATTCATTTCAAGGAACGTCCGGATTTCGTTCAGGCAAGCTGCAAAACGTCTAAGACCTTCCCTTTTGACAACCAGCTTACCTTTCTGTGCAAAATCCGACCATTATAGTCATTCCCAACTTAATCCGCCAGTGTTTATACTGCCGATTATTTGAGGCCCGCGCAACAATAAAGTTAATCACACGAATGACCACCGAAATCACTTTGCCAAGCTGCCCGTCACATATCTCAGCACAAAGAGCTTCCTGGTGTAGAATGCAATGGAAACGTAGGATGGGTCTATTTTCATATTCGCTGAGTACCATCAGTGCACACTGAGATAAGTTTATTCATAGGTTTTTTTTTCTTGAACAAAATCCATGAAAGACTTGAATAAATCCTCACTCCTTGTGGACACTTTTATTGACAGAACCGCAAGACTTTCTTCGTGCAATGTATCACCAGCAGCATTTCTTGCAATCACAATGAACTGCGCCAAATGTCTTACGTTATTTGACTCATCTAAAACCAGGGAAAAGAAAGGCGCTGCATCTATGTCGTTCACTTGCGTTTCCTTCGCGTGGGTTGCCATCATGCTGGTACGCTCATGAACAGTTTTTGTCGACAAAGGCACGTATTCTATCCGTTTAATTATCTTCTCTTTGTTCTGAAGATCATCAAAAAGTTAATCGACTACATCCAGCATGAACGTTTTGGCAAACTCATAATCTGTGAAGGGTTTTCAGTTCCTAACTATTGCTAAAGGTCCAGCCAACCTCACAGAGTTATAGTCACCTTGCTGGGTTTTTACGCGGAGTTGCTTCTGGCTAATTTGCATCCTGCTCATTAGCTCTTGGTATGCTTTCTTTCGGCTATCTCCCGCAGGGTATTTTGATGCAAAGTAATCATGGCGTGTGTTGCTGTGGCGCTTTACATTCGACCGTTATATCTATGTAATCTTGTCATTGCAAATTAGACACACCACATAATCTGCTCTCTGCACAAAAGTGAATTCTTCCGCCCATTCATCCTGAAATGTAAGATACTCCTCATCTCTTTTTCATTTCGCCATACTCTTTATTGCAGAGGTTAACTTTGGGCAAATGAGAGAGAGTTTGGCGTTCAAAGATGTGCGATCCTTCTGCTGAAAGAAAGCAGTCAAATGTTAGGATTGATTTATTAGTCCACAAGGCAAGTGTTCGCGAATGGACTGTTTGTTCCGTCTGGGGGACATAAACACGAGGCACTATATATAAAAAAGCCGGCTGGCCAATGCGCGTAAAATAGCCTTGTCTGCCAGCGTGACCTTGACCAAGCTGAGGTCAAGTCTGCAGGCTGTCGTGCTTTAGTAGAGCGTCCGTTATTCAGCGAGCTTGCCACCGCTGTTAGGATGCAGGAAAAAATAGAAGCAATTGTTGTCGGAAGCCAGGTCAAAAATAGGGGTGCCGAAACTCCAGAGATTGGTCGAGATTAAATTAATTCTAATACGCGTGTCGGTGGCGGTACGTCATTGGAGGTAGACGGCCACAATGCGTGCCCTCCCCTCCCCCCTCCGTTATCCAAGACCCGCTGTCCCAAAGTCATAGGTTGCCAAAAAACAACTGTTCCCATTTCCCCCGAGGCTTAGCCTTGCAGCTGTTTCTGGCTAACCGGTAACGCTTGCGCAACCGTCCTCTTTCCTTCGGTTTTCTGGCGGCCCCCACACTTGACCGCAGTTTATTCAGTCACACACACACGCTCGAGCATACGCGCACGTCCAAATAAGCACGCCTACTTAAGGGTCACTTTAATACCCCACCCCTCGGCCGATGCAGCAAAGATCTCTGCAGGCGCTACCCCTTCGGGCAATTGCAAGACACCAATAACGGAACACTTGAACCTGCCTTGCAATCCTGCTGAAGCAGCTGTCACCACTGCCTCAAGCTCTCTCAGGTCTGGCTGGACGCTGTCAACATTGGCTTCGCCAGTGGCCATTGCCACCTGGGACAACAATTGGGAGTTCTGTACATAATTAATCACTCCTTCTGGTGATTTCGGTGTTTTAACTACCAACCTGAGATTTGGACTGATGATTGTAGTGATCCGAGTACAACCCACTACTTAGATCCCTAAAGAGTAACCAAAATCACAAAATCTGGCATTTCTGCGAGAGCCATACGCAATCATCAAAAGAGCCATATATGGCTCACGAGCCATAGTTTGCCGACCCCGGACCTAGGCTGTTAGTATGGTAAGTTACAACATCAATTTTGAAATTCACTGGGCAAATACAGTTAGTTGACACCAAAACGTGGTTGCAGTATTGCCGCAAACAGCTGATTCAGTATTCATACGGTAAACCACATTGATCGCATTCTAGTTAGTTCAAGATCGCTCAAGTGAGTTTGGTGCTAAAAGATGCATACATAGTGCCGACACCAACCATGCACTTGCTTGTTAGTTCACTTCCCACATAGGATTTAAATGTCTCATAGTAGACGCATTTTGGTGAAAAACTGTGACAAACCAGCTCTGCCACATTTCTGAGCAGAGAGGCAACTGAGAGAATTTTCGGCTTCAGTCAAAGGATCTTTAAATAATAAATCAATCAAATTCCATAGAATTGGCAGCCCAGACGGCTTAGCCACACCTCGTAAATGTCTGCCGAGGGGGGCGGACAACTATGGTGAATTCGACTGGGGTACTTACAAAATCCACTGTAATAGGACGCACAAACCCCTAAACGCCGACCTCGCCATGCGGGCGACGCGTAAACGATGAGTTGTAATTAGAATACACTATTTAACCCTGTCCATCTGTATGGTTTTAATTACCTTGCAAATGTTCTGGCCTGACGATGATTTGCTGAAAACATATGTTTGCCAATCTTGACTTCTCAACTTAAGAATGGGAATATTTGCAGAACTTAAATCACAGAACAGACTTCGAACAAAGACAGCACCGAAAAACTCTGCATGCTATTCGGCAGCTTAATGGTTGGCCTGAAGCACTGTGCTTTTATTGGCTGCATGGATAGCGGCAGTATTGCCAACGATCCGGAGCTCAATCATCACCCGGCTATCATCGTCAACGGTGAGGCTTTGCCGCCGGCTGGCCAATGCGCGTAAAATAGCCTTGTCTGCCAGCGTGACCTTGACCAAGCTGAGGTCAAGTCTGCAGGCTGTCGTGCTTTAGTAGAGCGTCCGTTATTCAGCGAGCTTGCCACCGCTGTTAGGATGCAGGAAAAAATAGAAGCAATTGTTGTCGGAAGCCAGGTCAAAAATAGGGGTGCCGAAACTCCAGAGATTGGTTGAGATTAAATTAATTCTAATACGCGTGTCGGTGGCGGTACGTCATTGGAGGTAGACGGCCACAATGCGTGCCCTCCCCTCCCCCCTCCGTTATCCAAGACCCGCTGTCCCAAAGTCATGTGTTGCCACAAGCAACTGCTCCAAAGCTCTCTTTCACTGACAGCCCGTCCCCCGACGCTTGACCTCGCAGCTGCGTCTGGGAAACCGGTAAAAGCTGCGCGAGCGTCCCCTTTCCTTCGGTTTTCTAGCGGCCCCGAGAAGGCCGCCCTGGCGACCGCAGTTTATTCAGTCACGCACACGCACCCGAGCATACACGCGCGTCCAAATACCTAAGGGCCATTTATATACTCCAGCCCTCGGCTGATGCAGCAAAGATTTCTGCAGGCGACATCCCCTCGGGCAATTGCAAGACACCAATAACAGAACACGTGAACCTGCTCCGCAATCCTATTGAATCAGCATTCACCACTGTCTCAAGCTCTCTCTATCTCTCTCAGGTCTGGCTGGGCGTAATCAACCCTAGCCCTGGCTTCGCCAGTGGCTACTGCCACCTGGGACAGCAATTGGGAGTGCTGTACATAATAAATCACTCCTTCTGGTGACTTGTGTTTTTTTACTTTCTAACCTGGGAGTTGGCCTGATGATTGTAGTGATCCGAGTACAACCCACTGCTTAGACGCCTGATGAGAAACTTAAATAATAAAATCTGAAGTTTCTGAAAGAGCCATACGCGATCATCAAAAGGGCCATATGTGGCTCGCGAGCCATGGGTTGCCGACCCCAGGCCTAGCCTTTCGCGCGCAGTATGAAGAATGGTGGATATGGCCGATGACTGGGATTTCATCGGACGGTGCATCCCATGCCAATCGTCTAAAAATAAATCACACTTAGTGGTTTACTTATCGGACTGTTTCCATAGTGTGGCATATACATGGAACGGACCCAAGCTAGATTTACTGTAAAATCTTCTAGATTATGGTAGATGGGCGCTGACCAGTTGGTTCGAACCTCGCTTGTTCCGTTTTACCTTGGGCTTGCTCTCGAGCTCCGTCAGCAGCCGTTCAATGGTTAGCGTGTATTGTAGGCAGAAGTACATTACCGAAAAATACAAGGGAGACTGCTATTTGTGACTCATAAGCCATCATCAGCTCGCCATACTCAATGCCAGGGGTAGAGACACCCGAGGCTCGAATCCGCGACATTGTTAGTCATAAGTCCCATGCTCTAACCACTGCGCCACGTCGGGTTCACCAGTGTCGCCAACGTGAATGTCGACAACACAAGATTCCCCCAAGTTAGAAGTCAGGTAAGAATAGTACGTTTGGACAGTGTGTACTGTAAGGAGGAACTAACAAAGGGCTCAATAGAAAAGAGTTTCTCGCAGTTCTCAGGACAGAAGTTGTGCGTGTTTGCCCGTGCGTGCGGATCTACTGGAACACCTGGATATGTCTTGCGGCCAACCAACAAATGGTGCACTCTGATTGGCACGAGCTCACGAAGTTAATGCCAAGACGCGCGGCAGTGGCCCAACATTGAGCGATAGTCGAGTAGTCACGTGCGCCCTTTGTAGCGGGTTGGCCACGAGTGAGTGACAGATTGTTGGCGTGACTGCAAAGATTGACAGCCAAAGAAAATGTGAGTCAATGCAGTGACGCTGACACGGACTGCTACAGGCTCGTTGACCTGACGGTTTAGATCGGGAATATACACTGTGGTAGATGAGCGCTCACCAGTTAGTACGGAACTAACTCATTGCATTGTGCTCTGGGGGTCGCTTTTGAGCTCCGCCATCAATCGATTATACCACAAATAAATGACGAACAACCTCAGTGCATTGGGCTATGACCTCAAGCATCCCAGTTTGGCCCAGTCCTTAAACTAGGAGACATGTTGCAACGTAGCTAAGTCAACTGTCCTTGGCTTCCTTAATGTTTGTCCGGCAATCATAGTGGAAATTAGCGATTCCTCTAAATGTATCAACTTCCTACATTTGAGGCTTGTGAACTGACGGGCAACGACAAATGTATTACCGGAGGTTCCCTTTCAGCAGCCTGGCAAGCATACTTCTCTCATTGTAGTTCGATCTCAGAGTAATTTACAAAGGGTTCCAGTGAGCTTTATTCGATTAAGCACAACTACGATTTACTGTTTTCGTAAACTGACTGCCGAATATTGTAGATTGAATCAACAGCGTAATCATACACGCAGCACCAAAGGGAAAAGGGCAAATATGTTGTTTTCTTCGGATGAACAATTTTAGAATTGTGCAAGTCCATCTCCTGTGATATTCTGTCTGGCGTATATGCACATTATTTTTTCCCTCTGCTTTTTGTTCATTCACATCAAATTCGACCTTGAAGCTGCAACGTGCTTGTATTGTTAATTTTTTCTCCTGTATGCATGTGACAGACGATGCCGAATACGCACAGTTTCCCTTGTCAAGAGGCAGGCATCATATTTGGACGACTCCTTTGTTACTGACTATGGCTATGCATCGTTGAGTAATGTTTTTGAGTATTGTTGACCTAGTGTCCCGTCGTAACGCGTGCCAACTGTTTTTTTTCATTTGGAATTGACGCATCACGACGGAATACTGCGTCAAATAATATTGTCAGCCAGCTGAAAAATGGGATAATAAAGTTTAAATGAATCTCACTACAAGGGCAGTCACCAATGGTCTAAATTCTCTCCACCCATAATAGCTTATGCTATAACAGGTGCCTATCCCGTTGCGCCATCGGTCTCAATGACCACAGAACGCCAGACTGGAGTTTTAAGCCATCCAAACCCGCAGCTGGGTATCGATGCCTGATATCGGCTAATAAGCCATTTAGGGATACTTCTATTCTCCACTGTCTTTTTTGTAATGTCTTTCTGCCTATAATATACAACAGCCACTGAGTGGCTATCAGTGGGACTCGAGCTTGAGCCCCAAGGCACAACGGGACGAATTTGCTCCCTTTCACGATCGGAGAGTTCCCACCTAACCCCGTTAATATATCAGATCACAACCGGTGGGACGAAGCATCCATTGGTGAAACCCATCTAAAGTTCTAGAGGCGAATGCATGAATATAAGAGAGCTGTAGGAAAGGAATGCTTTGCTATCGTTTAACGATGTTAACACTGGCCTCTGATTTGACTTCCGTGTAGCATCATTTTAGATCGAGCTTATATTTGTAGGATATGAAGTGGTCCGCCCGGATAATAGTAGATTAAACGAATCCCAACGGTTATGAACTAGTCGATAAGATAAGATATGGAGGGCAAGAGTATTGTGGATAATTTAATTAAATGCAGAAGGAGTAGCATGTGAGTAATGGGTTAGTAACCCCCAGACGAGTGCAGTCCAGCCATGAGCGGGCCGAGTTCAGAGTCGCATTCCGGCGGGTGTAGTCACCGAGTCTGAATGTCTGCAACCAGGTATGAAGTCACCGGCTCCGGGAGGGTCTGAGCGTAAGCAGTCACCACACTAAGATCCTTTATGACCTGGCCTTGGGAAGCGGATGGCTAGTTAGGACAGAAAGACGCGTCCGTGACCTAAACCTGCCTTTGACACGCTTCGATGCGCACATGCTTAGTGGGCACGAGTAACAGACTTGACAGACATGCCCCAGAAGCGTGCGAGCAAAGCATGGCTTAGAATACGAGGTCGCTAAATATTGTTGATTAGAACAGCTTCGGACAGTAGGAGTATGTGAAACCAACTCATTCGCCCACTATAGCCGATTGAGTTCGACATTGACCGTTCCGCCGTGTGTTCCCCCAATAATGTCGTGGGCATAGGAATGGTTATTTGCCTGTAAATTAGTTTATAGTGATGGTAGACTTATGTTGCATCTACCGCACCCTCTTCTTCTCCACGCACGAGAGCCCAATGTCGAAAGGTACGGAAGCAAAATCGGATGCGGATGGTTGCCGCGGCCTGCGTCTGTACCTAGGCGTAAAATCGTCCCCCCCCCCAATGCATAAAAAGTTCTATGATTGCGTGTTCGTAATGACGCTTTTTGTACCCTGACGTGGCTCCTGTGCTGAGTCTGTACATCTACCGTACACCACGAGTTTAACTTTGGCGGCTGACATGTCACTAAAAGCATGTTTGATAATGCAAGTTGTTGGCAGTGAAACAGTTGCAGCCGGTTTTGACGGCCGACAACTACTCTGATTGGCGTCCTGAATAAAGTAGTTTCTGATGACAGATAGCAACGGAGTTTAGGTGAGATGCTATGAACATAAAATAATTATCTCGGTTAGTTCGTACTTTTCTGATTATTTATCGCGGCTATAGCCAATCGGCCTATGCTAGAAATTCCTAGAGGCCCTGACAAGAATGAAGAGAAGTAAAAAGTGGTTAATCCATGAAAATGCCAGGTCACGTTGCGCACGCTGTTTTTGACAGCCGTGACGTATCATCCCGTGATAAGGGCCCAGCAACAACCACTAATACCTACAGGTAATATCTACCCACGTCTGTCATGCTTCATAAAATAACTCAGATCCACATTCGCGAAGAAAAGTGCTTTTTTCTCCAGAAAACTGAAGCATTGTCTTTCCAGAAGAAATATGAACAAGGCAAAGGCATGGAGATTTGCAGGATATAATGACGTCATGCAACTTCGTGACATTTTCAACTGCGTACGGTCATGAATCAAACTGTCCAATTAAATATCGACCTAGAAGGCTGAAACTTGATAGGTAAATAGAGTACAGATGCTGGTGCGCATGACGAGAGGAAAGGTCACAATGAAATCCCTTCACGCGTGATAAGGGGAGGGGGAGCAAAGGGCCAATGCTCTATTTACCCATTAATTTTCAGCTTTCTAGGTCAATAACTTATTGGACAGAGGGAGAGAAAGAGAGAAAAAGCTATATTTTGAAGGTAATCTCAAAATTTTCAGCAATAAATGGCCCTTTCACAGAGAGCAGGAATAAGGTAAGGTAAGGGGTCATGGTAAAAGGTTATAGAATATTCAAAGTTAAAGGTTTGCATGATATCCACATTTGTTATGGAGGCAAGTCGGCTTTCAACTTCTGAATTTCCGTTTCTTCACACGTGAGGTAGCGTGCAGAGTGTTGATATGCCGATGTACGGCAAGACATATGACGGAAGCGTAGGCGCATAGTACGGGAAGACTTTGTTGCCATTTGTTCTAAGTGGAGAGTGTGAGCGACCTCACTAAGGATACGGTCAGCAAATTGATTTACCATTTTAAAGTGTCGCTGTATTATAATGTCAGCTAAAAGGGCATATGAAACACCGGCAACTGAAGAGAGCATTCGGAGGATACGTTCAATAATGACAAGGGTTTTTTTAAAGTAAAGCTGGAAAAATAACTGGAGAGCAGTGAAGAATGAGGGGAGAATACAGGCTTATATAAATCGCCAGATTGGAGCTTGTGGTGTGCGATATGACAGTTTGTTTTATATTCTTTATAGATAATGGCCGTGTAAAAATGAATAAGAGTTCACGGAACTATATGACGTCATTAAATCCTGCAACCCTCATTGCCTTTGCTTTGTTCTGATTTTTTTGTTCCCCTGCTTTATGAGGAAGAAAACTTCAGCCAAAAAAAGTAAACAAGTCCACTAGTCATGCAATCACCGCTGAATAAAATGTTAAGCACTGTAGCATTTATCAAGCACCTTGAATTTACCTATAAAAGCTGCGCGGGTTTACCTTTATGGTCTGAATTCCATGCGCCTTGGCCTGCTGATTTCAGCTCTTACAACTTCACCAAACATCAGTTTATTTATGTGAAAATATCGAAGTATTTATCTAGTGGCCGGTAAATCACAACAGCGCCATTGATGATTGCAACACTAATACCTAGATTTACGTAGGCTACTTTTTGGTCATGCATCAGTGGCAGTGGGCGTATCGATCCTTAGGATGGAGTCGCCAAAGAATATTTTTGCCCTGATAGAGGACCGCCATTGTCCTGAGCCATTTCGTTGTTTCAAAATAGGTGAAATTTTTATTTTTACTTTTCGAAGTTATTTGCCTCGCATTATATTGGTCTGCATGAGATGGTAAGTCTATCTGAATGCATAGTTTCCAGGTCAGTGTTGAACTTTTGTCTCGGCTGTCTATGGTCATTTATCAAAGTGGCCAGTCTGTCTGTCTGTCTGTCTGTCGAGCCTATAAATCTTCAGAAAACGTTGCCGTCGCATCAAAGAACCGTTTGCAAAGCAGCCCTTTCAAGTTAACCGCAACTTATATCCAGGTAGGTAAGTGGCGTGCGCACGAATCGCAGAGCTAATGTAATGCACCAAGGATAGGAGGGACTTGCTTTACTGGAGTTAGGACAATTTTTGCGCAGATCCAGGATGGGAAAGGTGGTACCCTGTGTCGTAAACGATGACCGACGCTCCTTCTCCCTCGACGCATTGTGCTCATTTCTTTTTCTTACGTCTGAACCCCCACGGTGCTTCCCTGCAGTTATCCACAGCATTGCACTTCACAATGCTAGTCTAGAGGAGAGTACGGAATCATCCCCGCTCCAACCGGATCATCTGTACTCATTCCCCCATTCTTAGCTGAATTACTGCCAATAGAGGAGAATATGCGAGTTCCAGGAAGCAGTTCAGAAGAAGAAGATACGATCACTGGAACAAGAGTTTTATTTTCCTGATATTTCGGATTCTGTCGAGACATGCACAGACCCGATGTGAGCCCGATGCATTTGCATCCGCAACTACATGTAAACTCGTAAACGCACTTTAAAGTGGCGTGCATACGCAGAGTGTCTGAGGTTGGTTTAACTGGAATGGCCGTTGTTGTGCTTATGTACAACAGTTTAGAGGCGGGGTAAGTTCTTTCAATCGTGCATCAAAGCCTTCGCTTGATCACGTTGGACACATTATCGCTCTTGAAAGGAAGGAAGATGGTCATTGACTTTTTCCACTGATATTTCAGTAGAATTTGCTTGTCTGTGTTTGTTATAATTATCGATGAATTTCTCAGGAGAACCATTTCCAAGAAACCCTTTCTTGAGTAAACACATCTCTCTATCGATCTTATCCTTAGAATAGATTTTAGCTGCCCTATGGAAAAGGTAAAATATCAAGTTTCGTTTCCTTTGGATTGAAAGGAAAGTGAGAAAGTGCATCTATTGTCCTTTCCATGTGGTTTTTCAATAGATGGACCTTTGAATGGAACCATCTGCCTACCTGTGTAGAAGCACGTCAAGGAAATCCAGTTAACGGTACTTATCATGCTCGATCACAAATTTGATCCTTTCATGTGCTTTTTTCATGGCTTTTAGAAAAAGTTCTCCATCTTTAGGGTTTTCGATTATGGCAAAAATGTCATCCACGTATCGTCATCAAAAAGCTGTCTTTTCTATTTGTTTGGCCAGTTTTCATGCAAGGTTCGACATGAAAATATCCGCTAGGACTGGTCCTAATGGACTGCCCATAGCTACATCGTCGGTCTGTCGATACAGCTGTCCATTATACGGGAAATGCACATTCTTCGTGCATATCTGTAGTAGTTCCCGTGGTTGGCTTGCTTCCAGACATGTTTTAACGGATGCAAATATATCGGGCGCACATAAAGGCAGTTGGCAACGCGGTCAGCTGAACATATGACGAAGTGGTTCGCTCAGGACGGAAAATAAAATACCTAAGGCAGAAGACTTTTCGAGCACCGGATCAATTTGTTTATTGTCCTGAGCTTTCGAACTCTTACAGGAGTTCATCTTCAGAGATAAGAAGCAGCAACCAAAAGGAGGGTA
>JAYGXS010000004.1:16075922-16098500 GCA_036362985.1 Ligula intestinalis | reverse complement strand
GGGGGGAGCAATTATAGTGGTAAACGCTCATTTACTGTCAGTGAAGATGGCTGTCGTTCGGGGTCATGAGCAGTAATTAGTGTAATGCCTTGTCCCCAGGGTAGAGGGTCCCGGTGATCCTGCCTCCTCTTCTGGCCGGTTCTTAGCGGGTTCCTGTTCTTTTTCAATTCTGGCGTAAGCCGTGGCCTTGTTTCGTCCTTCACTTACATAATGGCACAAAACTGTGTAGGCCGTGGGGAGGTCTAGATGCCTGTTGACGCAGTTGGCATCTGAGTACCATGCCTCAAGTGTCAACCTTTCGACTTTTGAGTTTCCTCGGCCTATGATAGTTGCTCCTTGAATGTCGAAGTTGTGGCCAGTTTCTCCAATGTGTGCTGCAAGCTGCGAGTTAGGATCTAGTTTCTGAGCCACCCGTTTGTGTTCGCGTAGGCGGGTCTGCAATTTTCGGCCTGTTTCTCCCACATAATTACAGTCTCCGTCATTGCAACGTATCTTGTAGACAACTGCAGAGGTTTCGGTAGGGAGCAGTCTGTCTTTGGGTTACATCACACGCCTGCGTATTGTTGCCTCAGGTCGATGGGCTATGCCCACTCCAGTGGGTTGTAACAGTCGTGAGACTGCTTCAGAGACTCCTTTTATGTAGGGAATGGCCCTTTAGACGTCAGGTTGTTGTTGTTGCATCGGCCGTCGTCTGTTCACTCGGCGCCTGCTGCATTTGATAAATGACATCGGGTATCCATTGGCTTGGAAGAGTTCATAAAGGTGTTGTTGTTCAACTCTTCTGTCCGCAGGAGTGCTACAGTGTGTTTCAACTCTTTTGAAAAGAGTACGAACGCAACTGCGTTTGTGACACATGGGGTGATTGCTGTTGAAGTGTAACACTTGGCTTGTGTCGGTGGCTTTTCTGAATACTGTGGTTTGCAGTAGTCCAGTTGAATACCGTCGCACAAGGACATCGAGGAAGGGTAGTTGCTTGTTTCTCTACGCTTCCATCGTGAATTGGATGTTTGGATCAACCAAGTTCAGTAAATCTTTGAGGTGCTCGATATCAGATGTTTTGACAACGACAAAAGTGTCATCCACATAACGAGCCCCAAAACTTCGGTTGATACTTGGCGAAGACCAAGTGTTCTATCCGTTGGAGGACCACTTCAGCAATCAGGCCTGATAGGGGGAAGCCCATGGGAGTGCCTTTTATTTGCTCGTACATTTGCCCACCAAATGTGAAGTAGGTTTTAAGGCAATGTCGTAGAAGTTCGAGCAAATGGTCACACTTCAGAGGTTTTTCGCTTTCGTCGTAGCGTTCATTCAGAAGTTGTCCGATAACATCAATCGCTAGTTGTTGTGGGATAGAAGTGAAGAGTGAAACCACGTCGAAGGATACCATGGATTCATCTGGCTCCAACTTCAGATCTTTTATCCGTTCAAGGAACTGTTTGGCAGAAGCTACGGTTGTTGCTGAACCTGCTGCCAAGAACTTCAGATGAGTAAACATCCACTTTGCCAGACCGTATGAAGGGGTACCACGAAGGAAGACGATTGGCCTAAGTGGTATGTTTTCTTTGTGGACTTTCGGTAGGCCATAAAATCGTGCTGGGGCCGTGTCGTTTGGTTTCATGGAAAACCAATTGGTGGGCGTGATTGCACCGGTTGCCTTGAGTTTCGCCAGGCTTCTGCTCATTTGGGTAAGTAAATGTTTCATTTCGCTGGCTGGACATGTCCTGTACGACGTTTTGTCGTCAAGTCGGCTCTGAGCTTTCGCTTGGTAGTCAGACTTGTTGAGCACTACTGTAGAACGACCTTTGTCAGCCGGCAGAATGACTATTTCTTCATCGGCCTTTAGACTGTTTAATACTCTCTGTTCTTCTCGGCAAATACCTAAGAGTTCAATCACCAAACACTTAGTGGATACTGGCCATACAGTTGACCAAAAGACCGCGTTTAAGGTCGTATTTCGGGTCGATTTGCCGAGGCCGCTGCTATGCGCAGAGGAAAACTAGAACTCTGTAAGCAGCTAGACCATGTGATCAACCTCGAATTGCCGTGATAACGATCGATCACCTCACTCCCTCTTACGCCTTTCCTCCCCGTTATGACCGACTGTTGCCCTGCCCTGTGACCCCCCCCCCCCTTGATTACACTTCGCAGGCTTTCACTGTAACCTGAACTGCCTTGCTGTGATAATTACCTGCCCCCTCCTCTACCCCTCACTATGCATTCACATTTTTGTCGTATGTTTCCCAGCCTCTTTGCTTATCAAGCTTCATCCTTCTAATTGGACAGTTAATTCACTATATTAACAGGCAATGACCGTTTGCAGATGAATTAGATGTCACGAAATTTTATAACATCAACAAATTCTGCTCAACTCGTGATTTTCACCTTGTTCAAACTTCTTCCGGTACAACAATGTTTCACCTAACGCTTGGTTAATAAAACTACATGTGCGAAGCACGAAGCTAGGCCTGGGAGAGCGTTTGTGAGGGAGAGAAGGTGGCTGTTGCTTTATATAGCTTTGGAGCCAGTTCATATGTTGGCCGATTGATGAGTTGCATTGCCCAGGGGGTTGTAGCGTATAGAGGCCCAAGTTGCGTTGGCCGAGGGGTGGCGTGTTTAAGTGGACCTTTGGCAGTCGTGACTGTTTTGGACACGCGTGTGTGTCCGAGTGGAAATCGGTCAAGTGTCTTCAGGTCAGTAAGTCGCAAATAGCTGCTTGCTGAGGCAGTGGGCGTTAAACAAGGGGGAGGGGTGGACAGCAATGTTTGGAAAAAAGAGGTCGGACAGCATTGTTGGGGAAGGGAACAATCACATATAGGTCTGACAGGAGTTCACCGGCTATGGACGTGGGAAATTCCAAAAGTTGTTCAGCCAAAGATAACATACCGTCTCAAATATTTTTTCCCACAATAGGTATCTCTCGGACTTTTTTCTTCTATGCATACGGGAACAATATTTCAAAGGAAAAGGTATTTTTAGAACTGTGGTAACGGAAGCGCCCAAACCAACTAACTGGTGAACCCTCCTAGACATAGAGAATGTATCTGAGCTCGTCGAAAGCCAGCTACAGAAACATAAGATACGAATTGCGCAGAAACCTACAACTATTTTGCGCTCCCACCTTGTACACCCTAAGGACAGAGTTGACTATTTCAACAGAAAATAAATCGTCTACAAAATACCATGTACCAACTGTAATGCAGTCTATCGTGGCCAAACCGAGAAATCTCTATCCACCTGCATAAATGAACACAAGTTATCGGTGAGCAGACGAGACCGCATATATGGTTGACATGCACATACTGGACACAACACACAAATATTTATGGAGGAAAACTCAAATCCTTGACGCTTTCAGTGAAGCAATGCACTCAAATGAGATATGCATTTGCAGGTATATCGATTTAGATGCCAAGTACAGATGTCTCAAGCTCCGATGGAAGTGTAAACAGCTACTGTCGGCCGGATAATTAAGTGCAGGTGACGCTTATTAGCTTACATTCTGATCGACCATAGAATCTTGCATTAGGGATCGTTTTAAGTCATCTGATTTCGTATTTCTCTCTGATAATGAGCTGGGGGACCAGACAAGAAAATTTACACAGACAAACAATAACGAGTATTCGTTCCCAAAAAACTTCACTCGTTAGTAACTTTATTTAATGGGATCTCGATATTTTAATACATATATATATCTCTTGGAAGGCAGGCACCCCAATAAAGGTAAGTTGAACGAAAGACAGTCTTTTGGAAAACAAGATGGCTTCATTCAATAAATGTGCGACGTTTGTTTCCCAAGTCGACGTCACACTTGAAAGGATGTGCAATGAAGAATTAGCCTTAGCCATATTAGTCTTAACGATTTTCACGGTGTTCTGCTTAGTTTAGTTCCACTGCATCAACATGAACTTATATCAAGTTAACTAACAGTCTTTTTTTGTACGACACGCATGCTCCTGATGTCGGAATTACTCCCTATAACTTCAGCAGCGCTAACACGGGAGTGAGCATAAGATAGACATACGAGACCAGAAGGGAATACTGTGGCGTTCTGATAAGTTCAATTCAAGTGCATCGAAATAAATCTACTTAAAGTTAACTGGTCTCCCTTTGTTGTGTGACTCACATGCTTCACATTTTAGAAGTATTTCTCAACATTACACCAAACTCAGCATGAAAATGAGCATTAAGTAGTCTCGTGAGACCAGAAGAAAGTAGTGCAACCAATGAACTCTGGTGAATTGCATTAATAGTGTTGAGTAGTAAAAGTTGATTTTCCAATCACCTGATCTATTTTCTTCAGGCTTCTACGCAAAGTCACGTTTTGTGTGAAAACAAAATCAGCTCCTTTCAGTTTCTTGTCCGCCCTCTCGCAGTCAGACGCCCGCATGAAGAGGTCTACTTGGGAATGAAATCAGTATAAACGATTTCGATCAAAAAACCAGAGTGTTGGGGCCTCTCGACTGTGAACTGAAGAAAAAATACCAGAACGCGCGGACCGCAAGACAAAAAGGTCTCGTGGTCAGTGTCATGAAAGTCATTCAAAAGTGCGCATACAAAACCAATTTGTGTACTTTTAGTTGCAACACACGATTCATTGTGCGAACATGTGCATTGCATGCAAAGATAGCGCAATGCAAACAAATCAAGCCTTCAACTTGCAGTCTTGGTATCTAGAGACAGACTCTTTGCTCATTTCCCGGTTTCGGCCGTACACTGTGAGGCGCTAAACTAGATGGCACAAAATAACTACTAGAATCCCAGACCCCTGTTCCCATTAAAGAAAATCAGGGCACGTTGTAGAGTTTCTCTACGGACGTCCGAGGTGCCCAAGTAGAAAAAACCGCGCTTTGGAGACCAGCCAATAGTGTGCGCTGGGCAAACGAAGCCAGAGCCCCGAGTGAGAGCCTGTCAGCAACACCTGTGGAAGATCGATAAATCGACGGCCTAAAACCTATGTTTAGATGGTCTTGCAAACGCTGTACCCGTCCTAAACGGTGGCTGACTGATTGTGATGTGAGCGCATGCCTTAGCATAAAACGTGCTAAGGCTTTGGAATGCAAGAATTACAAACGAGTGAACAGGGATAGACTCCAGAAACACTTTTTAAAAATGCCCACTGAACTCTTGATCTCTCTATATTCTCTAAATCCGCACGTAAACTGTCATAATATTCTGGCAGTCGCCTTAGAAAAACGACATGTCAGAAGCAATTTTACTGTGTCCTCCTCTCCTTTGATCCTATACCTAGCAGTTAATTGAGTCAGCGGAACATTTTGGTCGAGGAATATATTGGGGGAAAAGTTTAATAAGATGCGATTTACACAGGCGTTTTCATTTTTTAAGCACAGAAGAATTTACGCACGGAACAAGTTACTCCCAGCGGCCGCGGGAAACAAATTTGACTACGTTTTTTCACTTTTTCGCCCACTTCCAAAAATATCCATCTCTGCCTATCCTATTAAACCACCCCCAAAACCCTATAACCGCCGTAGAAAGAATACTAATACTAATAATACTACTGTGATCCGCATGTAAGGCAGCATTCCGTAGTTTGTCTCCTTGCTTTATCTGGATCAATCAAATAAATATATAAAGGGAAACTCATTATATTCACAGAGCAGATATAGGCCTCCAAGCTATAATTAGAGAAAAAGGCAATCATCGAGACGCCTTAATGGATCGAAAGCCTCTTCCACCAGGGATAACAATGATAATCGTCATGTTGAACAACTTGATAATCATAATTCGGCTTTTCTTCTCACAGACCCGCTAGTTGCCATTCCAGTTTTCTGCGAAAGCTAACGATAATTCTGCTTCTTCGCACACAAAAGCGGCGTAGGAAAACCAATCGTAGTCTAAGTTGGCTCTGCCTGAGAGCTGTCGAATGACACTCCCGTTTTGTTGTCAGTGGACCAAACAGAAACTAATGAACTTCTCACTTTCTTAAGTCTGACTTTTTCTTGTTAACACCACAGGGCTAACATGGTCTTGATGGTTATTACGAAGTATCGTCCATCTCAAAAAGAACTAACCGTCGAGGACGATTATTACATTTCCGTTTTAAGATAACAGACGACATCGAAAATTTTGCATAACATATTGACCATTTTGGGCTTTTTGTGTGCACCAGGCGATGCTCAAAAGATGGGGATTATTTTTTGTAGGCATAGGGGTTGGTAGCGCTGCACTCTCACGCTAGTAACGTTTAAGAGACTCTCTTCCTTCTCATTTGGCCAAGTAGCGTTTATGCGAGAAACCATAGCAGTGATTGTTTTATTAAATACCCACCCAAGGTTTTGGAAGATTTTACCATGACAAACTTTAAGGAGCAACGCGTTCATGACGGTTTGTTTATTTTGGCATCAGAGAAGTCCTCCATGTGGACTTTGTTCCTCGTGGCACTACGGTGAATAAACATTACAAACTAAGGGTGGTGAAGCCAATGGGTGAGGCTGTGAGAAAAAAGTGACATTTACTGTTGCGATCAGAGGGCTGGCTTCTTTAGCATGATAACGTTCAAAATAAGCCAGAATTTGGCAGTAAACTGCAAGACAACAGTTTCCTACCATGCTTAATTACTGAACGTAGCTCACTGCGGCTTCTTCATATGCCCAAGAACGAAGAAAACCCTAAAAGGAAAGCGTTTCAGAACGTAGATGAGATTAGGTGAAAATCGCTGCAGACATATAACAGCTTCAGTTCAAAAGAATATAAAGACGGATTTCAAACAGCGAAAAACACGTTGAGAAGTGTGCGTATCCACTGGTGGAGGGTATTTTGAAGATAATCAATGTTTTAAAGATTTAACCTTAAATACTAAAAAACAGCAATTTAATACTCCTCTTTCTTTGAGTCACTCCGCATATAGTAGGGTCCGCATGACGGGTTGTGCTGAAGATACGCTAAGCCACAACTCCAGTCAGCTGGACCCTAGACGAGCGTTAATTACCCTTTCATAAGTCCGAGCGAGCCTCTAACTACTTTCGACAGGTGTTAAGGCTACGAAGGTTAACCCTAACTGCTACAATCTTCCGAGTCCATGGTTCCTTTAGGTGAGGATGGAGATAAGAATTAGGAAGGCCAGAGTGTTAGGAATAGTGTATTCTACAGAAGGATAGGAGACAAGATGGAGAGTTTTGACTCTCAGGCAACTGCTGTCCGTCTGCCAGGGCGTCAATTCCAGAATGACGAGAGCCTCAGGAATCGCCGCAATGTCGGTGCATGCTTTCCTACGGCGGCCAATCACGCCGCTGAGGTCTATACTCGAGGTCGTTGCGCGACCTTGAGATAGGCAAAGGCTGGTCAGCCTTGGCACGCGTCCATTTGCGCATTGGCCCGAGGCACGCGGGAACACTGCTTTCTCGCGGGGTCCTATGCTCTGAGTGACCTCGTCTGTGGCGTCAAGAGTTAGGAGGGCGTCGGACAGACGCGACCACTACACTAAAGTCAAACATGCATGTAGGCGTACGACTAAGACGCCGACCTTAACGCTATATCAGCCACTGCGTCCAATGCCACCACCCGTTGATGGGCAGGTTTCAACAGTAGGCCGGTGCATTGGAAGTATGGCAACTGAGTGGATAGCTCCGTCCTTCTCTTAACTGTGAGTCAGACTGCCATGGCCCGTCTGCACTGTGACCTTTATGGCACAGCACTTTTAGTGACCTAACTCAAAAGCGTTTGCTCATCTCTTTCTTAATAAACTGAACTGAACTCCGTGTATCACTCTCAATTTTTCGCTTTTCGCTGCCGTCAGCACGTGCGCACCTGTGTGCTGACCCCAATCCGATCTGCCTAATCACCTTTCTGAATAAGACTCACATACGACCCTGATGGAGACGCTGGGCGAGTCTCGCGCTCTGCTACTTCGAACACCACCTTCATGGCCTGGAGGAGCCATCAACCCGCTGCCCACTTACTCCAATCTCTTCTCCATTTCTTCTCTACCGAATACACTCTTCTCACCACATACTCTCTCATTTGTCCTCTTCCAATACGGAACCGGTTTTGTGAGTCATAGTGGCTAGGGTTGGCCTATCAGCTTAAGCTGCTATGATAAGCGCCCGTTGTTGACCGCTTTATTTCCGAGGTCAACGAGGGAATACTGAAGCTTCTTCAATAAAGGTAAACAGAAACCATAGAAGATAGAAATTCAGAGGAGCTAGCTATTTTAAAGTTTTACCAATTACTGTTTGCGTACTCGGTGAACTTTCATTCTGCATAAATATGGGCAGCTTTGCTGGACCATAAAAACACCAGTTACACTCTTAGAGAAGAAAAAGTCGATGCAAGAAAAATACGAGTTTTACGAAGTAGTTGCGAAGGTGTATATATGATAGCTGGAGCAAAAACTTTATTCACATGACGTTTTAGATTCCTGCTGGAGCCAATTATCAGAGACAGCACAACGTACGGCTACTTCGTAGACAGAGAATTCCCGCATTTATAAGCTGCAGTCGCTGTGTCACTGCAGTGTTTCTACAGCCCACCTTCTCCTTACGCGAGACGCCACAGATAAGGCCACGTAATGACAAGCTTGGTCGCCCAGTCGCGCTCGATCCAGCGCAGTGGCTCATGCTCGCGTGCGACGCGCAACCTTTGCCCTCGCGTGACTGGGGCGCGCACAGGCACTCCAGAATGGTCGGGCCAATCATTGTACTGAAGATAACTCACATAAAGCTTACTCTTGACCCCCGTTACAATTCTCACGCTGACGAACAGACCGGAATCCGTCCGACCAGGAGCCGACGCAGGCACCGTCGTTGGGCTGCTGTGACGACCCCGTGCTCTCACACGGCCCTCACGATCGAACGTCATGCCAGACCGAGAACAACTTCCTCCTAACTATGCTCCAACCCTTATGTACGCAAGACATTTTTCCTACCAAGCTGGCCTTCCCAAAACTTCTCTCTCAGCTCCTAAGGAACCGGGCCTGCAAGATCGCAGCCGTTAAGGTTAACCTTCTTAACGTTAACACTCATCGATACTTCTGCATACTTATGAAAATTAACGGCTCCCTCTGATGCGTTAACTGCTTGATGTCTGGTGGTATGCGGGTCGTTATTTACTGAAATTTAATCACCCGTATCGGATGTTGGCGTGTGGATTACTTGACCACCTGGCTCTCCAGCATTGACTTTAGAAAGTGTGTTCGCTTGCACCCTCCTGCAGTGGCTGATCGTTTTGACAAAACCGAGTGTCCGCACCGAATATGTGTCGGGGAGGTCACTGCTTTTGTTAATAGACTGGGAAGGGGAAGGAGACGAGACAGCTATCGTGCAACTTGCGGCTCACGTGAACGCAGGCTAATATCTCAGTCAAGTTAGGATGCCAGCTTTTGAAAAGGCTTCTTCCCGACTACCTTTAGAAATTACCGTATGTAAAAAAATACTTAATTTTGATTAACTTCTGCCAATGATTTTGAATTTTCTTATAAATTTAAATATGCTTTACAGAAAGCATCCATAAAAACATTATTTCTTGTACTCCTTTCGTAACCTTAAGTTAAAATAACTTCTACTATTCCTCTATACAATTCAAACCAACGTGCATTCACCCTACTCGCAGTGAGGGTTTTCAAACTAAAATCTGTGTATTTTCTGTTTGTGGAGAATCTTATATTTAAATACGCTATTAAAACAATAAGGCTTGTAAAATTTCGCAGTGAATAAAGAAGCCACAGTTAATTCTGCCAGCAGAATTAATAAATGGAAAAATGTCTTATGAATGGACATTTAACGGTCCTAAAACTCCCCCTTTTTCGAAACGCCTGTATGTGCAACCAAATAGAACACTTTCTTCACGTCTACCATCTGAAGAAGCTGCAATTTTTTGTCAAGTTTATACGAAAAAGAATACGTTTTGTGCATATTCATAATGGCAATGGAAAAAATGCATAGTAATTAAGCAAGTACGTTTTACAGAAGACATCTTCTAAAGCTTGCCAGAAAGAAGCTCAGTCAAAAGCCGGCATCCTGACGGAACTGAAATATCCTTGGAAAGCGTTGTATGATGAGTAATACAACAACTCTACTTGGAGAAAATTATATTATCGAAAGCACATTTCTTTGTATGTTCTATTCGTTGAAAATCTTATAGTTATGCACGCATTAAAGCCAGTGCAACTTAAGGCTTGTACAATTTCGCAGTGGATATGAAACACCTAGTTAACTTTGGAAAATGCTCTTTTGTTAAATGGAAGAATATTTTATGAATGAATATTTCATTGTTGCTAAAATATCGATAGTAGAAACTTCTGCACAACGGCATGATTGATCATCTTTAAGTGTAAAATTTTTGGCAAGTAAAAAAGATACACTTTCGTGCATGCTTCTTATGAAATGCATTAAAATTTATAATGAGAATGGAGAAAACTCATGAGCTATTGCTCTTCCAGTGACAAATAACTTTGACCAAACAAGTTATCAGCACCGAATATGGGTTGGAGAAATCATTGCACTTGTTACTAGATTGGGGGCCGTAAAAAATTTATCATGCGATTAGCGGCTCACGGAAATGTACTTTCGATTAGGAAAGCGTAATTTATTATTTGTAATCTAAATATTCATATAAATGTGTCAAAGGATTTAGCACTCACGTCAGGATACCGGCTTTCGAAAGGGTTTTTCCCAACTACCTTCGGAAGCTATTTTCTTTAAAGAAGGACTGCTTAAGCTGTATGAATTTATTGAATTAATTATTAATTATAACTTCAAATGTATCTTATGGAAAAAAATCATTAAAATTTATCTCTTGCACTTATTTTGTAAAAATTACGTCCTCAGATTTCACAACTGAAGAATTGACAGTCCTAAGTTGATAAAAACAGTCTATTCGTGAAAACAGTTGAACCCAACCTGCTAATGCACTTGAATTCTGCGTTTTAAAACGATAATCTCTGTATTTTCCCTTTACGGAAACTCATAAATTTATACAAGCTATTAAGACAAGTCATATTGAAGCTTGTAAAATTTTGCACTGTATATATGGACCACATAGTAAACTTGTTCAGCGGCATTAATAGATAGAAAGGTGCTTTATGAATGGACATTTCATGGTGTTAGAAAACTCTCGTTGTGCGAAATGCCTGTACAACAAAAGGTATACTTGCTTCACTTCTACCATTTAAAGGAGATTTCATTTTCTCTCCAGTAGGTATAAAAACGAATATTTTTCTTGGGTATCATTAACCGCAGTAGAAAAATGCATAGATATTAAACAATCGTGTTTTCCAGAGGATACTTTCTGAAGCTTGCCAGAAAGAAGCTCAGTCAAAAGCCGGCATCTTGACGGGACGGAAACATCCTATGACAGCGTTGTATGATAAGCAACGCAACAACGCTCCTCAGGCAAAATTATCGACATAATTAGCTTAGGTAGGCCCGCTCATACACTGCAAGTCCCAGCAATTTGTCCTGCAAGAACGGTGGTTATACAGTTTTGGGGATGGGGGGATAGGATAGGCAGAGAAGGAAATTTTTAGAAGTAAGTGTAAAGTGAAATAAATGTAGTCGAAGTTACTTCCTGCGGTTGCTAGGAGTAAGTTGTTTCGCATGTAAATTGAAAGTTTGCGCGGCGCTTCGCGCCATGGACTATACTAATACAACTCTAGAACGGTAAGTTGGACCTCAGGTAAGTTGAAGGAAACGGGCTCCTAACCACCATTTCTATTTTTTCGGGAAATTCGAGAAACCTGCAATTTGATAGTCAGGTTTTTCGCAATAAGTTAAACGATAATAGAGATTGGAAAAAATATACAGCTATAAAATTAACAACACTTCGAAATACAGTAAAATAAAAATGTATTTAGCATTTATTAACGTATATATTCCACTGCATGTCCCACCCACGAAACCTTATAACCACCGTTTTCCTAAGAAAATGTGCAGGAAGTATGGATTGATGAGTGGGCCTTCATAAGCTATTGGTGCCAAATTATCTTATAGAAAGCACATTCCTCTGTATTTTCTATTTGTGGACAATCTTATATTTATACACGCTATTAAGGCAATGCAACATAAGGCTTATAAAAATTCACAGTGAATCGGGAACACATAGTAAACTTTTCCAGCAGCATTAATAAATGGAAAGATGCTTTATGAATGAACACTTCACGGTCTTAAAATATCTCGTTAGTAGACACTTCTGTACAACTAAAATATATATCTTCTTTGAGTGTAAAATTTCAAGAAGACGTAATTCTCTGCCAAGTAAGTACAAAATGAATATCTTCGTGCATTTAAATGTATAAATTCAATGGGGAAAATTCATAAGCAATCGTTTGTTACAGAGGTTGCCAGAAAGAAGCGTTTTTGAAAAGCCGTGAGGTGACTGAATAATCCTGGGACTGTGTGATACGATAAATCATAATAAAACTTCTACCTCAGCAAACGTATCTTATCAAAAACATATTTGCGAATTTCGGCTAATATTTCATCACATAACATCCCTATGTTGGGCATTACTTATTGGTCTCTGCTATACTCGTGTTTCGCCAGTAAAAATACCGCTTAACTTCACGAGGTGTCTGAACAGCAAAACTCTCCATATCCAGGGCAAGCTTATTGCAGGGGAGGGAGTCGCATCTTGTTTGCCCCCTTGGGGCTTTTACTCACCCTGTCTCTCGGCTAAGTCCCCCTCGGCGCAGCATGTGCCTGCAGAGAACGGGCACAGAGGCAGACATGCCAATCACTCTGGCTCGCCTCCGCACATACGTCGGGGGAGGGTGCCATGCGACCAGCACGCGGCGAGTCTGACGGCGCGAGAAGGGCCCTGGAAACCTGGCTCATCAGAGATGCATTGCAGGCTCCTGTCTGCTATGCAATAAGCAGGCAAGTCACTATTTACTTTCATGTGTTCGTTTGGCAGAAACAAGTTCAAACCAAAAGCCCGGATGCAATTCCCGCTAGCTCATATCCCCATCCCAAGTGGGGGATGGAGGGAGAGGGGGGGTAAAGAACGGAGTCACGACCCCCATCCGCTCGCTCGTAACACTGTAGCGCCTTCAGCCTCCGGTGCCATGCCACGCTGCGCAGGAGTTCACGCGATTCTAGTTATCGCCCGGACTCTGGGACAGCCAATCACAGGCGCTGCAAACTGCTATTGGCCAAGCGACTGATCAAGGGGCCAGTGACTCAGTCTTGCACATTACGCTAGCAGTCAATCGCGCACGCAGGCCCCTGGGCTCACCGCGCGGTCGGGCTTCGGAACACTTCTGAGCTTGTGGACAGAATATACAACTCTAACTGGTCTTTCCCCTTCTCTCCATATAGGGAATTAGGCGTGATAATTGAAGTGCTGTCAACAAATCCATGACTTAGATCCCTACAGCACAATTGACTAGCGATATTATAATGCCTTACGGTAAAGTACGCATGGGTACGTTCATCGTGTAATCCACGCTGCAGAGCCAACCATATAAGCAAGTTACTGTTGCCTTTTACTCTTCGGAGGAGGGCAACAGACGGGCCCACCTGTTGATAATATCTATCACAGGCGGCTAAGCTAATCGCAAAACCATGGTAGCTGCGATCTTTAGGCCGGGTTCCTTGTGGGAGAGAAAAGGATGGAGGCCAGATGGTAGGACTAGTTTACTCTGTTCAAGTTTAATGGAGATAAGGTTTGAAAGAATTGAACGTCGGACCGCACGCCCAGCCTTGAAGGGAGGCCGGTCCGAAGTGATGAGAGCGTATGCAGCCATCGCAATGAGTTTCTTTGTGAGTCAACCTTGAAAGTGTTTGGTCAGATTGGGGTAGACAGACACACCTTTGATTAGCTGTTCCGGAGGCCGACATCAGTGCACGTGCATTCGCCAGCATCGGTGAGTCCTCGCGCGTGAGCGTCTATGTGGAATGAGGCGCTAGAGCTTGATCTTGGCTTCGCCTTATCAATGGGAACGGATGGGGTCCTCTGCTTGCAGGATGGTCTAAGGCTGCCCACAACAGTAACCGTAGAAAATCGGCACTGTACATAACGGCAAGTCCAGCAAAGCATGGCAGCTGGGATTAGGAAAAAAACTCCTTATTAGACAACCATACCAGCGCTGGTGTTGAGATCGAAAACACTACTCACTTATGCTACAGAAGTTTGCATTATTTCGCCGAGGCTAGGCACTAAAAATTACGCTTAAGATGAAACAATCCCTAGGTCTTTCAATATTTTCCCTTAAACGGGCGTGCGCTACAACTATACTTTGCAAGTCGAAGAAGAAGTACGGCGTAAAAGTTTCTTTAAACCACTTGTCCTACTGAATGAATAGACGGCATAATTCGTTGTTTATTCCGCGCAACCTTTTCTGAAACGTCAGCGCATGCGCAAATATGAAGAATGATCGACCAAAAGTCACCCTGTGTTTAGTTCGCAATCGTCTCATACAGTAAATACAATTGCTGTTGTCTTTCTACTTTTAATTTCTCTTCTGCAGCTACTAACGGGTAAGTCAGGTTAAAATTGCATTTAAAACTTGCGATTTTTAGATTGACGAAGACACTGCTTACCGTTTTGCTAGTTGTACAATAGCAACCGATGCAAAACTTATATCAACTTCAGACTCTGATGAGGAATTTGATCAGAAATGCGAAAATTAAGGCAAACGAAACTCTCGTTCCAGCAACTGTGCCATGCTCTGTTCCCAGCTTTCGAACTTTTGCCCTTTCGTGGTCCACGTACTTTGTGGGCAGGGCTTGCTGAAGTTTCTGCATGATTTGCTGGTGCTAGTTTGACGGAAAAACGAGAGAGAGCTCTTTTTTTCGAGTTAGAGCTTGAATTCTTGCCTGTTTTGGGCCACAAATTGATTAAGTACTGACATCCCCAAGGATAAAGGAGAATCGATGGCAAAATGCCCGTTCTTTGGTGAAAATGCGAATAAATTCTTTGAACGTGCACGAAAAAGAGCACTAGAGCTAATTTGGGGCAGCGTAACTGCAGGCGCGCTTGTTCGCTCCCGTGAAAGTCTTGACAAAGTCCACCAACTTCTACAAACGGAACAATTAAGAAAGCACAAGTCAAAGAGCAAACACTGTTTGCGTTTTAGCCAAACAGGCAACATTTGCTATTAATAAAAAGGTCTAGGTGAATTGGACAACTAAAATATCCTGAGCACCAAATCCTAAACGGATGGAAAACGTTCAGGTGCATATATAGTTGATTGTATGTATGATGAAAACGTGAAGATTAAAATTTGAGTGGGTGATATAACACACAGTTGAGGTTGTTTATTTTGTTCATTGAGTTGACTTGAGGTGCAAAATACTGTTTACCAGAAAAGATTTCAGTTCAGAGCAGTATACTATGGGCAAATAGGGGCTAAATGGGGCCAAATCCAAGGTTTTTTGATATCCAATGAATTCACTCCACTATTGAGCGCTGCAAAAAACACTTCTTCTTTGTGCGTTAAGTACTATAAAAGAACATTTATAAATGCCAGACATTTTTTAAATAATATCTGTTCAGAGAACAGTTACTTTTGTTTTGCGTTGATGAAATTGAGGTAAGGGCAATTTTGACATAACTCATTTTGTCGCGAAAGGAAGAGCGAAATGAATTTAAAATCTTATGTTTTGCGAATCTGCCAAGTTGTATGACATAAAATTAAGTAAAAGACTTATGAGGCTGTAATTTGTTTTACCTCACCGAAAATAACGGCCGTGGAAAAAGCATATGTACAAACACCCGAAGCATGCCTTTAATTTTCTCGCTCAAACTGCATGCAAAAGATGTCCAAACATTCTCTATCTATAGAACAGAATCAATGAGAAGAATTATTAGTTTTTTTCAAAATCTTCATTGATATTCTGCCACCATGCTCTGCTTTAGTTATCTAAGAACTGAGCTTAGGAGTAAACAAATATACTAAAAACTGCTCCGGTTTACATAGAAATATGAGTTCTTTTATTTTCAGCAGAAGAGGTATCCCATACTTTTAGGGCAGTCAAAAAAGTATTGAAAAATGTCCAATTTCGATCTTGACTTAATCTTGAAAAAAGGTAAATTGCAGAGATATCCCACGCTGAAATATCTTGTCATAGAAAGTTTTCTAATTAATCCTTGGCATGCTCATTCGTGACTTTTGTTGTGGACGTTTATTTGCCTCGGCAATGAGTTGACATGTTTGGATGATTCTAAAATCATGACCAAAACAGAGAGCTGCATAAGAAAGAATGTTTATGTACGCGTTATTTAAGTAAATGCGTTTAAGAAATATATTATTTTGAAGGTTTTGGTAAGCATGTAGTGACTAACTCAACACTAAGTGCACTTGTGAAAGCCTGCCGTTTCTAGCTCAAGTGGAAGTGCACTTTCGGAAGGCTTGCTGCCTCCGGCCTCTCTGACAGCCAATCACAGGCTGACTCACACACGACCTCATGTGAAGACTGCCGAGGAGACCTCATTTCAGTAGCCGTCCGCTGGCTTGCGGTTGTGCGGTCGTCTAATAGTCAATTTCCTACAACATACTTCAAACCCTCTGTACTGAAATAGACTCTTGCTATCACTATGGCACTCCCATGACTTCTCTCCTCACCCAAGGAACCGGGCCTGGAAGATCACAACCGTTAGGGGCAAACCGTATTAGCCTTAACACTACGCGATAAGCATGTAGAATATAATCCTCATCTATGGCCAAAGACTGAAGCCAGTGAAAATTCTAGTGTTAATTACAATTCCAAGAAAGCTCCAAACCTCGTCGTAATCTAAATCCAAAAACAATGAAAAAATAAATGGGGCGGAACGTAATATATGTTAGTGTACAAAAATGGTAAATTTGTTATTTCACCTGAAAATGCCATTGAAACATATTATTCACTGACCAGCATATCCGCGCGTGGGCTTACGAATTATCTTACTCATGTGACCTCCCAATCGGTGCACTCAAACGAAAATCTGGTTGTCTCAGTCTAATGTAACTTAAGCAAGGTATAAACGGGAGAAACAATTCTCGTACAGCCCGCGTTGTAATACATAATCTAACTTTGGGCTGTTCGGTAACAGCCATAAGTTACATTGCACGTAATATTGCAGCATCTGTATCCGAAAATTTTACGAAACAACTACTTTTCAACGTAATTCTACTTATGCTGCATTATTCACTTGGTTTTATTTGCATGAACATTACATTAAAAACTTACGTTTACCTATTATGCCTGATTTTCACGTTTTCGGGATTTTCCGTTTCGCCAGCAAAGCTGGTATTTATAAAATACGTCACATTACTTGATAAATCGCAATATGCCCTATTTTTAGGAACGACCATCACTTTGGGGGCCACAGCTCTGGCTGCGTTTGAGTAACAGGGAGTTTCTTGTAAAAATCTTTAGATTTCATGAGTAAGAACACCTACTCTACACAAACACTGTCCTATTTTCCTCATTGCATGGCAGCACTAACGCACTGTAAAGAGGACACAAATACATTCCCCATTTGTCTGTCTGCTATAGTATAAAAAGTTCGATACTTTAAAAAATCCGCGAAAAAAATAATTTGACAAAAACACCCGCTGCAGGGGACATTCACAATCTGCTATTGGGCGTGACTTCAAGTTAACTGCTTTTGTGCGTGTTACCCATTCGTCTGAAGACGAGCTAGCCTAGTAGTTCCAAACATTTACAAAACAAAGTTTTTTTATGATTTCCCAAGAACGTGATCTATAATAGTTGGGGGCGGACACGACTCAAACGACCAACCTAGGGGGACCAAATAAAAACTGACGGCTCCAGTTACAGACAGTGTCAACGCGAGAGCCGACAGAGATACGCGAGCCACGCAAAGCGGCTCAATCGCGATTGGCAGACTACGCAAGCGGAAGAAACGAGCGGCCTATAGCGAGAGCCAGGCGCCAAAGTTTACACTCTCTGAAGATGGATAGAGGAGATAATTATCCAAAACGTCCGATACCAAATAAATCTCTCCCGGAGAGCGCCCTTTCAACTTCCAGCATGATCGGTCGCCAAGTAATTTTTCTCCGATGGTAATTTTTCAAATAAATACTTACGGATGCAGAAAGGTTGCCGACAGATTCAAGGGGACTGGAATGTCCATTTCTCGCTTGGTAGGCGCCGGTAGGCATCATTCTGCCTGTATCTTTAGTCACTTTGCGGCTGCTTGCAGGGCTCATGGGTGAGCCCCAAGGTAGGGCTGGTCAAAAAAGTCCGGTAATTGTTTGCTGAGCGTATACCTACTGCTTTTACTATTCCAAATCGAAATCCGCAAGGCAACGAACCCGTGGTGCAGTGGTTAGAACTTTGGACTTCTAGCCGGTAAGTTGCGGGTCTATGCCTCTGGGGTCGCAAGACCTGAGGTCGGGTATGGCTAGTTGATGACGGTTGATAAACCCCAAAATGGTCATTCCAGTCTCCCTTTTCTAGTGATGGACATACATTGCTGCCTATATACCGACATTTTTGTGTTGAAGTATGGTTGCAGGGCAATTGCATCCTATGTATTCTGCGTCCCTTGTGTGTGCCCATTATCCATTTTCTGTGACTGTCGCCGGTGATGGCTCCCAGGGTGAGTGGGAAACGTCAAGCAAATAAAATTCTTGCTCTAGCGGCCGGATATAATCCCCCGGAAGCGGCAACTTCAAATGCTACAGCTGAAGAAAGGACTTTAGCTGACTTGAAATGCTTTTAATCGTATTGGTTTTTGAAGTGTCCGGGTGATTATTCGTGTGGTTTAAAGTACCCGTGCTTATAAATGCCACTTTGTTATCTTGGCGACATTCGTTGCTAAGGTAGTGTATCAGAAAAGAAAAAATAAACTATATTCAATATACTTTAAAATCCTTAGCAAAAAAGAAAATTGGAAAATGTGCTCATAAAGGTTGAGAAGGCAGTAACCTATGTTAAACTCAAAATAAGCGTAAACCTTTGATGAGAACAAACAGTAGTCCCCTGCCGGTAGCCATTTATAATAAAAACCTAATAGAAAAGAATATGACTCGATCGCTGGGACAATACTTTTATTCGCCTGACGTTTCGACATCGGTCGCGGATTCATCATCAGAAACATTAGCAGAAAACAGTAACAGAAACCTAATTACATCTACCTCTAGTTCTGAATTGCACTTTGTGCAGTTACTTCCGCCCCCCTCCGACCGCGGCACTAGTAGTTTATGGGTTAACAGCACCTATAACTGTCAACTGTCTTTCATTTATCGTTTCCCACGATGGACCTTCCGTGAGTTCGAAAGCTCAGCAAAATTAGACGAATGTTTTTAGTATGTGGCCAGTCTTCAACCCCCTTCCCTCCTTTGGAGTCTTTACAGTAAGCTGCGAAAGACCATAACTTCTTCTACAGTAAGGGCTGTAGTGGTATAAAACAGTTTTCTGTTTTATTGAACTAAAATATGCTTTGTTAGACACTTGAAAAACTTTAAATAACACAAGAGAATGACAGCTAGTATTGCCGGCAAAGACTAGGGTGACTGGAATGGCTATTTCTGGCTTATTAGCCATCGCTAGCCAGTCATACCCAGACTCAAGTGGCGTCTCAGCCGAATCTCTAACTTATGACATCTTTGATTAGAGTCAAACGCCCTAACCACTGAGCCACGAGCTCGTCGTCTTGCCGGGTTAGGTCATTGGTTAGGGTGTTTGACTCTGATCAAAGAGTTCGCGAGTTCGAGGCTCGGGTGAGACACCACATGCGTCTGGGTATGACTGCCTGATGACGGCTAATAAGCCAGAAATGGTCATTCCAGTCTGCCTTGTCTTTGTCGGCAGCACTATCTACCTACACTACCAGCTGCTACGGCTGTCAGGGTCTCTGTCAAGACCGCAGGCAGAGCGAGACGGATGAGTTCCGTTAGCGGTCGGGTAAACGTTCATCAAAGATTGACAAGGGAATAACGTTTTGACTCAGTTAGCGAGGGTGATGATCTGAATTTACTGGCATTTAACTATTGGGATGTTGCTATCCTGCATTTCACGATAGACCGCTTCGTGCTCCATGGGGCTAAGTTGTGTGCAAAGAATACGGGCAGGGAGAGGTGTTGGCTTATTCAAATTATTTCTGTTCATATAAGTGCTGTTGGTTCGCACAGGGACTCGCTACCAGTGCAGTCTGAGGTTAACCACGTGACCCGCCCCTTCGCCTAGGGATAGGTTCTTCCTGCGCAAATCCGCGACCCAAAAGTAGCGCAGGTCACGTGCCATGATTGGGTACGATGGGGGTGGGGTGGACTTAAACGTCCACATTTTACGCATCATGCGAACAGCGTTTAGGTGGGTGGCGCTTTGTGAGTGAAATTATAGTAATGTGGTATTCTTTCCTCGGTAGTAACCTCTACAGACCTTGAAGCTTACTGAAAACAGTAAAAAAAGTAAATAATAAAATTTCGTATTTGCGTTTTTCGGGGTTGGAACGGATTAATTTTATTTCCATTATTTTAAATGGAGAAATTTCTTTCACAATTCGAACGTTTTATATGATGCGCTGGGTGCCAGAACGGATTAAACTCGTTAACCAAGGCTCCAGTCTATGTGCATCCACAATCACTTTGGAATTCGTAAACTGAGCCAACTGTTGTGTGCTGCATTTAAACAGCATCTCTAATCAGTATGACGAGGATTCTTATTTTACCGAACGACTTACCACGCAAACAGCAGGGGGGTAGAAGCAGCTAAAAGGCCACACACGAATGCTCCGTAGATCGTGTGCCGTTGCATGAGAGGGGTTAGGCTCATCAGCGGGTCCCCCAGCGTTCTCTGTGGATTTTTGAGTACGCAATCTCCGGGCTAATTGCTGACCTAACTTTTCTCTGAGATTAAATTGTAGGAATACGAGCTTGATCAGCGCGTATATCCGTTTAGTTATTGTGAGTAATTAATGGTATCTACTGCTTTATATACTATTTTTTTAAAGTCATTCCTCTTGGTCTGCTTTCTAGAATTTTGCTCTTATTCATCGAAGCATAAAGCCATGTTGATTAGCTATAGACACAGAGCCCGATTCGATTGCACTAAAGCACTTCTGAAATCTAGGGGCCTAGCGCGACTCGTAATTGTAGCGTGGGATACGGCTATCGATCACCGCTACGCATCAAAGCGTCTTAGCCTGGCCGCCTAGTTCCGCCTCCCAAATGAAAGTAAGTTCGGTCAGTTAGGGACTGACAGTCCCACTGTTATTTCTCAGATTCTCACCCCGTTCGCGTACTAGAATAAATCATGCAGGCTTTGAATTTCCTCAGAAATTGATCTCTAACTTGGAATAAATTCGTATATTCAAGGGCCTTTGGGGGCAGACCGCGATTTCATATGAATATTTGTGCTAAATACCTGCAGCCACTTCGGAAAACCACGTAATATCCACAAGCTGCAGTTGGTAGGATTAATTTATTCGTTTATTCTAAGTAATTTGAACTCTTCGTCATATAAGACTTTCTTGGCTTAAAATGAAAATTTAAAATGAAGTTTATTATGTATGGATAAGGAAGAAGACGTGTCGAGAACTTGATCAATGGATTTATTGTCCTGAGCTTTCGAATTCTTACAGAAGTCCATCTTCAGTTCACCTCTGAAGATGGACGCCTGTAAGAGTTCGAAAGCTCAGAACAATAAACCAATTGATCCTGTGCTCGACGCGTCTTCTTCCTTATCCATGCAGATACCTGTAACGCGAACCGTTTCATCAATCCGGCAGTTTATCATTTGCCTGAAAATTCCAGACGCGAGCAATAAAAGGTGATTAAGGAGCTTGTTGAAGAATTGTTTTTCCGGAGGAAATTTGAACAAGGCAAAGAGAAGCAGATTCACGGGATTAAATGACGTCATGGAATCTCGTAACCTTTCGGTCACCTCTTATTCCAATAATGTATCGACCGCTGCTTTGCGTGCATTAGGTTATTTACACGGATGCATTAAAATTCATGAGCTTTATTTTATTAGATGGGTTTGGCAGATTTTAATAGTTAAGTTGACCCATTTGTGAAAACTCGCGGCCTCGGTGGGGGTCAAATCTACACAGCAGAGAAGGCTTTTGTGTAGCCATCGCTCTACCACTGAGCTACGAAGTTCACCGTCAGCCGTGAATTTAATCAGACCCGCTCAAACTACTGATCATATGGAATCCACCAGAATGGCTACAAAGCTAACTTAATTAATTTAAGGCTTTGACAAAGTTGAGTAATTCAGTTGTTAAAAACGCACGGCTTCGCTGGGAATCGAACCCACTCTATTTTTTTAGAAACAGCAGTGGAAATGCGACTCCTAGGTGGTAAGTCAGAAGAAGGAAGAGCGTGTCATGTGTCTGACTTTGTGTGTCCACTGTCGATCTCCCCGTTGACTGACGTTAATGCTGTGTCCGCGGCCATGCCGCTAACGTTTTTTTTTCCTCCACGTGCGTTGTGTCACGTGCATCCGAGTCTCTTCCTGGCGTGTTTCACGCTAGTTACACGTTAGTTATATTTATAGTTGGCGGCCCCGACTGTTTCACGTCATTACCGTCCCCTGATAAGAAGGTTCTTCAAAGCAGTAGGCAAATTTATGTGACGGCTTACCGAACTGTCTGTCGACGTCCAAGCTGCCATAATCTGCCTCGGCGTGTGATCGTCACCTCGGCCCACAGTTTCAACGGCGTGAAAGTTGA
>JAYGXS010000004.1:16036001-16060922 GCA_036362985.1 Ligula intestinalis | reverse complement strand
GAGAGGGGTAACCAGTCAGTCAAAGACTGAAAGGCACTACCCATGCTCCGTCGTCGGTTGGCGTCCGTGGGCGAGGCTGAAAGGAGAGCAAGAGGCAACTGGTGAACTTTGCAATTTTGGACGTGTCGAAGAAAAAGAAGAAGAAGAAAAGAAGAAGTACGAGGAGGAGGAGGAAGATGAAGTAGAAGAAGAGGAAGAAGTAGGAGGGAAAAGGACGAAGGGGAAAAAATAGGAAAAGGGATAGGAAGAAGAAGAGAGTGAAAGAGGGAGATAGGGAGAAGAGGCGAGGGGGGGAACGCAGACAGGCCGAGAGAGAGGGGAGGAAATCAAGTATAGAAAAGAACAATGACAGCAAAATTTCAACTTACCTTGCAGCAGAGAATCTTCAGTAACTACTGAGGCTGTCGTTTGTGCTTAAGACAGAACTTTAGGCGCAGCTATAATGAGTGTGAGTGCGATAATGAAGCGAGTAATATAAATACAGTATGGTAGAAGTGCGGCAAAGAGAAGAAAAAAAAAAAATAAAAAAAAAATAGAGTCCGTAAGCCCTGTGCTAATTTGACTGATGCGGCCGACGTAGAGAGGTGTGAAGTTGTTAATCTTTTCAGTGCGCATGCACTCTAAGGGCACTTCAGTACGATTCAGTCCAGGAGGTGTTCCCCCCTGAACCGGGGTGCCATCAGTCACTATGTTGAGCCGCCCTCCCCCCTATCTCATAAGCCCCTGGCGCGAGCTATCGATGTAACTTCATTCAAATCGATTATCTGATTTCTCATGCCGTCATATGAGAGGCGAGCTGTCGGGGGCGTCCGACAGCGTGCTTATTCGCCTGGGATTTGATAGCAAGCGGCTGCACTTAACGCGAGTATGCCAGTGCTAAGTTGGCGGCTCAGTTGAGTACGGAAAGAAAGAGATAACCTCAGTAAAGGACACGGTACCCAATACGGCTATAGTCAGGAGTCTGACACTAAGTTGGGTGACAACATAAATGTCCTGTGAGGAGCGATACTGCCACTAAACCACGCTTTTTAATTCTAGACCGGAGCTATGATGGGGCAGAAAAGGCAAGACAATGTTCGACAAATTCAGCAAGAATGGCCTCCACTTACCTGAGGGAGGAGGCACTCACCTGTGTTCCCGACAAACCTGGCGACGCAATCGTGACGCGCGGCGAGCTAGTGAGTGTGGTTGAGGCTGGTGGTGGGGATGTGTGAGGTGCTGGGTGTGCCGACATTACGGTCAGTGCCGCTGTCGTGAATGCGCATGTGACCTAGTAGGCCCATGCGATGAGCGAATAATCGGGGGCAGTGTGGGCAGTGAAGGCGGCGGTCTCGTTTGTGTGTTGGTGCTCCAGGCACTAGTTCACCAGTCTGTGTGCGATGGATTCGCAAGTGACCGATGAGACCGATGCGTGAGGTGAATGTGCGATTGCAGTGAGGGCATATCAGGCCCTCAGAGCTGGTGGGAGGTTCAGGTGTGGAAGTTGTTGCGGGCGGTAATGTGTCGGAGGGAGTGGAAGAAGTTGTGGGTGAGTTGGAGTCGGTGGACGAGGGCAACGAGGCATCTCTCGCGTCGGTGATTGCCGTCAAGGTGGAGGGTGGAGTAGAATCTGTCGGTGTTTGGTGCAGTCGACGTGGATGCTGTCGGAGGAGGGTTGCATGGCTTCCGGTGGTGACCGACCAAGCCAATGCGTGCACGGAAGGTGCGTTGACAGCGCGGACACGTTTGGATGGGTTATGTTGTTGGCAGTGTGCGTCCGTGGATTGTGAAACTTGCGTGCCATCCGTTTTGCCTTGGTGGTGGCGATCCGACTGGCTTCGTAGATTGCGGCGCTCGTTTTCACCGCTCTTCGCCACACAGATCGGTTCTGGGCTAGCTCCTCCCAGTTCATCGTTTTAATTTGGAGACGCTTCAGGGATTTCTTCGGGATATCCTTGTAACGTCTCTTCTGTCCTCTTTGCGACGAGTTCCGACGGCGACATCACCATAGAACAGTCGCTTGGGTAGCCGCTTATCGTTCATGTGTACCACGTAACCGCTCCAGCGCAGTTGTATCTGCCTGAGCATGGCCTGGATGCTGAGAGCTCCCGTTCTCTCCAGGATTTCCGTGTCCGGAATCCTCTCCTGCCACTTCACCTTCAATATGCGGCGTAGGCAGCTGATGTGAAAATGGTTCAGTTTGCGCGCTTGGCTAGCATAGACAGTCCAAGTCTCTGCTCCGCACAAGAGTGTTGACAGCACAACAGCCTTGTACATCTTCAATTTCGTTGACAATTGAAGACCATGCCGATTCCATACGGAGGCTTGTAGCCGACCGAAGGCTTGACTGGCTTTGGAGATTCTGCGGGCAATCTCGGCGTCTATTTTAGTGCTGCGGGAAAGCGTACTTCCAAGGTAAGTGAAGTTGTCCACGTTCTGCAGTACGGCTCCGTTGACGTTGATGCGTTCAGAGTTGAGGTCAGCACCTGGCGGTGGTTGATGCATAACCACAATCCTGTCCGTGTTGCTGGTGAGGCCAAAGTTGGCGCAACCTGCTGCAAAGAGGCCCATGCTCCTTTGCATGTCCGCTTCGGTGGTGGTGTTGAGAGCGCAGTCGTCCGCAAACAGCAGATCATGAACTGTGGTTGCTTCACTCCATTGGTCACTGCAAAGGCTTCAGACAGCGTTCCGTGGTCCGTGACGCATGCCATCATCCCATCATGGAGTTGTCGAACCATGTGGGTGAAGTGCTCCGGACAGCCAAACGTCTGCATAACTTTCCAAAGTCCGGGCCGATTCACCGTGTCGAAGGCTTTTGTCAGATCTACGAACGTAGTGTAGAGGTGGGTCCGCATCTTTTGACATTCCTCCTGCAGCTGACGCGCAGCAAATATCATGTCAGTGGTGCCGCAGTGACGTCGAAAACCACAATGACTTCTAGGCAGAAGCCCTTTTGCCAGGTGGTTATTCAGACGACTGAGGAGAATGCGAGCAAATATTTTACCGGCAATAATCAGCAGTGAGATTCCGCGATGGTTGTCACAGACTTGACGGTTCCCCTTACGCTTGTAGAGGTGGACAATGGTGGCGTCCTTGAAATCCTGGGGATCTTGTCCCTGTCGCCACATCTCTTGGAACAGGGTGGTTAGGTGAGTTATGAGTTGGTGACCACCATATTTATAGATCTCCGCCGGGAGCCCGTCGGACCCGGCTGCCTTCCCGCTGGACAGTTGCTGCAAAGCCTTGATGGTTTCCTCAGGGGTGGCTGGGAGGTCGAGGTCAACGTTAGTTTCCACTTGCGGCAACCGGTCAGTGGCAGCCTCAGAGGTGGTAGAGGGCCGGTTGAGTACACTTTGGAAGTGCTCGGCCCAGCGGCTCAGACGTTGGACATTCTCAGTGATAAGGGTGGTACCGTCCGCGCTGAGAAATGGGGCTGTGCCTCTGACTACGAGGCCGTGACCGCTTTGAGCGCAGCGAAGAAGCTCATCCATTTGTTGCGGTCCGCATAGCCTTGGATTTCCTCACCTTTACGAGCCATCCAAGCGTCCTGCATTTCCCGCAGCCGCTGCTGTACAAGACGGCGACTTTTGTAGTAGGCTGCTTTCGTAGCGTCGGTGGGGCGATCGACGTATTCGTTGCGTACGCGATTCTTCTCAGAGACGAGAGTACTGCTGGCTGCATCGTTTTCGTCGAACCAGTCTTGGTGTGGGCGGGGCGCAGGTCCAAGGATGCGTTTGGCAGTGGATTGAACAGCGTTCCGTAGTTGAGACCATCGAGTCTCCACGGAGGTGTTCTCTTCGACGACTGGAAGGTTGTTCAGCTGTTGGGTCAGCCCGTTGCTGAAACGCAAATGGTTGGCAGGAACATTCAACAGAGCAGTATTCAACTTACCTGGGAGTCGCTTACCTTGGGGTCTTCTGCGTGGTTGGAGACGGATCCGCATCTTGGAGATGAGGAGACGAGGATCGTTATCACCGTCGGCACCCGGCATCGCCTTTGTCACGAGCACGTCCTGCTGATCGCGTCGTCGCACGAGGGCATAATCCAGAAGATGCACTGACGAGATCTAGGGTGCATCCAGGTCGCCTTGTGCTGCAGCGGTTGGTTGAAGTAGGTGTTGGTCAGCGTGAGACGGTGCACCGCGCAGGTTCGAAGAAGGAGTAGGCCGTTGTCCTTGAGACCTCGTAGGCCGTGGGGTCCGAGCACTCTTCTCCAGGCGGCGTGGTCTGTGCCGACGTGGGCATTGAAGTCACCAAGGACTATCAACTTGTCCGCCTTCGGCACAGAGGCCAGGAGTGCGTGCAGATCCTCGTAGAACTTGTTCTTTGTCTCGTCGGAGCTGGTCGTCGGAGGAGCGTAGACACTGACGATGGTGGCGAATTTGCCACCCCAGAGAGGCAGGCGGAGACTCATCAGATGTTCGTTGATACCTTGCGGCGTACACGGTAGTCGTCCCACGATGTCCATCCGAATGGCAAAGGCGACGCCGGCCTCGCGTTGCTCGGCCGCCGGACGGCCCACATAGAAGAAGGTGAAGCCGGCACCCACCTCTTCTATGAAAACTTCGCCGGAGAAGTGGGTTTCACTGAGTGCGGCGATGTCCACCTTGAAGCGCGCTAGCTTGCGGGCGATGAGCGCTGTTCTCCGTTCCGGTCGGATGCTCCTCGGGTTATCTAAAAGGGAACGAACATTCCAAGCACCGAAGATGATAGGACTTACCTGAACTTCCTGAGCTGTCCTGCGGGAAGGAAACGGGTTAGTGGGAGGGTGGGGAAGAGAGAGGTTTTTATTTGCGTTTTTAGTGTTTCGAACGCGTGTATGCAATCTGTCAGCCACGGTCAACTGGCAGATTTCGCGACCCAGCGTATTTGGTAACCACCGTTTCTAGGCCCATCAACCCTCTCGCGAGGGGCAGCAGCGCTGTTCCATGAAGGACTGCCGGTCACCCACAAGTGCTGCCGAACAACACCATGGGCCACGATTGATTTGGTGCCGAACGACCACTTGGCTGTGAGCCACCTACAAGAGGACTTTTAGGGGGGGGGGAGAGTATTTGGGAAGAAGGGGTGGAAGCAGCAGTAATTATCCTTGTAGCAGTAGCGGTGAAGGGGACTGTGTCTCACGCAAAGTTGATACGCATTCTAGTGCTGTGGCATCTGACTGTCGATAGACTTGTTGCTACGAGTAGTTGTTACTGATGCTACTAAGGAGGCAAACTCTGCTAAGACTAAGAGTGCTAGTCATGAGGGTGGGACGACTGTTTGGGCAGGCATCGCTACGATGGAATGAGGTCACTGTAACAGTAAGGTAATGGAATGGTATAGGTATGGTAGTAGAGACAACATTACAGAAAATCAGGCAAAGTGGCAGATAATAAATATCACTTAGAAAAAAATGTTAAGATAAAGTAAATATAGAATCAGGCACACATACGCATGAAGAACAATGGATGCAATGTTAAGACTAGCGGATATCGAGTAGATTACGCAGTTAAGGCAACGTTACGGGAGTACTGAAATGCTGAAGCTAGTGAGGTAAGCAATGATCGCAGTAGTGGTAATAATGATAAAAGCAACTGGAGATAGCAAGTGTAGAAAAAGTGTAATAAAGAGTAAAGGAAAGTAAACAATAAAATACAAACAGACAATGGTACCGTATACAGTAAGTAGATTCTTTCAACCAACTACGTCTACTAGGATGCTTACAGCTGCAACCCGGGTACATACCAGGCGTGGGGACACACACGCCGGAGACCCTCACTTGGTTTAGCCCGCTGATCGAGGCGGGGAGCCGGGGGGTGGCCGCCAGGCACAGCCTGGCTACGGGGAGCCACAAGTGAGAGCTGGATGCCAGCCAAGAACGCTAGGCGTAGCCACCACCTACGCGAGGAAGATGATGCGAACTGCCACGACCTTTACGTTCACCTTCCAGCTGAACACCCCATACCCTTCTCAACTGTACATATAAACTGGAACACGCGCATCCCAAGAAATTTAAATTAAGAGAAGATGTTCTTTGGGATAACTTTAATGAGTGAATTTTTGGGTTTCGAGCCCCAACTCGTCTTCGGACTAACAAGAAAAGTGCAATGAACAACTACAATTTCAAAACTGCCTAAAAAATCGATAATTATACAAAGTGAGACGTGATTGGTAGGTTTGGTCTCAGTTAGTCTCTGTCTTGTGGCTTCTGTATTTTTCATCTTTCTTTGATATGTTTATAAATATCATCCAACTCGATATGCCGGTTAATGCATGAATCGTCGGAGTGCGTGGCTTCGAGGAATTCTCGGCCTTTTTTGGAGGGGAAAACTCCGACGATGCGTGTTTGCTCCTCCAAAAATGGCCGAGAATTCCTCGAAGCCACGCACTCCGACGATTCATGCATGAACCGGCACATCGAGTTCGATGGTATTTATAAACATGTCAACGAAAGATGAAAAAGACAGAAGCCACAGGACAGAGATTAACTGAGACCAAACCTACCAATCACGTCTCACTTTGTAGAATTATCGATCTTTTTCGGCAGTTTTGACATTTTGGTTGTTCATTGTACTTTTCTTGTTAGTCCGAAGACGAGATGGGGCGCCAAACTAAAAAATTCACCCATAAAAGTTATTTATTCACAAAGAACATCTTCTCTTAAATTCAAATGTGTTTTATAGAAAAAATGCACGAAAATATTTTTTTTTTCATGTACTCGTGTGGAAGTAAATAACGCCCATATTAAATTTTATACTTAAAGAAAGGACAGTCTTCGGTTTTAGAAAAATGTCTTAATATGGAATTATTTACGACCGTGGGGTGTTCATTCATAATACATTGTATCCGTCAATTTATTAATGCTGTCATTAATGTTTACAGTATGTGTCATGCCTATTGCACAATTTAATGTGAAGTGTGCGACTTATTCCTCATACCATACGCAAACATGTTTTTTTGTTAAACAGAATGCTCACAGTATACTGTTTGGAAACTTTGAATCCAGGAGTAGGGGTCGGTAAATTTCAAAACGAGTCAGCAATTTATAATTTTTTTTAAAAACCGAGAGATACATTTTCTTTTAATATAAATTTAAAGGAGGCGTAATTTACTACAAAAAAGTATAAGAACGAGTATTTTCGTGCATGCTTTCTATAAAAAATATTTAAATCTGTAGAGGCAGTCAACATCCATGATAAAATGCATACTATTTAATAAGCCATTTTTTTTACAAAATCTACATTTTATAAGCGACGAGAAAGAAGCTCATTAAAAAGAAGGCATTCTGACGTGACTGAAAAGACTTGAGATTAGATTGCATGATAATCAGCATTGCAACCCTACTCAATGTTGTTTTTCGAGTAATTACCAGTCTTTCGAAAACTACCGCATTTCAGTTGCAGCACTCGCCATACTGTAAGTACGAAAACTTTGAAATAATAGTGAACAACCCCATGCAAGTTTGTAAATTTTAAAACATATATAAGTAAAAATTGTTGGTTTATAAAAAGGCATTAAAACGAATCTTTAAGTTCCACAGACGTGAAAAACAACTAAACATTGGAAAAATAAATGTGGATGTAATCGTAAAGTGAAATCATAACCATACAATTTTCCTTATATCAAAAGAACTTTTCTTTAGTCACGTTTATATATATATGTATATATATACAAGTATCGGATTTCAGTTAGCTTTTAATCTGGCAAAATGCAAACAATTTTCAGTATTTGCAGGTTGTCTTTCATAAATATGGATTGTTTGACGTTGACATCAAAACCTCTAAAATAATATGTTCCTTAAGAGCCTTTACCAAAAACATGAAGTTAAATCATTACCATGCATAAATTACTCTACCTGCTAAACGGATCAAATCGATTGTGCATTCATCGCAGATTATCATATTTGATGCAATTCTTACTCAATTACAGCCGCATAAGGACGCTCAAGCGTTATGTTGAGGCATGCAGAGTGAGCGATAGTTGATTTGTGGCTGTCTGGGCAATGAGTGTGTCCCATTCCACTGTGACCTCCGGGCCATTTTGATAGACAGGAAGAGGCCAAATGGCCTAGTTTTGGTCTTCTTGTCCGTTGAAGAGGACAGTACGTACGCTGCCAGTGTCAATGAGCGAGGTAGAGGGGGAAGAGAGAGAGAATCTGACGTCAGCTGCATTTGAATGGGCGTCCTAACTAGGTCAGAATGGCTTGTGTCCAGGTGGTTAATGTTCCCGCGCCTGATCTCAGTATCAATTTGGTCGCAAGACGCCCTGGTGCCTGAATGGGGGAACGGCGAGAGAGCTCGACTCTGCGGGCTACTGTGCCTTGGCAAAAGTTCATCATCCCTACTAAAACCAGTCTTAAGTGCTTGAATCTACCACTGTGCGCTGAAAGTCATGGTTTGGTACACTAGTAGTTGACGCCATAGCTCGGTCCGCCTGCGACTGACAGCCGTCATAACTGTCCGCTGTTATTTTTTAATGCCCATTAGCTTAAGCTTACGCACCTTCGCAGTGAGTGCTTTCAGACTCGCTGACCTGCAGCCAGTGGACCGAATTCCTCTCAAGTGCGTCTAGCCAGACGCGACAGCTCAAGCGCCACTTAAACATGCCACCCAACGATCGAAGCATCGTGGGCCATTAGACACGACGCCCATCGGGTAATTTAACACGGACAGTTCGACTGTCCGCTTCGATGAGGTTCAGTCTGTGACTTACGGGTGGATTGGTTTTAAGTGATATGTAGTAGACTTCCGCTGCATCTACCACACTCTCTCTGTCATCACTCCACCTGTACCGGGTGTCAAGACAGAACCAAGAAGATCGGGCGCAGGTGGCTGGCGTGACATGCACCCGTACCTACACGTGCCACTACGTCCCAGCGTGTGGCATTTGTTATATAAGTGCAACCCGATTAACACGTGCCGTGTCCTGATATAGCCCCCGCGTTAATCCACTGTACCTGTATTGACTAGCTCCACACGAAGTGCACTTTTGAACGCCTGTCGTGACTAGCTCAATTTGAAGTGCATTTGGGAGCGCTTGCTGCCTCCACCTTCTTAAACGGCCAATCGCACACCGACTCTCACAGGACCTCATGTGATGACTGCCGAGCAGACCCCACTTTAGACGCCGTCCGCTGTCTTGCGGTTGTGCGGTAGTCTGTTAGTCAATTTCTTGCTGCCTATTCTCCTTTTCATTCTGTAGAGAATATACTCTTTCTAACACTGGCTTTCCCAAGCCTTCTTCCATCTACTAAGGAACCGGGTCTAGAAGATCGCAGCCTTTAGGGTTAAACCTTATTAGCCTTAGCACACTTCCATAACAGGTGACCGCGACGTGATCTGTGGCGGTTTTGCGATCAGCCCTACGTCGACGTCTTTTCTCCCCTGCCAGGCTGCAGGCCCACATGCGACTTTCGATGGCTCATCGTGTTTTCGCAGCGAAGCCTATCAGTCCTGCGTGCTCGCATGTACCCCGGACGCCCTTATCTGACCTCTTTTAAATGCCGTCCCCCAATCGGCGCGACCTATTTCCTGATTGGTTGTAAGACAGGTCAGGGGTCGCCTCCAACCCTGCGCAGAACATAGAACACGGACACAACAACTGCTTTGAATACTGTGGGCCGGTCTTTTCTGCAGAGCCTTTTGTTAGCTTTGTCGTGACTAGCTCGAGTCGAAGGGAATTTTCCTGAAGGCTCAGAGACGCTAGTCTCGACGTCTTAACAATTCCCGCATAGATGCCTTTTTGGGACGGCGAAAAATAGCAAGCTTGCACGCGTTCCCGGTGCAACCTATCTGCCTGGCCAAAAACCTCAAGGCCGACCCAGACAATGAACGTTCTGTCTGTTTTTCTACTGGCCTAACTGCTGTCGAACCAGCACTTGGACGCTGCTGGCTCTCCTAGCTGGTTGTAGCTCTCCAATTCAAATCTTTTTCCATCTATCCTCTGTGTACCCAATACACTGTTCCTTCTACTCTGGCCTTCCCAAGACGTTTTCTCTACTAAGTAACCATGGTCTGAAGGTCGCGGCTGCTAGGGCTTAACTCACTTAGCTCCCTGCGATAGCTTCTTTTCCTACAGTTTACTGTCCTATCTTATTGGTCTTACTGACTTCTGACTTGGGAAACCTTCTGTAGTCGACTGTTACTCCTTTCGACATATCTATCCCGCGGCTCCTTTATGGGGTCAAAGAACGCTGCACTAGGGTGGCAATCACAGATCACAGATACAAATGAACGAAACAAGGATGAGACGTGCCAGCTCGGGATGACGCAAAAGAAAACCATGGAACCAGAAACTGACCGCCTCCCCTAGTTGAAGAGTAAGGCATTAAGTGGTTACCACGGTGACGACCATATCAGCCCAGAATGCAACCTGAAGGAGGCCTGCCATACCCTGATCTGGCTCTGCGTTGGTCAACAGTTCAACCGTCGATTTCGACTATGTCTACCAAGTGCTTCAGCAAGCTGGGGGCAAAAATGCAGTGACTTGCGCGTGAATTAGTTTAAAGTGATAGTATATTTGCACGGCATCTACCACACTCTCTCTTCCATTACCCCGCATGGGGCCGGTATCAAACAGAATAAAGAAGACCAGAGGCGGGATCGAGCACAGGTGGTTAACACTGTCGAGGTTGGCTGGCTAGTAGCCCTTGTTGGAGGGCCTCAATCCCGGCGGCGAGGAGGATAAGTCGGAGCAGCGTGGTCGGGAGGGGTTCCTCCATCATCAAAAAACACAGATGGAGAGGAGGGAAGATAAATCCACCGTAGGGAGGTTTTGTGTAGCAGACCTTGGCTGCCGTGAGGGCGGGTGGGTACGCGGTCGAAGAGGCGTCTGCTGTGCTTCCCTATCTCCAGCCATCTAGCTCAACGGCATTGGCGTTGGAAAGTGTGTTCTCCCAGTCGAGGTCGCCACGTCTGGTGAGGATCCCATAAAAGCTACATTAAGAAGGAGCCATTGTGGCCTGACTCCCAGTCCGTCAGTCAGCCACTCCAAATGGGTAGGATTGTGTCGTGGGGTCGTCTGGGGAAAGTTTGAAGCGCGCACCGCAGGCATTGGAACGAGTGATTTTAAGGGAGAGGACATGCGGGGCATACCAGGGAAGAAACTAGAACCCAACTTGAATGCCCAATAAAAAAGTTACGAGGGCAAGTTGGGTTGCGTACTCAAACCTTGGGAGAAGACACTGAAGGTAGCTTTAATATCATCGCTAACCCCCCGCCCGACCAACGGCGAACGCGTTCAAGTAGGGAGGTGTTCCCAAACCTCGGGCGAGGTCACTGAGCGACATTTTCCAGTGGTATCACCAAATCCAACTAGAAAAAAGCTTAACAAAGTACAAAATGCAGGGAGATTAGGCAACTCACCCTACTTAACATTTGTAAGTAAGCGGTAGTTCCCGTGGGTAGTTCAAAAGGCCAATTTAGCTTATTTTGCCGATTTTAGCAGTTATGGAATGTGTTTGCCTTCAGAGAACCGTTCTGCATTCCAATGCCATCAGACAATATCTGCTAGATCGATAGATGGCGCGTATAAAACTAGGAGTGTACAGGTAATTAAACCTACTTAAAAGTTTAAGTAGGTAGCTATAATATATAAGGACCCAAAAAATACAGCTAGAGACAACCTCACCTCCAAATGAAACACACCGGACTGACCGCATGATCCGAGTTATCTTGTCAGTTGGCAATCCTCCAAGCTACGGCTTTTAGCGCATCGTGATAGCTTCAGCCGCTGCAGGTTGTTTGTGGTGAGGAAAGTGCTCTGAACCGTCCACCTCACTCCCTCCCTCACCCCTAGGCTCATGTCACTGTCCGAACTGGTCACTTGTCTGATGTGGGATGGACGCAGTGGCTGACAGGACCGGCAAACCTGTCTGCGCGCACCACAGCACGACCTTGACACACATACATCCGGATTTGCACACCAGAGGATTAGAATGAGCTGTCACCGCCTGACTTTCAGTCCACTCAACAGCCATCAAACACACAACACACACTGGGCCGATGGCGTGTCTGGTGAATGTGTCAGCAGGCTGCCTTCTCAGCCACGGTGAACCGTGATAGTCTCAGGCTCGCGTTGCACATGCCGCCAAGGGGCTGCCTGCAAAAGGACTCCGAACGCCGCCATTATTTTCACAATTGCGTCAACTTAAATTAAACAATTCTGACAAACCTCCTACATCTATAAATCAGTCTAGTAGTCATTCTGGTGAATTCTAGATGGTTACTAAGGAAATCCTGCTTTGGAAGTCAATTTGCTGCTCCGTATTGGTGGATTCTATACGAGCAGTAAAGTTGGGCCTGTGAAATCGATCCATGTGTGATTAAATTCACGGTGCAAGGCGTGGCGTTTGTAGCTCAACTGGTAGAGCATTGGCTTTGCGTTAAGACCTTCGCTGTTATGCGAGTTCAAATCCCGCCAAACGCCGCGAGTTTTTTTTCAAAATTGATTTAACCTAAAAAAGGAGTTAAGTAGAAGGAAAGAGCCGATAGATCCTAGTCCTAAGTCTTAGGAGGTGAACGTCTTAACCCATGTGATGGCAAAGGTAGGCTATGTAACCCCACTGGGAAAACTCTAGTAAAGTAAAACTCTGATGCGAACTGTGGCCATGCCTGTAATCAATAACCCTAACGTAGGTTTTTTTAAGGAAAACTCAAACATAACCATAACTTTACCCAAACCCTAAAACCCGTATCGAAAGCATAACTCCAACACGGCAGCCATAGTTCTACGTATACCGCATTTCCTAATAAGAACTCTCAGTCTAATCTTAGCTCTAACTTTCATCTTAAGCCAGATTTGGGCAACAGCCACGTCAATTTTGCTAATGATGGTCCAATTCCGCTTATCGCGCAACCCCTTTCGCGACCTTCTGACAGGCAAACCGTAATGAAGCACGCGCAGCCAATTAAAACAAGCAGGCAGATTGTGGAATAACCCTCATCCACTGGGCTGACATACCGTAAAAGGTAGACTCTCAATGCTAACGCAGCCTAATACTGCAAAAAATCACCGGTCAGAAGGCACAGTCACGTGCAGGTCCCACGCTGGCATTGTCATTGGATGGCAAGCCTACACGTTTCAGGACGTAACATAAACAGGAAATTGGTTGTTTTTTTCTCTGCCAGGTTTTTCAGTTAACCTTATAAATATGTCTGAATAAAAATAGCAAGTATCGGTATGCACTAGAACATAATACAATGGTTCTGTGCTGTTTAAACAAAAGTATGGAGTTTGTTAATTCCACGTTTTTATTAAGCAAAAGCACAGCAATCAAGCGTACCAAGGTACTTTTTAAATTTGGAACACATTTCAGAATTTTGGTTGACATTTCATGAGACGGGAAATCTAGCGTAGATATGCACTAGCACGAACTCAACGCAGCCTGATAAACTCCTGCCGCGAGACAGTATGACCCCGGCCTTTTGGTTCAGCGCTTCTTCTGGGCTAGTACAGGACACCTGTAGACGTAAACCGCCTCTGAAGCCGAGTTGAGTTGGATCTGATTTGCACCAACTGGCATTATGTACCAAGCCCCGTAACTCTGGGTGGTTTACAATTCTATGCTCGGCGTTCTGAACTCCGAAGTAGGGGCTGTAGCACTTGGCACAGATTCCACGCCACATAGTTGGCCATCATAACGACTCAAATCCGTAAAAAAGGCCGGTAAAATTGTCATAAATCGGAACTTTTACCTCCGAGAGAGGCTTAGGGCAGGCTTTACGTGGAAAACAATAAAATTTTCAAAATGTGTATTCTGTCTTCGTAAAATAATTTGCAATGAAAAGCTCAGTGTTGCCAAAAAGTTACGCTCATGTGGTTACTAATGGATCAGAGCTATCCGATCTACCTCGGTGAACGCTATTGAGCTAAAATGGGGAGAACATTAATTAAACTCTTCGAAACTGAAGCGTCCGGTTTCTGTTTCGTCCGCCTAAACTGGCAATTCCTTTTTTGTGTTCCTCGAATGCCAAGTGCCTTCTATCTTCATTTCCAACGAAAGAGTCATTCACTATCACCTATATACACATATACAGATATCAACAGTCATTACATCAAAATTTTCTGTACAAAAAAAATTTGCACACTGGGTTATAATTTTTTTAATGAAGAGTTGGCAGGCGGGTCAAAACACGTACTCGGTTCCATTTCTTCTATGCCTTCATATTACGTGCAATGTCAAGTACAGTTTTTCTCAGACAGCCCGAAATCCGAATACGCATTCCACAATTGGGCAAAGGAAGTTTAAGTAGTGCACCTCATATACCCCTAGTTCCAGCATTTTGTCCTAAGGAACCGGTGATAATAGGAGTTTTGGGGTGGGGAATTGTGAGAGATAGTGAAGGAAATTTTTAGAAGTAAGTGTAAAGTGGAAAATGTAGTTTAGTTTGTTTTCCGCGGTAACTGGGAGTAAGTTGTTCCGCATATAAATCGAAGGTTTGCGCGGCTTTTCGTGCCGCGGAATATACTAATCTAACTCCAGAACGTTAATTTAGATCTCAGGTAAGTTTAAGTAGACGACCTCCTAACCACAATTTCTATTTTTTTCAGAAATTTCGTCAAATCTGCATGTTGATGATCGGTTTTTTTAGCAATACGTTAAACGATAATAAAGATTAGGAAAATCTAAAGATATAAATCAACAACATTTCTAAATAAAATCAAATAAAAGTGCAGATAGCAGTTATTAAAGTAAATTTCACTGCCTATCCCAATTTTCCAACCATAAAAGCCCTATAACCACCGTTTCCATAGGACAAAATTCTAGGACTAGGGGTATGTGGGGGTGCCCTACTTAAACGACTGTTGCACAAAATTGTTTTGCGAGAATTGCCTGTTGCTTGCGTACATTTTTGGAAATTTCCTTTCATCACTTTTCTTTGTTATTATTTCTAGTGGTCCATTGTGACGAGATTCAAATCGTTTCTGAAATTACGGTGAACACTTTAAGAATTTCAGTGTTTTCAGTAAATTGCCCATAAATGTAGAATCAGTTTTACGTGTTTACCCAAACCTTTCAAAATAAGATATTTCTTTAAAGCATTTACGTAAAAAGTGAGTGTTTTGATATTCTTTCTTATGCAGCTGTCTGTTGGGGCCAAGGTTTAAGAATTACCCAGATATGTTAATTCCTTGTCCATGAAAATGAACGCCCACAACAAAATTCACAAATTAATATACCAAAGATCAAGTAAGAAACTACCCATAACAAGTTTCCTCATGCCAAAGCGCTTTGAGTAGATATTGGGATATCGAATATTTGCGTAATTTACCTCATTTTGAAGGTTAAGTAAAGATAAAAATGAGGAAGTTTGACCGTTTTTTGACTTCCCTGAAAATTGGGAATAAATACTCTGCCAAAAATGGAAGAGCTCACTTTTTGTGTATACTGGAACACTTTCGGTATATTTGTTTACTTTAGATCACTTTCGTTGATTGCAAATGCACAACAGAGTGGCTGAATATATGCTAATATTTTGTGAAATCTGATTTCCTTCTATCCGTTTCGTTTCAAGTTTCCGTATTTTTTCATACTCAACTGTAGATAAAAAGTGTTTGCAAATCTTTCACCTACGGGGCGACATCGAAAACTGACGGCATGCCACAGGCTTATGTTAATGCCATTTTATAGTACAACACGCACGAAAAAGACGTTTTGGAACGCAGAGTTTAATAGCTTAGGAAATCTCCTGGATGTCAAGAAACGTTGAATTCGGCCCACTTTTTCCTTCAACACACCAATCTTAACTGCAGTCTTTTCTAGTAAACAGCATTTCGCACCTCATGTCAATTCAATGAACAAAATGAGCAACCGCAGAGGTGTGTCAATCCACAACCTCAAATTTTGCTCTTCATATTTAATGAGTTGTGCAATCTGTTGTCTAAGGACCTCTCTGGTCTGACGTGTTTAACTCCCGTACATCCGAGCTTTACTCCTGCGCAAGTATTTGGATTTTTTTCAAAACATGAAAAGCCCTCCCTGTTCAAGGTTTGACGCTGTCACTTTGTTCAAATTTTGACGGTAGACCTTTACTGATGAAAGCTGTGAGGCAATCACTGTGGCCATGACAATCTCTCCCACTTTTTAACCTTATTGACGGGAACGGGCACAACATTTTTACATGACCCTGACACATTCCACAAGGTTGTTAGGGGCGTTTGGCAGATTTTGCTTCATTTTACTTGAACCAACTGTGACATAAATTCACGGCCAAAATTACCAAACCCCTCTAATAATTAAGTGAGCCTATTAGAACCTCCGGTGGCTGATTACCTAGAAAATCCTGCCCGGACAGTCAGCTTGCTATTGCGTAATGGAGGAGGAGGAGAAGGAGGAGAAGGAGAGAAATTCCCCACTTTGTGGGTTCGACTCCTACCGAGGTCGCGAATTTTTTACAATTGGGTCAACTGAATTCCACAAGGTCCCCATGGCACCATTCGAGTGCACCTATAGGGTCTAAAAGGAAACCGACAAATCGGAGAAGACCACTACGGCTGTATGGAGACTAAGCAATGTTTGTACCCGGAGCATTACAATCCTCATACCTAGTTCCCTTTTAGGGTAGAAGGGAAAGCGTGTCAGTAGAACTGGCATACTGTGTGCGAGAGGCCTGGACGCGCAACAAGTTCTAGGCCTGCGCGCTAGGTTGTGGGTTGCGTGAGTGAATGTGAGCGAGGAGCTGGCTGTTTGATAAGTTGATTGGCCAATTTAGTTTGTCGACGCCTGTAATTGGCTGTCCTAGATGCCGCTCAAGGTCATGCGACCTCTTGTACGGCGTGTGCGTGGGAGGCGTTAAATGGTATCCTCCACCTCAGCAACGATGAGAAAATCTTCACTGGCATTCTCTCCAAGCGCATTGTCTCATTTTATTTTTCACAGAAACGTACTCCGGGGAACAATCGACATGATTTTCGCTGCAAGGCAACTGCAGGCTAAAAGGCCTTTACACGGGACCTTCATCTGTTCCGGAACAGTCTTAGGCATCCTAACTCTCAAACAAGCTCTGAAAGTTAAGGGTAAACAGTTCAGGTGGCTCTAAAAGTCTATGCGTATGGCCGCGATAGCCGCGTGATAGCACATACTCAAGTGTGTCAGAAGCACTGCATCAAATTCGACAGTCCTTTCGCTGACAGATGGGCTAATGGCAGTCCGCTTACTTACCTTCCTACTTCGTGTTTTCTGCAGTCCTGACAGAGGCGTATTATGAGGAGCGGCTGGGAATTGACATTATTTATGTCAAGGGGTTGCAGCTGTTTAACATTTGACATATGCTCACCTCCACGACTATTCTGAGGGAAAGAGAGCAACTGCCCTCGCTCCTCAGCGAAAATAGCGCGCTGAACGCCACTACTCAGCCAAGAGTGCAGTGGAAATTGTCTCTAGTCACCTCATAATGCTGTAAAGAGCCTTCAGTTGCTACGATCAGCGATAAGTAAGTCAGTTGTTGGTATGTAGACGTTGCCGGGCTATTCTGATGTCGGTTTTGCGATGTCAAATTTTAAATAGTCTGTAGTGACTAGCTCACCTCGAAGTGAACTCCGCTAGAATCTCACGACATCTGCGAACAGCCAATCACAGATGCCGCAATACTGGTTCTTAGCCAGGCGACGAATAGCAAGCCTGCACGCGTTAACGCTTGCTCTCTGGGCCGCGGGGATTTCCTGCAACTATGCCGCACTTCGGATCATGCCTCTGCAGCGGAAGGTCGTGCCCTCCGTAATCAATCTTCCATGTATTCTTCTTTCGTCTGTGTAAACAATATACTGTTCCTACCACTCTGGCCTGTACTGGCTTCTCTACTCTACTAATTAACCATGGTCTGAAGATCGCAATTGGTAGGGTTGAAGTTACTCAACCCCTGCTATACGTCCTCGCCTCTTACCCTTTCCGTTTCACTTGCTCCAGCTTCAACCGATCTTACTAGTCCATAGTTAATTATCGATGCAGTTCCTGTTGTAGACTTTGATTGGTCTGATGGTAAATAAGCGAAGGTGCACGTGAAATGAACCTCAATTTGCCTTTTTATAGGTTTGGTACGTAGGTGCTGGTGTGCCACCTAAGTGGGCCGCACAGTAGATGCACTGGACAAATACGGAGGGCAGATCAGGGTGCGGCAGGCATAGGAGTGGCTTCGGCCACGCCAGCCGTCTGCGATCGACCCCGTCTCCGGTGTTCTTGATTGTACCTTGACACTGTACGCAGGTGGTTGAGGGAAGAGAGAGTGTGGTACATGTAGTGAAAGTCTACTATCATTTAAAACTTATTCACGCGCACGTCCCTGCATGCAGTGGACATCGTCAAAATCTACGGTCGAACTGTCAAAGGCATCGGGAGCAGCGTAGTCCAGACATACCTGCGGTTTGGGCAATGTTAAGATTGTAGACGGGAGCGATAATCCCACCTCCGAGCAGCTGCAGGAAGCCAGCAAGTCTATCGCAGTTGGTTAAGTTAACGGGGAAAACCCTCGCCGCTGCGATCTCCAGACTCAGTTCCCTGTTGAAAGAGCAGTGAGACGCCATATAGGAGGAATAGTGTATTCTGTACAAGGGTTGCAGAGAATAGATTGGGGGTGTTGACAGTCAAACGAGTCCACGGCCATCCGCGAGGGGGGCGCGTACGAAGTATGTGAACACGGCAGTCATCCAGCATCTACAGCGTGGGCTTTGTGTGAGTCAGCCACGAGGAGTTGGTTGGCCTGACTGGATTGGGTAGGAAGGCGCTGGTGCATACGCGCTTGCTAGCCACCATGAGAGGTGGGAGATCATTAGAGGTCTACCACGTAGGCTTTTCTCCATCCTCTATCTGGTCTCACGAACCGACCTCGTGAGGACACTGAACACGTGAAACAAGCGGGGTGACCACTTATTACCGCGGTCAACATGAACAAGAGCGACAGAGGTCCACCTGAAACGGAGATTCGACTCGCCCACACAGTCGGCAATGGCGACAAAATGCGCCATTTAAGGGGAGCTGCGCACAGGAATCCCTCGTCTCCGAGCCGCTATTTCATTGATTTTTGTGTCTTGTCGGACTGAGAGCCGGTATCTCGTATCTTGCGTGCTATCTGATGGAGGCCTGTTGCCCAAACTGGCAAAGTTCTTTTTACAGCCTGATTTGAATCGTAAGAAAACAGCGAGTGGTCATCATTGAAGTCTGCGAAAGCATTATCGTGTTCACCCAGCGGCCCCGTGATGACTGGGTTAGCGCATGAGCCCTGCGTTTGTCGGTCTGGGGAGCTCCAAGGAGACAATATTCCGATTACGTTTGCCCCATCTCCGTAATATACCCGCGCGAACGGTCGAAAAAGATTCAGTCTTCAGGGGACAGGTATCAATGAGAAAGTTACACGCAGAAATGTACCAAGCATGTATTTCCTACCGTTATTACCCTAGGAGGTTTCGGGTGTAGGAGTCTAAGGCGTGAGTATGCTCAGAGCACTAAAATTATCACGCCCAGTTCCGTATAGGAAGGGAAGGGGTGAGCCCAGTAGTAATTGTTTCTTGTACACAGAAATCCAGTGATGGTCTGAAGCCTCTAAGCGCGACAGGCTAGGGGCCCTGCACACGCGTCTGTCTGCTAGCCTGGTGTGGGTGTGAATGCCTAAACGTCGCGCGAGAGTAAGTCACTGGCCATTTGATCAACTGCTTGGCCAATAGCAGTCTAAGGCACATGTGATTGGGTGTCCTACAGGGAGATAGAGGAGTGCAATCACGTGACGGTTTGTGGGCTTGGCGCTGGTAGTGGACGGCGCTACACGGATGACCCTTGTCTCTTAGAAGAAAGTGCTATGCAATACTAGGGCTAGGTAACAACACTTTTTATTTGAATTAATATAAGACTTTATGATGAGATATAATAATGCTAGGTTTGGAGGTGATCTTGTGTGCGCGACGACCAAATATTGCCATTGTTGCACACTTTTAATACCGTTTCCCAGTTACCAACAACCACTTATTGTGTGGTTCGCCGTATCGTCCGATTTCGTTCGCTGATAGTATCTGCGGCGGATAACGGAGCTCCGTGGTGTCGTGATCAAGGTATGCTGCTGCATGAATGCAGCGTGAGTCAGTATTTATAATAACATATTCAATCAATGCTTTATTAAATGTGTTTACCTATCCGGTTAGGCAATATTCTCGTCATGTTGCGTCTTCGGGTTCCATTTATAACCCTCCAGTACTGCTACGCGAAGCAGAATCGACAAAGATAAGGGAGATTGGAATGACTATCTATGACTTGTAAAGCGTCATCGGCCCTCGATTCCAAACTCCAGGGATAACCTGCGATTTAAAACCATATTCCTTGGTCACAGAGCGTTAAGCTCAGCCGGCCCGTTTTGTTTCCGCTGTAATCTGGGATAGCCACTATGGTGAAAGTGCGCACGTAAAGCCTTCCACTTCTGATGCCCAATTCGTCACACGCAAGAGAGCACTTGATTGCATTCCTCGATGCATTCGCGGTGGGACAGTTAATCGCAAGCGCCCACAAACTGCTATCAGCTAACCAAATGATCAAGCGGCCAGTGATTTTCTCCCACCTCACATGACATTTATTCACTCACGCCCCCAGCCCACTAGCCAGAGCTTGACGCGCATTAGAGCCTCTGACCACTACTGAGATTCTGGACGCCATAAACTACGTCTACTGGCTTCTTTTTCCTTCCTTTCCTCCTATACAGAACTGTGTATGACGATTGTAGTACTGTCAGTACACTCATTGCTTGGATTATTTGATCAGGTAGTGAACAACTTGAGATCTTATCACCCATATTCCACAAATAGTTCACAGATGCATAACAGGGCTAGTCGGTGTTTCAGTGGTGTCGATATTGGTTCAATAGGTTGTTACTCGAATTCCTGCTGCTCCTAGGGCATTTTCTGGTTTTCAGAAATGTCAAAAAAGGCTAGCTGTATCTAAAATGCGCGTATTCCGAGCGTATATCTAGTCCCGCGCCCTTTAAGGATATTAATGCTTAGCTATGTGCATAGAAAATGAACGAAGACTAGATGTTTATGAGGACCGACACTGTCTCGAATAAGTTAGATCGCACTCGCTAGGAGGACGTCTGTCTATCTAGTAAGGACGCTTGAAGTTGTTGATACACTTTTTGGCGCCCACACCATGGATTCAGTGCAGTTGTCCTGTATCTGACGCCGTTTTCTACCTGGGACCGGTAACTGGAGTCAGCTGAATGTCTAGACCAACATTAACAAACCTCTATTAATAGACCAACATCTTTCATCAGGAGGTGAAAATGGTTCTCAACTCCCCGGTTTTCATTGCTGACAATGAGGATGTGTCCAACCCCTTATATTCGTTGCCAGTGATTTCCGCGACACATTTATAACGAGTTAAATCAGGCAGGGTTGATTGCATCGATTACTGCAGGGAACTGCGTGTAACTTTCTGTGCCCCCCTAAACGGGTCGCGTGGTAGGTTCGATGGAAAAACACAAGAGCTAGATCAGGGCAGGGCAGGGCCGGATAGGCGTTATTCGGGTTGTGCTCCCATAAAAAATGCCGCGCATAAGAGGCGTTGTTGGCAGGCGTAGGTGCAGGTTCCAGTCGCGCCAGCCACCTGCGCGTGACCTCTGCCTGATTAAGGCATGGTATTATTTCGGTGTGGCGTAAGCTAAGGGACGGCTCCTGCTTCGCTAGCTACATACAGTACGCGCCGAAATTCGTGCAATATGCCGACATACGCGGAAGATTGATACTCTTTCGTTAATCGGCATTGAGTCAGGTTGTGATACTGATTATAGTGTAGTCGATTCTGAAGTAAATTCGAGCACGATAGGATGCGGGCTTTTTTAACGAGCTTCGTTCTGACCACTCACAAAACGGATGTACTGTAAAAAGTAACTACCTAAATAGAATGCGTTTTTATCATTGATTTTGACTGCCTGCATAAATTCAAATATATTTTATCCAAAAAATGAACAAAAAATATTTTTTGTACTCATTTGGTAGGAACTTACGCCTTTTTAAATTTTATACTTAAAGAAAGGGTAGCTTTCGGTTTTAGAAAAATTTGTAATTATGAGCTTTTTACGATTGTGAGGTGTTCATTCATAATATATCGTACCCGTCAATTTTATTTATGCCACCTATACTGTATAAAGCATGCTCCACATCTATTTGAAACATTCTATGAGAACTATATGACTTCTTCCTCACACCGTAGGCGAAAGCGTACTTTTCTGTAAACAGGATTTAGACAGTGCGCAGTTTCTAAACCCTGAATTCGAGTGTAGTAGTCAGCATGTTTCAAAATTATTCGACAATTTAGAAATTTTTAAAACCGAAAGGTTCCCTTTCTCTAAGCATAAGATGGTGAAAATACCTATTTGGGTCGCAGAAGGTGTTTGTGTATTATAACCACCTACTTACAAATTTTAATCAGGTTGAATTTTCCACAAACTTCCAGTTCTCTCTACGTCGGCCGTCCGTCAAGGAGGGATAAGGGGATAATATTGAACTGCAGATGGGTCCTCGGAAGGCCATCCTGTACAATAACCACTTAAGTCAGTATATTTAATAGAGGAGGCGTAATTTTCTACCAAACAAGTACAATCAATAATTATTCGTGTATGTCATCCATAGAATATATTTGAATTTATAAAGGCAGTCAAAATTAATGATTAAAACGCATGCTATTTAGTAGTTACTTTTTTACAGTACATACGTTTTCTTAGTGTTCAGAACGAGGCTCGTTAAAAAGCCCGCATCCTGTCATGACTGAACTACCTTCAAAATAGGCAACGCGATAATCAGTCTCACAACCTGAGTTAATTCCGGTTAACGAAAGACTTCCAATCTTATGCGTATGTTGGCATGTTGCACGAATTTTGGCGCGTACCATATGTGTGTGTCACTTGCGCCCGAACTGAACCCCGATCTTCTTGACTCTGTTATGACATTGGTTAAGGGTGGGTGAGGGACGAGTGAGGGTGCTGTAGATGCAGCATATTGTTTGCGAATTTCAAGTCTGTCGAGCTTACGTGTTTTTAGTCTCTATCTCAGTATAGAAGACATGCTTCTTGGAAATTATTCAAGAATTGACTATATATTTCAAAAGTTTGGAATTTTCTACGTGGAAATCTGAATCCGGTTGCTCTGAAAAATTCCTCCGCTGTGAATTATTTCCAAAGTTTGGAAATTGCTTCTTGGACGTGTCGATTTTGTGAAAAACTCCTCTGCGCCACAAAAATCTGCACATCTCCGAATTTCACGCCGAGGCTGAGTTCTTATATCACTGTGTTGTTATATACCCTTATCCTAATATTGTCATAATATTAAGGATAATAGTGACTCTCACGTTAGGATAAAAGTGACTCTCACGCTATTCCTAAGGAAATTTTTAACCAAACACATTTCATTGTATCTGTCAGGAACTCAATATTTTACTCTGACTTGCTGTAACCTGCTTGTCTCAGTAAACTTGCACTATCTGGCCAATCGATCTTCTCTCCGCCTCACTCCTACGGGCTCTTTGATTTGGCTTCCGACTTAATTGGAAGTATCACACGCAGGTCGCAACACAAAAAAATCTTACATAACATGGAGACTTTAGATGCTACAAGTCCGTTAGCACGAAACGTTTCGCCTCCGCCGGATCTCGAACCCGGGTCGTCAAATCTGGTTATTAGCGGTGTTAGCACCTCAGGCAGCCCGGCCACTTCGACACGGGCCCTTGACAACCATGTTAAGATACGACCAGAAAGTAACCGCCGATATGGCCACTTAGATAATTTTATAAATTCTCCACCTCCCGCCGAACGCCCAAGATGTCTACTACGTTTACCGAAGTTAGACTGTGAGGACTTCGTCCTCCGCCAGGAGTTTTCGGAGATGAAGCAGGAACTTTACCACGAGGTAAATAAACTGAAACAAGAGATAGCCCATCTAAAAACGCATATTTCTTATACAGCGGCTAAAACAGCCCTTGTCGGCCAAAAAACGGGGATAAATAAAAGTAAATATGCTCAGATAGCCTCGGCCGGTAAACCTGAAACTCGCATATCATCTGCCGAACCAAGTAAACCAGCGGGCGTCTCACTCGATCGCAAAGAATCTAAAATAAATCCGCAGTTTACGCCATTGTTACTCTGCTCAGGCAGCACTAACAATGATCTGCATTTGCGTCCTAGCGTCACATCGTTGCTTGATGCTGCACTAGAAAGCGACGATACAGAGGTCGATAAGATCATGAAGCCAAAAAAGCATAGGGCTAGAAAGGGTCAAAAGTCTAAATGGGCCAGGAATGCGCAGTCAGCTAACCCAAAAACCGGCACATCAGGACCCATCAAACCTTTAGTACCGGATACAGATGGCCGCTTGGTCGGAACTCGTGAGCTCGCAACAGATGCACCAGTGAGTCACAAGCAGAATATAGTTGTAAAAGGGGCTCTAGAGATAGCGTCAACAATTGCACAAGAACGAGTTGACGCTGATATTGACTTGGATTTGGACATGTCTGTCGACACGCCTGAAACCTGCATATCGGACCATGTGTCAAGCCTACGGGCTACACCATCGTCACTCGGCTTAAGCGACAGTAGCAATTATCGGGATTTGCATCCTAGCACCACATCGTTGCTCGACTCTGCACAAGAAAGTGATGACCAAGAGTTTGACAAGATCATAACTCAAAAGAGGCATAAGCCTAAGAAAGCCAAACGGTTCACGGGTTTGCATTCAGCTTACCCAATAGCCAGTACATCAGAACCGCGTGTACCGGATACAATTGCTCCCTCGGCTGAAACACGCGAGCTTGCAACATATGCCCCATTGAGTCGCAAGCAGAAACTAGTTGTAAAGGGGGCCCCAGAGTCAGAGTCGTCAATTGCACAAGAACGAATTGACCATGACGTGGGTCTTATGCGGGTGTACGCCAAACCGTTGCTAAAACCAGGTGAGTCTTTCCGCATTCTTAAGGCATTTCGAATAGGGAAGGCTCCAA
>JAYGXS010000004.1:15983040-16021001 GCA_036362985.1 Ligula intestinalis | reverse complement strand
GTTGCCTTGACTTCTACTGCCTTCTCCTGCCTTCCGGATGACCCCTTCCTAACTCAACGATATATTATTTTTTCCCATGACCATAAACGTCCCGAACCCTCAACATCAGGTCCCAAACTAACCACATCAAACCCTTTTACCTATTAAGGCAGTTTTTTCTCCTAAAGTTTTTTTGAACTCGGTGGCCCGCTGAACTCATCCACCGATCTAGGAGTTTTTTTACTGCCGATGACAATTATTTTATAAGAGTTCACTGCTTATCATTATTATTTTTATTTTCACGATAGCACTAAGTTTGTAACGACAGGGCCCCTTGGGCCTTAAATATACAAATTATTATTATTATTAGTGCTCGAGAGTAGAGAAATGAGCAAAACCCATGTTGCAAGCCATGAAGAGGGCCTTCTTGGATTACAATGACGACCTCTTCCACGAGTTATTTGGAACATTCGGGAGGCCGCATTTGGAGTATGGTATACAGGCCTGTAGACTTCGAACAGTGCAAGATCAGACAAGTGTCAAAAGAGTTCAAAGGAGAGCCACCAAAAGGGTTAAGAGTCAAAGATCTTTCCCATATGCAATAAGCTTAAAAATTTATCTACTCCTTTGAGTTTAAGGCAAACACGCGGGAGCTTCTACAAAGTTTTATATCACATAATTTCTCCTTTGTGGAAAAAAATTAAAACTCAATTGCATGTATGTTCTACCCATCCTAAAATACTGTGGTGCACTCTTTGGTCTAATTAATGCCTCTGACCGCGGTAAGGTTGAAAATGTACAGTGTTTACTCCAAAAATATTTGTCCCTCCTCGATCCACTATTTCTTATACGGAGAGATGTCAGTCAGCGAACATGACATTTCTTTGGGTTAGAAGACTGGAAGCGGGCCTTTGCTTCCTATTTCGCGCAAACTCTAGCTCTAACCTCCCACAGATCAACGCTCTTACTTCGGCAGATAGACCTTATGCCACTCGTAATTCCGCCATGATAATTGCAGCCCCCTGTAGACTGTCGTCTTACTTAGCAGTTTTCAAAGCCAAATTACGTAAACACTTCACTTCAGAAGATATAAATTCCTTGTTATTCGTCTTCGACCCAAACACACAACTTTTTGACTTTGAAAAGGGTCCTCCTGTTATTTAAGGTGGTTCTATTTATGTTAAAAAAATTCCAAATAAATCTATTCTATCCTCCATAGAGGGATATTTGCAGCGATTTTTCGTCCTCTACTCTGTCCAATCGTTATTTCCCTTCTCCGTTTTACAACCCTGACGATGGGCCTCACGGTGTCCAGTCACGCTTGTGGTGGTTCTGCTTTTTTATTCAGCTCGTCGCTGGACTCTGCAGTTCACAAAGTCGCATCTCCGGCGTTTTGGTGATGATCGCGTGACCTCTACCGCTCCCTCATCTTTTTGACCCGGTTGTCCGCGATGACCTCCTCCTGACTCACCTCCCTGATGGTTGAGCATGAAGCCAGTTGTGTGGTGTTACGGAGGTGAACGATGGCCTCTGCTGCTATATGATTTCTTCAACGACAAGAAGCCTTTTCCAGCCCTCGTACGTTCTCATCAACAGTCCTGTCTCATTTTACTACAACAATCCTATCAACAAACCTCTGTATTCATAGAGGCAGTTCTTTCTCCTACGTTTGTTTTTCACGTGAATATCCGCTGAACTCTGCCCCCGCTTTAATGGTAGGGGTTTTTCCATTGCTTCCTTCTTAGTTCACCGTATATTTCAGAGAGTGTTGACTATTTTAAAATGCTGATATTTTGGCAGATATGAATTTATCTGCCTACCGTAAAAACACTCCAGCTGCCTATGTGGTTGCTCACAAAGAGTGGCATTTATCAATTTTGCATTAACTTTTCAACAGCAATAAGTTAACAATGACGAGGCCCTCCAGGCCTAAAATATAAAATTTATTTATTTATTCCATGGCATTTTTTACACCGCTTTCAGTTCGGTCGGGGATAGCAAAGTCTTCACTTTCGGGCGTTGGTGATGGTGGAGTATTGCTCGGCTAAGAGTTCAGCCATACGCAACTAGTCAGATTGGAGCAAACCATTCGCATTGAGGAGACCTTGAATGCCCGGGGTTTTACGACATTTTCTTTTCAGAAAGGAATAGAATCCATTTGACTGGCTTTCAACGTTCTGCATTAGGTCTTGTTCATATGCGAACCACTTTCAGTGTCATCCTTAGACGCACTTGGGAGTTCAGACCATCTTACAGTTGTTAGTGAACTAGAACTGGAGGCGGATAAAACATTTTCCCAGAAGTATAGTCTTTATCATGACTTCCGATCAGCAAACATGGCTGACCTACTGGCACATCTAAACGCTCTCGACTGGTCTGAATTTTTCCAATGTTTGGATGTAAATGTTTGTACCGATGCACTGTACAAAGTGTTGGATCCACTCATCCTCCACTTTGTCCCTCGTAAGAAAGTAATACATGTCAAGGATGAAGTGTACCTTCCTCTGTCTTTCCGTCGTAGGCTACGTAAACTCTCTCGTCGTTTGCATCGGCAGAACGACACTTCCGTTCTGCACTTGATCACACTGATCTTTGAGCAGGCCAAGAAGCTCTCCGAAGAAAAGCAGATAGCCGATGAGGCTCACTTCGCTGAAAATCCTTCCCTTAATGTTGCGAAGCTCTTTTCGCGTACAGTAAAAGCGCAGAGGAAAACGCAACACCACATACTTCAAGATGCTTTAGGAAACCCCATAGCTGACGCTAAGTTGACCGCCGATAGCTTCAATGCGTTCCTATCCAAAACGTTTAGTGAAAGCACGTTCGCTGCACCTCCGGTTATCCGGGCTTGGACGGGTGCCATACTCGAAACCATAAGTTTTACCGTCTGGGATGTGACTGTAGCCATTCGTCGTTATCGTCAATCCTATAGTCCAGGACCAGATGGCGTCCCAGTTAGCCTTCTAAAAGCTGAAGCGAATGATATCTTTCCGTCTATTCTTTGTAAGGTATTTAATCTTGCTCTTGAGAGCGAAACCTTTCCTTCGTTGTGGAAGGAATCGCACATAATGCCTATTCGCAAGCATGGCCGATCGACCTCATTCGACAACTTTAGGCCAATAAATACACTTCCCGCAGCCTCGAAGATCTTGGAGACCTTAATCAAAGAAAAGGTGATGCGTCACTTGACAGACAACAACTTGCTCAATACAGCTCAACATGGTTTTATCGAGAAACGATCTTGTGACACCTGTCAGCTCTCTTTCTTTGATTATGTGCTGCAATCTAGAGACAGCGGTTTTGCCACTTATAGCGTCTATTTTGATTTTACTAAGGCCTTTGATCGGGTCGATCATAACCTCCTCCTTCTGAAACTAGCCTCGTTCGGCATAGGTAGCAAGCCACTGAACTTCATATCTTCCTATTTGGGTGCTCGCACACAACGAGTAAAAATTTCCAATGTTATCTCCAACCCCACGCATGTGAGGAGTAGAGTTATACAGGGTAGTGTACTGGGTCCGCTCCTATTTTGCCTGTTTGTCAACGACGTTTCAGATTGTTTTCAGCATAGCAGACCCTTCATGTACGCTGATGATTTAAAAGTCGCTTATCGATATAAACCGGCAGATCGCAACATCGTGCTCGAGCTGCTAAAAAAGGATCTTCAGGCCTTCGCCCAGTGGTGTTGCACATGGCGCCTCACCCTTTCATGGCAAAAATGTTCCGTTATGGTTGTTGGCGACGATCACCAACCGGAATTAAGCATTGACGGCCACGAACTAAATGCTCCAGCAGTTATCAAGGATTTGGGCATATCCTACTCTAAAAGTCTCAATTTGTCAGAGCACTGTGCCCTGATAGTCTCGAAAGCACGCCGAACCACCGGATTTATCCTTAGAAATTTTAAGACTTTAAAGGTTAGAACTAGCCTCTATAATATGTACGTGAGACCTAGTCTTGAATACTGCTTGCCTCTATTCAGTCTTCTGCGCACTAGTGAACGGAAGAAAATAGAATCGGTGCAGCACTTCTGCACTAGAAGAGTTTTCACTACAGAACACCGTAACTTAACCTACCAACAAAGGTGCGAACTTATAAAGCTGGATCCCCTATGGCTTCGTCGATTGCAGAAGGGTCTTTTTTTACTGTTTAAACTTTTGAATGGTCAAACCTTTAATCCCCTTAGTACAATAAGGGAGCTTGAGCACTCTCGACGCGCCAGTCATCGAGACGTATTTTTATTTCTTCCTATGGCACGTACAGTTAAGTACCGGCAATTCTTTTCAGTAAATGCCATATCAATCTGGAATAAGCTGCCCAAAAGTATTAAAACCCAGCAAAACTACCCTATATTTAAGAGAGCTATAACTAGTTTTCTACATTCAGGGCAACTTTCACGAATTTTGGGTGCTGACTCGGTGGAATCTCTCTTTCACTCTGATGGCGTTCGTGGACTTTGAACCCCGCCAGGCTTCATTCTGAAGATAATGCTGCTGAAGCAGCAGCCCGCAGTCTGCTAACCCTTCAGCCGATAGCGCGCAACTTTTGCCGACAACCATTGAAGGAAGACTGAGAACACTGTGTTCTTGTGCCAACCCTCTCCGTCTGGAACTAATGTTTTTAAACGATATGAAACAGTTCTCCTGCTGATGAGTCAACTCAGCTTACAACTGTACATTTATTCCGTTTGTATCATACCTTTGAAGGCAGGTTTTTTTCACTTGAAACGAACTCCCTATCTCGCGCAGTATTGACAAAACAAAAAACCTGAAACAAAACCAATACTGGCCGCAACATAGGGAGTTTGTTTTAGGTTTTTTCCGGTCTTCGAGGTGTTGGAAGGCGCCCAAGAGGTGCTTTACCAACTCTTTACAATTGCCTGTAAACTGGCATAATAAACATATTATTATTGTTATATAAGCTATTTTCCTCGACCTCAAAATATGCCTTCATCATCTCTGATTCCTTTGTTTGTTACTTTTGCTTTGGCTGTTATCAAGATCATGAATGCCTTGTAGGCACGTTTCCTTACTTTCAAGTTTCGTTTTGCCTCCACATCGATCGATGTGGGGTGACATGCTGCCCAGTCACAGAGCTTCAAAGGGATAAAGTCGGTACGGAGCCGCTCAATATTGCCACGGACCAGGTTCCAGCGTTCTTCTACATTGGCAGAACAACTTGTTTTCCATGATAGGTTCATAGCGCTCTGCTTCATATCGTCATAAGCAGCCGGTTTGTAGCCTCTGCGCGTTGACTGCGATCAGTTTATATGGAATGCAGCTACAACAATATAATGGTCACTGGTGCCGAGGGGTGCAGAGATCCTCACATCCGACACTTTCGCGTGGCCATTTGCAAAGATCAAGTCTAGACAGGAAGCCATACTCGAATCAGCTATCAGCGTAGGCGAGTTTCATAAGCCCTTTCTAATAACGCGTTCTCCGTATCTGAGGCAGGGCCTTCGAGGATTAGATGAGACCAGTTAATATGTGGGCAGTAAAAGTTACCAACAATGCGGACCCACGACCTTCAAGCATACTTCTTGACTTTATTCAACCAACCGATGCTATTAGCTTGAGGACTTCGATATATTACACCCATGGTTGTAAGCGAAACTGTAGTTGCCTTGACCGACAACCAGATTTGTTTCATAAGGTTGTCTTCTGTGCGTATGCGTTCTAACATTGAAACAACTAGGCCGTCAGTGGCATATACCAGGACAGTTCCATAAATTCTATCAGTACGGTTGTAACGGAAGACTCGGTAACCTGATACATTAAACTCACTATCCTCTACGGATTCAAATAGCCAGGTCCCTTTCACCGCAACATTTGCCGGGCGCTTCCGGGCGACAAGTGCTTGGAGTTCAGCCAGTTTGTTAAGCAGACCTTGCACATTTATCAGAAAAAAGTCTACAGCTCCATCAGTGTTTGCTGGGCCATTAGCAACGGTGCCTTGAACAGAGGTCTCTTCTTCTGAACAACCCGAAAATTTATTATTCGTATGTTGTCTTCTTCAGCGCCACGACGGTGCTTTACCTCCTCAACCGCTTTTTGCTGTTTTATTCTGTCCTCCGGCTACAGGTCTGCCCACATCGAAATATTGCTGACTTCAAGTCTCCAGCCACAGGTCAGGAGAAGTTTCGGAAACTGCTCGGACTTGAAGATCCTCTTCAGTGGTCTATCCCGTCAATCTTTTGCAGTTTTTGCTGCTTATCTGAAAAGGTAATGGACTCTCCCTTGAATCCAGCATTATTAGAATAATAGCGCTCATTTCTTTTGAGTCATGAGCAACACTTGTTTCTGCATTGACTCCCAATAATTCAGGGATGTTCAAGAGCAGAAGTGACTTTTTCCAGTTGGTTTGTTTGTTTAGTGTTTTAATTATTGATGTAGCATCCTTCCATAACCCTGCGGCTCTGCACTTTTATTTGTAGATATCGGCGTTTGCTACGCCGTGTTGTCATCGTTTACCGTAGCATGAGGCACGATATGTGCGTCTCTACATTCCGGACTTTTCTCTGGTGCCGCCGTTGCCGGTACCTTAGTCGCATCAGGTTTCGAATTGAACGAGTCAGTCTTATCAATTTCAGGCTGGGGTCTAATTTGCTCCAGAATTTCGCCTTCCTCTGGTGTATCGGTGTTTGTGACAGCCACGTCCTTGCAAAAAAGACTGATTTCGCATGCGCCAAAAAATAAAATGAGCCCTTCCGAGTCATATTTCTTCAGGACTTCGTATATTTTTGGAGTAATTTTCATATATTTTATAGGCACCCACTAATTACATAGGGTACAGATGACAGCCTTGCTCCTGGCAGTAACGTCATTGTTACACGTGGGGCATTTGGAATTTTTCATGTTTCCTAATAAAACGATGCGAATAGTGAGGATTTTTACAATAAATTGTAGTGGTCACTGCTGTCGGACGCAAACTGACGCGCAAGCAGAGCACGCACCGTGTCTCCCCCATTCTGGCCTCAACCCACAGCGGCGTGACCTCAGTCCGTCTGGAAAAACCTCAAGGCCGTTGCTACCACTAGATTAACTGACGCGTAGCTTACTAATGCGACCACACCCGTTCACCCACGCGTGGTCCAATCAATGACCTTCAAGGCTGCAGCCAACGGTGACCACTCAAACACCTGCTCCCAGACACCACTCTGGACCTAGTTCACTTCACGACTAGACGTGCGGTCCGAAGTCAAATCTTCCACAAATCTTTCTTCCATCGTTCTGCAGAATAAACTTTTCCTAACAAAAAAATCGTAGCAAATTTAAGGAAGCCTACTACCTAAAAATAAAGGGGTACAAGGATCTACAAAATACAGGCGCAGGCTTGGCGTTTGAAGCTCAACTGGGAAAGCATTTGCTTAGTCTAAAGGCCTTCTATATTATGCGGGTTCAAATCCCGTCAAACGCCGCGAGTTTTTTTACAATTGAGTCAACTTAAATCAAGCAGATCTGCCAAACCTAAATAAAAAAATAGTCTAGTCAAGTCAAAGTCAAATTTATGAAAGGAAATATAGGCAAAGGCCTTTGAGCTCCCTCTTCGTACATAGGATTTCAGAAATGCATCGGCATAGCCAAACATTCCAAAGAAGTCGTTGACAAAATTTTCGACGACTACTCGCTTGTTTCAAGCAATATTCTCACACTCAGTTTACACGAGCCAGCAGTGTAAATGAGGAAGAATAGCAGACAGTGAAAAAACTCCTAGGGCTGGCTCATAATTCAAAATGGAATGTCATTTGTGGTTTTAAGGAGAAAAACTGTCGCTCCTGGGGGAAGTATGTGAATGATAGGGGCATGATGCTTCTGTGAATGTTGACGGCAGCCATGGCGTCCATGACGAGTTATATCTACATCCGAAGGACAATACGAGGAGGAGACCTCGGAGTCACGAGAACGTTCTGAAGAACCGGAGATGCGACCATGCTAAGCCTTTGCTGTGCCAAGAGCCGAGGAACCCGCCACGTCGTCAGCAGTCGGTCGATAGGAGAAAGGGTGTGAGAGGGCCGCGTAGCCTAGGACCATAGGTGCGGTAGATGCGACCTCTGATGCAATCAGCGCCGTTCACATAGTGAGCAGAGACGTCGGAGCTAGGCAAGGTAATAACGCATTTGGTTTAAAACTAATAATAATACTTCTTAAAAATCACTTATTGTATATATTAATAGCATTTCAGTGTTTGAGTTTAGAGCGCTTCAACTTTTTGATTCGAAACACTTCAGTGATTGGATTTGGAGTACTTAATCGTGAGGATACTCATTAAATCGGTCTAGGTTTGCCTTAAAAACATCCACGGAAGGGGACATGACAATATCCGCATGAAGGGCATTCCATGCCTGGATTACCCTCTCAGAGAAAAAGAATTTTCTTGGGTCAAGTCTTGCCCCAGTCACACGTAATTTGAGGTGGTGTCCTCGCAGCCTAGAGGTGGTGGCCCGCTCAAAGAAGTCATTTGTTTGGAGGCAGCAATCCTGACCACGCAACATGCGAAATGCCTGGATTAGGTCCCCACGTAACTGCCTGTAATCCAGAGGAAACAAGTCAAGATTTACCAATCGGGTCTCATAAGCGAGGTTCCGTTGGCCTCGTACTAATTTTGTTGTGCGTCTTTGTATCCTTTCAAGTTCTTTGTCTTTGGCTGTCCAAGGTCTCCAGGCTTGGATGGCAAATTCCAGTTGAGATCGCACGAACGTGCCGAAAACCTTGCCAAATACAACTTTGTCAAACTTAGTAAAGGCGCGCTTGATTAGATACAAGCTCGACATTGCGGATTTAGCCACTTTCAGGACGTGGAGTGATGGCTTCAGTGAAGGCGTGAACCAAACCCCCAGGTCTTTCTGAGCCTCTAACTCTGGTAGCGGCGTGTGATTCAGTTAATACACCCTCCAAGGCATAGTGCTGGTTCTACCAAAGCGAATTAGGTTGCAGTTGGCCTTATTGAATGGCTTGAGCCAAAGGGTTGACCATTGCTCCAGTCTATCAAATTTGCCTGGAGGTTTAATTCGTCGTCTTGATTGCGTATGACCTTCCAAAGTTTTATGTCATCAGCAAACATTGCGCTTTCACAGTCTAGTCCACTTATGCAGTCATCAATTAATAAAAGGAAGAGAAAAGGTCCAAAAACAGATCCACGTGGAACCCCGCTCTCAACTGCTACCTCCGCCGACCGCTGTTCGCCCATGCATACCGTCTGGTTACGACCAGTCAAGAAGGTTGCGATCCACTGCAAAAGGTTTCCACTTACCCCTATGCGACTGAGCTTGTATAAGAGACGTTGATGAGCCACCGCGTCAAACGCCTTCTTGAAGTCTACAAAGACTGTATGCACCGTATTCCCTTCATCGATCGCTCGGGTCCATTGTTCTAGACAATAGAGCAGATTGGACAAAGACTAGAATTCATTCACCCCCTCATTTGGCTGATTCCGCTTTTGACGCCATGTCTTCATCTATAGGTCACCAAATAAACTCGCCACTGTCACCAAGTAAATTGACATCGCTGCGGGTGTCACGTCACCATAACCCTTCCACCCAACCCCCCCCCTTTCCCTCCCCCGTCCGTTGTAACCTCTGCCTCCAAAACATCTAGTGCGACATTCCCAGCCCTCACTTTTAATTTATTCTGACGACGAACACGTGATACTTGTTCGAAAATTCACGAGTACAACTCGATTTTCCGAAGATCTTCTTTCTTTTCATCATATCATCTCGGAATGCAACTTACTTCACTTATCTGACATGGGAGTGTTTTAATTGGGTGAATTGTTAATTATTTGTGCATATTACGCTTTCTGTGAAACTTCTGTGCGCGCTTCTTTAACTCGCAGACAGGCGAGCTATTTTATCTTCCTTTCGGACTGTACTTTGCTACAAAATGTTTGAAGTGTCTGTCAAAACGCTTGATGGGAATTCTAAAGTTATGCAGTTTGACGAGGTGCTCAAGTTTCTATAAATTTCTAAGTTCTTTCTAATTAGGAGATGACCGTCGCTCTGTTCAAACAGCGAATTTCCGAAGAGATGGTACATTGAGTTCGGTTTACTTATTTTAGGAAATTCCAATTGACCGTCAAAGGTTAATATTCCAGGGAAAAGTTCTTGCCGATGACAGGAAATTGGTGGATTGCGGTAAGAAGTTTTACCTGTTTTTTTCTTTGGTGACTCATTGTTCCTGTTGAATGCCTCGAACTACCTTTGGTTCCCAATCGTTCCATTTTTTGGCGCGCAGACCGTCTGTTGCATTTTATATGACAATTCTCTTAGTTTCAGGCGGTTAGCTCTTATTTGTAGAATGAATCAAAGCTTCAGTAGCGTAACCATTCCATATTATTTTATTATGTCCTCGCTCCAGTAATCAATAATCAGGTGACCCTGACGACATACTGTCCCGTTACATTAAGGGCATAACTTTAAAACAATCGGAGTAACAAGGCCCTGACTGAGGTCGAGTATTTTCGTGTCCAAATCGTTTAAGTTTCTCGAATTCGCGATAAGCACTCGCTTTTGTTGTTTGCTCCCCTGTAAGCTGAAAAATACTCTGATTTGCTATATTTTCACTCAATCACTCGTTTGCGTTACGTAAACCCAATAAATTTCCTGGGATCGCGCTTTCAGTCAAGTTGCAAACACTTATTTTCATACTCTCTTCCTTTATTGCGCCTTAATAGATTAAAGTTCAGAAATAATATTTGACCACCTAATTTACTACGATTCGTTTGCTGGAAATTTTGTATTTACAGCGATTGTACACACTGTTCAAAGCGCCTTAAGTCTGTATGGTAACTAACTACATATGAATGGATGTTTTATGCTGTCGTGTTTATTAATGACAATTTGCACACGGGATCACTAGCTTCTATCGCTCCCTAGGTGTTGATGGCAAAACTATCCACCTGGTCGAGCGGCCGCCCCCATCCGCTGTGGAACCAAATGTCCCAAGTTCGACCTTCGAACCATCCGAAGGCAGTCGCACCAGACAGTTCGTCTCCCACATGCCGTGGATCCCGATTCAGGGCATTCAGCGTGCTGCACAAAGTATAGGCCAAAGTATCCTTTCCGAGATTGGGGATCACGGAAGACCTACCGAGTATGTCCTTGACCATAAGTTCTTCGTAATGCAGGTTATTTGCACGTGATCTTTTAGATATATTTGAACTGTATTAGGAACGCATTTGTTTCTATTTACCGATAAGACACCAATCATTTAGCAGTTGCCACCAAAAGCGCAGACTACAAATTCTATGTTTTGTATTCTTCTTGAAATCTCATCGAAATTCTTAGATAAACGCTTGTATTGTAGGTAGATTGGGTTGTTTATGCCAAATACAGGAAAGAAGTTGTCCCTCGTAGACTCCAAAATTGTGCTGTCTGGCACATTTTCTCATCAATATGGTGGTCATGTTGCTTTATCGTGTAGCCCGTGTAGTTCTTTCGTTTAGTGATATACGTAGATCTTTTAACGGACATTAGTGGCTCCCGTACTTGCTACTGGGCCCCCTTTATAACTAGTTGGAATAGCTTAATCGTATCCCTAACATGGTTACCACACAAGAGCCCAAATACTTATCTCTCAAAATTTCCTTTACTGTATGATTCAACTGCAAAATATTCACTTTTCCCATGGGTCCACCACTGGGTTAACTGTTTCAGTCTGAGTTGATTTATCTTACCAAGCGTCTTTAAACTCGAAGCGACATGCAACACTACACCTTTCTTTATCACAGTACTCGCGCACTACTCTAGTAAATGGCAGTGTACAATGTCCTTGCAAGTTCGATGTTTTTTTGCATGTCAGCCACCTAATTTTGAAAAGACACACTCAGCAACTTTACACTTATCTCCGAGATCACCTTGAGACGCCAATATGGAATGCTTATAGGGCTTAGCGATACGTATACCTTTCAAAAATTGTGTACTGTCATAGCATATTTTATCAAGCGCTGTAAGTGAACAGGCGGTAGCGTGCTCCTTGATTCTTTGTCTCAGTCATCGTTATCCGGTCTTGCCATACTGTCTGCTCTCAACAGGCATGCCGGACAGTTTTGTTCTGGTTCATACAATCATTCCCCTTTATCTGTACACATTTCTACTGTAAAGCCTTTAATTTATCAAGTTTTACCATGAGAACGGGCAATGATGGAAGTGTTGAAATCAACCTTAGCGTCTCCCTGCTGGAAATGCGGGACAATCAGTTTCGTCGTCTTCAGCATCAAACTAATCAGCTACTTAACTTGGCCACGCAAAATGGGAGGCCGCCAACTGAGCCGCGCGCTGAAGATGCAGACGCCGAACCTCATGGTGATCGGACTTCCTCTGAAAATATACCCGAGCGAGCAGATGGACAGTTTGATGAAACGTCCGTCGACTTAGCGAGTACGTGAGCTATTTTGTTTTAAATATATGTATATATGAGCATATGGGTAAAGTTGAGCACCAGAACAATTTGTTTATTGTTAGGAGCTTTTGAACTCGTGCAGGAGTCGTGCAGGTGAGCCTTTTTAAAGTCGTTGTTCCAGTCCCCTTCGAATGTCGAAGACTGTTTCTAACCCATTCGGAACCTTGATATATGAGTGAAAGTTATGTTACCTTTTCGGACTACGGCAGAATAAGACTATCCGTACTGTTGTTGTCGAGCTCATGTGATATATCCGCGTACTCTTATAAGAAAGGTGAATTTTTGTTCCTGGAGAGGTAGTGGTTTAGCAAGCATTGTTTATTGAATTTTTCAATTTAGTAGTTTTTTTGTTCCGTTGGATTATTATTCGTTCACCTAATACTGTATCCGGGACCTTTCCGTCAAGACAAGAACCAAACTTTCATTGATTAGGGCGATACCACCAAGTTTAGGTTCGTCCGCGGCAGGAGATCGAGTAGGCTGTGTGTAGCTTGTTTGTCTAGTCCGCTAACATCGACTTTTCCATTCCATTATTTGGCTACTGGTCGAGTTATAAATTGGCAATTCTAAAACGTTGCAAGAGCGTCCAGTTATAAATGCACACATCAATTAACAGTTTGGTTTCGGACTCCTTTGCTTCTTAATATGCAATATCATCTAGCCTGCTATTTGTTTTGGACGCGTTAATCGCCCTCTTTGTCGCTCTAATTAGCGCCAGTCACATAACTGTCTAATAATCCCGCTCTTTTTTAAACTAAACACAGGCAGTTATACGGCACGTAAAGCACACGTCCTAGCCACCGAGAGTTGAAAAACTGCAAATATGCCTCCTTAACGCTGCTATTTGGCCTTTTAAGAAGTACTTGCTTGTTGTCAAAACGACCGTGCCAGTCGGCTCGCTGTACACTCTTTGAAAATGTGGCTTCATGTTAACTGCCAACTTCCTGGTCTCTTTCTAAGAACCACGTCTCTCCATGTGCATTCTGTAGTTTCAGCAACATCTCCCCCACAGTCTGAAGAAACGTCTACAGCCGCAGCCCCCTCAGAGGCGGCCACCACAAGCACTAGCGCCAGAGAGGATGTCGCAGCTCCCCGCCCTGGTAGCCAATGGCCACCGGATGTTACCCTAGCCAGGTTGGCCGAAATGCTGTTTGAACAGCGTCGACTATGGCATGCGATGGAACCGCAACTAGACCGCTGGGAGACAATGTTAAGGGCTGAACAAGCAAATCAGGATGCAGCTACTACATCTGATTCATCAACTCGACCGTCAGAACCTAAGCCTGACTCGATTGCAACTCCCTCTTCCTCCGGCGAGGAGGCAATGGAGGTGGAGCAAGAATTTACCGAGAATGTCGCTTCCACTGCCACAACGATGCCCCCGAAGAAACACACTGATGAAGTGCCTGCTGCCAGTGCTCCCGAATGGAACCAGAGTGTGAGCTATCTTTGTGGTTTCTGATTTCCTTTCCTGTTTCCTCTTCTGATCCTTTCTGTTTTCATCATTTTAATTTTTGCAGTTCTTCAACCAAGTCAGCGGCCTTCTACACCTTCACGCCCACATGCTGCATCTAATCTCTGATTTTGCGGTCGGAAGATTGAATCGCTCTACAAGGAGGGCGCCAGCAGCCGCAGGAGCAACAGAGTCGGCGACGAATTCAACCAGCACGGCTACCGAACAGTCCGACACGCAGGCAGATCGCACCGCCAGCACTGTGGCAACTGAGGCTCCGTCCACCCAAGCCCAGGGTACGTCAATGGAAACCCAATCTTCCACTCCGACTCGAGCCAGGCCTCATCGTGTTGTCATAGCGCCGGAATACGGAGGTCAGATTGTGCACGCACACATCAACATTGAACCAACTACTGTTACGATTGCGCAACCCATTAGCACCGTCTCTGCGGGTTCAGGCTTCAACCGAATGCCTGCCGTTTCCGTTTTGACGCCTTCATCGCAGTCGGACACAGGTGCTGCTTCGGGGACACAGCCAAATAGGTAATTTATTTTTCCTCTTTTTGCGTGCGTATCACCTCGCAGAGAGACATTTTTACAGAGGTTCATCAGGCTTCGTTTATGTGATCGGTGCTCGTATTGACGGTTGATAGAACACGTTTTCTCGACTATTTAAACGAGCTGATTCATTTTCGATGCATTACGAAGTTGGACATCGGGTTTAGTGGCAGATTTATCTACTGCGATTTAAATTGAAATCGTTTAATTTTTCCTCACAAAGGAAACTGACAGTTCAACATTTTTCTTTTTACTTGGTTATGTTTTGCTCATTGAGTTTGATACGCAGGAAGATATTGCGGCGACTCTGAAAATTTGTGCCTGTTTCGAAGGTTAAAGTTGCAATTTAGTCATCGATAATTTTGTTTTTTGTCTTGGGGTTTCATATACCAGTGGGCTGTATATTTCGTAATTCACCATGAACATACCGGTGGCAAAAATGGTCGGTTACATTGTAACTTAGCAGAAAATGCTGATCCCACTAAACTTACTAAAGCAATTAGGCTTCATTTTTCCTGGGTTACTTCTCATTTGACGAAGGATCGTAACTGAGGATGGTTTGTTTCCCCGAATTCGACGAGAAATATCACTGTTGGATGAAGATGAATCGGTCGCAGGGATAATACTTTTATTCGCCTGACATTTCGACATCCTTTGCGGATTCATCATCAGACATTAGCAGAAAACAGTAAAGAAAACGGGTCTGCTACTGCTACTGTTTTTCATTAATGTGTCTGATGATGGATCCGCGACGGATGTCAAAACATCAGGCGAATAAAATTTTTATTCCCAGCGGTCGAGTTGTCTTCATCTCAATTACTTCCTGGGACTCGCATGTTCGCTTGTATTGGCAGTATCACCGTTACTTGCAGGCACTGATGCTCTTTTAGTGAGGTAGATTACAACAACAGAGAAAAGGGCATCATCTAGACTTTACTCCCCACACCGTCGCAATTCCATAGTAAGGCCAGGTCAGATCAACTAGAGATAAGTGTGGGTGAAGTGGCTGGGAAAGTATTAGCGGTCGCCATACAAACATGCCACCCCAATACAGACGAGCCAACATTAAGTTACTAGGACCTCATATTTTGTACAGTTTACGCATCAACTTCCTTGAAAAAAAAAACAAGCCAGCACGGAGACGAGTTAATATACCAGAAAACTCAAGTAAAATGCTGGAAGACACACTGATGAGCTGAACTCCTCGCCACTGCGCTATGCATTGGCACAATACTGGCGAACCACGCTTGCCTGGGCTTTTAGCCAGTACCTGGGCTCTCAGTGTGGTAAATAATAATGTGCACTTCGGACGATTGACGCAGCGCTTATTGGATAGCCGATGCCTCTGCTATCGGTTTACAAAACATAATCTCGTCTGCACAGAAATAGCTTTACAGACTGTACACTCGTTATGGCCCAGGGCCGGCTAGCCAAATATCCGCTTGCCTATCGGCGTATGCCGTACTTGATTTTATTTTCCCGCGCAATAGGTTGTGAGTTTTACTCCCCGAATGGATCAAACCCAACGCACCAATCACCCCCTTTGTTGCGTTTGTTTGGCGAGACAGGCATCAACAGTGAGGGATTTCACTATCCTCAGCCCTCTCTGCCGGTAAATGTTTAACAGTCCTTGACAAACGTTGCAAGTTTTAGGGGCTGCCGTGTATATGCTGGTGGGTTTATGACTGATTTAGTAATACTTTTAAATAGTTGAGGTTGCAATAGTCGTTTGCAGTCACCATACAACCGTTTGAAAGAGGGCCGAATGTAGCGCGTGTGCTTTGCTCAGCTGGCATTATTGGGTGATTTCGTAAACAGTTGACAAAAGTGCTGTCTGCAAAGTAAGCGTTTATGAACCGTCTCATTGGGAAGTATGTAGTACGATTGAGCGCCCTTCTGCATGCATAGATGCTATGCTTTCAGCCCCCACCCATCATATCTTACCTCGATTTTTGAAGAAGTGTCCTTCGTGGTTTTTAACAGGACGGCCAGTTGAAATAACAGCTTACAAATGATTCCTTGCGGCTGTTCACGTACTGTGCAATGACGACGGCCTTACCTATTTTCCCTTATGAGAGTGAGAGACTGCCACGCTTATCAAAACATAACAGGGCTTTCATTTCTTCGCTCCCCTTCTTCCCCTGTTTATGGGACAAAGAAAAGTACAATATTGGTTTTTCTTTGTCGGTTATAGACGACGTAGTCAGTCAGCACGTCCCATGCCGGCGACGGCGACGGCAACAGCAACGACAACTGCCCCTACAGGTGAGTCTTGCGCCTTTCTATCTTTCCTTTCGTGGACTTTTCCCCTGCACATTATTCTTGTGTTTTCTGTAGTCACTTTTTACCATCCGCTTTGTCCGGACATAAGCACAGTGTAATGCATGCGTAGTTTTGAAGCCCAGCGTCTACATTAAAACTCCGGTAAAATGTCAGGATTAAGAGGTATTTGTTGGCGGAAAGAGTGTAATAACGCTGCCGCCTGCTATTCGACAATTGGAGTTTCTCTGCCCGCCGAGCGTTGGATAGATGAATCCACTCAGTCCTTCGTTAGTTTAGTGAGTATTTACACTCAATCTACGCCGTCCCTCCCGATATCCCGTGTCTGTTTTCGCTGTCCGCGTCCGAATGGTCAGAGAACCACTCAAGAAAGTTGACGAGGCAGAGGACCTCACCCGGCATCCTATCTCTCTGCTAACACCGGACATACTCCGACTTATTTGCGTCAATAGAAAACTAGCAGTTACTGCTCTACGGAGATCGGTATTCCCCCCCCCCCTCATGGTCACCGATCAGAGATTATGCGCCATGCCAGTGTGAAATTAGACCTTCCGTTCTCCGCTCCCTGAACAAATTACTCCCGACCAGAATTTTCCCTGCAGGGCCAGCAAAACAGTTAAAAAACACGTAGCGCGTAGTTAGTACTCCAGATAATAGCAATTTTTTCAGAAGTTTCAAAACTAAGCATGTTTTCCAAGATCCCACATTCAGATTTACGTTGGTGATTGTGGCTTTTACCTCCTCTAACCACGAGTCGAAAGTATGCTACTAGATCGACTAAGGGCTACAAGTGATATGGCACAATGGAGACAAGTATATTTGCTCAATTTCGCGTCCTATACTTGTTTCACTGTGTAGCTGCCGAGCACAACCTACCTACAGCCTTCATATTCGAGCATCCAACTGGCGCCACGACCGGTAGTGCTGACCTGATCCCGCCCACCGTCTACGATAACCTCTCACGAGACGTACTCAATTTCATGGAAATGGTCCCTGCCCTGGTCACTCAGCGCCCACCACAGGCGGCGGTTGCAGTTCCCCAGGTCCAGTTTATGACCTCGAGGGTCCCCCCTACACGCGCCGGCGGCGGCGGTGCCGGCCATCAACCACTCTCTCGCAGTGTGGGAAATCTGCCTGTAGAGTCTCGTGGTGAAACTGCCGACAGTGCGCCGCCCCCCGTGTCGTCAGCTGCAGCATCACAACCTCGCGAACCTTCTTCTGGGTTAGGCTCCACAGCCAGCCGTGGCCTTCCTCCGCCACCACCACCGCGCCTGCCCTTACTCCTACCGCCCGGCCTCGCCCCCGGTCCCAACACTCCCGATCCCTTCCTCTCCTGTCGCTCCCGTCATTTTGCCTACCTGTCGCGAACAGCGGGTGCCAATCGACGTCATGGAGCCAATGGTGGCGCCTTTGTGATGACGCCACCGACTCGTGCGGGTCGCGGGGGCCGAAGAAGCCGCTCCGTAGGCGTTCAGTCCCCAGTTCTTGGCTCGCCTCGCCGTCCTGGAGATGACGAAGAGTCGGAAAATGTAAACTCGACAAGCGAGCGTTCGGTAATTTATCGTTTTATCCTGCTCTCCTACCTTTGTATTAAGTGATTGCGTCACGGGCCTTTGAAGCCCTGATTTTGTGTGAATGGTCGAACAAAAAAAAAATTCATAAGCCTGCCCAAATTGTCTTATTTTTATGTATATATTCGTTATGTGCAATGCATCTTCTTGCGTTCTGTCATGCCGTGGAACCACGAGGACTTCATCGTGAGACTTCCTGCCTGGAAGGCCCAGAAAGTAAGTAACACCGTCCCAAGCTACCAGTGAAGATGAACACATGTTTGTCTTTCGAAACAGCGATACTTTTCACACGGCAAGAGAGCCGTCGATTGGGTACTTGGAAGTCGTGCTGTTGAACTCGCATGTAACAGTTAGCGGACGAAATTATGGGAAGCGTGTTCCCATCGCCACTTTCTGAATTCTCCCCGTGGACCTGTCTGCCAGGTATTGACCTCTGACTTAATTGAGCCTGTTATTCGCAAACGGAAAACAACAAGGATTCTGACTGAGTAGATATTCTATTACGAATTCATAAGGACAACCCCACCCTGATCACAAAATTTCAACTGATTTTTTTTTCAATTCATTTGCAAAAAGAAACCCAGAGGGTCTAGAAACGGGTTGTCGACTTGAGATCAAAATTTGATGCATTAAAACCCAAAAAGTACTGAACCGCACCGTGACCACTGCGGCTAAAGTCACAACTTGCCAACATAAGGTCAGCCCGTCAACTATACACATTGCTGGGGTGTCACATGACTGTCCTGTCTGATACGTTTATTAGCCATAATCTCCGACTCCAGTGGTCCTGTTTACTTGATCTCGTGAAAGCCACCCCGTACTCGTTCCATTTACCTGATTACTGAGCTGTTTACTGACTGGCTTCGTATGGCGCCTTGAAAAAACAAACCTTGACACCAAAAGGCCCATTTCACCGAAGGACAGGAACAGATAACAAAGCGTCGCCTGATCCACTTTCGAGCAATTTGCACGACCGCAGTCACACTTTTCCCTCTTTATTGAATCTTTCGATAACATTTGCAATTTGACGCTATCGTTTCCTGTATCATTCATAGTAGTTTTGTTCGTAAAACAGCAGACTTGCTCTAACCACGTGACAGCCAGATTATATGAACGGGCAATTAATTTGTCGGATGAACTTTGTCCTCCACTCTCCGTTCCCATTATTCAAAGGAATATATTTTTTCTGTGCCAAATTGCGACTACTCGTACAGTCCCTTTTTACCTGTCAACTTGATTTAAGCCTTCAAAAGCCGCATTAATTTAAAAGTGCCTCACCTGCACATCCTCCTACCGTCTTTTAGGACACAGCCGCCTCCGAAACGGTGCACTCTATGACAATTCCACTGGGCACCAGTTTCTCTATAGGTGGACCGATGGGTCTGTCCACTCTGAGTCAGCAACTCCGAAACCTTCTTACTACCAGTCTTTCACAGCCTCTCGATCTACTTCACCAGAGTGCTCAGGGTAGGGCACAAGGCGCCCCTTCAGGTGGCAATGGCATGACTGCCGTGCTTGGACCTTTTACCTGGGTCCTCAATAACAATCTTGGAGGCGCGCCAGTTGTCAGCGGCGGTGAGCCTCATCCTATCCCCCTTCTTCTTTTCTGTCGTCTTTATTGCTGCCACATAGCCACTCCTGCACTCGTATCTTTGAATTCCACACTTTATCATGCCGCTCGCTGATACTCACTTCGTCCAGAGCCAGTACTACTCATACTATATCGTCTCAAAATGTACCTTTCTTTGAGCGGGATTCCCTAGTAAAGGAATTTGTTCATATCGTTGCGTAGAAGTTGGTCTTTTGATGTGCTTTCGCACAAGGTTGGCTTACCACTTTATCAACAAACGTGGCTCGATATCCTGTGTAGATATTTTATTCACACTGACTAGTGGCCCCTTCTTGAAGTGGGCCCGCAATCTGTGAGACGAATTACCTGAGTAGAAGAGAGTTGTCATTCTGACAGTACCAGGGATACTATAATGCAAACAACAAACCACTCTTTACAAGTCCCCAAATTGCGTTCGTGGGAGTTATGTCCCCCCACCCGGTTCCCATTTGCTGATATTTTAATAATCAATGCCATTAGTTAATGGCATTAGCCAATTGCGAGCTTATGCATAGCGGTCTGGTTTCCTACTCCCCTTTAGCTGCCACGATGTCGTCCACGGACGCCGAATTCGAAGAGTTGACCGGCGAGACTGGCCTCACTCTGCTACCGGGTGTTCTAATTGAAGGCATAGTGCGCACCATCTGGTCTTTCATCTCAGACCTGGCTGCCGATCAACTAGACGCGGCCAGTGCACGTAAGTGGTCTGTTATTTATGGCATCTCTTTTGAAGTTTGTTTGACCGATTTGTCAATCTAGAAGTTCCTCCCTCTACCTGCTTTTATGCCTTGTCCTGCCAATATGGAGTGCATTTTAGGTAAAGCCAGCTTGATCTTCATCTGTGCAATACTATCTCCTTTGCGCTTCTCAATTTAAGGTTTCAAATGGCATACCTTTCAGAACTGTGATCAAGTTCTTATTGAAAAAAGCTGTTTTTTTTTTCATCGGTCACCAATATAATTTTCTTCACGTTTTCCTGCAAAGTCATTTTCACTTTTGTCTTAAATTGTCTTAACCGTGCCTCAGCTTGACAATAACTGCTCGTCTGGCCAACTCATTGCTGAAATGCGTTTGGTGGATGGACTTCAACTAGTGGTAGAACATTCATGAAAAAGAGGCATTGTTGTTTCTAACGACGTCCGCCAGGTGCTCCACAGCAGGCTAGTCGCCGGGATGATGAAGTAGACTTGCACAGTATAGACCACAACCATATCATCTTCCACCCTTCCTGGGGACAGCGTCAAGAAGATCAGAGGTGGAATCGGGCACAGGTAGCTGACATAGCTTGAAATCCAGGTAATGCGTGCGACACATGCCTGGTACAATCACTAGGGTCTAACATTACCGAGAAAGAGAATGGCTCGGATCTCAAATGAGTGAAACGAATTCCATAGAGACCACATTTCGAAGCAACAATTGCAGTCTTAAAAGAACTGAGTTGTCACCGTCGACCGACGGCCTCCTAAGCCACGACTGTTAGCGCACCCTGAGAGTTTAGAAGCACACCGGATATTTTTTCGTGAGGACTATGCACTGAGTGCCGTCGGCCTCGCCTCTCACCTCTTTCCTCTCCTAAGCATCAGTTCACTGTCAGTGTCGGTCAGTCACCCGATACGATGCAGCATCTGACAGAGCTGGTAATTTCGTCCGCGAGTATCGCATCCGCAACACACCAGCAGTACATTCGAAATGGGTTATGTGGTTCGGATGTCGCATTGGGCAGGAGCCATTCCACCCTCCTACCTGCCGTCCTCCTAACTTGTACCAGGTTTCTTGTAACTTCTGCTGCATCGCCAGTTGTGCAGCAAAATTCGTACTGTTGGTCGCTCTGGGGGAACCTCAAAAAGGGTCTACACTACTCTGTAGGATGTACACGTGTTAGACAAACGTGCGTGCATGCGTTCGATGGAGAATTCAAAGCATACTAGCCATTGCGCGTCCAGCCCTACTTTTAACCAGCCTAAATGAGACCTGTTACCGGTAAACAGTGAATGAAAAGAGGAGGATAGAGATCGACTTAACACATATCTTCCTCAGTAATAACTTTGGTACCCTTTTGAATTATTATCATCCTTCCACATTCTTGGCTCGGAGGGAGTTTTTGCTGTTCATGGTTCGACTTTTGACATCATATAGCGTGATTCACAGTGACCAGGTTAACGCACTGACCAACTGACTCGCGTTTTTACGGCCAGTTGTTGGCGTAATGGGCAGAAATTGCCTTTTCTGTCAACATTTTTCGTCGCCGTATAAGTGTAGTCGCAACGCAAAATAGGACAACCGCATCCCGTTCTGCAAGTGTGTGAACTTGTTGAAAGTTACTTCGCCCACTTGGCCGCTCTTCTGTCTGTATGACAGATTTCTCTTCTGTCTTATCTGCAGCCTCTCGGGCCCAGGCTTGGACCTCACCGAGTGACCTAGTGATCAACAGCGCCAGTGCCGCCAACTCCCTGCTCTCCCAAACCTTCCTGCACCTGCGACACAATCTGCACGCCGGTGGCTACCTCTCCTCGCCCAGTCCCACCTCGGACATGCACATGCACAATTGCATAGACGGTCTGCGCCGGCCGCTGCGCCACATCCTGCCGTCAAATTATGTGGCCGAGCGGGACGCCGTACGAGACCGGCTGATTGACCTGCTGCTGGCCTCACGTCTGCGCGATCTCCTAGTCCTGGAGGACTCCTCGCAGAACCCCGAGGCCGGCCTCGTTGACTGGGCCTCCAAACGTGCGCGCAGCGTAAACTCGGAACCGGTGGACATTAGGCAGAGCCTGCTGGCCTTCCTCACGGTGTGTTATTGTTGACTTCTCTCTATAACGCTGCTGTTGCTGTGTGATTCCAATTTACAGCAGTTTTTATTACCTTTGTTTGTCATATCAGGAAACCATTGCGCATGTTGGTTGTCTGTTTCACCTTTGCGTTGAATTGGCGCGGCTCTGAGGTGCGACTTGAAGCCCGTCAAGCAGCACACTGACCACCGCTGCCTAGGGAACTGTTTTTTTCGTAGCCAAATTAACTTTCCTTCAGTTTGTTGTCGTCCCTACTTCTTCGTATTGTTCCCTTTTGAATGAATTTCCTGTGTGGGTTTGGTAATACACTGGACTGTGAGGTCGTTATTTCAGATAAGCAGCGTCTACTAAAGTATCTCGTGTTTTGTGTTCCCTTTAAGGTAGAACACTTACCTGCCGCTATATAGGTTAGGAGGGCAGTGTTGGTAGGAGAAACAGGTACGGCACAGTCTGCGTTTTTTCTAACTTATTTTGGAAACCGTGTATTGAAGGAGAAGGTTCCAACCGGCCGTTTACAAGCCAAGCTAGATTTTTTTCCCGATGAGCTGCTGGATTTAATTCTTTATTGATTCGACCCAGTTGTTAAAACTTCGGTGGCGAGAGCAAGAGTTGAGTACAGCCAACGCACTATCTACTTTGTGAGTTTAACCACATTTAGGCTGAATTTCCCACCCAGTCAGCTACACCGTATGAAATCCACTAATTTTGATGCAGTAGGTGAACTGCCCAAGCAGGATCGCATCAGCAACCAGAATCACTTAATGGTATTTCTGTCAGATCTAAGTTGCCCTTGCTGTCATGGGTTTGCATCCGATTGAGACTACCAACATTTTTTTTCACAATGGGTAAAATAAATTATTCAAATCTGTCACAAACGATCAATTCCTGATATCGTTTTCAGTATTTACATCTGTAGCCGACAGGCATTATTACTCTGCCAGGCACGTCGCCTTGTTCGACGTCGCCATGCATGCTATCCTCGAGGGCTTTAATCAACAGAAGCCCGCTTGGCGGACCGTAGCAGTCTCAATTGACCTGTCACGAGCCTTTGACTGCGTCCGCCACGATCAGCTCCTGCAGGACTTGGTCTCGCTGAACGTCCCGACTGGCCTGGTCCGATGGTTGGCGGCTTACATCCATGGCCGTCACGATCGTTTCCTTTTCCGGGGCGCTCTCTCTAAGCCCCGTAAGCAGACCTGTAGCGTCCCTCAAGGCTCTGTGCTCAGCCCGACGCTCTTTAACATCTACATGCGAGAGCTATCACTCCCCCGGGCACCTGTGCAAGTGGTATCCTACGCGGACGATGTAACGTTCTTCTGCTGGCACCATGACATCGATCAGGCTGCACAGCTCCTCACGGAGTTCATGCCTGTTGTCGAAAACTTCCTCACACAGCGCGGAATGACGATCTCGGCAGACAAGTCGTCCGTAACTGTTTTCACGCTTGATCCGAAGGAGTTTAATCTTCACCCCGCCATCACCGTCAACGGTGCGTCCTTACCGCTCGTCCGCAAGCCCAAACTCCTTGGCGTGCGTTTTGATCCGCTTTTCGCGTTCGCAGACCATGCCAGAGAGACCGCAAGCAAAGTAAGCCGCTGCACCAAGGTCCTCAAGGCTCTAGCAGGCACATCCTGGGGCTGCGCGAAAGAGACTTTGTTGACTGCTTTCAAGGCTCTGGCCAAGCCGCACCTCACTTATGCGGCACCAATCTGGTCTCCTACGATGAGCTTTTCCAGCCTCCGCCGCCTCCAGTCAGCACAGAACGCTGTCCTCCGCACGATCACGGGTTGCTATAAAATGTCGCCTATAGATTATCTTCATGCGGAGGCTTCTGTTCTACCGGTCGCCCATCATAACACTTTCCTTAGCCAGCAGTTCTGCTGGAATTGTTCGCAACCCGGCCATCCCAAATTATCACCGTTGCAGCGCTCCCCAGCCCTGCCGCAACGTCCGGCCGAATATTCGAGCACTCCACAAGGAAGCTGTTGCCTCGTCTCTCGCGGATCTACCTGTTGATAGCTCAGCCACCAAGACAGGCTTCCAGCGTCTCCACCAGAGAGTCATTGTCTAGGAGAAACGAGGTTACCGTCTCCCGGTCCTTTTTGGTGGCTATCCACCTCCGATTGCGGCGTCGGAATGATATCTCCCGAGGGTCACTCGCTGTATCCTGACGCAGCTACGCAGTGGCTACTGCATGCTCCTTCGCCAGTACCAACACCGGCTCGACCCATCCATACCCGACTGCGGCGTCTCGCCGCACGATTGCCGTCATCTGTTCGCCTGCAGTTCTCGGCCAGGAACCCACCTCACTCCCGCAGACCTTTGGCTCAAGCCGGTCGAGGTCTCGGCTTTTCTCCGTCTCCCAACTACTCGCAGTTTGGATTCCGGCGGGGATTCCTGATCCAACTATGGGCTATGACACACACCCACACGTCGCCATGCGTCAGGGTGAACCCGCCTTCTCGGCCGCCGGTTTCAGGCGTATGTTCGACATTTGTTATCGGCGTGTAACCCGAATAACGCCTGCCGTACTCTGATCTGGCCCCCGCGTTGGTCTGACGCATCTATCTCGCGGCCCCTTGAGGGGACATACTTCGAGTCTACTGAAGCACACACACACACACACGCACGCCATTAGGAGGTGGACACTTGAACCGGCTCCCACAAACCCCCAAAAAGCAGCTGACACCGCGGTCTCACCTTATTTCACGGGTTAGCACATGTCCTGGCTGGCCTCACGCGTTAGTTCTGCCTGACACAACACCCCTCAGACTTCTGTGCACAAAACATATTCCCTTCTGGTAGTAATCAGGCCTTGAGTATGCCGTCCCAAGGCAAAACCACGTCTCGAGGTAGCGGTTGTACTTCAAGTCGCTACGCGTCCCAGCGTGCATAATTATCCTATGCCAGTAAATAGGCGCCTCAGCACCTGGTGATTATTTTAGCTGGACAGGGCTTTATGCTGTATCGTCACCTGTTCTCTGAATGGATTACCTACTGGAATACAGACCTTCAATTCTGTCCATGGCCTCATTTAGTCCAAACGTTAACATCTCCCTCCCCTCACCAACACAACCTATCGGCGCAGGAGTCACGTCACCATAACCTTCCCACCCAGTCCCACCCCAAAACCTCTAGTGCGATATTCCCAGCCCTCACTTTTTATTTAGGCTGACGATGAACAAGTGATACCTGCTCAAAAACTCACGAGTACAACTCGATTTTCCGAAGATCTTTCTTTTCATCATATCATCTGGGAATGCAACATACCTCACTTATCCAAATACAAGGCTCTTTCACCTACCACCATACTTTTGGAGACAGGTTATTAACAGTTGCGCATATATTTTCGAGACCAAGCCACCGTGCACGCTAGGTTGCGTTCACATGCAACAGAGCCTCGAAGCAAATGCCAATCGGCTGCAGAAAGCGCATGCAATTGATAGCGGAATGTGTGCCAGGCTGGTAGGGCAGACGTACGCCCAAATTGCTGCCAGCCTTTTTCGTTGGCACCTCGCACGTCCAGCCTGACTGGATCTCTCGGTTTGCCTGCCTCTCTCTCTCTCTCAGCCACAGAAACCTTTAGAATCGCGCTCGGCGCCAGTAGTGACAGCTGTTTAGTTGAGTAGCCGTCAAAGGATTCTTATGCACACCCTACTCCCGACTTGAACCAAATCCTCATCGCCTGACGGCTTTGTGTTGCTCCCCAGCTAAAAGAACAAGCTTCGCATCCCCTCTTGCCTTCACATCGACTTATGCGCTAGGCTGCAAACATCCGATGTCGTCGCTCATGGCGGTTGAAATATCTCAGCCTTTGGCATGCGCAGCCTCTTTTCCGGTTGCCCAGTAGGCGATTGTCTGTGAGGGAAGCACGTTTAGTTCTGTCTGAAGACTGACTGCTGTGTGCTACTTTTTTCTTTTGTCATGCCCGTTTTGTAGGGGCACTTTTGAATCGTTTTTATTTTCGCCGGCGTGTGCGGGTGTGTCCAGAAGTCATTCAAAAAAACTATCCGTAAAAATCGGCTGCATGATTAGCAAATTAGTTTTTTTGCTTGTAGTGAATCGAATCTGAAATGATGCCCTTTGTTACATGCCAAAATTCCAAGATTGTGATCCATGGTTTGTAGTCTTGTGCCTTTACAGCGTCACAAGTTCGCAAAAGTGAGATTTTCGAGAAACAAAAAAAGCCGTTCCGGTGAGTAACATTACGTTCTCAGATTTACAACATCCGTCTGCGCATCGGACTGTATAGACTAGAAGAGTTGTACGCACCCCACGCCCCATCACTTTTAGGCCAGAAGAGAAGTCGTGCGTTCACTTCTTCAGGTGAATGGAGCACAAACGCATTCAGTTTGGCTGACGGCCAGTGAGGGGTGTACATCCATGCACGAGTCAATTAAGGAACCTGGATTCGTTCATTTACTGTAGTCTACCTTATAAAGTGCTTGCCATTAAGCGTTCCACGCTCGCGTGGAGTCAGCGCTTAAAAATTATGTACAGCATAACCCTTCCCCCACCACCTTTATTGGTATACTCACCCATTACCCACAAGAGATCCAACCCGTGATTGTGGTGGTTGCTTTTCGCTTACCATCCTTCATAACAGGGCCATCCTTTTGGCCAAAAACCACTTCTCGGTGATGACTAGACTTTTGTATTTGCGTACGAGTGGTTTGGCGCCCGGTGTTTTTGCGTAATCACCGCGTGGCTGCCCTTCATTAATTCATATAGTTACGGAACGTATCTGATTTTGTTGACGAGGCTTCCCCCGTGGTGTGTGCCGTATGTCTTTTTGTTTTGTTGTAAGTTACAGTTTGTGGCTTGTTCATCGGTCCGCCAGAATTTAAACAAAAAGTTCTTCACAGGTCCTCTTGCCCTCAGTGCCCGCTAGCAGCGTTTGTGTGACTGTTGGCCACGAGGCATTCCTTTCATTTGTCCTGTTTTTCCATAATAATCTCATGTCTAGTCCAAACTGTAGCTGAAAGCCCTTTCGTGCTCTCCTTAATCTTCTCATATTTTTTTCCTTCTCTTGCAGCCGCGAGTGATGAATCAAATGACCCTGTGGAGCCAAAGCCCCACCAACAGCGGCTTCGGTAGCCTCTTGGCTCTCACTCTCAGTCAGATGGCACTGGACCTCTTCGGTTTTGCTGATCTTCTCTCAGCAACCGCAGCCGAGCGTCTGGGTCTCCGGCTGACAGGTCGAGACAACGCCGCCGCCGCTCCCGAAGGTGGCCGATCCCAGATCTTTGGCCATACAATGTCCTATGAACCGTTGCTGCAGCATCTGGATGCCTTTGCGTCCACTCTTGGTGGTGAGTGCCATGGGTGAACGTACTTTATATATAACACTCTTATAAAGTAGTTCGTATGTTTGACACTCTTCATACCGCCAGTTGAATTTTCGAGAAGGTTTTTGCTGTGGGCAGGGGGGTGCGGTTTAGGGGGTATTTAACCATCTTGCTCCTAGGCAGCACAACAGCTTTGTACATTAGATCTTGCGCTGGTTCACTACTGAAGGTGCTACCTTTTCGACGGACCTTCCGTTATGGATATCTAGGCTACGATCATAAAGTTCTTCATGACTGTGCCCCAGTGACAGTATGCGTGTTCGTAATACCTGGGCGCATGAGCTCAAGCGCAGTGATTATAAATAAATAAATAACATCTGTTGCGTACCACATGAGTGCAAATATTTTCAACTAACACAAGTCTTACCTCAGCCGGATATTGTAACGCACGTATTGTGAGCTCATATTTGATTTTGAAGTTACCCCATGCCTTGTCGTTGCACAAGGGTTCATTTTTTCATTGCGCATAACACAAACGACAGTTCGACCGTCCATTTCGACATAGTACACCGCGTGCTTCCGCGTGCTTCCGCAGGCTGAAGCAACGCGGTGACTCCTGCGCAGTTATAGTAGAAGTAGACTTGCACAGAATCTACCCCCCCCCCCCCCCCCACACCGGACCCGATGTCAATACAAAAGTCAAGATGACCGGAGGTGGAAGGCTGGACGCAGGTGGCTAGCGCGACCAACACTCAGCACGCCTACCAACAGTACGCCTCGCCAGGTAGGCTCCCGACTGGGAGCGCCCTAAAAGACATATTAAGGAGCCTTTTCGAGCGGTTGTGGTTTTTGATTGGTGGTCTGTCCAGGCCTCCCAACTGTCATTGGACGTAGTATGCAAATGCTGTGTATGCAATACGGCGCCTGTCGCTACGGCAACGGCTTCCGTTCTAACAGTTGTCATCGTCTAACTACGCCCTGTTTGAATCCCCAAGCAAGAAAACAACAACAAGGACGCGAAAGTGAAAGTCATCAGAATGAGGCTTTTGTTGTTTACGGAACCCGGGGTTGCTGTCTTGGGCGGCAGTGGCCGCTGGCGAAACATTAGCTGATGTTGGCTGCGTCCAGTCACGCCTGAGAGTGTCTGCCCCTATGGTGTGAGATGTAACAGTTGCTTTTAAGTACTTGTAAAACGCGTTCAAGTGTTGTATGATTGCTTCGTTATATTGTTCGAGAAGTGTCGAGTATTGAGGTCCCCTGCTGCGTGGCCTCAAGGTGGGGCGTTCAACTGGTTCTTGAGAGCCTGTGACCAGTTTGGCACGTGCGTGTGTCCCTGTGTTTGTGTGCGAGTGAATATCGGTCGGGCGGTTTAAGCTATATGGGTGTGAACTGTCGCCTGCGAAGACACATGACCTTGAGGCAGTTCCCATTGAAACAAGATGCATTGTTGGCTGTCTACATGGAAGCGACTCTTCAAGTCAGTCTGCAAGCAAGTCGGTTAGGCTGGCTCCTAACACTTTCAACAATGAACACATAGTATGACTCAGTGTCAGTTAACGGCCTATGGGTGCATATTTAGGTTGCATCTGATCAGAGCATATACCGCACAAACAGCATCGATCTCTGCATAAGCCGTTGCAGCGGAAAGCGTAGGCAAATACAACTTAGTTGTGCTGTCGTTCTTATTTTTTATCAAGGCGCACAATGTGAAATGATATTTGTACTGTCCATAAAGCTAATCGGATCAAGTACAAGTACATGTGAAATGAACTGGGACACAGTTGTTGTCAGGTAATAATGCACTGTCACCGCTCCGAATTAGCGGCGTTCGCGCTACACTTGAGCGCTGATTGTGACGCCCGTCAACCATGTTGTTTACTAAATATTTTCTCCTTTTACTCTCTTGCTTTTCTTCTAACAAGTCACTGTGCTTGGCATACGTGCAAGTTCTAGCTGAGCATACTTCAATCAAAACCACTCCCTTTGTATTATTTTCCCGTTATTATATTGTACACGGCACCAGGATTTTTTCAGCCGAATGCAGGCGCATGATGCCGTTATGAATCGGAATGCACGGATGCCTCAAAGAATCTGCAAATTGTGTATTTTTTGAATACCCTGAATCAGAGTAGTTGTTTACTTTTTGCCTCTACCCATTTGTGCATCTTCAGCGGACAGCGACGACAGACGTGTCCTTTTCATCATTCGCGCTGGCCTTGTGGACAGCCTTTCACGGTACTGCAGTCTGGGCTCTCACGGGCTCAATCGCTACGTTGGCGCGCCCGTCAGCCTAATCACTTATCGCCCTCTCTCGGGTACCCCTGCTGTGGCGTCGACTGCCGAGTCTGGTGAGGCGGGACAGGTGGAAGTGGATCGCTCCTCAACAACAAAGGTGGCTTGCCGATCATGTTTTGAAATTAACGCCTTTCTTTCCAACTTATACTTGCCAAATTTATTGACTGCTCCGGGCACCTTCTTAAAGACCACATGCACAGGACCCCAGCCCATTAGACTACCTGTGCGTTTCACTGCATCTGCAACCTGTTCGCGATTGCCTGCAAGTTAACATCTTCCCTTTTCTCGCAAGTACATCAAGTGAGCGGACTTTTGATTTCAAGAAGTGTCAGGTTTCGACGTCCGGCCTAACTAATTAAGCTCCTAGCGAGTATTATCCGAAAATAATAAGGACGTAACACGCAAAAGTGTTAAAAAGGATAATATTGAAGAAACGAGCACAACCGTAATAATTGTTGCCAAGTCCAGCTGCGTATGTGTAAACAAGTGTCTCTGCGAGCGGGCTTAGCGAAACCTTGTCCAGTCATCAGCCAATCAGGAAAGTGTGGGGGGTATTGACGTCAGTTCGCTTCGGCGTACGCGCGGTGAGAGCGGGGGCGCGAAAGTGCAAGAGCGGGCAGAGGTACGAAGGTGAATCAGCGCTGGACGCGCGAGTAGACTACGGTTAGGCAGAATGAGGAGGGGTGAAAGCGCGCAGCACTACCAAATTCAGGCTGCCACAGATGCTTGCTCGACCGACTGCCCTGGGGTCGAAGTTTCAGTCACCCAGTCTGGGGCTGAGGCAAGCTTGGATGCCGTCGACAAAAGCCCATTCCACCTTTTCTCCTCTCCATCGGTGACACTTTTGGAACACTCATTGTTTGTCAGCCTACACAAGACTCGAAAACTCCACTTCCACGACAGCATGAAAATGCCAATGTCCGCCCTGTAACATATAGTTGATGCCTAGGTGCCACTGAGGTGCTAGCGGTAGAGTATAAAAGGATTCTTTTTTCTATGGTAATTGCATTTGCCGAAGGCTACGGCAGGGTTTGCGCACTTTCCTGCAAAAAACACTGAGCATACCTGCATATATGGGCCGTATTCCATTGTCAGTATTCTGAAGGTAAAGGCCTGTGAAAGGACTGATGTGTAGATCAGGTTAGGCGGTTTTAAAACGCAATTGAACTGAAGGTAGGACATCCACTCGTCAGATTATTGGCAGTTTTGTTTTGCCCCGGAATCTCCAATTGTGGTCACATGACGACGAGTCGTAACTAAGCAAAGAGTTGTACCGACATTAACAAGGAAAATCTGTGACGGTCTCTTTTGATCCACTTACCCCGTTCCATCCTTAGACTAGGCAGACCAAAAGCCATTTAAGCTGTTGTTTTTGTTGACACCGAAAACGCTCAAAGGTCCTACTGGAGGGTTTGAAGCGTTGGCCTTTAGTCGCCCGAAATCCAGTTAGACTATGTTTTGCATGGCATTGGTTGCGTGTTCTGACGCCTGCTTTCTCGTAGCACCTGACCTTGGTTGGTTATTACCTCTATTTTACTTCTCCTCCAGCCATCACGGGCGGCCAACACGTTGTCATCTAGCTTTAGCTCATTATCTTTTTCTATGAGTGTGATTTGCTTCATCCGTTAGCGATCGGTGAACGTTCATCAACAAGTACCGATATTTCCCGATTTAACCAGCAAGGCAACGAGTTCGTGGCTCGTTCGACTTTCGATCAAAAAGGTCGCGAATTCGAGCCTAGGGTGGTGCACCACTTGGAGTTGGGTATGACTGGCTGACGACGGCGTACAAATCTGATTTACCCCACCTAAACTGTTACCATTGCACATTATACTAAGGCATTTTCTTTAGATCTAACTGTGTTTGTTCCAGATTTCAACATTTGCAAGCACATTCGAAAGCTGCTATGTAGGCCCGGCATTTTTGGGAGTTATTGTCGTCTCTGAGTTCCAAGATTGAAAATCGCTCGCTAGATTGATGAGTACGTGGGTTAGACAATGCTCATTGAACTACAAAGCCACTTCCTGCCGGCTGTAATGATGAAAATTCGAAATGACACGGAAGTGGTGTACGTCGCTTTATTATAATTTCATTTCCTCCGTTTTGGAACTCTTGCTGTTTCATGCGATAGTAGTTAATGTTGCACCGGTCAGTGCAAAGAGTTCATCGATTACTTCTGCCTGTTCTAATCGGACTCCATAACAGAGGTTTCGTGACACGGTATTGCGTAGGTATTCTTTAACCTTCAACTTTAACAGTCTTTTTTGACTAAGCAGCGAAAAAAAGACATTGTGCAGATCATATTTTCGCAGAGCGCCGTCTCGGTTCAATATGCACGAGCATATTTTGGCATACAGTATGCGCCAAAATTTATTTGAATTGGTCTCCAAAACTTTCAGCGCGTTTTCAACCCGAGGTTCTGAAACTAAGCGTCATTCCTGTCGCTTGTGTAAATTTAAAGATAGAGCAAATTGCTACTACCTATTTTTCCAAATATAGATTTTCATTGAGGGCTTACATTGGATCTTATTTTATAGAAAGATTGTGTAAACTATTGTAATCATGTACGATTTTCTTTATATATGAGGCTTTTTATGTATATTTTAAATTTAGCTTTGGTATGTGTATTTACAAACAGTCGGATTTTGGACTGAGTTTTAAGGTTAGAAAATGAGACTCTGTATATTTTCTCTGAACTAAATCCACTTAAGTTGACCCAATTGTGAAAAACTCGTGGCATTCGGTGGGATTCGAACCCACATAGGAGAGGGGCCTTTTACGCAAGCCAACGCTCTACCCACTTGAGCTACGAATGTCGCGCTTCACATCGTGAGTTTAATAACACTTGGATCGATATTACCCGCCCAACTTTGCCGCTCACATGAAATCCACCAATGCGGGACAGCAAGTTGACTGCCCAAGCAGGAATTCCTAAGCCCTCATCCTAAGCAATCAAAATTGGGTCAACTAAATTAACTTAATCTGCCAAACCAACTTAAATCCACTTCAACTTCCATATTCCTGTAACGTTTCTTCCAAATGCCCAGATACTACTGTGAGCAGCATTTTCCAACATGCGTAAAGTGCGTGTCCAGAATGAGTTATTTGTGCACTCACACCACGTAAGTCAGTGTATTGAAATTTGCTCTAACGGGAAGTTGTAGCGGTGGTTCTTCGGAAGCCAGCGTGGTGTCTCAGGTAGGATTGCATCCAGGAGTATATTCCGTCAGTCTTTTGCAACCTCAATGTAGTATCTTTTTGTAGGCCCAATCGTTTCGTGAAGATTAACGAAATATTAATTATTCAATTCGCCATGAGACTCACTTCAATTGATCTTGCTTGGATGACAGATTAGTACACCCTTTTACGCAATATTTGATAGGTCTAGTGGCGGCTTGTTCGGTTATCTGCGCCATTATCTGCTCATGCCCTCTTTTTAAATACTTTAGCGGTCAGAGGACTCCGATGCCTCAGACATGTACGAGGATGCTTGCGATACCGTAGCCGAACCAACGCTTTCCGTCCCTGCCCCTGTGACGTCACAGGCGGTACCGCCTGTAGCGGCAGATACTGAGGTAGCCGCCGCCGCCGCCGGTTCCTCCGTCAACAAGCGCCATAAACTTCCAGAATGGCAGCCAACCAACGGTGAGGTGCCGAACTCCATTGCTGAAGCCCTGTCGCCCAACCCTCAAAGTCCCGCACTGGTCATCTGGAATGCTAGTCTCTCTGGTGATGGCGCCTCCGTGGATGGTTTGCCTCGTCAGTGGCTACAGCTAGTCTCCCATGATGTAAATGCGATGAACGCTCAGCCCGCACATCCTCCAGGCGCTGCTGCTGCAGCTGCTACCGCCAGTTCTCCCGACTTCCCAGCTGAGCACGAGATGTCGGAGGATGTGAACTCTTCCGAGTACCGCCTCAGTGACGCCTACATCGCCGGAATGCCAGCAAAGCGCCGAAAGGTTAGTAAAATTGTAGTTGAATGCTGCTTCTCCCTGAAAAAACATTGAGCCTTTTATAGGTGAAACTTGCCATTTTAGTCGCCTGAATTAAGCGAAATAGCTAATTCTTTTTAATACTGCCTTATTGAAGGCGCATCGTCTTCTGCTCAAGTCTCTGTTTCCTTGATTTTTCCCCGGGCTTTCGCTTTAATTAAGCAGGCAGTTACGGGCAATTTTAGTTGTTTGACCCATTTCCTGCTTCTTCAGGGGTTTCATTTTCACTCGGGTAAACATCACGTGCCCGATAGATATCTTTGTTTAATTAATTTTGAATCTAGCACACCGTTGTATTTCCCTGTAGGATTTCCAAACTTCAAGCTGTGTACTCTCCATTTAGGGAAAATCCTTTGTGCATTGATATTATTATTTTTAAGAAGATGCGATATGTGACTCATAAAATTTTGCATTTGAATGTAGACCTATGTTCTGTTTTTGTGTTTCAAAAAATATATTTGTCTTTTTGATTGAATCGGAATTCAATGGAAGAAATTCAAATAGCTTAAGTAGTCCTCTTTTTTTAACCAAGAGACTTTTTTTAGATCGCCACAAAATCCTGCAGCCTTGAGGTTATTCTGAAAGTTGATCAGTTTTAAAATCCCGCATAAGTAATCCTTCCTAATTGAAAAAAAAACACTTCAGGACTCTGTTCACCGTCTCATGACGCACGTCCCCGGATGTAACTTAAAATCCCACTGTGGCAAGTTACTTCAGAGCACCATCTTGCATCATTTCATCTACAATTTTCTGTCGACCCTTGTTAGCCGTCTCTGATCTGCTTCTGTATTGTTTCTACCCACCAGAGGCTAAAATTGTCCCACTAACCTCTTAACTGACCCAAAAAGAACTGGATTTACTACTCCTAATTTTAATGTTAATTGTACATGTACTTCACATGGCGGTCACGTCGTCCTACCTGGTTTGTTTCACCGATACCGACTATTGTATCTGTTTATGCACGATAATTTGTGGCAGCTGATCTGGTTATGTCGATGCCTAGTTTCCCCTGGCTACTGAAGATCAAGGAACTCCATCCGTATGTGTACGAAGTTGTTGAGCCGGTTCTTTTTTTTCGGTTGAACGCATCAGCGTCTCCAGTCAGGCATTCGTGTCGGATTTAGCGTAACAACACCAAGCCGACACAACCGTACACAGTCCTTTGTAGCGATGAAGGTATCGTGACGGGTTGGCGCACTCCTTTCTAAGTCTCACAAAACCCAGTTGCAGCATCCGTTTGGATAACGACTTCGCCCTTACCGTGATTGTTATGCTACACCTACTTGTTACCCTTTCATCAATTTGCCCTCAAAACACCCTTACATATGCTCCCCCGCGAGCATCGTTCTCATTGACAGCTTATAACTTTAGAGCAACGTTTTGGGATACTGTGCCCACTTCCTGCGACAGACCTCTCATTATTTATAGCCAAAAGACGTTCCTGTTGCGTAACTTTGTTTCTTGCTTCAAGCCACCTGCGCGGGCAAATTGAGTTAGTAAACGATGGTTGGAGGAATGCCCGTAACTAGAATTCTGCGCAGTGTAAATTGATGTCGGTCAGCCCAGGTTTGCACACGCCCTCATTTGTCGTAAGTACTTTGCGCTCAGGAGAGTTGCTTCAGCACCTGGCAGCGTATTTTAACCGGCTACCCCTTTGGTATGTATAATCACAGTCCTGTTGGTTCTGTAGTGGCCTAAGTAATAGGTGTACCTGGAACACCACAATCTTCAGGCCAACTCCACAAGTTGTAGGTTAAAAACAGAAGGCACCTGTGGGAGGGATTTATTGTATGCAGAACTCCCAGTTACTATCCTAGGTGGCTGGCTGGCTAGCAGCCCTTGTTGGATCAGGAGCCCCGCCGGTAGGGCCTCAATCCCGGTGGCGAGGAGGATGAGTCGGAGCAGCATGGTCAGGAGGGGCTGCTCCGCCATCAAAAACACAGATGGAGAGGAAGGGAGATAGATCCGCCGTAGGGGGTTTGGTGTAGCACACCTTGGCCGCCATGAAGGCGGGTGGGAACGCGACGAAGACGCGTTTATCCTAGGTGGCAATGACCACTGGCGAACCCAGGCTAGTGTTGGCTGCGTCCAGCCAGGTCTGAGAGAGATAAAGCAGATAAGACAGTAGTCGCAGTTGCTTAAGTAAGATTGCGGAGTATGTTCAAGCGTTCTCCCATTGGTGCGTGTGACACTACCCGAGGGATGTGTCGGCCGATGGTGGAGGAAAGGGACGTGTTCAAGTGGCTTTTGGGCAGCCGCGACTACTCGTGAGTGTCCGAGTGGAAGTTGTTCAAGTCTCCGCAGGTCAGCGCGTCTGAAAGCTCCCACGATGCTAGTAGATGACCTTGAGGCAGCTGGCCCTGAACAAGAACGCCGGGCAAAGCAATGTTGGGCGTCGGCTACAGTTCTTCGGCTGCCTGCCGTGTACTTTTGTCTTTAACGGTCTTTTCTACTCCGCCGCCCACCAAAGCCAATGGTGTAGATGAAGCCTTAACCTGTGCTAAATGTCCCTCCCTGCTAGTGGTTTAAATTGTACACTAGAGCAATATTTTATATCCTGCCTCTTCCCCTCCATACAACAGGTCATGATGGAGCAGAAGGGCACCTTGCTCTGTCCCATACAGAATATGTTCTCCAACATACTGAATGAGGCAGTGCAGTTGTCTGCGCCACCAACGGACGCTGCTGACCCTGCCGTCGACGTGGGTGCCGCCCCAATCCAGCCACCGCCGCCGCCACCCGTGAACAACCCGGGCGAGGTGACAGATGCCTTGAAGACCTACGTCTCCAACCACCTGTCCAAACGCCTCACCTCCGACGCAGACTTCGATCCGGCCCGCTTCCCCAAGGCAGCGGAAGTTTTCCTCAAGCCCAAAGCGGAAAAATAAACACTATTTACAACCAAATTTTCTCTTCTGTATCGATTAGTTCTCGCCTTGTGTCTTGACTCTTCCCCCCCCCCCCCACCCCGCCCCTCCAACTATCTGTCGCTCTTCTTTCACTCCTTTGCTGTTTTTTCCTTCCCCTCAAATACCTTCGCATCTGAGCACACAATTCTGTGCGCGCTCCAACCCACAATGTGACTCGCTCAAACGGCCTACCGGGGTTGAATCTAGCAGTCTCCGTCTTATGCACAGTCTTCCTCCTCCTCCTTACCTCTGGTATTATACATTTTCTTCTCTTCTTTCTACTGCCGACTCCGACTGTTGTTCTGGCAGGTCGTTTGTTATGAAGTGCATCATTCCCTGTGAAGAGAGCGTCTTCTGCTTCTGTGTCATTATCGTGGGTGCGGAACGTGTTTAACGTGCAGTCCAATGCAAAAGGCGTGTGCATGCTGGTAGGACTTAGAAGCAGATAACGCCGTTATTTTTCCTTATTTCGACACGTGTTATTTGCGTTCTGCCTGATTTCGCTTTTTTTGGCAGTAACAAGGTGCGATACAGAATAGGCGACTGACAGAATGGCGGAAAACGGCCGTGTTTTTTCCTTTACGTTCACTTGCTGGCTAACTCTGTGCGATACTCCCTACAAGATGCCTGGCCCTTCTATTCAAATGGCGTCATGCTTCGTATGTATAGGTAAGCTTTTTGGCTGTTAGCGGATGGCCAAATTATTTCCGTTTGTTATCCTTATAGTAGAATTTCGTCCACCCCTGACAAGCTCTTCCCGTTACGTCTTGAAACTTAATCTAGAGCCCCACACACAGCCAGTTGCCGAAGGAAGACCAAACTAGCCATTTCAGGCTTATTAGC
>JAYGXS010000004.1:15952680-15983030 GCA_036362985.1 Ligula intestinalis | reverse complement strand
ATCCGAAACCTCAGGAAAATAAGCTTCCTGTTCCAGCCATCGCATCTACTATTGTTTAACTTCCTCTTGGAATTCGCCTGTGAACACACAATATTTGCACGAAGTTATTTGGATGGCTTAGGTGAGACGGGGTATGAGCTAAACGCCGTAAATTGGGACGTTGCTAACTAGCGATAGAACTTAGTACCCGCAGCCAGCGCGTACTGAGAATCAGGCTACAATAGCTCCTTCTCAATGTGGCCTCTACGGCACTCCTACTTCTTAGGGTTGGAGCCATGTGTGGAGCGGTCCCGCTTGCGCTAGCTGCATGTGCCCTTTTCCGTCTCCGATCGGCTTGCCTGAGTAATGAATTTGGGCCTAGGTGTAAGGGGACAAGAGAGAGCGAGTCACTGTTCCCAACGCTGTCTTGCTGGGGCGTCAAAACCGACGGTCAAACTGCCAGATGACGGATACCGGTGGTAAAATTAGTGCGGGCGGGACATAAGGGTCTTGCAGTGCAGAGATCTTCCGAGCCCTTGTTATGGACAGCTTATAAGCCACACATCTTTTAAGTATATCCCAGTAACTGTTGCCTCTTCTATAATTTGGTTGTTGGGGCTTGTGAAGTGGTTTGCCAGGAAGCGACAAGACAGCTCCGTGGTTGCGTGCCTTGACTCTAGGAATGAACAACTAAGTACCCTTAACTCGTAATGTCTTCAATCAAATGGAAAATAATTCTACTTATCTGAAGTAAAGGAGAGGAAATGCTTGAGTGCATGCACCATCACCTCGTTAGTATCATCAGGAGTGCAAATTCTCAACGAAACAGGACATCGGGCCCTAATAGGGAAAAAAATTCAAATTTGGGAGTATTTATTTTTGTGTAAAGTGCTCTACTAAAAGTGTTGGTGTGAAACTAAGGGAGGTTCTCTCTTATCAGCGCACTGCAGAATTCTCTGACTAGAATCCACGCTGTGCAAATGCAGGCTAGTCATCGAGTTCGTGCGAAAAGCAACAAAGTTGCCCCTTGGAATTGGTGCTTCTGTCCTTGGTGAGTAGTTTTTTTCTAACAAACTCGCGCAGCACAGAAGAGGGGAGCACTCATGAGGCTGTCGTCATCGTCGTGGTAGTGGTTGCTGCAGTACTGAGTGGATCGTTTTGGCAGTATTCGGCTGGTATCTTGCGAAGAGCATTGGCACAAACGTCTCCGATTCCCTAAAATTAATTTTAAAAATGCTTGTACATTAGTCAGTTCTGAGCCAGCCCCTCGTCTCGCCTTTACTTCCGGCTGACACGTTTGTCCACCATACTCAAAATGAAAAGACACTCAATAGCAAATTAAAAACAGGAACCTTATCTTGAGGGAAAGTTCCGAATGCTACGGAAAGGTTTTGGTTTATCGTTTTAGGAAATCATTTCAACAAACACCTGGGCCGCCATGCAGTAATATGAACCAACTTGAGGGGTGTAAGAATAATGGCACCTTGCATGCTGGAGTCAAGCATAAGGATAAGGACGTCCTTTCATCTGAACTTTGTCCGACGTGACCTCAGACCATCGTATATTATGTACAATGTAAGAGTAGTAAATTCGATGGCCAAATGTCCCGGGTTGGAATCCTGGGGTTCCGATCATTGAGATTGGATATGACTGGCTGATGATGGCTTACAAGCCAGAAATTGCTATTTCGGTCTCCTTTTGCTTTTTCGAAGCCATCACAGCCTATCGTACTAGTCGCTATGTGAGTACCTGCGTGGGTTCTAATTGTAAGCTGCTGGACAAAACGGAACTTTAATTTTCCATTACAAGATTGGCGAGGCTCACATACTCATGTGCGATCACGCCTGACCTAGCCGGCCTCTTTGAAGTGGTGGACTAGAATGCTACAGAGCTCTACTCATCTCCAAAAAAACGACCGGAAGGATACCCAGTTAATACGGCAATAGAGACATCGTGAGGAGTTTGCATACATGATCTAAGGCTTGCAAAGACCGGCTGAGGACCGCCGACTCCTATTACTGTGTCATTCTTATTCTGCCCTTTGGGTAACCTCTTCTGTACTAAGCCCCAAGTAGTTAAAACTTATGTTTTCCTAAGTGATGGTTATTAAACCAGATGAACATCACCGACAAGGGGGGGGGGGAAATGGCCATTTCAGCCGCCGAGACGTTTCTGACGAACGGGATCGCTCTCCAGATTTTGGGGTCGGTGCGATTTTGTTGGCTACCTCGTTTGCGCAAGCACCAATTAACGAAATCGCACGGGTAGCCATTTTCTCTGAACATCCGTCGAAGATATTGTACTTCGGCAACTTTGTTTTCTTGTTCGCTGCAGTGCGTCTCAACACGCCGACAGAGCATCCTTACTCAACTGCGTTTGTGGCTGAACACCCATATCTACTACATTTGTCTGCTTATGTCCACGACGGATCTCGAAGCGTCAGGCGAATAAAATTATTGTCCCAGCTATCGAGTAGTCTTCTTCTCAAAATAACCTGTCGAATTAAGTATCGATCTAGAAGGCCAAAGCTTGATAGGTAAAAATATTATGCGCTGTTGCTCGTAGATTCGGGTGGGCATGGTGAGGAGGAAGACGAGGAGTAAGAGGCAGATATAAAAACAAGGCAGTTCAAGTTACAGTGAAATCCTGTCAAACGTGAGTGATTCCGTTAAATGCTGCAAACCTCGTTGCCTTTCCGTTATTCAAAGCTACATTAATCAGTAAAATAAATGACAAAAAGAGGGCAAGCATTGGTGTGCTCCGAGCCTCAAATATCTACTTTACTCGGAATACCATGAATCCAGGTCCCCACTCCTAGTTAAGGTCAAGGGAACACGAGCGCAGCACTGATTCTAATCAGCATCATTTCCGAACAATAACTAGCGTCAGTAATAGTACCAGCACTACTATCACTCAGCTAGACTGCTCTTAAGCAGTAGTATAAATAGTGATACAGTAGTCGCCGGCTATTAAGCCCATCTCGGGCCCAGAAAAAGTTGGGCTTAATAAGCGGCAGGGGCATTAAGCGGAGAGTCCTAGTTCTAAATTAGCGAACGCGGGATAGGCACTTTACATTACATATGTACTGTATTATGTGTAGAGCTTGGTTATGTACAATAAAAGAATGTTATTTGTCTGTATTTTGTGTAATAACAAAAACAAAAAAATATTTGCGACACGTTCGAAAAAAGCAGTCAGAGAGATGAGAATCTCACTCTATCCTGTTGGCAAACTGGGCTTTGTAGCCGGTGACTGGGCTTATTAGCCGGCGGACTTTGCTATGTAAAATTCCGTCCCAAGGTGATGTGGGCTTAATACGCGGCTGGGCTTATTAACCGTGGGCTTAATAGCCGGCGACTACTGTAGTAGCAATATCAGACTCGGTTTCTTTGAGTCTTTCTCGACACCATCTGGTCTTGTCACCGGTTCAAGTGGCTTGAGAATTGTGCTTACGCGCGGGTCCGCGACAGCCGCACGGATTGTTTGTTCAAGGTTGTCTCCTCTAGCGCTTTGGCTCAATAGCCTTACCCCAAGGCAGTGGTGGTAAGCAAACCAAGTTAATGTCAGTTCCCGTTCGCCATGTCACAGTGCTGTCGCCAGAATTTGCGACACTTATAGGCTTTTGGCTTGCCGGACCTCAGCCCGCCGCACCCTAGTGACACTGCCGCTGCTGGCTCTCGGTCTGTTATTCTATACGGATGCGAATGCTGGGCTATGCGCCTGGAAGAGGAACGGAAACTGGGTGTGTTTGACCACTACTGTCTGAGGAACATCCTTCGATTGAAGTACACCGACTTCGTATCAAAAAAACAGTCTATAATCGCTGCGATGACATCGCAAGGATATCCCAGGCTATCCAAGAAAGACGAGTGAGGTGGTTTTGACACGTTCTTCACCGTCGACGTCACTACTGCCCTCGATCCGAAAGCGTTACCTTATTGGAAATGTCGAAGTGAGGGTCAGCTCAAAACCTGGCTCGACTCAGTCCGTTAGGACATGGAAGTGGTTTTTGAACCTTGGGATTACTCGAACTGTTCAGGTCTGCTACCACGGATCGTCACGCGTTGAGAAGTATCAGTGAGACCGGCTAGATCAGTCATGATCGCAGCCGCAACAAGTACAAGTCCTAAGGGAAATTAAACCAAAAGACAACACAATGCCAAGAAATTAAGAAAGTTGGCACTGACAGGCGGTCAGTCGCGCGAAATGAATGCTGTGTGTATATATAGCAGCAGCGTTTGCCTGCAAAAAGAGATTAACGTGGATAAGGATGCGTGATGAAAACGGCTTGCGGGCACAGCCCGCTGAGCGGATGAGAGGCAACCTACACGAATTACGGGGAAGCGGTTGAGAATCGCCTTGAGAAGTCGCTTGACCTTGTCCAATTCTCCAAAGAGAGCTTCGACAATGCCATCTACAAAGAAAGCACGTTAGTTAAGGAAATAATTCAGGGCGAGACCAATGAGTAAACGAATATGCATAAACATATATTCATGGAATAGATGGGACGCATGAGACAGGTGCAGCTATAAGTAGATGCAGACTACCTCCAAAATCAAGATTGCCTGAGTGTTAGAAATTATTTCAATCTTTTCAATTACTGCAGTCATGTAGAGGCTGAAAAACGGAAAAATTTGTAATTTCAGCAGTCCGTATAGGAGCTATGCTTGGATTTGTGCAAAGTGTCTAATGCAGTGAATACTACTGGGTGAAAAGCTTGCAGATAGGCCTACTATGAGTTTGTCCTCCAGCAGTCACTAGTCAAGGTTGCCTTGGGATAACATTTGGACTAACATCGGTGTAGTTAGTAGTATTCCATTTCAAATTGAGGTTGAATCTGATGACTTAAATTGCGGTGAGTTCACCCATGTTCGACGGATAGCATCTGATTAAATTATAGAAGGCAAACCGCACTAGTTAAAGGTGCCAGTGAGTTGCAGCCAGTAAATCACGTCCCAAGCGTTGGATGTTATTCTGCTATGTAAACAGATGTGCAACGAAAGAAGAACTACGACAAAGATTCAATATGGAAACCTTTTGAGAAAATACAACACAAGAACCCCCGTAATAGAGGAAGGATATTAATATAAGTAGGGCAGATGGATGCAGTAATTAAGGGAATCGGCGAAAGACATTGAGAAATCTCCCACTTCAACTACTCGCTTGTTTTATAAATCACACTTGCTGCCCGAACAGATCGCGCAGTTTTAACGATGCGACATAGGGGACATATAAATGGGCGGAAAGAGGTAATGCATTGTAATTGGTTAAGGAAAGCCAAATTGGGCAGCACAGCGTGCGGCAGCCAAATGTAAACGTGACTCTATTCTCTAAGCAAATTCTAAACTTAAAGCTGATTCCTTACCCAAACTTAAACACGACTCTAACTTTAACGAAAACCCAAAAAGTAATAAAAAGCATAAGCCTAGTCGCGAATTCCGGATGTCAATTCTAAACTCGAGGTATGAACGTCGTACCTAGGCTAAACTCTAGTGCATAATGCCTACCTAAATGAATTAAGTAGGTATGTTATTGTAATAAAATCACCTGCTTACATATCACGTTGACATTCGATACCAACAAGAAAATTCATTTTACAATCTAACATCTTGCTATCAAGCAATTAGTGTAATTTTGTCCATTTGGTTGTTTCAGTGGGTATTTTTTCGCATCAAATCCAACCAAAACAACCTCCATTTTAAATCGAACACTGATCTTACCAAAAAGGAGGAAAACAGACTCAGAAGGTCATTACCATAACTTAGCATCGCGTCAGCCACGGAGCACACCGCCTCAATTATTGTCAAGTTGTCAAAGTGCGTTCTGTAGATGTCGTCCAGACACTTTACGGCCTTTGACTCGTTTTCCATGTCCACGCACTGAATAAAGTGAAGCGCTTGCTTTTCTGTAAGCAAAAAGGATGCACAAAGTCACGTGAGATTCGCCTTCTTCGACGCGTTCGAGTTGCGAGGCAGACTAGGAGGCATTCCAGTCAGCTTCGCATATAGAAAGAAGAATAACGAAGGGCGACCAACGATAAAGACAACAGAGGAGATGGGAAAACAATTCATGGTCGTTTTAATCAGAATGAAAATTGAAAAGGTGAGCTGATTTATTGATTGACTGCGACACCACTGTCTAATGTCTACCTCTCACCTGATCGGCGAAGAATTGTGCTCATGGCCAGGAGGGCGTTATGGCAGAGATCCGGATAGTTGAGGAAGTTTTCCACCATGGTTAAAAGAAGGTCACTGACGTCCAAGTCAGTAAGGGCATCCTCAGTTAGGGCACCTAAGGAGATGAGACGAGTAAGAGTGGGGAGGTGGAAATTGGAGCCGCTTACTTTCGCTAGCTAGGGCACAGATGCAGAGTGCAGCCTGATTCAAAATGCCAATGTGCTGCGGATAGGCTTTCATGGCATCAAAGACTGCCTCAAATGCGCCCTTTTCAATGAACATTTTAGCGTTTTTACCTGCAAAAGGAGAAAAAAGAAAGAATCCATGTGAGTTTACAAACCATGAGAGGTTTTAGCGCGGGAAAGTGGTGACCTTTTGTTCTGCCTCCTACCCTCATTATGACGACTACAATGGTCGTACACAACACAGTCGTAAGCTCGGCAGGTTGTGATCACTGGCAGTGAAGCATGAATAGCAATGTCATGATAAATGAGATACGATTTTTCACTTAAACCTTTCCTATACTACTGACTGCCTGTCGGCAGGTTAATGAATATTACGCGGCCATTCTGCTGTGACAGGTGGAGTTCAGGCCATATATTGATAAGAACTTTCGACAGGGTTGTTATTAGAGGTCCCACTTGCCTTTGACTTATAACAGTTACCTACTTTTACGGTTTCAGTAACCCGACTTTCAAGTTTTTGTTAAAATTCCGCCAATATAAGGTCAAATTTCCCCCTTTTCGTTAAAATCCGCCAATATAGGGTTGAATTTTCTCAATGGGCATTGTTCGCCTGAGCTACAGGGGTTTATGTTGATGCGGTTGATCCCATTTAGTATATTGAAACATATATAAGTTTCCTTGATTTAATATTTTTTGATCCCTTCCAACACAACAAAATATTCATTTGCACTCACTCACCAAGAATTAAATGTTTAACCACGAATTTTGTAATTGGCGGGGGGAATTTATATTTACCGAACTTTCAGTTTGCGCCTGCAAAGCCTGATTTAGTCCAAGTTAGTGATGTACTTCTGAGGAGATTAAAAATAAACAATTTCAAAACGGGAGTATCATTCAGAAAATACACAGCGAATGTTGGGGTATCCACGGATGAACCGCATCTCTCGCAGCTGTGTCAGACAGTGGCAGAATATCGGCGGAACACATGTCTGAACATTTAGCTGGTATCCGTGCTATCATTATGGCCTACAATGAAACCCCTATATACACTACTGGCAGCTTGCTGTCAGGTTAAAGAATAGTACGCGGTTCTCCGTTTTAATTTATAGAAGTTGGCCGATTATAATCACAATATGTTTCAGTTGTTTTCTCATCATTATACTCAGGCGAAAGCCTCCGTGGTCCTCCCTATTATGCGTACTGCGAAAATTCCATCAGCGATCGCACCTTGCGACCATAGTCTACCCGGCACCGAAGCATTCTCCTTCGTGTCGACCCGCAATGAACTGCCAATGATAGTTATGGGTAATCCTGTTTCCGCCCCCGCTATCAGCAAAGGAGTAACTAGGTGCATCTTCCACGCTTTGGGGACGATCTTTGTGAACCCTATGATTCCCTCTCACGTCTCTACCTGACATACTGCCTCCCATGAGCAGCAGCCTTTTTCTCCTAAAAAATCCCAATGAGATTTTTACTGTCTGCTTTTTTCGTCTTTGCTCCACTCCATTGGCTCGCGTCAGTTGACATCGCCAATAAGGTGAGATAAGATCTTTTTTTAGTAGCACAACATATATGGAAACAAATAAGGAGTTCAAAGGGACACATCTACATTTGCCTCAAATGAAGTGGACTGAGCTGAAAAAAAACATCTACGCCTATCAAGCCTCAAAAACACAAATTTACTCTAGGTTAGCAATTAGTTTCTGCGGGAATTAAAAATAAACAGACGTCGACCTGTTGTTCTACCCTTAATTGCATTTTGAAGATTACAATGGTGCTTCATAATGCAGTCGTAAGCCTTGCATACTTTGGGAATTGGCGGTGAAGTATGAATTGGAATGTTACAAAAATGAGACGAAACGCTCGTATAACATGAATGCAGAAAATAAGTCAGAAAAAGGAATACTCACGGTCAACACTCAGTTTCCACAACACAGCCAGCGCAGGCCTCAACAACTCGGAAATACCCTCTCGCACCTTTCGCAGGGCCCCGAGAATGAGATCAACAAAACCCATCTCACAGAGCTTTTGGCTTAACTTTCCATGCTTCTCCCAGAAGGCATTCTCAACCTTGACCTGGAAGCTGATGTGTCCGGGTGGACAGAAGACGGCATCCAGCAGGGCAAATCCATTGCCCAACACCTGGTCGATTGTGGCGTGCTTCGCAATGAGGTCATAAATCATCTGGAAGGTTTTTGCATTCCAGAAGGTGCTGTTGTCTATCAGAGTCTCCAGGAATCTGGTCTCGTTGGGTCCCATAGAGGCGGTCGACTTGGCCTCCTCCAAGTGCATCTTACCCACTACGGTGCAGTGTGCCAGGATGGCCAGCGCATGTTCTGCCACCAGGCTGTTCTCGTTGTGCACAATGATGGCTCGCCAGACGTGCAGCGGCAGTAAGTCGGGCACGTCGGCGTCGGCTCGACAAGCATTTTCGGCTATCCAGGCCAGGCAGGCGGCCGCACAGTTCTCGTGTTCAATGTTGTCAGTGAGGTAGTTTAGAATCGCACGAAGGCCGCCGGTGCGAGGCAGATTGCCTTCAGATGAAAGGAATACAGACGTTTGTTACGATGCGCTGAATATTGATGTATAAAGATCTAAGTCTGAAGTGACTCTGTAGTGCATTCAAGCTCCCGTGCCATGCCACGCCACGCCATGCCACGCATGAGGTCACGTGATTGCAGTTGTCGGACTGCCTCGGGGACAGCCAAAAATTACGCACAATGCTTGCCTCTCATGGCTGCTAGCAAGTGCGCATGCACTAGTGTCCGCTTACCCCGGTCTTTCCAATCACCTTCGAGATGGACTCACACAAAGACCGCTCTCTAGATGATGTGATGGCTGTTAGGTGTCCATATATCGAATCTGGTTTCCTCCCGTCCGACGGTCAACTGTATCTAACCTATGTTCCGATATGTCGGTACAAGATACACTATTCCTCCCACCTGGCGTCCAAGATCTTCTTTTTCCACAAATAACCGGGCCTAAAAATCGCAGAGGCGAGGGTTTTATCTATTAACTCAATCCACTACGACAAGAACTTACGAGGGTTGGTGCTATAACAATCGTCCAAAAATGTTCAAATTCTATCCGATAACTCAGCTTTGCACGCATAACTTTTCTATATGTTATTAATTTGCATGAAAAAATACCGAAAACGGTGTTGGACGGCGTGAAACTTGGGCTGCGTGTGGCTTATTTTATAGTGAGGTGGAAATTCGCCGCACCAAACGTCTACGAAGTCTAGACAGGGGCTGAGGCCTGGGACGGGAAATAAAGAAACTCAGGCTGTCGTCCCAGCGTATTTTGCACATTAAAACAATCTGACGCGCTTGAATGTATCACGATGCAATAAAAGCTGTGGCTTAGAAGATTTCCAACAGATGGGATATATCGGGCCGCAATGCCAACCCAACGGGTGCTGTGTGGAGTGGCTGACTAGCGGATTGAGAGTCAAGCTGCAATGTCTCTTGGTTATTGTGGCCTCTGTGGCACTCCCACTCCCTGGAATCTGAGCAAATATGACGGCACGCTTGAAAACGGCTCCGGTCGCGCCAGCTCCATGCGCCCTCTCCCGACTACCATCTTCTTGACTTGGTCGTGACGACGGGTTGCTGCAAACCTTTGTTGGGCAGGCGTCCAAATCCGGTTATTCGCCTGGTAAATGTTACTTTCCCTAGCAGATACACCATATTCATTTCCCTGGACTTTTTTCCTGGAGCTAGTTTACACCATAAGCTCAAAACTTCAAGGAACTTAATACCTTTAGAGTGCAACGTAAAGGAGCTTTAATACTTGTTATGTGGTAAAGACACAGTGATGCAATTTTTTAAGAGCTAGGCTCCGAGCTCAAATGATTCGGGGTTTTGTAGTAAATTCGAAGTTAAAAAAGTTGTAAGCTAAACGTTTTTGATATTATTGGCAATTAGTTCTGTCGGTACGTTTCTCATAGGTATTATGAATCATATTCAACGACGAAGTTCAGATGGTTTCGAGGGAGTATCGCGTCCACGCGCGACAGTACGGCCTCGCAGGGGTGAGGAGTTTAGAGGCGAATTAATTATCTTTCAACCATCGTATTCGACGGGGTCTATCCTGCATCCCAACGCAAACTGACGCAGGGACGGTGAATTGCACCTTCATAAAAATAAATTGAGAAAAGACTCTGGTTGCGTCTGACATACTCCATCTCTCTCTCTCTCTCTCTCTCTCTCTCTCTCTCTCTCTCTCCTTCCCCCATCCGGGTCAGGCGCTACGATCAAGCCAAGAAGACCGTAGGCGAAAGAGGGCGTGTGTAGGTAGCACGGTCGGAGCCGTCCCTGGGCGTGCCGCCATACCTCACTCCGATCCCAAGGAGTAAAAGTGTCATAGAGGCCAAATTAAAAAAGGAGCCCCTGTAGTGGGTCGTGCCTGGCCGACTAGCTCGCGTCGAAGTGCAGTTTCTCAAAGGCTAACCAATGCGGTTTCTCGACGTCTCGATCAGCCAATCACGGTTCCTGCATCAACGCGGTTTGAGCCAAGCGACGAATACCATGCTTGCACGCGTTCCCGACGCAAGCTGCTTCCTTGCCCAAAATCTCCAGGCCGACCTAGCCAATGGACGCGCTCTCTCTGTCTTCTGGCCGGATTACTGCTAAGACCTCACTGGGACTGCGGCTGGCTCTCCTGTCGGTTGTAGGCTCGCCAAGTCAGACTTCTTCTATCCATTCTCATTTCCCTTTTGAACACAATACACTCTTCCAACTACTTTGGCCTTAAACGACTTCTCTCCTGCACTTATTAGCCATGGTCTGAAGATCGCGTTTGCACGGTTTAACTCACTTAACCCCCTGCGATACCCCTGCGGTTTGTCTCTTACTGAACACAACCACGCACACTGGACTGACTGTGAGGTCCGATGTATCCCGTCAACTGGAAACTTTCCAAGCTGCCCCTTTTAACACACACGCCATACTTTCAAACGCATCAGATTGTATATATTGGAATGAATACGCGCTGAGACGTTGGCTTGACTCAGTGTTTCATGCCCAGACCGCAGCCACTATCTGAGGAGACGCTTTTTCTGGTGCGGCGAACGCCCGCAGTTGTTGACATAGATAATTACTGGTAGTAAGCAGACAGTACTGCCAACAAAGCAAAGGGAGCCTGGAGTGGCCATTTCTGGCTTATTAGCCGTCGTTAGCCAGTCATACCCGGACCCAAGTGGTGTTCCACTCGAGCCTCGAACTCGCGACCTTTTTGATTACAGTCAAACGCCCTTACCATTCAGCCACGAGCTCGTTGTATCACCGCCTCGTTCACCTAACAGCTTTTACGAGTGTTAAGGCTTCTGTAGAGGCCCAAGGCAGATTGGGACAGGTGAGTTTCGTTAGCGGTCAGGTGAGCGTTCATCAACGAATAGCTAATTACTTCGTCTGCGGGTGCTACACATACGACCTACTCTCCCAAACGCCGGTTGCTCGGATCTCGTTATTGCTCAGCAGTGGTAAACCCCGATGAGCACGTGCTTTTAGGAAGACATTACATCGCTCAGGACAAACAAAAACTGCGGAGCTATGAAGGTTAAAGGGATAATTTTCGCTGCTGACGGTTTCCAAAAACGGCAGCGCACATTCTAGTTTCACACTGATCGACTGACAAAAACCTATTAGTCAGAGAACTTCGAGAAGTAAGAATATACCTGGAGTGAAAAGTTTTGCCGGTGCCATTAGAAAATGCTGTCCTTCCGGAATTTACCCAAAAGGACCTCCACTTTATTGTGCAAGCGGCATGTTTTGTGGGGCGGACGACTAGATACACTAGATATATTTCATACCATAACAACATACGGCTCACAGAATAAATCGATACGTCTTACTATGAAACATCTCAGGAATTACAATAGTTTCTCACTGCGCTTTATCTCCCAGTCCTTTAGTTGACCACAGATAACGGAATTGTCGATTTTTAATTGAGATCCTAAGAGCTGGTTTAAAAAACTCAGTAAAGCGTTCAAGCAAATGTGGAGATCCCGAACTCACATTCTGAGAGCGGCTTCTGCATGCGTTTCTTCCGCAGTTTCCGTTTCGAGTCTGTGGACTCCAGCAGTTCCTGAATGTACTCGTGAGCATGTAGCTCTCTGTGGTAGTAGGAAGAGCAAAATCAAATAGGGTTAAAAGGGGTTAGCAAACGGGAGAACTTGATCAAAGAAAGCACCACTAGGGAAGAACTACAGTTGGCGAAGCACAATGAGTATGTGACTAATTTGCGATTTTGGAATGGTCTAAATGGTCTACGATAGGTTGGCGTTAGAATAAAAACATAATTGTCGGTGCCAGCTACCGGAAATAAGGTACCTCATGAAATTTCAACCGATGTTCTGAAACGTGCTTTCGCTTTGGACAAATGATTTTAAATTGTTTATGATAGCACAACGAAATCTTTAATTTTTAAATTTGTTTAGGCTTTTTCACTATTAAACCACAGTTTTGTTAAATACTTTGATGCCATTTTGCAAGTGATAATCAATCTTTTGGAAATTTCGGTCATTGCATGTGTCAGCTGATTCACTGTACAACATCAAACCCTCCTCGGCTGTCTAACATCGCGTCGGTGTCGCCGAAGTGAGTAAAGAGGTGGACGATTTCAGTTAATCTGCAGCTGGTCTCCAGTGTTTAAAAAGACAAATTCAACTGAAAGAAGGTTTCCAGGTGCCTGAATGTTTATTCCAGGGCGTTGGTTGCCCGAAATGATGCTCGTCACAGTAAGGAAGTGGGCAGTAGTTAAGGGTTTAGTCTATCATAGCCTATCCACTTCGACAACAGTGCGTGCGGAGGCCTTTGTTTCACAGCTCCAGACCAATAAGTCCCAGCCCCGGTCTCCATAAACAAGTGCCTTTTCCACAAAGAATATACATTTTCCTGAAGAAAAAAACCCTGCATTACAAATAATATATTTCTAAAACCCGTTTGCCACGAACCAAGCATGAAAGTATACAAACTTCAGCTGCCTCATATAGGTAGTGCAAGCTGGGAACCACTCGGTCAGGCAGGATTGATGGTAAAAATAGGAACGAATGGGACTGAAGGCTGTACAGACAACAAAATCCTCTCAGTTATGGCAGTTGCGAGGGCTTCGGCTCCGCATTGAGGCCGCAGAGTTTCCTTTGTAGTTATCGGTGCATAAACCACAGACATAAATGTGTAATTAAAAATTAGGGAAATTATTAAGGGAAGGACTTAAAGTTAAGTGTTTGGGACATTCTTCTGCGTGGCGAACTCCAGATACTAAGGTGAACATTCGATTAGAAGAGCAGTAACTTCTGTTCAGTACCCGAGCAGTGTTCACTTTATAAACAGTGTATGTGCTCCATTGGCGTGCTGCATGTCACTTCTGGTAGGAACACTCAACGATCTAGCCCCAGTCTTTTCGTATTTATGCTACGCGACAAATTCGCAAACAGCTTGGTCCAGCTTTATCTCCCATGATGACATCAATCAGTGCAAGCTGTCTGCTTTGACTGAGTTCTAGTACTTCCTTATGGATTCGAATTCATTCATTGATGGCTTTGGTCTTCTACTACTAGATGGAACTTAAGCCCGATTGCTTTGCTTATATTTGTATGGCGGGGTAGTAGTATTTTAAGATTCAATCGGACTAGAATTTTCATAATCTGTCGATTTATTAAGGAAGAACTTTCAGGCCGGTTTCACTTGTTTGATGCAACCTTTGGCGTCTTAAACGTGTTAAGAACTTTATACGGAACCAAGGGTAGCGAAGCAGTTGAAACCGGAAATGAACGGCCAGTGATGCAAACAGATGCATACAGACGTACCGCCTCGTGAGGAATCGGGAGCGTGCCCTGAATTTTGATGACTTCTTCGCCTTCGCCACTTCAACCAAACTCCGTGGGAACTCCCTCAAACTGCGGGGAACCTTATCCCATCTAGAGGTCCGCAAGCAGTCGTTCTCACAAGTTATCGGTGCCTGTAACGGACTGCCCGAGGAGGTCGTAATGGCGATCTCCACAGATGCATTTAAACGGAAGCTGGATGAACATCTACTTAACAGTTACCTTTCATATGCACAAGGAAGCAGGAATAATCTACGCCTCAGACATACCTATAGATAAAACTCTACATATGCATATGCTCCTCAGTATTTTACAGTAACATATTTTATGTTGGATATATTTTGTACCAAAGAGACAATTCTGAATGCTCTCACGCACACGTTAAATTTTGGACATGTACATATGTTACTTACTGTTTTATAGTGACATATTTTATGTTGGATATTTCATGCATACTGTTTTCAATAGGGTCTTCAAAGGCATTGCCTACTACCCTAAATAAACTGAACTATACTGAACTAAATATTAAGGTGTTCGATAATCAGGAGAGGGGTCGGTAGGGATTCCAAGAGGAGTCTTTCAAAGGCCCTTATGTATTATAGTCACTTGCTTAAATGTTTAAAGTAAGTTGAATTACCCATAATCTTCCAGTTTTCTACATGCTCTCAGTCGATCCAGCAGAGATTCAATGATGGCATTGAACTGCAAAGTGGTCCCCCGAAGGTCACCACATACCATAACCGCTTAAGTCAGTATACTAAGCGAAATTATCCTTTTAAATTAATCACGGGAATAACTGCTTACTTAAAATTTTTAAGTAGGGTGATTTCCCCAATCTTCCCACTTTTGTACCGCGTTAACCTTTTTTCTAGTTGGTGTTGGTGGTTCCACTGGAAAATGTGCCTCAATGACCTTGCCAAAGGTTAGGGCACACTCCCCCTAAATACACGCGTTCGCCGTTGGTCGGGTGGGGGGCTAGCGATGATATTAAAGCCCATTTCAGTGTCTTCTCCTAAGGCTTGAGTACGTGACCCAGCTTGTCCTCGTAACTTTTTCATTTTACAAAAATTTTCCTATCTAATTTGTTCCCTGACATTCCCCGCCCGTCTTAGTTCCTAATAGCAGGTGCCCGTGAGCCTTGGGGTGCGCTTCACACATTTCCCAGGCGGCCCCACAAGGAATCTCTACCGGGGGTCAAGGTTTTTCGCCGTAGCATAGGACTTACTGAATGCTAATTCGTTCGGCCGGATCGGATACTATCATGCGCAGAAGCAATTGCACCAGCTGTGGCGAATAGCCCTGCAATGACAAAAGAAATGCAATTAATAACGTTTGAGGGTAAACAATAGCCGCATTTCTTTTCAGAATACACGTAATGCTAAGAAAGCTTTCTTGAAATTGTTACTTTTACCGTGACTTTAAGATCAAAGGTACGCTTTTAAAATGGATATGTATAAAACTGCTTAATATTTTGAACTTAAGTAGAATGTAAGAACACAGCACCTAGAAAATGCGTGCTAGGCTGAATGTAGACTACATACATTGGGACGGGCATTTTGGAAGTTGATTTGCTGTTGAAAACCCACTTTATGACTGCCAAACGCAGAAGATTAATCTAGTGAATTATTATGACAGCGTAATATTATCTCAAATTTTCCGAAAAATGTACGCTTTCAGTCTCATGGCTTAGTAGACGGTCTTAAAGATTTCACGGCGGGAAAGCTACTTACTAAACATATTCAATGATATCGCGCGCTGCCTCAAGCTATCAGTACGCCGACCTTATGTTTACAAAGGTTATTAAATGCATATCTTGGGAGCCTGCCTAATCAGCAACAGAAAGAGTGCGTTTGCGCAGTCAAAATGTTTTGAAATAATAGGTATTTTTGGTAGATCTGCAGGAGGTTGTTTCAAACATTCGAAAACATAATCTGACGTAGGTCACATTTTAAGGTACATCACTAAACCCGATGCGAACGTGACAAGCCTCTACCTACTGGAAGTGCTTAACCGAAATATGCATATAGGGTTGAGCAACTGACTAAATTAATGTAAATCCATATTAGTCGAAAGATGGATACTAGGAATGTAACTCATCTTGACTAAGGTGTCGACAAATTCTTACAAGCTTTTTTCGGCCAAGGCTACACTAAATACCCAGTAGCACCAGGTTTCTGTTCTGTTTATCACTTCTGAAGGTGCTAGGAAAGGTATTCTATTGAAATAATGGCGAATCATTCAAAATATTATGCGTGAACCAAGATTTTAGAGGAGAAGTCTTGATAAATGCAAGGTAAATTGCAGAGGCAGGTAAGAGATTAGAAAAGAATAATTTCATTTAAGAGGAAAAATTCTTTGGGAAAGAGGAACGAACTTTATTGGTTTTATTGTGCCAGCGTCGAAAATTTACAATAAAGTTCGTTCCTGTTTCCGAAGAACCTTTTAACTCAAGTTATATTTCTCGGGATGCCTATTTTCCAATTCATACGAAATAATGTAATTGTCAAGAAAAAACGGCTGCGGAACTTCACCTCCTCGAGAACGGTTTGAATGTTCTTGGGGATGGTGCCTTTCTTCATAGCGTCTTTAATTAGTTTGAGAGTGTCGCGTTCACATGTGGTCCCGCAATGCATCAAATGCAGCAAGACAAACCCCAAACACCAAACATCACTTTTTCCGACAATTTCACCGCATTTTGAAGATTCAGGAGGTTCGTAGTGAAGGCACTTTTCTGTGGGGAACAAAAAACCGTAACAGAGCTGCGAAAAAATCACAACTTCTTGAGAACAGCGATAACGAATTATATAAAATTATAAGAATCGCCTACTGGTTGACCAATGGTAAATATTGCCTACGCCAGGCAAAAGCTCGACAATTATATTCTTAATAAGAATAATTGTCTCAAAAGGCAAAAGGTGGTTCGTCAAAGATATAATGCTATGATACTAATCAATTATCTCATTACTAACTCGAAATGGGCTTGTTTAATGGGACTATGAAAGGATATTTAGCAAAGTTCTTTCAGTAAACAGGAACATTTGAATTTTAACTTTTTAAATATTTAAATTCACACGAAATGCATGCTTAAAATAATTTCTTAAATGGAGACCACGAGGATAATAAAAGCCAGTGTAATGCACCGCAGACAAATTAATCAACACGACAGTTATATTCTCCACAAGCCGTTATTAGAGTCACATATTTCGGCAAATATTACCACGCGCATTTAAATTCCCATTAATTCTTATGTAATTACATAGTTATAGTCAATTTGAAATGCTAGTTTAAGAATTGGATATTCGGTGTCAACAATTTTGCCTTAAGGATTTAATTTAATTAATTAACTAGTAAATTAATTGTAAAGCTTTACAATTACGCGTAATTTTCAACGGACTTTTCGTAGAATTATACAAGCACAATGGGTCAGGAGCTTACCTCGATCATCCGCAGTGCACGATCTGATATCGCTCAGAATAGATTTTGGCATAGCATCACTCACGCGAACCTTTATTTCATTAGTAAATATGTTTCCCGGATGAATCGCTCTTCAAAGATTAAAAAGCACAATCAGAAACCTGTGAATGAGATTAAGTTCTGCCATCATGAAAAGAATATCCGTAACAGAACTTAGGACGCGCTCAACAAACTGAAAATAGGACATTTAAGCGTCGACGCTTAATGACGTCATTACGCTCAGTGGTATCAACATTTTGTCTTGGTACAGTTTAATGTAACTTGACAAGTTCGGCATTTTCATATATTGTTTTATAATATAGAGGTAAAATGTTGACACCTAACAATCAATTATGATTTCAAAAAACATACGCCTTCATCCCACTGTATAAAGACATTTTTAATTTCAGCGAAAAGTTCGTGCTTAAACGCCTTTATCTTAAGAACCTAAAGCATAATTTGAAAGCAGTAAATGGGATGGTACTTCTTCAAAGACATCATTTGCATGTTGTTCATCTCTGCATTCAACCTGAAAAATTCGGCACGAATTTTTATTACCCTTCTTATGACGAATGTCTCTTCCGAGAACTTGTGTACCGCAAGTTCTGATTTTGTATGACGTGTTTCGCCGAGAATTGATGTTATCTGAAAATGTAAGTCATTGAATTATTTCGTACATCGTAAATTTCATGTATTCTCATTTTTTAAAAGACTATAGATTACCATACATATTCGCGGCTTAATATTCGCGAAAGCAAGTGCATCAGCCCGGTGGCTATTGGCTATTGGTTATGTAGGTTGCGTAAGTCATGGTGAGTAGGCCTACGGCACTGAGCACATCATCGCAAGTCCTGCTTCGATGAGACTGACAAGGTAGCGATTCTAAGTGCTCAGCGAAAAAGCTTCAAGTTCATTAATTGGCATTTTAAACTCTGATAATGACCCTCTAAAGAAATGAATCGTATAATAATTTAAAGGCAAAATTTATTAAGCCACCAAAAGTTCTGTTTTAAAAGAAAGCGTATTGATAGAAACTATATCGTAGGTCCTGAAGAATAATTAAATGAATTAAGTGCCCTTTTTAAGTACGTATTGGATTTGTGAGTGGTAAGATCATGTCTATCAAAATAGCGCCTTCTGGACGGGTTCATCATACGTAATCTCGTTGTAAAAGTACGCATTGGTGCAGGAGTTGGCCCGCCGATATGTCGACTATCAAAAAAAGTAATTCATATTTTTGGCGGCCTGAAAGCATAGCAACCGGTTTCGTACGTCTAAACGTCAGGGTCTCAAGATTAACAAATAATCTTTTGCTTTTATAATAGTTGTCTTACTAACATTGTCAATGCGCGTGTAATACTAACGATGCAACAAAGAGTGTTTTTTGGAGTTAACACTAGTGGGTTATGTTCCAAGAACAGGGAATAGCTAACAACGCAGAAAGATACTTTTTTAACGTGAATAAGGCAAAACGTAATCGAGAACCCATTCCTTGTCTGAAAGATAGTCAGGGAAACATGTTTTCGGAGAACTTACATAAGGCAAACCTCTTGTCCAATTTCTTTACATCTCTGTATACCGAGGAGCCGCCTTTTAACGAGAATGTGCAGTGATATACTGTCCCAGCGGTGCTTAGTATTAGCACGGTATCTTTCACAACAGACACAGTAAGAAAAGCCCCGAAACAACGACAGTCCACAAAATCACTTGGTCTGGATGCATAGTCAGTGAACCTTCTGAATGAGCTCGCAGAAAAACTGGCCTCCCCAATTTCCAAGATCTTTGAAAGTTCGATGGAAAAGGGGGCACTGCCTACTGACTAGAAGCTGACTAGCATTACCCCCATTTATAAAGGAGGAGAAAAAACGTCACCTTATAGTTTAAGACCATTTAGTGTCACAAGCATGTGTTGCAAACTAATGGAGAAACTAATCAAAACGAAAATATTTGCTCAGCGCAGCGCAACACGGATTCCGTAGTGGCCGCTCTTGTCTCACAAACCTGCTCACATCCATGAAAGGCTGGATGAAATTTCTGGAAATGGGTTCGTCGGTCGATGCTGTCTACATTGACTTCAGCAAAGTATTCAATAAAGTTCCATACAGACGACTAATATCAAAGCTGCGCCAAAGATGTGCTTTACAAATAAACCTTATTAAATGGGTGTGACTGGAAACCTACTCAAATGGTTAGTCAACTTCCTAACACGCAGGCGTCAGTGTGTTTTTATTGGAGACACCAAAACAGAACGGAAAACCGTTTCCAGTGGGGTTCCGCAAGGAAGCGTTCTGGCTCCCATTCTATTGCTGGTATATATGAACGACTGCATTGACTGCTAACCTGTGAGAAAGTCATGTTTGCAAATGATCTAAAGATTTGGAAGTCAATTGAAAGCTCAGAGGATGGACAGACCTGACAAATAGACTTAGATCGCTTGAAAAGTGGTATGAAAAATGGCTACAGCAGCTGAACTTTAACAAATGCTAAGTAACTTGCTTGCGGTCTCTTCGCAGAAAGGTGATACCGTTCGAGTATGACGACTTGATCGGAGGTTACCAACTCGGGCTATTGAACGAACTACGGGATCTAGGTCTATGCATGACGAACAACCTTTAACCGTCAACTCACTGTGCTTTCACCGTTAAGAAGGCTATGGGCATCCTAGGAGCGATCAGGCAGTCCTTCCTCTATTTTGATAAGGACCTTTTTGGTTGAGCCTTCGGAACATTTTTTGGCCGATTTTAAAGTATTGTGTCCTGGCGTGGTGTCCATGGAATAAGAAAGATTACGCAGTGCTTTAGAAAGTCAAAAAAAGGGCGACCAAGCTAGTCAGCAGCTTAGGAGGCCTCCCATACGAAGGTCGTCTAGATAGGCTCTATCATTTTCCTCTCTATTATAGGCAATACAGTGGAGATATGATCATGGTGCTTAAACTCGTCAGTGGAGTAGACTGTGCTCTTCAGATAGCTTTCTTCTTTGAATTCGCACATCTACGTGGTCATCCGTACAAACCGAAGAAGCACCATGCCAAACTAGAATTGCAGGCCAACTTTTTCTCCCACCGGGTCATTGAAGATGGGAATAAACTTCCTTCCTCAGTTGCTCTAGCTGAAAGCGTCGACGCATTTAGAAGAAGGCTTGATCTTACTTTACTTGCTGGTCATACATTTGGTAGAAAACAGCAATTTTACGTCATGCAGAAGGATATGGTATGCCTTACAACGGAATTAGCGCAACTGAAGTCACTTTTGCATATTCTAACGCATGGCTCGATGTCGGAGACGACTGAAAACCCCGAAAAGCCCAAGACGAAGAAAACATAGGTTTCTATACTCCATAAGCAATCTACAGCAGAACCACTAGAGAACTCGACCTAGTCGAAGAGTCAGAAATCCACGAAAATGTAGAAGACCCGGGAGTCGAACCCTATACGTTGAGCCAACATGCAGATGGTATCGCCACTAGACTAGCAGACCGCGATGAAGGGACTGAATATTTTGCTTACTCAAGAGGTGTCGTGCTTAAAACAGTCCCAAAAACCAAGCAGGCGGTGTCTAAGATACCAGTAAGAACTAGTCTGGTTGCGTCTCCCAAAAAACCAAAGACGCCACCGACTTACACACAAAAGGTGGCCTTAACACAAAAGAGGACTTGTCGGGTTCTCCCAATTATCAAATTCCGGAGCATAGGGATCTTACAGCCCAAGTTGTTGTTACCCACACGTCAGTAGGGTCCACTAATAAAACTCATATCCCGTTATATAATCGCAGCCAGTGCATCGTCATACGAGGCATGTCTGAATCTTCTTCTGAGACCCCAAAGAATAGAATTGCCCATGATATGGATTTATTCCGCGGATATATTAAACTTCTCCAACATGAAAATGAAGAAATGGTGGTCCCCGTCATTAAAGCATTTCGGGTGGGCCTGAAGGAGGGTCCATATACGGACTCGGGTCAACCCAGACCAATAAAATTTATACTTAAGCACGAAGAACAAGCGAAGCTACTGTTGAACAGGAAATCGCAACTGCAGAACAAGTACCCAACGATTTTTTTCAGCAGGAGTACTCTCCGGACGAGAGGGAGAAGTGGATGGCACTGAAAACCGAACTCCACAGGTCATCCAATGCGGGCGAGAGGAACCTGCCAATTAATGAACGGGGAAATCATCACCGCCCAGAGGTCATTCCTCTGGAGACAGCCAATAACGCTGAGTTTTTCAGGCAAAAGCAGACCAAAGCTCAGGCAATAAAGTAGCCAATTCGCAGAGACCTTCCGGCTCCCTCGACCCACAAATCGCTCAGAACTCTATGCCGGCGAAGCTACGCTTTCTTTATACGACCGCACAGAGTTTGCTTCAGAAGATTGGCGAGCTCAAAGTTTGTATAGCTGATCTGCAGCCGGATGTCATATTCATTACAGAGACCTGGCTACGAGCCGACGTAATGGATGCCGAAATTGTACCCGGGGAGTACCAAGTTTTTCATCGGGACCGGATACATAGGAAGGGAGGAGGAATAACGTTGTTTGTCAAGAAGGGCATTATTGCGTAAGAACGCAAAATTGGTTCCTCTCACAATTGTGAAGCGCTATGGCTTAAACTGAAAACGCGTGGTGCACCCACTTTACATTTCATGCCTGTCTTTAGACCGCCAAATCAATCTCCAGAGGGTGGCGAGACCTTGTTTATACTAATGCGTGAACTGGCTCAAAATGAAAATGCGATGATCACTGGAGATTTTAACGCCCCACTGATTAACAGGGATGAGTTATCAGTTAAGGATTCTCATGAGTCTTTTAGCTCCAGATTTTTAAAGCTGACGGGGGACCTTTCGCTCGTGCAGAATGCTGAATTCCCAACGAGAATAAAAGAAGCACAAACAGCGAACTGTTTGGACCTCGTATTATCGAAAGACCCGATTGATACAAGCGAAATTAGGTCAATCGCGCCTCTTGGAAAGAGTGATCATGTCATGATCCTGTGGGAATATGCTTCAAACACCATTCAATCGAAAAATATGGAGGTTCGGTTAGACTACTGGCGCGGAAATTGCACCGCAATGAGAAATGAACTAGCAGCAATAAATTGGTATGACCTTCTGACCGGTAGTCCGGATTCCGACTGGAACACAGTCAACGATCTTATAAGCGAAGTTAGGCATTGAAACTGTCTGCTGAAGAACGTTCAAAAGGCGAGCAGGTGCCCCTGGTTAACGCAAGATCTGAAGAGCCAAATAAACCGCAAGAACAAACTCTGGAGGAGGTACGCATCAACACGCCAGCATTCACACTACGAAGAATTCCGCCAAAAGCGGAACGAGGTTCGTTCAAAGATTCGAAAAGCGCGGAAAGACTACGAAGTGAAAATTTTAGAGCGGGCCGTAATGAAGCCAAAGGTGCTCTACAGTTACATCAACAGCAGGCTAAAAAGACACAGTTGCAGTACTCAAAGGCGAAAATAATGAGGAAATTATAGACAATCTCGAAAAGGCAGAACACCTTAGCAAGATTTTTGCATCGGTTTTCACTGAGGAACTGCATTTTAATCCAACGGACTTCCATGCAGAGAGTAATGGCAGAATCATGGAGGACCTCCGTTTCACAGAACAAGGTGTAAGGAGTAAACTTATTCCGCTTAATGAAGCTAAGTCTACGGGTCCAGACAAAATACCAGCAAAGGTACTGCAAGAGCTGGCTTCGGAAATTTCCAGACCACGTACGCACATTTTTCAGTTGGTCTTAGATCGAGGCTTCCTCCCATCCGATTGGAATGTTGCGAACATAAACCCTATTCACAAGGGTGGATCCAGAATCAGCGCGAACAACTATCGACCAGTGAGCCCTACTTGCATCTGTTGTAAAGTTATGGAATGGATAATCAAAATGACACTATGAGACTCTGTAGCGGGTTGTGCCTGCCTGACTAGCTCGCATCGAAGTGCACTTTCCCAAACGCTCACCGATGTGCTTTTTCGACGTCTCGATCAGCCAATCATAGTTCTCGCATCTATGAGGCAACGAATGAGGAGCTTGCACGCGTGCCCGACGCAAGTTGCCTCTCTGCCCAAAATCTCCAGGCCAACCTACCAAATGAAAGATCTCCCTCTATCTGTCCTCTGGCCCGACTACTCTAAGACCTCACTTGGGCCCGATCAACCTACTGATCGGACGTATCGCTCCCAAGTCAATCTATTCTCCTCTTCCGTTGTGTACACTATAAACTCTACCATCTACTCTGGCCATTAAAGACTTCTGTCCTCAGCACTAAGTAACCATGGTCTGAAGATCGCAGTTGCATGGTAGACTCCCTTAACCCCCTGCGATAGTTCCTCGAAGAAAAAGACTTCCCTCATGGTGCCCAACACGAGTTTCGAGGAAACCACTCTTGCCTGACCAATATGCTTTATTCTATGGAGCAGTGGTCCAAGTCATTAGACGAAAATACCCCCGTAGATATTGTATACACAGACTTTAAAAAAACCTTCGACAGTGTCCTCACCAATGGCTACTCTACAAGGTTGGCGAATCCGGGACAAGGGGCAATTGGATAGGAGATTTTCTCATAGGCCAATTGCAGTCCATGTGCGTCGGAAACGCAAAATCCTCTCTAGTGCCATTTGCGAGTGGAGTGCCTCAGGGCTCCGTTCTTGGGCCACTATTGTTCCTAATCTACGTCAACGACTGTAGGCGTGGACTGGTCAGTAATGAAGTCTTGTTTGTAGATGATATTAAGATATGGCAACCCATCAGATACGCTTATGATGAACAAACTCTGCAAGAAGGACTTGACCACCTAGGTGAATGGTCCAAAAAATGGTTAATGCTGTTTAACTTTGAGAAGTGTGTCACATTGCGACTCAAGACGAAGAAAGTGAGCGCGACGGATGACTCACACAACTACACACTCGATGGAAGGTGCCTGTCGAACGTCAATGAATAACTTGGAATAACTTTGGAATAACTTGCCAATCGAAATTAGGTCGTTAACTAGATTGTCTACTTTCAAACAGAGACTGCACATTTATCTTAACACTGACTCTATTAACCTTCTATTCTCCTCATCTTTTCCGAGCAGCTTTCTCCATGACCCCGAGAAAGGACCATTGGGAATTTAGAAGATCCGCTTGAAACTATTCTCTCTGCCTCGTGTCCCCCGAGAACCTAGATGTTTCCATTAACCACCGCTGAATCAAACGAAGCCACGTGGAAGTACTCAGTCTAAAATGCTGTAGTTTCGTTGAACACTCTCCTTCATCAGACCACCCACACCTATTTTAGCTCTACTACTATCTTCCTAAGCAGTTTTTTCTCTTGCACACTTTTTGAACATGGAGGCCCGTTGAATACTGTCTCCATTTTCACTCTTTCTCCATGACCCCGAGAAAGGACCATCGGGAATTTAGGAGATCCGCTTGAAACTAATCTCGCTGCCTCGTGTCCCCCGAGAACCTAGATGTTTCCATTAATCACCGCTGAATCACACGAAGCCACGCGGAAGTACTCAGTCTAAAATGCGGCAGTTTCGTTGAATACTCGCCTTCATCAGACCACATACACCTATTTCTGCTCTATTTCTATCATCCTAAGCAGTTTTTTTCTCTTGCACACTTTTTGAACATGGAGGCCCATTGAACAATGTCTCCATTTTCACTGTAAGAGTTTTTTAACTGCCATAATTTTTCGTCTTTAGTTCAAAATTACCTGCAAAACATTGCTAATTTTGCTCCAAAAGGACAATTTCTGCTGACATTATTACGACTTTCTACGTCTACTTGCACATATTGTCAAATTATTTTTTTGAATTTTTATTTTTTATTTTTTTCGAAATTAACTTTGTATAGATAGTGCCGTACTGGCGCTGAAAAATATAAATTTCCAAATTTCCAAATTTCTAAAAGATCTGGGTATGGCTATGGTGCCATCCCTGAAGCCATCTTTACACTGTGCTAGGGCTGCCAAGAGGGCGAACAGTGTTCTGTTTGCCATTAAGCGAACTTTTGTCAACATAGACAAAAAACTAAGCGGCAACATCTATGGGACATTTATTCGCTCACATCTGGATTACGGCGTTCACCGTGGCGACCATGGATGCACAAAGATAACCAGATGCTGGAAAATATTCAGCGAAGGGCAACGAAAATTGTGAAGGGCCCAAAGTCTTCATCTTACGAATGTCGATTAAAAGCACTTAAAGTTTACCCCTTGAGTAAAGACAAATCCGCGGCGACCTCATACAGACGTACCGCCTCGTGAGGAATCGGGAGTGTGCCCTGAAGTTTGATGACTTCTTCGCCTTCACCACTTCAACCAACCTCCGTGGGAACTCCCTCAACCTGCGGGGAACCCTATCCCATCTAGAGGTCCGCAAGCAGTCGTACTTACAATGAGTCATCGGTGCCTGGAACGGACTGCCCGAGGATGTCGTAATGGCGAGCTCCACAGATGCATTTAAACGGAAGCTGGATGAACATCTACTTAACAGTTACCACTCATATGCACAAGTAAGCAGGAATAATCTACGCCTCAGACATACCTATAGATAAAACTCTACATATGCATATGCTCCTCAGTATTTTCCAGTAACATATTTTATTTTGTCACTTGAAGTCACTTTATTAAGGGAAGAAGACTTTCGCCCTTGAGCTCCCTATTCATAACCAAACATCGCAAAAAGTTAAATAGTAAAAATATTACACAATGCAAGTGTAGGCTTAGCATCCGCGATCAATGTGAGCCAGTTGCAAAGTGCTGCTACTGACACTATGTTCCTTATATCTGTCATGGTTTCTCAGCAAATGAGAATCAAGTTTGTGTTTATAAATGTCAACATTACCTGAGAGGACCACGTCGTCAGGGAGTCCGTTCCACGCTTCGATGACCCTCTGCGAGAAGGCGTTCCGTCGAACGCCATATGGGCCGGTTTCCTATGCAGTTTAAAGGGATGACCCAGCAGATGATCTGTCCGAACCAATTCAAAGAATTCAGCAAATTATAGGGCACACTCACGGTTTTTAAAAATTTGGTAGGTTTGGATGAGGTCACCGTGGAGTTTCCCAGTTTTAGGTTGGATATATTATGTACCAAAGAGACAATTCTGAATGCTCTCACGCACACGTTAAAATTTGTACATATATATATGTTACTCACTGTTTTATAGTGACATATTTTATGTTGAATATTTTATGCATGCATTTTTCAATAGGGTCTTCAAAGGCATGGCCTACTACTCTAAATATACTGAACCATACTGAACCATATGGCTTTGAACAACATGCATGATCTAACAGAATTTATCTGTAAATAGGGTTTTCAAAGGCTCTGCCTATATCCCTTAAGGATGCTTAATTAAACTAATAACTAGGACTTCTTCTTGATCTATAGGATTATTTTAGATCTCTTGCCTAAGGAATACAGAGCAACAGCAAAATATGTGTCCCTTCTGAAATGAGATTAACAGTTTACTTCATTTCTGTGCTTCAAATTTTGCGCTGCACATTCTTCGGTACAATCAACCACTCAAGACCTTTTTAAATAGGAAAATTCTCAGATCATTTCTATAGAAAACTGTTTCATGGAACACGTTTATATACAAGCTTATTTAGCAGTAACATATCCAGTTGCCTAAAACCTATTTGATTTCGAAGATGCGAACCTACGTTTTTTCTGATTTTCTTTATGGGCTATTAACCCTTGCTCCTTTAAATCATTAGCAAATACCTCGATATTCTTGTTTGAGTTAAACCCATCTCGCCTCTTCTATCCCCTTAACTTCATGTCTCTACCCTAGCAGATAAATATAAATAAATAAATTGTATATTTGAGGCCCAAGGGGCCCTTTCATTACAAACTTAGTGCTATCGTGAGAAAAAGAAAATAAAAATAGTTCAGATTAACAACGAACTCTTATAAAATAATTATCTGGGTAGTAAAAAACTCCTACATCGGTGGATGAGTTCAGCGAGCCACCGATTTCCAAAAAATGTAGGCGAAAAAAACTGCCTTAATGGGTAGCAAGTTATAACGTGATGCCGATTTGATGGGATCCTGCTATTGACCTTGCACCTTGAACGCGGTTTGTTCAAATTCGAAGATAAGTGAAAGCTTTATATAAATTGATTTATATAAGTTAAGAAACGACTCAAAGTCTTTTGTTTTCTTAAATAAATTACCAGTAAGTAACAGTTGGCTATCTGAGCAAAAATCTGCTACCAAACTCCTTCGTTGATTTGGTCAGATATTGTCCTCTGTTTCATAGAACGCTGTACAAATCCTTTGTTTTGTACTTCTGGTATTTTATAGTTTATTTGTCAAAAACATATTACTTAGACATATATTTAGCATTCAAACATCCTTTACTTGAAAATTTTATTAGAAACAATGACTGACGCGAAAGTTGTTTTGGATCAAATCGATCTGTCAGCCCTCTTAAATTTAACAAACTTTATTGAAAAGTATGAACCTGTATTTAAGATTCTTAATTCACTTCTGGACTCAAATTCATTTGAAAGCAACCTCACGAATTTACCTCAGATTGAGTCTGTGGTGCATTTAGTATCAACAGAAGTTTCAGATAGATCAAAACGTAGCTGTAATATAATCTTCCGCAACTTTCCTCAAACGAGTAATCCAATGGTAGCAATACAAAATGTTTTTCAACAATGTGGGATAAGTATAGGCATAGTGTCTATCAAAAGACTAAATTCGCGAAGTAAAAACAAACCAATTTTGCTTACATGTTCTTCCCACACCGAAGCTCAAATGCTACTACAAAACTCTGAAATAAATAGGAGTTTCAGGAGTTTCAAAGCATATATAGGCCCTGCCTTGACCCCAATGCAGCGCAGACAAGTTTTTCACAAATACAAAGGGCGTAAACAAAGTCAGCCGCATATAGTCGTAGAGGACGGAAACACTCCACAAAATGCTACTTCAGAGGAACAATTAACGCGTTCCTCCTCCTCTGGGAAGGAAAACTAAAACTATCAACGTAGCATCAGCTTAGGTGACTTGAGAGCGACTTCTTCTAATTATAATATTGACAACCAGAAAACAAATAATAAACCTGCCGAAGCAATTAAGGGAAAGAATAAGGTTCAAACAAAAAGACCCCGAAATAGTACAACCCCATTAGACATGAACAACACTTATCCTGGATCTAATCAAGATGCACTGATAAATAATAACACACGGCTAAACATGTCCATAAATAGCAATACCAGTCCTAACTCGACGAACCAAAGTAGTAAACCAGTGTTAGATTATCTCCCCCGAACAACCCAGAATAGACCACCATTCCCAAACAGAATTTCATATCAAGACGAATATCCGTACTTAAATGCACACCCTCAAATGACACCTAACCCCTTCTCTCAACCCATGTACCCTAGCCCATACACAAGACGATCACCGCACACCGAACCCTTTCTATATAACACACACACTCAAATCCCACCTCGCACAACACCATACCCTCCGATAGTTACACAATGCCATCGAATTCCACCACTCTCATCACCAATTTTTCCCAATGATGCTCAATTCACCACAAATAGTCCAGCACCACCATATTATCCACCAATCACACAATTTCCGCACATGAGCCCTCAACACAATCAAACAAGTAATAGGAATCCATTTTTTCACAACAAATTCCAGCTTTTGTATCCGACACCATAAGTGTTGCTCTTATTAATGCTAGATCGATAGTAAACAAAGTTCCACGACTCAGGACTTTTATTGACACATACAATCCCGATATAGTCTTTTTAACAGAAGCATGGGTAAACGAATCAACCTCCAATGCTTCACTTTTTATAGCAAACTACACCTTCTATAGACAGGACCGTGCTAATAAACGAGGAGGAAGTTGTATGATCTACATTAGATCTACCATAGAACAGAGTGGCTTTGAGGTTCTTCAGGAGACGTTCAATGGTGAAGCGTGCTTCGCTAAAATAACATCCAAGACCCTTAAAAGCATTCTAATTGGATGTTTGTACACCCCTCCGGAATATAGTAATGATGACACTGGTCTTACAAATCTACTAGATATTCTATCAAATATCCAAACCGAATATAAGATAATTGCAGGAGACTTAAACCGTCCAGAAATAAACTGGACAGAACTATCAGCCCCATCCAGACATGATGACTTATTATCATCAATTGTGTTTTATAACTGGACGCAAATAATAAGTAAACCAACCAGGGGAAACAATATACTCGATGTTATTCTCACCAATGATATCTGGCCCTTATATACGCACTACGACAGCTTAACCTTTGATAGTGATCATAAGACAATAATAGCAGTGCTCCCTCTTAACATTAAAATAAGACCTGATCCTAGTTACACTTCTATAAACCCCAAAAATCTTGACATTGAGTCTATGAATAACTACATTAGGTCATTGGATTGGAGCTCTTTCCTCCTAACAGCATCCCCTCTAGAAGCTGTAAACATATTATATGCCACCCTTAATCTAATTCGAGATACCCTAATTGACGAGAGATCCCCATGTAAGAAATCACTTATCCCAAACTTCCTTTCCAAACGGCTAAAAAAACTTAAAAAACAACTCCACGACCCATATTTTAGTTATCTATCTACGCTCAGACGCATTACAGAGATTCACGAGTTAGCCCAGAACATTGAAACAAATAAAACGATAGCAGCAGAACATCGGGCAATCGAGTCCCCAGAAGGGACAGCCCAAATCTTTAGGAA
>JAYGXS010000004.1:15904689-15922737 GCA_036362985.1 Ligula intestinalis | reverse complement strand
GGCTAAACTGTGGCTTTTGTGAATATCGTTGGGTAGGGCATTCCATATGATCGCATATCTTATGGTGTAGAAATTTGATCGCTGGACCGTCCTAGCTTTAGCGTTATGAGTTGTATGCTGGTTGTTTCTAGTGGGACGGGAACCGTTTTGATTTGTTAACATATTATTGCTACGGATGTTATGATCATGTGTCACTTTAAATAGGAAAGTTAAACCATTTTGGAGTCGCCTTTGCCAGAGGGGTTTTAGACCATATCTATTGTACATTATTGAATAGGAGTCTCGGGGGTCATCGCGTTTACACAGAACTCTAGTAAACCTTCGCTGGATTTTTTCTAGTTTCTGTCTGTCATCTGATGACATGGTACCGAAAAATATTGAGCAGTAATCTAGAATAGGTAAAACGTACATTTTGTAAAGTTTAGTCTTAAGTGTAATTAATGTGAAATTTTTACTTATGAAGCCACATAGTCGATTGGCTTTTGGTGCGATTTGTTTAACATGTAGGGATAAGTCAAGAGTATTAGAATAGCTAAGACCTTAATCTTTTAAAGATGTAAGCTCTTTTATTTATTGACCACTAAACATTATGGGGGGAAGTTTTAGTGGTCCAAAAATCATGTGATGACATTTTGTTGGTGAAAATGGCATTCGCCACTGAACACTCCAGTCGTTTAGTTTTTGAAATTCTAATTCAATTGTTCTATGCACACTACTTATCGAAATTTTTGTTATATGCGTATGCGAGTTTTAAGTCATCTGCATATACAAATGTTTTAGCAGAGGTTGATATCGTGGATAACTCATGAATGTAAATGAGAAATAAGAGGGGACCTAGGAAACAAAGAAATTACAAACTATTTTTCAGGCACCTTAGCAGTGTTTGCGAATACGCTGTCATAAACTTGATGGGTCGAAAAGCAGTAACATTTCAGGATATATCGTTCAACATAATTCTTGGACAAAATATGTGCATACTTGTTTATATGCAATACCTTGTTTTGTTACAAATGTCACGCCATGCCTTCTGCCGTCACGCACACATGGCAAGGCAACTTTAAGACGCAGTCACTAACTGCTGCTCGGATGCCTCCGTGATGCGACAGTACAATATCAATCAAATCGGGGCCGCTGACATCATTAGAAACTTAATCTTTGCTAGTCATATCGTGCATTATCAATAACTGATAATGATTAAAGGTCATTCTAGGTTTTGTAATACCTCTTTTGCCCAAACTTCATAGATTTGGCAGTGCTGATGAAATTATCCTATGCATACGGAAACTGCCTGGTTGATTCTTAAGGCGAAACAAATTCTAGATACAACCTTCACCCATATTTGTGAATTACAATAATCAAAATTTCGAAGAAAATTGAAATGTCTATATGGTAAATTAGGCGATAACCGCGAATTTTCGCCTCCCCACCCAAATATTTCTGCAGTCGCGAAAGCAGGAGGGAGATGCTCTATCGCTCACAGCCCGCCTTCCCAGGCTTTGGTTCCTTCCTCATCCCGAAGAGGTGTTCTTGCTTTGAGTGCTCATTTCCTCAACTCCTTTCGCAACTCTGCTCCTTCTTCTACTGCCAGCGGTATCCCTCCTTCCTCATCTCAACGCAACCCACACTGACATGGCATACGGATTTGCCATCGAAGTTTAACACAGCCAACATGGCTCTCTCACACGTAGTCGAGATGCCCGATCTCCTACACGACTCACGCATGACAGCACGGAAACTCATGCAAGTCACAACCGTCCCAAAAACCTGGCTCTCATAAGCCAGCAACACCAACTCTTCAAACTGTACCGTTGGTACGTACATACTTCTTAATCTTTTACTAATCTCCCTTCGTTTGTTACCTTTACTTTCTGTAAGGTTGGCATAGATCCTGCCTTCGGCAACCATTACCAACACTTCGGTCTTGCCGGGGGGTACTGTGGGAGCCTACCTCGCTGACTCATGCCAGCTTCGTTGCCAAAAGCCGCGAAAGTGCAGTGACTACGCGCGCCGGCAGTGTCTGCCTTTGTTTGCCACACACTCGGCAACCATCGCGCGAGACAGGGACTCCCCCACTGGTGTCTGTCCTTGGCGTTCACCAATCACCATCAAGGCCATCAGACAGACAAAAGTCTTCGGCGACTAACATTTGAGTTACTCGGCCTTCCGCCTCGGCTCAAGATAACGCAACGCTGCAGTGCTCTCTCACGGTGCTGATGGTCGAACTCAACGCCAGGCCGAGTCAACCACTTTTTTACTGACTATTCTCCTACTTGTTGTGTACAGAATATAACCTTCTCCTACTCTGGTTCTCCAAGACTTCTCTATCTTCTTCTAAAGAACTGGGCCTGGAAAATCGCAGTCATTAGGGTTAAACCTTCTTAGACTTAGTGGCTTTGCGATAGGGGTATCCATTACATAATGGTGACATTCTGGGTCACGTACTGAGTATGAAACATCAATGATCGGCACAGATAGAATGCGCTTCGCAGTTGTGGGGATATTTGCCTCTAATAGTCTACTGTATGTTCCACTCAAGAAGTATTGAATACGGGGGAAATATGATTAATAATATTCAAAAATTGTTATCTTATTAATTAAATTAGTTCATTATTTGTTTTAATTCCATTCATTTTTAAATTATCATGCGCTTTTCGTTGCTACATATTTCCTGTTTTTGTTTGCAATTTTATTTTATCTTATCTGCTGTATTCCCGTAGTGCCCCACCCGTATAATCCCTACTATGAATTTATTTTATTTATTTACTACCGGTTTACAGGTAATTTTAAAAATTAGGGTAATTGGTAAAGCACCTCTTGGGCACCTTCCAAAACTTTTAAGACGGGAAAAACCTACAACAAACCTCTTCTTTTTAGTCCGTATTGGTTTTGGTTAAGTTTTGTGGTTGCTTAATAGTGGGCAAAATAGGGAGTTTGGTTCAAGTCAAAAACACTGACTTCAAATGTACGATAATAAAGAACGATTTTCATCGCTCCCTAAGGACAGAATTTTGTGGTATTGCTTTCCGCGGTGGTACCTATAATAGACTGTTACCCATTTGCCTACCGGTGAGACAAAGGCCAATAGATGTCAGTTAAGGATGAAATCGCAAGTCACATCTCCAAAGCCACTCGAACTTTCTTCCAACAAAATCATTCCGGTTAGAATCATTGTGCCTTTCAGCTGAACAAGAAATTAATAACGTGCCGGATTACCATTCTGACGATACTCCTGCATACGACATGGAGTCTGCAAAAATCGAGTGAGAAAGTTCGACCATCTTCAGAAAAGCCGTAACTGGGGAATCCTTATGGTAATGTAGCAGGAAAGTATCCAAGGCATTAAGAGAAGTTAAGAAACTGTCTTCCCCCAGAATCCACGTCATGCTGAGAAAGGTGCAACTGAGTTGGAGTAGCCATGCCAGAAGTGATGACGGGTCCATTCCCAAGCGTCTGTTTATCAGTAGTTCGTGACATGTGTTCGCCGACTAGATGGGAAAATGTTTTTGTAAGGACATCTAAACACCAGCAATTCAATCCTGTGATCCGTAACTAGTATAACATAGGCCAAATGAGATTGCTGACGTGGACAAGGGAGACCAGAAAAGTTATTTCTTGTTTGTTGACCATCATCGGCTAATCATACCAAGCTACGTGTTCGGCTAAAGCGCGCGACTGGTTGAATAGAATTCCAACAGCGCAATAATTGTATATTCTACCCCCGCACTTGTTATCCAACGTCTCTGTAAAATGTTTTATGTTTTTCCATAAATGTTCTTCTCTTTGGCGCCCTCAGAACCAACGCAATCATTCAAGCGGCAATCCGGACCCAATTCCCCAACTATACGATTCTCACAATTGCCCATCGTCTACAGACAATAATTGACTCAGACGAAGTGATCGTTATGGAGTCTGGACGGATAGTCGAACAGGGCTGTCCTTATAGGTTGCTGGACCCTTTTGGAGCGGCTGAGCTCAGTAAGCAGTCAGCGGGATCCACAGCTGCACCTGTCACTGCATTTAAACAGCTAAATGCCATCGCTGCTTCTGGAGTCAGTGGCAACGGCCGCCTTGCAGCCATTGTGTTGCAGACTGGTGAGACTTTTGCTGCCGGGCTTACAGCCGAGGTTAGATGAGCCTTCTTCCACAAAATGGCCGTTGGAGCCTTCTCTAAATGATGCATCATGACAGGAACGGGCAACCAGCCTCTCTTCTACGTTAATATATCTTTAATTCTACACTGGCTCCTGTGTTCTTACTATTTATACTTCTTTTCCCCGGCACCGGAAACTCGAAACTGGCTTTGTTTGTTCACAAGTACTGAATTTCACTAGGTACTCTGACTTGTGTTATGGTTTGCGCTCAGTATGTACGAACCCTATTGCATCTGAGGGTGCTTTAACTGAAAACGGAACTTACCCTTCTTATCACAACTTTCATACTAGGCCAGGATTTTTACCGCTTAATCCTCATATTTATCATACCTCGCCAACCAGCCTCTATTTTCCGTCTTGGTTTTCTCAATTTCCCGGTAACTATCAGTAAGCTCATCACGGCACTACTTCCTATGGCCTGTCGATGTCACAGAGCTATCTACCTGCAGCTTTTACCTATCCCCCAGCCTTCTAATGCCAATTGTCCTGATCCAGTTGGTGGATATTCTCCAAACTTTCAATTCAATTACCCACCTCCAAATTTTTATTACTAAATAAAGATATCCCTAGTTCGATTACTCGATCTACATTAGAAATCATCTTGTTATGAATAAGATGGCTCAACTTAGAGCCATTGAATTTGAGCTGAAGCCAGATGTTATATGCATTACAGATTCGTGGACCCATCTGCTAATTTCTGATTCGTTTCTCATAATAGACGAGTATGATTTCTACCATCAAGACGCACTAGTAAGCGTTGTAACGGTTGTCTTCTTTATATTAAAGCTATTTTTAAGCATTTTCCGTTCGATCTAGATGCTATGTCATTCTCAGGCAATTACTGCTTTGCATCCATTATCCTGTCTCCCCGTCAAAAGGCGATTATCGGCTGCATTTATAATCCCCCTAACTCATCAATCGAAGATGAGGAAAAGCTCTGCGATATATTTAGGCTGATTTCGGAGTACGCCTTTGACGCTAAAGTTATCGCTGGGGATTTCAACTTTCCCGAAATTGATTGGTCACTGAACTGTTGCCCATCCAGATTTCAGCCCTTCCTAGATATCATCAATTTTTCAAACTTGTCTCAGTTGGTCTGTTCTCCAACGAGGGATCAGAATATTTTAGATTGAATTTTCACGAACGAAAATTTCCCCCTTTTCGCTGACTACGATCAGAACCTCTTCTAAACTGACCATACTTTACTCCATTGTTGCCTTCCACTTGCTTTTACGAAAATGGCTAGCACCGTTCGTACCTATCATGCTTTTGATCTAGCTGATATTAATTTAATTAACAACTTCATGGACTCATTACACTGGCAGGAGCTTGCCTCCACGAACAGTGTAACAATTCTCGGTGACTTAATGACGGCAATTTCAAATAGCATTTTAGAATTTGTGTCAATAAAAAATGTTAAGCCTTATACTTCGGACCCCACCGTTCCTCACTTTCTATTGCCTAGACTAAAGAAATGGCAAAGACAGTTGCAAGATCAATCTACTAGTTCATTATATGTGCACCTCAGAATCGCAGAGATTTTCGAATTAGCGTCTAACATTCGACTTGCGCGTGAAAAACAGAGGAAATTCTGCACACTCAGCGAGTTAAACTTTGCAAAATCTATTGCCCGGCTGTTCCGTCGTCGGTCCAACGCTAAACGAGGTCACGAAATACCCGAAATACTGAATGAAAATAGAGCATTTGCGCTAGATGAGTCTGACAAAGCTGAACTGTTTAATGCATTCCTCGCAAAGCATCTTACGGGGAATCTGTACCGGTCCCGTCGTTTCAGCCATTCTTAGTCAATACTATCAGTACCATTGATTTCTCCATAGAAATAATTCGTAAGCACATTATTCGTCTGAAAAACTCACACTCCTCAGGAACTGACGGTATTCCAAACTTGCTTATCAAGAGAGTGTTGAGCTTCCCCCGATTGCTAAGTCATCCTTTCTCAACCTATCTTCTTAACGGTTTCTTTCCTGACTCATGGAAGACATTTTATTATTCCAGTCTTCAAGTCAGGATCTCGTTCGGACGTAAATAACTACCGAGGTGATCATAAAAACCCCGCCCTAGCCAAACTTTTGGAAAAGATCATTCAGTGCCAGCACAATCCCCGTTTAGCCTAGGGCGGGGATCAAACGGGGGTAAACGGGGATATACCCCCCACCTAGGACGGGGCTGCAGACGGAGATTTCAACCCGTTAAGCCCCGTCTAGGAAAAAAGCCCGGCAGCATGACGCCTTATCCTAATCCTTTTTAGACCCATTTCCCTCAACCCCCCAAACCCCAAATCGTGAAAACCAAAGGCACACAGTTTATAACATGGAAAATGTATTGAAAGAAAAAATAAATTCGTAGAAAATGATATGTACATGAATGTTTCTCAACGTTCGAACAAGTTTCATTGTTCATTGATGGAATGATAGTCATTCTTTGAATAACATTCTTCGAGTATTGAGGGCTGTTGATACCCTGAAGTACTTGCTCCGAAGTCATCAAAATTTGCCGGTTCCTACAATAACAGAAAACCCAGTTTTAGATGCGTGCAGTCACAATTGATAACAATTAATTCAAAATAAAATCAACTGAACAAAGGAGGTATGCAAGAAAGATGCTACTTACCGTGTCCTCGGAGTTTCGTTATTCCAGGAACCCTCCGTGACAACATCCCTCCGCTTCCCTCGCACCCCACCATAGCGGTCACGAGACCCGTGGAACCATTCTATGATGGTGTTGCGGATAACTTTTTCATTAACTGTGCGCAAGTCCGGATGTTGTCGGACGGCCTCTGAACATCGTGTCATAAATGTAAACCTACCACAAAATACAGCGTATAAGTGACTCCCACTGAAGGGCATTTTGTTCTTAGCAGCCCTTGAATAAGTAAACTGCAAGATAAGGGGCAGCCCTAAAATCCGCGATAGAATGCTTCTGATAATGTCCTTCTCATTCCAACCGCCAATATTAACTAAGCCATCGACCTGTTAGTAAGTAGTAAGAAATGAATTTGAACACAAACGTACCGTTTCTTGCAGAAAATCTTTTTCCTGACTTGAATCTTTGCAGAAAATGAGCCGGGCTGTCTTCTGAGCACAGTGGCAAACTTCCCACAACGGCCACCGGGCATGCGGGGATTGAACGGTGGCTGTCAAGGACAGTAGCCCCAAATTTCTTAAATTTGGCGAGCAGCACACTGTGCTCCGCAGCAATATGGTCAACGCTTTTAACCATCAATTCGTTACTTTGTCGAACAGTAGCCTCTAGGGCTTCAAACCGGGCATCAATGTGTGCTACAAGGAGCCTATCAATTGCTTTCAGAGCAGCCTGCAACGCTGCTAGACTCCTGTTAGGTGACAGTAAAGTTAAGACCGCGGCAGCTGGTAGAGAAGTAATAAGGGAGTGCACCCTGAAGTATGTCAAATTAATAGCCCTTACTGAGACGTGGTTGGCCAACTGAGAGCGCGTTCAGCCCGTGGCGGCTGATTTTCTTTATCACTTAATTCGTCCTCAGATTCCGGGGACAGCTGATGACGAATCCTAGAAAAGGAAACATTATTATAAGCGAGATCCACTAATATCTTTTCTAACATCTTTTAAATAAGATTCGAACGGAAAAGCCGAAAAGTTGTCTAACATTCCGAACCGACTAACGTCGTCGGGAAAGTGGAGCAGAGAATGAAAACTATATACTACGTGGTTTCCTTTGTACAAAATAGGGTAGTCGTGGACAAAATTTGTCAACAATTGTCAACCAAGATCAGCATAACGCTTGTAAAACAGGGGATGACAAAAAAAAATAAATAGCCATAGACAACATCAAAAATGATTATAAAGATCACAGTTAATGAAATGGGGGTAAAACCACTGGGCCTATGTACAGTAAAAACTGCTGAAACTCAGCAGCCGTCCAAAACTTAAAATGGTCCAGCGGTCTGCATTTTCGTGCAAATTCGGCCGGTAGGCATTGACTGCAAGTATCAATGAGTGTATTTACTTCGCTTAAACGCTGTCCCCATTTCCAAGTATGTAGAGGCTTTCTCATGACACCGAGGCAGACCAGGTGCATGTAATCAAGCGGAAATGATCCCACCATGTCAATGGGTAAGTCCTCAAAGGGGACCTTCCTCTGTGGTGAACTTTCTGTTTCCGCGCACGGAAAGTATCATTATCCCTCAATCGACCACTAAAGGTGGGAAATACCATCCTACTGCTGGTGGACTTCCCGCTGTGACAACACCTAAAATGTAAGGTGTAAGCATTCCATAAACTCATACCTGTCACATCCAAAAGAGCCATTGTGGGCTGACACTTGTTTCACATAAGACCGAGTTGGGGTGTCACAGACAACATTGTCCAAAACGACCCCAACAACGCCATTTGAACCTTCCATTGGTAGACCAAACAATAAAAGTTCTTTCAGCTCGGACACGCAGTCTTCAAGAAACAGCTGTATAGGGCCCGGCTTACTCCAACCACAGAAAATGCCAACAACGAAAGGTTGTGAAACAAATGGACGGCTAATGCGACAGAGTATGGGCCAAACACATTTCCATGAGGCATTAAAAAGCCGCAATCCATCTATATGAAGCTGAATGCCCACCTAGGGAAAATTAGTTTGCTGCCGTTTACGCAGTATGTGTATGAGGCCATCACTTAGGCCCACATGAACATAGTCCCCATTATTTAGGGACTTCTTATGGACGACCGAGGGGTATCCAAAAATGTTCTGGTATCCTTTAGAAATTCGGGTAAAGTGGTCCCCTGGAAGGCACGTAGCGTATCTACCAGGTCCTTCGAAGATGCGACAAGTAATTTCCAACGCATTCAAAACGCTCTAATTGCATGAAGAAATGAGCCCTCAGCCGCAGATGTGGGCTTATCAAGGTCTCCTGAATCTTAATTAGACATGTAATTTATACACCAAAATACCCACCAGCAGGTAAAGCTGCGGTGAGAACAGGCATCTCTGGTTCTAGATCCGAACATTCCCGAGATTCATCGGCAACAACAACAGACGTTAAAGGCACCGTTGTCACCTCATCTGTTAATCAAATTCTCGATTTTTGTGTAGGAAATAAACTATTAAGCGCCTCACAGCAATAAATTTCTACCTGAAAGATCATGCGAAACCTGTCACTTGGCATTTCTTAACCTCGTTACTTCACTTCCTAATGAACAGCAATCCGTCATCGTGATTAACTTTGACCTCAGTAAAGCTTTTGACAAGGTACCACACCAGCGTCTTTTAGTAAAACTAGAAAGCCCTAGGCATCAGGCCTCCTCTCCTCGATTTCATTGTCTCCTACCTGTCTAACCGCAGCCAGAAAGTCTTAGTAGGCAATAGTTACTCGATGCCTCAGCCGATCACGAGTGGCGTTTTTTAAGGCACAGTTTAAGGTCCCCTCCTTTTCATTCTTAACATTAATAAAATTTCAACAGTGCTAAATAACTCAGAAAATTTATTTTATGCTGATGACCTTAAGTGTATTTACTCATTTTCTAAGGACACGGCCAGCAGTTGCGTTGACCAAGTTAACGCAGACTTGCGTACCCTCTCAAGTTAGGGCGCCACATGGCGGATGGTGTTTTCTCCATCTAAATGTAGTTTCCTGTGTTTGGGTCCTGCAAAGCTTCCTGGACCCATGATTTTCAAAAAAGTCCACTGTTAGAACGATCTACGATAAAGGATTTGGGTCTCACTTACACGAATAAGCTTCCATTATCACCTCACGAAGCTCAAATTTCTGCCAAGTCCGCACAAATATGTGGGTTTACAATACATAATTTTTTCCCGCCCAGAAATGAAGTTAAAACTATACCGCATGTTTGTTCTCCCTATACTAGAATACTGCTGTCCACATACTGGCCTTATGAACCAGAATGACCGTAGTAAGATTAAAAAGGTTCAGCGAGTTTTAACTCGTAAAATGTTTTCTGGGTCTGGTATTATTTATACAGATAAATGTCTGTTAGCGAACATTAAATTTCTTTGTGCAAGAAGACTCGAAGCTGGTATATGCTTTTTGTGTCGCGTTAACAATAGTCCTAATCTCCCACAAATTAACGCTCTTATTCCGGTAGACCGACCTTACGCCATGACCTTCCATGATAATTTTACCACCCCGTAGCTCTACTTCTAACCGTTCTCGCTTTTCTACCTCCAAATGTGCTTTTATCAGGAACAATCTCCCACTACATTATCGATTTTCAAAAGCAAGTCGCGTAAGCATTTAAATTTGGAGGAAATAAAGTCGTTACTGTCTGTTTACTTTCCAAACAAGCAATTTATAGATTTCGAAAAGGGTCCTCCTGGCATTTGAAGCTATTCCCAGCATACGGTGGTCGCTGTTGATGATTACCGCTCGGATGCACGTGGGCTCTGGAGTATGATTTCGAAAAGGGTCCTCCTGGCATTTGAAGTTGTTCGCAGGATACGGTGATCTTCAAAGTTGCTGATGCTGGTTACCGCTCGGATGCTTGTGAAATCCAGAGTCTGGTGGCTCGCATCTCTGTGATGATGCCTTGATTTCCAAAGTCTTCTTTTGTTGTCCCGGATGACCCCTTCCTATCTCTCCGTTATATTATTTTTCCCATGACAATAAGCGTCCCGAACCCTCAATAGCAGGAACCCATCAAATCGGCATCACGTTATAACTGGCTCCCCATTAAGGCAGACTTTTTCTCCTACACTTTTTTTGGAAATCGGTGGCTCACTGAACTCATCCACCGATGTAGGAGTTTTTTTACTGCCCAGATAATTATTTTATAAGAGTTCGTTGTTAATCTGAACTATTTTTATTTTCTTATTCTCATGATAGCGCTAAGTTTGTAATGAATGTGCCCCTTGAACCTTAAATATACAATTTATTGATTTATATTTATCTGCTAGGGTAGAGACATGAAGTTACGGGGATAGAAGAGGCGAGATGGGTTAAACTCAAGCAAGAATATCGAGGTATTTGCTAATGAGTTAAAGGAGCAAGGGTTAATAGCCCATAAAGAAAATCAGAAAGAAAGAAGGTTCGCATCTTCGAAATCAAATAGGTTTTAGGCAACTGGATATGTTACTGCTAAATTAGCTTGTATATAGACGTGTCCCATGAAACAGTTTTCTCTAGAAATGATCTGAGAATTTTCCTATTTAAAAAGGTCTTGAGTGGTTGATTGTACGGAAGAATGTGCAGCGCAAAATTTGAAGCACAGAAATTAGGTAAACTGTTAATCTCCTTTCAGAAGGGACACATATTTTGCTGTTGCTGTGTAATTCCTTAGGCAAGAGATCTAAAATAATCCAATAGATTAAGAAGAAGTCCTAGTTATTAGTTTAATTAGGTATCTTTAAGGGATAAAGGCAGAGCCTTTGAAAACTCTATTTATAGATAAATGCTGTTAGATCATGCATGTTGTTCACAGCCATGTGGTTCAGTATGGTTCAGTATATTTAGGGTAGTAGGCAATGCCTTTGAAGACCCTATTGAAAAATGCAAGCATGAAATATCCAACATAAAATATGTCACTATAAAACAGTGAGTAACATATATACATGTAAAAATTTTAACGTGTGCGGGAGAGCATTCAGAATTGTCTCTTTGGTACATAATATATCCAACCTAAAACTGGGCAACTCCACGGTGACCTCATCCAAACCTACCAAATTGTTAAAACCGTGAGTGTGCCTTATAATTTGCTGAATTCTTCGAATTGTTTCGTACCGATCATCTGCTGGTTCATACCTTTAAACTGCATAGGAAACCGGCCCATATGGACGTTCGATGGAACGCCTTCTCGCAGAGGGTCATCGGAGAGTGGAACGGACGCCCTGACGACGTGGTCCTCTCAGGTAATGTTGACATTTATAAACACAAAATTGATTCTCATTTGCTGAGAAACTGTGACAGATGTAATGAACATAGTATCAGTAGCAGCACTTTGCTACTGGCTCACATTTATCGCTGATGCTAAGCCTACACTTGCATTATGTAATATTTTTACTATTTAACTTTTTGCGATGTTTGGTTTTGAATAGGGAGCTCAAGGGCGAAAACCTTCTTCCCTTACTGAAGTGACTTCAAGTGACAACATAAAATATGTTACTGTAAAATACTGAGGAGCATATACAAATGTGAAGTTTTATCTATAGCTATGTCTGAGGCGTAGATTATTCCTACTTCCTTGTACATATGAACGGTAACTGTTAAGCAGATGTTCATCCAGCTTCCGCTTAAATGCATCTGTGGAGCTCGCCATTCCGACCTCCTCGGGCAGTCAGTTGCAGACACCGATGACTCGTGAGAACGACTGCTTGTGGACCTCTAGATGGGATAGGGTTTCCCGCAGGTTGAGGGAGTTCCCACGGAGTTTGGTTGAAGTGGCGAAGGCGACAAAGTCATTAAACTTCAGGGCACACTCCCGATTCCTCACGAGGTGGTACGTCTGTATGAGGTCGCCGCGGATTTGTCTATACTGAAGGGGAAAAACGTTAAGTGCGTCTAATCTAAATTCGTAAGATGAAGACTTTAGGCCCTTCATAATTTTCGTTGCCCTTCACTGAATTCTTTTCAGCATCTGGTTATCTTTGTGCATCCATGATCGCCACGCCTGAACGCCATACTCCAGATGTGAGCGAATAAATGTTCCATAGATGTTGCCGAATAGTTTTTTGTCGATGTTGACAAAAGTTCGCGTAATGGCAAACAGAACACTGTTCATCCTCTTGGCAGCCCTAGCACACTGTAAAAACGGCTTCAGGGATGGCACAAGAGCCATACCCAGACCTTTTTGTTCATTGACGTTCGACAGGCACCTTCAATCGAGTACGTAGTTGCGTAAGTAATCCGTCGCGCTCACTTTCTTCGTCTTGAGTCGCAATGTGACACACTTCTCAAAGTTAAACCACATTAACCATTTTTTGGACCATTCACCTAGGCGGTCAAGCCCTTCTTGCAGAGTTTGTTCATCATAAGCGTTTCTGATGGGTTGCCATGTGTTAATATCATCTGCAAACAAGACTTCATTTTAAAAAGTCGAAAACCCTACAAGATCACAGTCAATATTTCCCCTCGCTCCTCCTAGGACAATTCTACATCGATATCCCCTATCAATTACGATCTAGGATATTGTGGCTGCATCCTTTCGTAAACAATTTTTTTCTGCACCGCTGGAATTATTTTTTCTTGCATGGATGATCTTTTGAAGTCGGAATTTAAGAAGATTTTGTTTTCCAACCAATTCTACCGAGACGCAACCTCTTTAAACCGAACACAACCTCTTCAAACCAGCAAATTCGCGGCCTAGTAAAAGAAATCGTCAAGATCAGAATATTCGCGAGACCTTCAAAGGCTGAGTCGTTTCCCAATATTGAATGCACTTTTTCAAATAAATTTAAAGTGCTCATTAAAAATTAGCTACAGTATTTGTTAAGTTACCTCTGATTATTTGTCGTAAGCCATAATCTGAAAATCATATCAACTGTTTTTTTTCTAAACGTATTAACGAATACAGTTTGTTAAGCAATTTTTAAAGATTTTAACAACCAGCTGCGGTAAACTTATAAAGGCTGTATTTTTATAAATTATCTTACATTTAAAGCAGATTTCCATCAAAATTATGAGAACGAAAATTATAGCTCATCGTAAGATATCTGCTCCCAGACCCAAGCGGTGCCTGAGCACGCCTACTAGTCAATGCCTTGATATCAACATGCAGCCCATTGTCAAGGCTAAGCAAATTGATTTATCTGCATTACAGAACTGTAATGACTCCATGATGAAGTTTGGTTCTGTTTTGTCAATACTAGGCAATCTGTTTGTTAGTAAGTTATCAGATGTGCCCTCACAAGATTGTAAAAAGTTAGACTCCCTCGTCCATCCATTTTTTCACGACAGATTCCAGCTTTTGTATCCGACTCCATAAGTGTTGCTCTTATTAATGCTAGATCGATAGTAAACAAAGTTCCACGACTTAGGACTTTTATTGACACACACAATCCCGATATAGTCTTTTTAACAGAAACATGGGTAAACGAATCAACCTCCAATGCTTCACTTTTTATAGCAAACTACACCTTCTATAGACAGGACCGTGTGAATAAACGAGGAGGAGGTTGTATGATCTACATTAGATCTACCATAGAACAGAGTGGCTTTGAGGTTCTTCAGGAGACGTTCAATGGCGAAGCATGCTTCGCTATAATAACATCCAAGACCCTTAAAAGCATTCTAATTGGATGTTTGTATACCCCTCCGGAATATAGTAATGATGACACTGGTCTTACAAATCTACTAGATATTCTATTGAATATCCAAACCGAATATAAGATAATTGCAGGAGACTTAAACCGTCCAGAAATAAACTGGACAGAACTATCAGCCCCATCCAGACATGATGAATTATTATCATCAATTGTGTTTCATAACTGGACGCAAATAATAAGCAAACCAACCAGGGGAAACAATATACTCGATGTTATTCTCACCAATGATATCTGGCCCTTATATACGCACTACGACAGCTTAACCTTTGATAGTGATCATAAGACAATAATAGCAGTGCTCCCTCTTAACATTAAAATAAGACCTGATCCTAGTTACACTTCTATAAACCCCAAAAATCTTGACATTGAATCTATGAATAACTACATTAGGTCATTGGATTGGAGCTCTTTCCTCCTAACAGCATCCCCTCTAGAAGCTGTAAACATATTATATGCCACCCTTAATTTAATTCGAGATACCCTAATTGACGAGAAATCCCCATGTAAGAAATCACTAATCCCAAACTTCCTTTCCAAACGGCTAAAAAAACTTAAAAAACAACTCCACGACCCATGTATTAGTTATCTATCTACGCTCAGACGCATTACAGAGATTCACGAGTTAGCCCAGAACATTGAAACAAATAAGACGATAGCAGCAGAACATCGGGCAATCGAGTCCCCAGAAGGGACAGCCCAAATCTTTAGGAAACAAATAAATAATCATCAAAAACAAGGCCCCCAAATCATGCTTGATGACCAAGGAATAGTAATAACAAATGACAACCAAATAGCAAATCTTTTCAACGAGTATTTCTCAACCAACTATTCAGTCGAGGAAGAACCAATCCCCCAACCAACAGAAATGACGGCACTAGTATTAAAAGAGATATTGTTTAACGAAGAAACCGTAGAGAAAGCTATCCGCCAACTGTCCAATTCCATATCATATGAAACGGATAGAATCCCTCCTTGCATACTGAGGCATATGATATATGCCCCAATACTTCTGTCTAACCTTTTCTCGTTACTGCAGTCAAACGGTACTTATCCAGAAATATGTAAAAAATCATGTATCACCCCAATTTACAAAAACGGAAATCGGTCCAATGCCCAAAATTATCGTGGTGTTCACCGAACATCGGTTTTAGCAAAAATCTTAGAAAAAATAATTTATTACCAAATGTTAGACCATCTGACGAATGTAAATCTCATACCCCCCTCTCAACATGCCTTTTTACCTAAAAAGTCATGTCAGTCCTGCCATCTCACTTTCTTGGAATTCGTCTCCAGAAATCGAGATGATGGGAACACGGTAGCTACAATTTACTTTGATCTAAAAAAAGCCTTTGACAAAGTTCCCCATAAAAGACTGATCGTGAAGCTAGTGAGTCACGGGATTCGGCCCCCCCTCCTTGATTTCCTCAAATCCTATCTTCAAAACCGATTTCAAGTAGTACAACTTCGAAATATAGTATCAGAACCAGCTCATATAAGCAGTGGTGTTTTTCAAGGCACTATCCTAGGTCCCCTCTTATTTCTCATTTACATTCATGAGTTATCCACGATATCAACATCTGCTAAATCATTTTTATATGCAGATGACTTAAAACTTGCATATGCCTATAACAAAAATTCGATAAGTAGTGTGCATAGAACGATTGAATTAGACCTTCAAAAACTAAACGACTGGAGTGTTCAGTGGCAAATGCCGTTTTCACCAACAAAATGTCATCTCATGATATTTGGACCACTAAAACTTCCCCCCATAATGTTTAGTGGTCAAGAAATAAAAGAGCTAACATCTTTAAAAGATTTAGGTCTTAGCTATTCTAATACTCTTGACTTATCCCCACATGTTAAACAAATCGCACCAAAAGCCAATCGACTATGTGGCTTCATAAGTAAAAATTTCACATTAATTACACATAAGACTAAACTTTACAAAATGTACGTTTTACCTATTCTAGATTACTGCTCAATATTTTTCGGTACCATGTCATCAGATGACAGACAGAAACTAGAAAAAATCCAGCGAAGGTTTACCAGAGTTCTGTGTAAACGCGATGACGCCCGAGACTCCTATTCAATAATGTACAATAGATATGGTCTTAAACCCCTCTGGCAAAGGCGACTCCAAAATGGTTTAACTTTCCTATTTAAAGTGACACATAATCAGAGCATCCTTAGCAATAATATGTTAACAAATGAAAACGGTTCCCGTTCCACTAGAAACAACCAACATACAATTCATAACGCTAAAGCTAGGACGGCCCAGCGATCAAATTTCTACACCATAAGATATGCGATCATATGGAATGCCCTACCCAACGATATTCGAAAAAGCCACAGTTTAGCCGAATTTAGAAGAAAGACCAAGCAGTTCTTCTCAAATGACATGACGCATATATTTCTGAATAAAATAGGACACTTTGCTAACCAGTTCTTTGACGTCCAATTCGGACCAAAAGGGATCTAACGGTCCAGGAGAGTTCCCGAAAATTTTGGAGAAAACAGGCAAATGCTGAAAGCTTTCCAGTCGACGGTTTCCAACGCTGATAAAATCAAATCTTAAACAAAATTGTGCCTTGCCTCCTTTTCCAATCCTTAAAAATAAAAATAAAAAACAAAAACTAAGAACAATTTATCTATTCCAATATTCCTCTACTAATATCTAAATGTTTATAAAAAATTATTATGAAAGAAAATAATTTTCTCTTCAATTATACTAAAATATATATTGTTTCCTCTTATAATGTATCAGAAATATAAATACTAAAGATGTAAATCTCAATCTCACTTAGATATTCGACAAACGAAAGGCCAAATGTCTTCTGCCGATGCACTTGAATGACGATGGTGCTTCGCAGCTGCCTCGACCCACCTCAGACATCTGCAACGTCCCATCTAATTAGCAAACTTGTGCCACTGGACAACGATTGTAATCTCCGTATCGAGCAGACCCATGCATACGGTAGATGCCATATTGTAGCGTCCGGGGCGAGTAGGGTACACTGGTTGCACAGTAATGGATTCGGTATCGGCGGTTTCTGTTCGACGGACTTTCTGTCTTCGTACTCCTTTCCTATTTGGGTTTCTTCATCATCACAAACAGACGCACTAGAACTAGATTGTCGGCTCATATCCAAAGAATATAAGTGGTAATAGGGAAGTAACGTTTATTAAGGAATACAGGTTATCGAGGGCGTAAGCAAAGGAGCGAGTGTAGGATAATGTTATAATGAAGGCGAATATGAAATAGAGTATAGAATAGTCGACGAGGATGGGACTTAACGGAGTCGGGAAACGGCGGCGTGCGACGGTCGGTCGTCCAATCAGCGTCCTGGTAACACGAGAGAAAAGCAGGTGACATTAAGGGTATCTAGTAAAACAAGGGAGGTTCGGTTTGGGTCGTTACATAGCCCCCCTTTTAAGGTATAGCACTGTCCTCAGTGCTTGTGGTGATAGAGGGTGATGGAAATGTGACCTCTAAGGCAACTGGGGGGACCTGGTCGGGTGGGACGATCGTGAGGGTGTCTGGTGTACATATGGGAAGCTGGCCACGGTACGGCTTGAGTTTGTCAAAGTTAGCCGTAAAAGAGGGAAGAGTGGGGTCGATGGCGTCGCGGAGTAGTA
>JAYGXS010000004.1:15817168-15879276 GCA_036362985.1 Ligula intestinalis | reverse complement strand
AATGAGGCGAGTTCCTGGAAGCAATCCAGAAGATGGTATCGTACTGTGGTGGCTCACTCCGTGCAGATGATCACCGCGCGAAGGCTAACCGCCGCCAACGAGTGCCTAGCCAATCAGCCTTCAAGACCAACTCACATGGAACGCAATGTGGTGACTGTCCTCAGGCCGGCACTTCGGACCAAGCCGCCCTAGTGAATGGACAATCGAATTCCCCCTATATATTCTCCAATCTTTTTATATAGAATATACTGTTCTTACCCCTCTGACCTTCCCATTAATTCTCTTCACGTAAGGAATCGGGCCTGAAGATTGCAGTTGCTAAGGTTTAGCTTACTTAACCCTCCGTGATAGCACCTTCTGACACGGGAATTTTGGGGATTTCTTTCGGGGTTTCAGCGGACGAGTAGTCGCTGCTTGACCTTGAGGTTGGTCTTATATCCGTGAGCATCACTGGCAGGTGATCAACTCAGTAGACGCATTGCCTTGTGGTGAATAGAGCAGTCTTCGAGTTATCGAAATTACTGTTGGGGTCCCTCGATGTCTGTTGGATAATAGAACTTTGTTTGGACCTATAAAACACCCCACGAGGTTGCGGAGCGGCTGAATGGGAACAAAATAGAATTGAGCGCTAAGTCCACAGATTTAGTGGACAAGGAATCGATTATGACAGTCAAGCGATTAACCAAAGCCCAGACTACTGTCATTAATTTCACATTGTATTAGGGCGCTCGATTACTTAACGTCCAACCTAACCTAAGATTATCAATTCCTTAAATCCTGGAGTTTGGCAAGGCTAGCCGAAGACGGCCATGAAGCCAGAAACGCCTATACCCTCCCTCTCTTCATCATATATTGTACAGTAGCCTATTGTAAAGATTGTGATGATGTAAGTAGACACTTTGTTTGAGGGATCTTGGGGATTTTGAATACAGGTGGGTCCCCAATAGCCGCTCTGATTCTTTGTTCGAGGCTGTCTCCTCTAGAAATTTGCCTCAAAAACCTAACCACAAGGCAGCGGGGTGGCAAGCAAACCTATTTAATGGCGGTTCATGTTCGCCATGTCATAGTGCCGTCATTGGGACTTGCGGCATTTGATAAGGCAGTCGGTGCGCCAGATCTCAGCGTTCGGGTAACACTGTCGCTGCTGGTCTGCGGCCGCTTATTCGCCAGACCTAGGAGCCTGGTTGTTTGACAGCCAATCTTCGCTGAAGGCCGTTTCACTATCCGCCACCAGTGGACAAGCCAGCTAGCTGGCAGCTTGGCTCCGTTTTACCTGAAACCTACCTGGATGCGCCGACGAAGTTGGCAACTCAAGACTTGGCTCGACACCGTTCATCAACACACGTAATCGGTTCTTGGACCTTTGATTTCTTCTTCACCGGAGAAGAGAATGGATGGAGCTTTCTAGACCCGCTACCGCCAATCGTCACGCGTGAAGAGGTGACGTCTGTGACATCATTGAGGCCGGCTAGGTCAGGCATGATCACAGCCGTAACAAGTACAAGTAATTGTAGGGATTCGGTAAATAAGCGAAAGCCTGTGTTCACTAGAACTAGGTGGGCTCCAAGGCAAACCAGTCGCCCGTATACGGTTTTGCGATCATACCTTAGCCAGGTGTTGCACACGACGTAATTTGCTATTCGCTCATCAATTCGGCACTAGGGAACGCACAAGTGAACGCGTCGTCTAATGCCAACGCCAGTGCGCCAGATGGCCGAGCAGTCATCGCGCCCAAATCCAGCAGGGGTGAAGCAAGTTCAGTAGGTCACGACTCGCACGCCGTTCATCGAGCAATTAACACGCAAGCGGGCAATTATCTTCGATGATGGGAGGGGCGTAAATTATCATGGCTAGGCAGTGGCCTAGTGATTGTATCCTATAAATACTGCGACTCCCTGTATATGAATTGTTCGTTTCTGTTTCTGTGTCTGATGATGGATCGGCGACGAATTTCGAAATATACACTTAGACTTACAATTAAGGTCTACCAATACAAGCGAACATGCGAGTCCCAGGAAGCAATTGAGAAGAAGAAGACTCGATCGCTTTGGCAATACGTTTATTCGCCTGACGTTTCGGCATCCGTCGCGGATTCATCATCAGCGACATAATGCGTCAGTCGGCAATGCTAAAAACGAAAGCAAACCGTAGGTGAGCATTTTAGAACAGGTTCTGCAAGGGAAGAGAGAGAAAGAAGAAAAAACGAGAACAGAACTTACCCTTCAGCGGATGATCCTCAGGGAGTACTAAAGACTTTCGATTGAGACGCTTTATTTGATGCTAAAAAACTAGGTCGAGGTGTGACTGTTGTGATTATGAATGCGATTAATAGTACTAGTAACACTAACGAAAAGAAGAGCAAAAGTACTGAAAACAGCAACAAGTAGAAAATAAATAAATGTATATTGCATAAGAGCTAGTATTAAGTTACTGCTGATAGTAATAGTATTCTATTGCTACTGCTGCTAGTACTAGTAAACGTACTTAGTAGTGTCAGCACATAAGACATTATGATAAAGTACAATGAGGTAGGTGGTTAGCAAGCAAGTTCAGCAAAGCAGTATTCAAACTTACCCCGGAGGCACTAACCCTGAGGTTACCATCCTTTCCTTGGAGATAGGGAAGCGATGAGTGGGTGGGGCTGGAGCTGGTGATTGGTGTGTAAAATGTGCTGGATGTGTCAACATCGTGGTGAATGCCACTGTCATTTATGCGCATTCGACCTAGTAGGCTCGTGCGATGGGTGAATGCTTGGGGCAGTGAAGGCGAAAGTTCCTTCTGTATGTTGGTGCCCTAGGCACTGGTTCACCAGGCTCTATGCGATGGATTCGCAAGTGACCGACCAGACCTATGCGTGAGGTGAATGCGTGAATGCAGTGAGGACATATTAAGCCCGAGTCTCTAGTGCTGGTAGGGGAATCATCTACGGCTTGCTCCTCGTGCATCCGATGTAGTTTAAACGCCAATAAATCCTTTAAATTGATGACTGAATATGAAAGTTTGTTACCTGCAACGCATATTGGTAAAGTTTAATCACAAAACCGCCTACGGGCGACTGTTTTGGCTTGGAGCCCACACCCTTTAAGTGAATACTTGTTGAATCTCTACAATAGTCTACGGTACAGCATATTATGTAGACGGGAGAGTATGACCTATTCTGACTTAATGGTAGTCCTCAGCCAGCCATATCCAAAACCAGGTTTGCACGACCTGAGAATCGATCCCGGACTCTGAGGTCGTTGGGCGTTAGGTACTCTAACGCTATAGTATTGAGCCTCTGACGTGCTAGCCTGTCCGATGAACTCGGAAAAATGGTCCGTCGAAGTGCGTCTATTAATCATGGAGAAGTGTTAGAGTTGTGAAGTCAACTATACGGAGATTTCCAAAATCAGAATTCAGGCAAAACTGTTTAGGTCATCCAAATTGTACTAAATGAAAGAGATACCAGGTTATTCTGCAAGCAATTACAGTTAGCTGTCTCTTCAGGCAAATTGTGTCCGTCAGTGTCTGCCGTCGAGACTTTCTGGTCCAAGCCCTGTCGCCTGCGGTCAATCAGTGAAATGGCGCAAGTTGCTGGGCTTGGAGCTCCCGCGAGTCTAGTGTGAAGAATCATGTGGATCTAGCAGCGATCCGGTCGGAAGCGTGGGATGGACAGGGACAGGCGTTTAAGCGACCTGCGTGGGAGGGGGCTTCCACAGAAGTGTCGGTGATTACACAAAGACTTTCGAGCATGTAGGCCACGCACCCTCTGAAATTGGCTTCTAACTTAAAACTCATTCCCTAAATCCAACTGTTACGAACAGGTTTCTTGGCACCGTCCTCATATGTCTAGGCGCTTAGATATCGCTAGCCCCATAATTGTGTCTTATGGCAGCGGTGTGAATAGGGATTTTATGGTTAGGTCATATCACAAAAGTAAAACATAACAAAAAAATTAGCTTATAAAAGCAGAGAATAATAGGCAATAGTTATTTAAATAACCAAAAATTTGCGCGCGATGATTGAAATGACAAATAAAAACAATAGGGAACAAGATCTGCGCAAAAGTGCCAGCAAAGAGGCTACAAACCACTGTAGACTATATCGAAATTTAGAGAGAAAAAATCAGACAATGAAAGACAGGCTTTTCACCATTTTTTCATGTGGAAAGGTATCGTAGTACGATAAGTCGACAAGCAACCGTGTTGCGTAAAAAATGAAGCAGACATTAAGCTAACGAAATCTATAACATAAATTAAAACAATAAACTAAAAAATTATAAACTAAACAAAACTAATCGGATTAAAAGTAGCCAGAGTAAACTGAATATTTCACAGTTTAAAGTGCCGTAATAAGCATAACTACACCCATTTAATTGCATATAGTAGGTATATAAGTGTATGTATCTAAGCACCTAGATATATGAGGATGTCACCTGTTTCTCTATGGCAGGGGTCGGGAACGTATGGCTCCTGAGCCAAGTGTGGCTCTCTGATGATTGCATCTGGCTCTCTCAGATAAAATTGGAATTAGAAACTTCAGATTTTGTGATTTTGATTCCTCCAATGACGTGCCACTACGGCTTATTCTACTCACGTTTAATTGACTTCAATCTTAAAGTATATTATACGGCTCTCACTGAAATATATTACCTAATATTTGCTTTCTTGGCACTCTGAGTCAAAAAGGTTCCCGACCTCTGTGCTAGGGTTAAAATGCGTCCTCGTGTCTATGGTATTGAAAAAGGACCATTAGGGATTTGTGAGCCTGACTCCAAATTACTGAAGCCGCTCGCATCCCCATCCGCATGGAGTCCTTTTTAGCACGACCTCTCATCACAACCGCACGAAACACGATGTCCTTCGTAACCCAGCTCTTGGATAACTACTCAAGGTCATATTGAGGCACATTCTTTGAACCGCTTCCAGTTCGTTCGCCACCACCCACAGCATTATCGACCAGGGTGTGAGGAAGATAGTGGCACACGCGAGTACTTGAGGCTTGACAAACGAAGGTATGATCAGCCAGCGCAGTGGCAGTGATCGCGGACTGCCACATTGCTGCTGTCCGCAGCCACACTTCAATACACCTGCCCTTTTTATTATTCCCTTCTCCCGTAAGACGTTACGTAGGCGGTCGTGCCGACAAGAAGAAGGCTCCTCAAATCAAAAACCAGGTAAGGCAGAGTTGGCAGAAGCAGGCTAGACACGTTGGGTAGAGAAGCTTTGTGGACTCCCGGATGAAGAGGTTGATCACCGTTGAAGAAAAACTAACAGTTAAGTAAGTTTAGCAATCTCAATTTTCAGGTGTGAGAGCGCGGACACAGGAGTAACTACAGGAGTTGGGAGTTCAGCAACCATTTGGCCGTAGCAGAATCAGAAGCAGGCGCCAAAATGCGCTGAATTTCTGGTGCAAAGCTGTCCGTGGTCAACAACTGATTATATCGTAAGTTTGGAAGTATAATGTGTTCGTTCTGAGTCACCGACTGTCGTAGGTGGTCATGTCGACAAGAAAAAAAGCTCCTTAAATCAAAAGTCAGGTAAGGCTGAGTTTTTAGGAAGGGCCTTTACTGCGCGAAAGAAGGGTTTCAGCAGGCGCCAACAAACGAGCGCAACCACTGCGCCTTCTGGCCAGTTGAGCGAATATGTGGCCGCTGTTGTGAAGCCTTGACTACGGAATGTCCTCAATTGCCTGTGCAGCCAATCAGATGCAACAGCGTTCATCGATTGGCTTGAACTAACGTGCGCCTGTAAGCGAGTCGCCGGGAAAGCGTATGACGGACAAGACATCATGGGCTTAATTTGGCGAGTAGCAAAGAGGCGCGGGTACCCAAAAAGTGCATCATCGCTCCAAATAATTATGTTCCTATCCCATTCCTGTAACTCACTGCCCCTAAAATTCCTACGCACACAACGACTTTTAATCCTGTACCTTAGCAATCCCAAATGTTCGTCCTCTTTTAGAGAAGCATTAGAACAACGAGCAGAAAGGAGATCTATGCTTGTCGATCGGGAATTTTCAAACTAAAAGGTGGATACCGCTGCTCTCAGTGCGCCCCCACTATCTGAGCGAGATAAACTCGGGGAAATAGGTGCATTCCCAAACACATAACTTTGGACTTTGAAAAGGCTCCAACTGGTATTTGAGGCGGTTCCATTCAGATTGAATTTTTTCCATATGCGTCTATTTATACTCTGTAGAGTGATTTTTGCAGCGGTGTTTCGTCCTCTGCTCTTCCCAACAATAACTGTCAGATGTTGAATAAATTTATCCATTTTCTGTTTTACAACACCGGCGATGTGCGGTCTGTGATGATGCTTTTGGTGGTTTTTCTGTTTTCGCCAGCTTGGACTCTGCAGTCTGCAAGGTCGCAATTTGACATCTCGGTGATGATCTCGTGACCTCTTCTATCCTTTCATCTTTTGGACCTGTTGTCCGCGATGATTTCCTTCGGTCTTACCTCCCTGATGGTTGATCTTGTGGCCAATTGGGTGGTGTTATGACGGTGAACAGTAGTCTCTGCTGCTATATGATTCCCCTATCGAAAAGAAGCGTTTCAAACCTTACTACATTCTCATTAAAAGTCCTGTCTCACTGTATCGCAGCAATCATATCTAGCAAACACTTAATTTTTATAGCAGTGGATTTTTTCTCATAGTTTTTATTTTTGTAAAGAGTGTGTCCGCTAAACGCTGCCCGCTTTCAGGGTAGAAGTTTTTCTGATTGATTCCTCCTGAGTTCATCATACTTTTAAGAGAGTGTTGACAATTATTTTAAATGATAATATGTTGGTGGATATAAAAATGTTTGCCTAGCGTACTCAACACTTTCGTTGCTTATAAGGTTGCTAAAACCGAACAGAAATCATCCACTTTGATTTTTTTTTACAAGAGCACTAAGTATGCAAATACGTGGCCTGCGGGCCCAAGATATACGAAAATCCATGTCGAACGTTAGCGTGAGACGATTACTCTGTCCGCCGCATGACATAAACGGCCAACTACCGGTCATGGGCTTGCCGCTTCGGGGCCAGATCGTCTCCAGCATCGATGTCTACGCACTTTTCCCTATAACGAGCTCTTATTGCCCGCAAACGGCCACGTGACTGCCCTCTTCTATCTGCTTCTGGAACAGTCAATCACAGGTACCGTAGACTGCTATGTGCTAAACAGTTGATCAAGCGACCAGTGACTCACTCTAGCATTACGTTTATTAATTCACGCCCACAACAAGCCAACAGACAGACGCGCACGCAGGGCCCGGGCCTGCCACGCTTCGGAGCTTCAGACCACCACTGACTTCTTGCACACAATAAATAACTCCTACTGGTCTTACCTCTCTTCTTCCTGTTCGAATCTGGGCGTGGTAATTGTAGTGCTCTGAGCAGACTCATGGCTTAGACCCCTACACCCGGACGAGGCAAATACTATATTCTTCGAGATTTTGCAGGCTGCCCTGGCTGATGTGCTAGAGCCGAATAAGCTGGCTGTCACTGGCGACTTCAACCCTCGTGCCTAGACAGACCACAGCGTCTGGGAAAGACTTGTATCTTCATACGGTTTCGGTGGCCGTAACAAAAGTGGCAATTTTCATCCGTGGACATGCCTGGAATAACGTCCAATACCAAGCAACACCTTCTTCTACCACCAAGAGCATGCAAAGCGGGTGCATCCCCTGCCACTAGGGACGCAGGTGCTCGACTATGTTCTCATCTGGTCTCCTCTGTCTACAAGTGCTTTCATCCAGTGTTCCTATGCCGCTTTATATAGCGCACAGCAAGTTCATTATTTACGATCTTCCCTTACTAGCATCCCGTTATATATATATACCACATGAGGTTTTGGGTCTCCAAGTAACATCTAAATTCCTTTTTGATTATTATCACACCTCATTTGCGGCAGACTGAGCCCAAACTAATTTGAGGCACTTGCCAGGTCTACAGGTGTTCCTTGGGCCTCTTAAGCAGCAACTTCAGTAACAAAAGTAACGGGCCTTTACAGATAAGGAAAAAACGCGCATAAGCTCTTGGACAAAGGTTACACCTGAAGAACGTTGCCTAGCCCTGAGATCAGCAACATCACAACTTCCTCACAGGTGTTCAGATTAGCTTAATCAAGTTATTCAGAAATGGGATGGGATATCGCTATACGCTACACATTCAGTAAACAAAATATTTTACATAATATTATGTCTTCTCGTGTTTAGGAACGTGTGCAGGTTTTCTCAAAGCTACAATTTTCATGACTTCTCACCACTAACCACTACGACGCATCTCAATGCGCACTGCTACAAAATACGTATGCCCTAAAGGGTGCAATTCAGATCATTAAATGAACTAAAGAATTTTTGCGCAAGTGGGCAATGAAAACGCGAACTGATCTACTTGCGACGATCATGACCTCCTCGTCCGTAGAAGGCTATATATATAGCTTTGACAGACGTGAAACAAAACTCAATAGTATTTACTATAACCTGACCACTTCACTACTTCCGAGTGGTTGCGAAAAGAATGTTAATATTTCTGCGTGTTACGAGTCAATTGCTAATATTTTATTTTATTGACCTTCGTTATTGACTTCCACGAGTTTAAACGTCGTAGGAAAAGCGAATCCGAGTGTAAATTTGTTTAAATGAACGATACTTTTAGGAGGACTAAAGAAAATGGATGTCGGTCCGTCTACATCTTTATTTTTGGTTTTTTGCAAGCAATCAATGTTGGTTAAGTTGGTTTTACTCCACGTGCTTGATCAATATTTTACACTTTTTCATGTTTGTCGCAGTAAAAGGGCCTCTCGTCGCTAATGCAATCCATGTCACTAGTGTCGGCAGCCAGATTTCGCGGCACAGACGGTTCCCTGCTATACGCTTGAATGAAATATAATCAGTGGTTTGCTTTCTTATTCAGACTAGTTTACAATTTGAGAACCAGCCCTTCGTGTTGATACATATATAAACTGCTCTTGCATGTTTGTTACGGTTGCAGTCACGTGCTCCGAATTGCAGCAGAACGTAACTGGGATGTGGTAACGCTATGCGTTGCCATACCCTATATTTATAAACTACTCCGCGTGAAAGTATGTCTCAGGTAGTACATCGCGTAGAAGTCTGTTTATTGCCCAACCAGAGAAAATCCCGTTGGTAACATGCCAGACAGATATGTCTACTATGTCAGGTATACTCCGCCGCTCACTGCTCCACGGCTGGTTTCATGAAACATTTACGGCTCGTGCAGTATCTAGCTAAAAAAGGTGTCTCTGTATTTGTTATTTTTACTGTCATCGTTATTTTAGATGATCGGACGAACTGTCGTCGTTCGTTTATGTAGATCAAAACCCTCTTTAGTCAAGCTTCCAAACTGTCCATCATTCTTGATCTTCCATATGACATTAGGGAAGTGTGCTGTTCGTCTAGCAAAAGAACTTATTTCGCTTGTTTAATAGATGAAGGACCTGCTGTCCAAATATTTGAGGCTGAATTAAACTTCACATCACACCAGTTGAAGGAAGCAGATTAACTTTTGTTCCCGTCTCTGGTAGCTTTGAAGTATTTAGTGAATTATACAACCGTCAAGCATGTTTGGTTCATGTAATATGACTAGCAACTAAAACGTTTCCTTGCTTATGGAAAGATAAAATTACTCACTACTGCGAACCCTTCAAACCAGTCATCCTCTTCATTCTTAGACCCTTTAGGTTCTCCCAAAATTCGTATGAATATCTACTAAATATGAATTAAAAACCATAAATTTCATACTCCCTTTGACTAAAAATGTCAACTGTACTCCTTTCAAAAATTTAAAACTGACATCTCGCTCGTCCACGTAATACAGAACTCTTGGTGGTCAATATATTGTATACTTTGCTCAGGTATCTGGCGATTCTTGTGCCGACAACCATGCTGCCAAAATGGTCTCGCTAAGCAGGTCTTACGTAAAAATATTAGGAAAATGCCTTTACCGCTCTAAGCTGTCCGTTAATATGGCTCTTCCAGACAATCCTGCATACCCCTCTACGCCATCTTTAGACCAAGCCTCTGATCGGCGGGCTAGAAAGCGGAAGTCGCGATCTCGCATGCTGGAGATCAGGAAGCGGGCAAGAGTTAAACGACATCGAGTAAGTTTCACCTTTGTTTGATTACCTTTCTCTTCAGACTGATGATGATGGAGAATCTTCTGGGAGCGCTTCAAAGCGGAAAGTCGCAAGGCAATCAAAGGTAATTTTAAAATTCACCTTGGACACATTTATTCTCCACTAACGTGATTATTCTCACATCTTGAAGCGAGTTAGCAAATGACTAATCGGCGTCTTTGTATTTAGTCCTCTGCTCCCAGTAGTCAAAGCGTCTTATACTAACAGGTCCTATTTTTACACTTGCTTAAACATTGAAACTGGATTTTTTATTGAATAAGCCGGATGCTAACAAGCAGGCTAGGAAATTTAAGTAATTTTATGTCTGGACTTTCTCTCCTCATTCTTAAGACCCAAAATATGTCATCGAACTATGTGTTAGAAAAAACATGCGATGAAAGTTCCAAAAATCTGACCTTTAAGTACCTTTTCCGATCTAGTAATTTTTCTTAGAATTTACTGGTTTATCTATTTTTACTCGATTCTGTTCAAAAATTCCCCTTATCTCGTCCCACTCCTGCTTCAGCGCTTGTTATTTTCTTTTCGCCCCTTTCTACAGGAAAAGACACTGGAACAGCTATGTGAAGAGCTTGGTGTGGAAGATGTAGAACTGACATATTCCACCGATGACTTTGAAAACTGGACCGTGCAAAAACTTTTTGATCAATACGTACGGCCCCTAATCGTAGAAAAGAATGCCAACGCCTCAAAAGACGCCATCCAACAGATTTTGGACGCTAAATGGAAGGAATTTGCTATAATGAATCCCTACATACCCAAGGGTGAGGAGGGTAAGTTAACGATGCTCTTACCTATCCCGTCAGAATTGGTTGAAGAGGACGAAGACGACAATGCGGCCTTTGAGGTCGTCGATGAAGACACTCAGGATGCATCCAGTAACTTGGACTCGAGTCGTCGCGGGGCATCACGTACCCTAACCAAGCGCAGGTTCTACGCCAATGGTAGCAACGTGGACTCCTCACAGTCAGTCGCAATGGGCGACAACGATAGCGAAGAAGGTAGTCAGTCGCCGCAATCTTCAAATATCGGCACTCCACAGACAGCCCCCTTAAAGATCAGGATTAGTAAAAAGAAAAAGAGGAGGCGTGGGCGAAGAAGGGGCGATGTGAGTTTTTCTCTGATTCCCAAACATTGTCACTTAAACAGCATCGATAAACCCGCAGATAATGCCTGCATGCATATCCTGACCGAAATAAAGACGTTGCTCTCGTTGCATGCCCATGTGGACCGTTTTAGCAATTAACAGCTGCGTAGCCGTTACCGCAGCGTCCTCTAAGCAGTGCGTTAAAAACATGACTTAGCATATAGTATCCACACGGCTTTTGCAGCATAGCATGGCAAAATTACTGAGTTTTCACCTCTTACCATCACCAACACCTAAAGATCCGTTTTCAACCACATTTCTCTTTGGTCGTCAGATCTGAATGGCGGCTAAAAGACAGAAAACTCCCTGGGGTTTGGGAATTTGTCAACAAACTGTGACAAACTCTCCAACTCATTTTAGACCAGAAGCTGTGAAGCTTAAATTTGTCTAATCCAGACAAGTAGCTGCTTTGCCACATATTTAGTTCAATCCTATTTTCCAACTTAAAATTGTCGACCATCTATGCTATAATTTCTTCGGTTTTCTCTGCAGACTCCTTTCCGTTCACTAATACGGTTCTTTCATCCTTGTCTGAGTTGCTGGAGTAAAAATAATTAGTCCCATAGTTTTTCATTTCCGTTCGGGTGTCACTAACATCACTTGGTCTGGATAAAGGTCAATTATGAGACTGCCAACTTAAGTTCGCTAGTTCTCTCAACTATCTAGTTTCTACTCGCCCCCGTGGATCTTTGGCTCAAGCCGGCTGAGGTCACGGCTTTTCTCCGTCTCCCAACTGCACCCATTTCGGACTCCGGCGGGGCCCCTGATCCAACAAGGTCTTCCGACCAACCCATCTAGTTTCTCATCTCACTGAGTGAGCTGAGGTTGCAGTGCGATCGGATACTTAATGTTAATAATACAATCGTCCGAAGCGTAACAGAAGGGCTGAGAATCGTATCCCACTCTAGTCTCATTACTCCTCAAAGGACGTCGTCAGCCAGTCTCTGTGGTTATTTTCTCCGTGGAACTGCACGTATCGGAACCTCGTTCGAATGTTAGAACTAATTTACTTTGACTCTGGATCTGGGGGCCATGATTTCACAGCTATTGATAATGTTTGGTAGGTCCGCTCTCGTTAGCGTCATTTGCCGAAAATGATCCCGGAAGGGTTCAGTCCGCGTCATAGCTTTTATGGAATACACTCCTAAGTACCAATGATGAGAGCATGTTGCAACCCTTTTACGACGCTAGGGGTTAAGGTTAATTGAGTAGCGTCAGTGTGAATGGGTCGCGCATCTACTGGTTTATGTATATCCTTTAGTGGTGTCCAATTTGTAGACTAGAACATCCTGGTACATGGGATCAAAACACATGCTCTTTGTGCGACGGAATGGAACTGTACAGAATTTCGTATTCAGGAGCAGTGCGTCGGCAGTTTTATGAAAACTTTCGTTCTCAGCAAAAATTATTCCCTATTACGTTGAGGTTTGATTTGTGTTATAATCTTGATAAGTTGCCAGAAACAGTCGAGCTCTAAACAGTATGCTTATATGCTTATGTTGTGCTAACGGCCTACTGGCATCCAAACTTGAACTAGCACTGTGACCGTAAAAACAACTATCAGTCGGTCATTTGGCTGCTGGTACACCCGTCGCGCTTTACAACGATAGCCTAAGCACAAAATCCTCGACTGTTCTGTTTCGTTCGCTCCCCCTCAGCCCTTTTACGACAATGGGAATTATCTAAACTATATTAGCTCTAAGCAATTCTCACTTCTGACAGCTACCAATCCATTGTAAGGATATGCAACAGCTACCTCGACTCTGTCACCTCACACATTCTGAAAGGAGTAAGTGAGCTGTTAGTCCAGAATTAAAGCCTCATGCATTCTGCATTACTAGACACTACCCAAAGTTTCAATGAAATTTCCCATCTAGGACGAAATACAGTACATATATAATCGTGTGCGGCTCCAGAAGCTGATCGAAAAACAACACTTTTTTATGATTTGAGACTATGTATACCTTTTAAGAACTCTGGACAGTCTACAGTTTGGCTACACCAGTAGTGTTTCCGTCCATTAACACATGCTCCGCCGACAATCTTACACAGGTTTACTTAACTGAACTGGGCGGTCTCAGTAACTTTATTTCGTGCAATTACTTTCTCCGCATACCCGAAGACCACCCAGTAACGCGGATCGACAAAAGAAACAGGGTAAAAAAGTAGTAATAACATGTTTGGCAGAGGTCAACATCCTTAATTCAAAAAACATCGGCTACAAACTGTCGAAAGCAGCTACTAATTCCACCTGCTGCACCCCTTACTCCATACTCTTGCCCACCTAGGCCCTGTATTTTCCTCGGTATTTGGCCATCCACTTATGTTGGCAAGGTTTTCGCGCAAAGTAGGATGACGGTCTGGGTATAATTTGTCCCAGCTGCGGTTTGTAGTGGTTTGTATTGAGAATATACCGCTAGGGAGTGCAGGCAATGCTGCATAAATATTAGTTCTCGGAAGCCCTCTCGAGTTTGTTCATTCTCATGCCGGCTGGGCTAAGCAATCCATTTAACAGCTGCTAGGCTAAAGTAGTTGCCATTCTCCCCTACCGTTGGCCGATAACCTTTTGTCCGCCGTATACTGTCTCTTCCTTTTTGTTTTATTTATGCAGGTTTGGCTCTCTCTCTCTCTCTCTACCATTAGTTCACTTTCACCAGCACCTGTCATGTTTCCTGACCAACTATGCACTTTTTGCTGCCTGTTCTATTGCGGTTTTAAGGTCTGATCGCGTAGGCACTACGCTCTAGGTATTAGCCACTATAGAGCCTATAACCTCCTTAAGTTGCCGTCTCTTTTGACTTGCCGAAGGAGCGTCGTGGTGGAGGCAACACCAGTGATGAAGAGTTTGAGCGTCAGCTGGTTGAGGCGGAGGCAGTGCAAGACGAGGAACGAGAACGACGTCGCCAGCGTCTTGATCGGCGACGTGTTCAGAAGATCCACATCAGTTCATCGGCTCCGAACCTGCAACTCAGGACATCCGCTTCAGCAGGCGGTGGCAAACCGGTGATACGTGGCGGCGTCACCCGTTTCCCACTGATGGGTGGCAACAAGACCGCAGAAGATGGCTACGAAACTGATCATCAAGACTACTGCGATGTCTGTCAGCAGGTAAGACCAGAATTCTTGCGCTGTTTGTAACTGGCATTACCATTCTTTCCCTCTCGAGTCCAAGTCTGCCACCCTTTCTTCGTTCGTTTTCGTTCTCGTCTTAATCGTCATCATCAGCAGTGACCACGCGGCTATATCCCGTCCTCCCTTGTCTCCGAATTCTTTTTAAATTGCCCCTGTCGACTGGTCTATCCGGTTGCTACCTGTCGCCAACATTATGCTGTATTAGGTTTAGATTGGGATAAATTAACACTCGATCATGAACGTTCACCGACTGCTAGCAGAACTCCCTCGTCCCGTTCTGCCTTTAGGCTCATTCTCGAGCTCTGTTAGCAGCCGCACAGCGGCTAGTAATTAAAAGATAAACTTTGCCGGCAACAAACAGGGAAGACTGGACTGGTCATCAGACTGGGCTCATCAGTCAGTCAAACCCAATCCCAAGTGATGTTCCATCCGAGGTTCGAACCCGTGACTTTCTGATGAGAAATCTAACGCTCTACTCATTGAGCCAGGGGCTCGTTGTCTTGCTATCTGCCTAGTCTACTAGCCGCTGTGCGGTCGCTGGCGGGGCTCGAGAATGAACCCCAAGCTAGAGCTGGAAGAATGAGTTTCGTTAGTGATCGGTGAAGGTTAATCAACGGACGTCAAAGGGTTCTGTCCCTTACCATGTACTCGTAGACAAAGCCTGCTAAGTGGCAACGAGAAAGTCTGTATCCTTAGTCCATCCTTGTCTCTATATTGGGTTGTTTTTTTTGCTGCGATGCGTCAGATGGAGTATGCATTATCCAAGCAGTTTCCTTATCTACCCTCAGTTCCCCTTTTGTCATAGGACAAAGACAAGGAACCCTGAAATAGCCATTTCTGGCTTATTAGCCGTCATCGGCCAGTAATACCCAACCGGAGGCTCGAACTCGTGACCTTTTGATCAGACGTCTGACCCCTAGCCACTGGCTGATGATGGCTAATGAGTCAGAAATGTCCATTCCAGTTTCCTTGTCTTTGTCGGCAATTTTATCTACCTAGACTACTTGCTACAGTGTAGCTGCTGGCGGGGCCCTCGAATGAGCCCAAAAACGGAAAGGCACGAGTGAGTGAGTGCCATCAGCGATCGGTGAACGTTAATCAACGAGCGTCCAAGCCCGTACCCTTAGCCCAACTTCGCATTTATACCTATTTGTTGTTATTTTGTCCTTCTAAAAGGCGATGATGCAGGTGGAATATGCAGTTGTCAAGCCGTTTCTGATGCCATTTATGGCGAAAATGTTTAACTTATCTATTTCCTCCTCCTCCTCCTCCTCCTCCTCCTCCTCCTCCTCCCCCCTGTGCCTTAGGGTGGTGAGATAATGTTGTGTGACACTTGTCCACGAGCATACCACCTCGTGTGTCTGGACCCCGAGATGGAGGAGGCTCCAGAGGGAAGCTGGTCATGCCCGCACTGTGAGAAGCAGGGCATCAGTGCAGCCAACTTCTCCCAGGATGCCGCAGTCTCCTCAACCAGCGACGGCGGTGGTTCCGAGACGGTTGCCACGGGCGGTCGCGGAAAGCGTGCAAACGCCGCGTCGGCCGCGGCCACCGCTGCCACAACAACAATCTCGCCAGAGCGTGACGAGCATCAGGAATTCTGCACAGAGTGTCGTGACGGTGGCGACCTGATCTGCTGCGAAAATTGTCCGGCTAGCTATCACCTCGGTTGCCTCAACCCGCCGCTCTCGCAAATTCCTGAGGGCGTTTGGCTGTGTCCGCGCTGCGGATGCCGCCCACTCAAAGCTCGGGTCTCGCGGATCCTGACCTGGCGTTGGAGTGAACCACCAAAGCCGCTGGTGGAGGCTGGGGGTGAAGATACCGGCAATAGTTCCCATACTGACACACCTGCTGAAGCTGGAGTTGAAGCACCCACCCCTAACGAGGCTCAGGAAACTCCCAGCCAGACACCTGCTGCTGAACCCGCCCCCGCCGACACCACCGCGTCCGCCGATGCCGCCACTGTCACTGCCGCTGCTGCTGAGGCGACGGAGACAGTGAAAGCGCCGGAGCCAACGGCAACTGTGGTTGAGGCGACCCCTACACCACCCGCTGCAGTCCCCGTGAGTGATACTCCGGCCCCCACCCCCGTCGCCACGGTAACACAAGATCCGAGCCCAGCGACCGCAGAGCTGGCAAAAGCGAAGATTATGACGTCAGCAACAACGGCAACAGCACCAGGGACTCAGCTACGGCCGCCAACACCGCGTATACGAAAACCCACCCGCGAGTTCTTCGTCAAGTTCCAGGACATGTCATACTGGAAGTGTGAGTGGGTGTCAGAGCTGCAGCTGGACGTATTTCACCCAATCATGTTGCGCGTATTCTTCAAGAAGTACGACATGGAGGAACCTCCACCACCAGAGGATGGAAGTACCTACCGGTGAGTGGGATGTTTTCGTTTTGTAACACTTTTTCTTTAGCGCTTACACACACCAGAGTTGGGCGACGGTCCGAAAAGTAAATAAGAATGGTCCACAATGAACGGAAATAACTCTTGCGACTCCTACACACCCTAGGCCCACTGCCTGTTGTTTTGTAAGTAGGCAAACATACCTCAGCATGTGGCATCTTTGTGTTGCTGTCATATGCTAAGTTGCCTATCTTAGTCGTGGGTTTATGGAGAGGTGTGTATGTTGCTGTTGGGCCGGGAGAAGTCGCCGCTGCTGGTTTCGGCTTTGAACTGGTGGACTGCTTCCATCAGTAGACTTTTGATAGCCGGCAAAGCGAAGGAGCTGCGTTCGCGTATCCAGGCTTCACGACATCCCCCGTACCCTCCTGTTGCAGACGGAATCTCTACAGGTTTAACGATGACGTCCATTCGTGGGTCTATGCGCCAAGGTCGCGCAGCTTTTCGACTTGATATTTTGTGTCCTCGGTGTAATTTCTGCGTTATATGGCTTATTCAAGCCCTGAGTGTGCGTCAGCACTGAGAATAGATTGGACGTTGGTAGTATTGCTCCAACATATGCCAGCTTGTATTCTCGTCACTTCCCCTTGGCCTCTGCTATTCGGTCGGCTAGCTGTTGTCCTGGCAACTCGCCATGCTCGTCCATCCTCTACGGAGTTTTCTGGGTGTTCTGTACTTACTTTGTACTCAATACGGCTGTGATCATGCCTTATCTAGCCGACCTCAGTGATGTCACAGACCGTACCTCTCCACGCAGGATCCTTAGCAGCAACGGATCTAGAAAGCTTAACGCATTCTCTTTTTGAGCGACGGAGATCGCAAAACTGAAGGCCCAAGAACCGTCTCCATGTCTTGACGAACGATGTTAAGCCAAGTCTAGACTTGTTCTGCTCTTCAACGCTTATGTAAGGAGCTTACAAACAGTTTTTTTCTCGATCATTATTATATTTGCCACGACCACCTTCAATTGCATGACCACCAACAATGCAGGCATCGTTTTACTCTGTCCGTATTGCGATCTCACGCACAACGATCTGGTCAGTCATCTGCGAATCTATCACACGGTGAATGCAAAATCAATATCCAAAGTCTCTGTATGCGCCCGCCATTCTAGAAATATCTGCTCACACTATCTCCGTCACACGTAACATTATAGACTGTAGATAAGCTAACCTTGAGGCTAGCAGGACGATATCGTCGGCGTAACTAAGGTCCGGGTAGCTAGCGCATAGTAAAACACCTGTAGGACCTCTCCGAGAATCTAGTCACTGACTTAGTCAAGCCGAATGGGCGACAGGACGCAGCCTTCTCGAACACCTGTCCGGGCATTAAACGGTTTAGAGGGATGGCTGTGGACTAGAACTTGCGCGGTGACGGAGTGATAGTAGGCCGCAGTTCTGGGTTAGTTAAATGAGGCTTTCAGGTCTTTTGTATTGTTGTTTTTTCGCCCTGTCAGCGGTTAACGGTGACATAAAATAGTCGCTCTGGAGAACGTTCATCCAACATCCTAGTCGTTTCAATGAAGTTTATTTTGTGTTTGCGCTACCAAGATCGTTGGGCCAATGTACCGGCTGGTGTGATCTCTATTTTGATTGATCTCAGCTAGTCCAAAGTTTATACCCCGGCAAAGTAAGTGTCCAATGCCCATGCGCATGTCTCCTTATTAGGATATCGCTGAGCCGGCAGCCCTGACGTTAATTTTTTGAGTGTTTAGGAACTTTCCGTCATTGCGTTACTTGTTGTCGATCTCGGGGCACTAATTTCGGTGAGTGCTCAGTAACGTGCTGAATAAATTATTTTTTGACAGGCAGTATAGGTGTGGAAACTGCTTGTTATTGCTGGTCGGGAAGTTGCTTCCACCAGTACACTTAGTCCTCAACAAAGAGCTCTCACCCCCTAATGTCCTCGTGGTCCATTGGCGAGACTACCTCAGCACGGCTTGCAGTAAAATATTAACTCGTGACAGGCCACAGAAACTGTTTATTGAGTCGAGATGAAGTTGTTTACGATTTAGGATGGCTGGCAATGCTTGCTACTGGCTGCGCGCAAGTGGCTAGCCGGCTGATTGTGTTAACTCGAAGATGTTTATGTTAAGTCCAGAATCCCTGGGATCAGTGAGTAGGTGAAACCCTCTGATGATCGCCACCAAGAATGATCTGAAAATGCACGTCCTCTCGACGCAATACGTCGTTAGTGGTAGTTGTGTGCGTTGGCTGATCTCGCAGGGGCGGGTGGGGGGGGGGGGGGGGGGGGGGGTTGGAAGGGGATGTGGGGAGAGAACTTTGTAGGTAAACGTGTGATCGCATTACCTCGTGATTGCGCCAGTTTACCACCTGCTGGCGGTGTACGAGGTTTCCTCTCTCTGGTCGCGCGGTTTCAGCTCATGCAGGCGGTGGGTATATATTTAAGTCCTCTCGTGAATGCACACTGTACCGTGCGGCATCTTGCATAGGCCACAGACTTCCACGGTGCCATTACACTCGCCTCCGGGGATGAATGGCTGACCGCTCGCGCTTGCACGGGCCAATCTATCGATTTACTTTGTCAGCCTACGGGTGACTCATCGCCACCCCCGGCGCCCGGCCGCCCGCCCACCCCCAAGCCACAGCCTGCGTTGTGCCTGCGTGTAAGCCCAGAGCGCTACGGCTGCTGCTCGCTGCTACTCATCCGGGAACCGACTCAGGGAACCCTTAGTTCTACCCACGAAAAGCTCTTGCCTCCTTAAAGGTGATTTATAGCGAATGAGGCGTACCAATGAACTGTTTTTTTGTAATGCAGCTTGGTTACTTTGCTAGCTTTTAGTCGCTTGACCTTTTCTTGTTCTGAAGGCAGTGTCTCTAGCCGCAGGCGAGGAGACTGGCTGTTGCTTGCGCCAATTAAGTCATGCTCGAGGACTTTATTAGAATCCGGTCCCCTCTGATAAGTTAGCCACAAGTATTCTCCTGCAAAATTATAGTGTCAATTCGGTGCCGGTGAACGCTCTTGTAACCGAAGGCGTCCTTCATGCCGCTGACGAGTCCCTTGCTGCTGCCGATAATGTCCGTTACTGACTGTTCATCAAATTCCGTCATCCAGCCTACCAGACGTCGACAGTTTCTGAAAGTTTTAGTTTATAGGGTGTGTTCTCGTGGGAGCCATCCCCCTTCCCCTCATCACACCACCCGGACCGCCTTCACGACTTGTAAGGACTAATCGCAGGAGCAAGTACTTTTTCAGAGTGAAGTCTGCTGGACATCACAATCCCTCGGAATTAAACTTTTTTTCTCTGATTAGTCCGATATGTTACATGGCATTGTCCTGAAGTTTTACAGTTTCTTCTTAGATGGGATGTTGACAAATTTTCTCTGAGAATATATTGATTGGGCATCTAATGGTATTTTTGATATCCAATAAATAAAGTCATTGTCTTGGTTTCGATCAGGTGTGCTAACCACTCACGTTGCAGCCCTGCTGTTGCTAATTTCGCTATCCGTTCAACGACGTTGAGAGACAGAACTTATCTCAACACGCACTCTACAACATGTCTCGGCTAAACCTCACATCTTTGTTAATCTCGTGTGGATTTTAGTTGGGTAAAACGAACCACTGCCAATCAACCTTATTACCACATGAAATGCCACCAGTTTGAACATCAGAATTTTCACAACTGAGTCTATTCCTTGTGTCTTGAAAATAAGGTCCCTTCAGATTTCCATGCACGCAGTTATAGAAAACACGTAGTGAAAACTTTTCTTGCTTATCTTGCTACCTTCTTACAGTTAAACGTATTCAGTCTGGGGCCGTGGCCTACTATGCCCAGTGTTTTAAGGCGGTAGGTGCTGGAGACGAGTTGTCGTTCAAAAAGAGGTATTTTTTCACCTCAGACGGATCTAACAGGCAAAATGCAACACTCTAGATACTCTATACTTCTAATTCGGATATCTGTGAAAACATGTAATGAGTAAAGTAGAAGGCCTGGTCGAGCATCAGAACAGTTTTGTTCATTGTTCTGAGCTTTCAAGCTCATAGCGTAATTTATCATCAGAGATAACAGCAGCAACAAAATAAGCGACAATTATAGGGCATGTAAACCAGTCAAATATCAGTGACGCACGTCTGAAGATGACCGCACAGGGCTCTGTACGCCGGTGTCAAAATGATACATCGATTGATTGAACCGCCATCCGTGGATCAGGCTTCAATCAATTTTCGAATCGTCTTGTTTCCGGCATGGCAGTGTCTAGGCGGTTGTGAAGTTGAGTTCATAGTCCGTTTCGTATGTGTGAGCAGCAATTTGTGCTAATTAATCGCCTCGTCGTACAACCAGCTCATGTTCATGTATGCGCGTTCCGAGCATGCTTTCAATTTGACCTGTGTAATTACAGGGACGGCTTAGGCATGGAATGCGATACACTACCCCCGATCGCTCTTTAGGATTTAACCCCTTTGATTCCAAGGCTCGGTCAGGTAATGAAAATCAGAGACCGGGGATGTATGTGAAAGCATTCAATGAATTATTTCAGCTGCTGTATTGGAGATATTGTGCTTTTTGGAAGAACAGCTATGCTAGGTTTAATTAAGTCAATTGAACGCCACTGTAGTCCATCGAGTACTAAGTATCCCTCTCCGACCCCCTCTTCCCGATTTATTTGACAACTCTACTACATTTTTCTGACTTTTGGACTACTTTATAACGTGTAGCTGATGAATATACGTTTACACACCTCCCCCTCCTTCTCAACAGGGGCCGGGCTCGCGAGAAGGTGCCGGATCCACAGAACCTGGAGGAGCGTTTCTACAAGTGGGGCGTTCGACCCGAGTGGCTGCAAGTGCAGCGCATCATTGACCACCGCGTGGGCCGGGGTGGGAAGGACTGGTACCTGGTGAAGTGGCGCGACCTGCCCTACGATGACTGCACCTGGGAGGAACTGCTGGGCAACGAGGTGCCCGAATTTGATCGCTTTGTGGAGGAGTTTAAGCTGATGCGCAACCTCTTCACGGGCAACCTGAAGGGCCTCAGTGCCGGTGCCGAGGCGGTGGGTAGCAGCTCTGCTGCCGGCGGCAGCGGTCAGAAACGCAGCAAGGCCAGTCGTCGTAGGGAGTCGGACAGCGCTACCATCAGCAAAGTGAGCCCCAACCTGCTGAAAAAGCTGCCACCGGAGAAGCCGCTGACCGATTTGCGCAAGCAGCTGAACAAGCAGCCCGAGTACCTGGACGAGACGGGCGGTCAGTTGCATCCCTACCAGTTGGAGGGTCTCAACTGGCTGCGCTTCTCCTATGGGAACAAGGTGGACACCATATTGGCCGACGAGATGGGTCTGGGCAAGACCATTCAGACAATCGCCTTCCTCTACTCCCTCTACAAGGATGTAAGTGCTGTCTAAATTATTTGATTCTGTTCCCCTTTTGTAATCGACTACATCGTGCTTGCCACGTTTAACCCCAAACAAGTTTGAGGGAATGAGACAGAGTGTACTCCAGAGATAGTAACGAGCTTAACCCTTGACGTCCAGCCGATATGCCTCGACAGAGACGGACTGCTGGGGAAGTACCAATAGAAACTTGCTTTAAGCGTATTGTCGGTTTCTCCCTTTGATGACTGGAGACGGTATTGCGTAAACCCGACACACGTCCTTTACTATTTGTGGACCCAAATAGGAAACTTTGTTGCCTGCTCACATCATTTACCGTCAGAGGACACAGACCTTTTTTTTTCTTAAATACAAATAATTTTGGGGCATACATGTGAGATTCGCCAGCTGCCTGTAGCGCGTTTTCCTGAACTTTTTGTGATTACATATACTAGTAGGGAGTTTTGGCAGATTTGAATAATCCAGTTATAAAAACCCCGGTTGCCCCTGTTGGATTCGAACCCACGCCAGGAAGGGAAACGCTTTATAACAGCTAGCCTTCTAGACAACTGAGCTACGAGGCCTTCAAATAGGTCAAACTCCCAATAATTAAGCATGCCTGGTAGTCATCTGGTGGATTCTAGATTCATTACTTAAGAAATCCTACTTTATTCTTAGGAGGTTTGGCAGATTTGCTTAATTTGAGTTGATCCAATTGTGAAAAAACTCTAGGCATTCGGCGGGATTTTAAGTCGCGTATTAGAGAAGGCCTTTACCGAAAGCCAACGCTCTAACCGCTAAGGTACAAATTCATGGCGCGAGGTGTGGCGTTTGTAGCTTAACGGTTAGAGCGTTTGCTTCCGGTAAAGGCCTTCTCTAATACGCGGGTTTAACTCCCACCGAACGCCTAGAGTTTTTTCACAATTGGGTCAACTCAAATCCTGCTTGGGCAGTCAGCTTAATGTATCAGAATTAGTGGATTTCATGTGTTGCAATGGGGTTGGTTGGTTCCCGGTCGGTAGCTCAAATGGCGAAAACATTGGCTGTACTGGAGGCGCCCTCTTGCCGGTGTGCGTTCGAATCCCACTGAGGCCGCTGTTTTCTTTTCATAATAAGGTGAAATCAATTAACTTTATTGACTGGACCAAATTTAGCCCAATGAGTTTAGGAGATAATGAGCCGGCAGATTTTCCAGCCGCCTGAACGAGTTTGTTCCATGGCACCCAGTGGACATACCTCGAGAATGACTGCCGCATAGGCATCAACGGGGCCGCGTTCTTTTTTCAGCGATTTCTGAACTTCTCTCTTTTCAGACTTAATTAGAATGTCTGGCACAGATTTGTCGCAGAATATGAAGCATGGAGAAATTTTAAAAACACGGAGGATAGATTGCCGTTGGCTATAAAGAAACATATCCAAGAGCATGTAAAGTTCTGGGACAGCATCCTATGGTTAGATGAAACAGATGTTACCTTATTCCAGAATGATGGAGAAGGGATAGGACCGTTCCTGATCCTAAACATACAGCCGTGTCTGTTAAGCACGGTGGACGTTCGACTGTGGAATAGGCCCATACCTCCCTAGAAGAGGAACGAGGCACACGTACAAGTACTGTAGTTGGTACAAAATTTATCCGATCCGAATTTCAATGCCCTCAACTTCAAGCTGAACATAAACTTCGGCCCATATCAAAAATGTAATTCGAGCTCTACTATGCTGTGGTAGGACCCAACTAATAATTTTTCTCTGCTAATATTCTCATCTTTAACTTGAAAAGTCTATGTGTTTTCGGCAATCCGTCATCAGATCTGTACAACTGCATGAATGATTAAAACTCATCGTTTTCACATCGCCCGCATGGCGAGATTAGCATGTAGAGGTCATTTTATTGGGGGAGGGGTAAGGGGAATAGGATAGGCTGTGAGTATTAGCTATTGATAGACTATGCGGAGTAGAAATCAAAGTTACGTGCGCTGAGTGAACAACTGTCAGCCGGGGAGTGGGGGCGACATGGGATCCTCATCTAGCGTCAGCGTCCCCCTCGAAAGTGAGAGCGCTTGTATTAGCGTCTTCTGTCAACACAGTTTTTGATTCGCTGGCCTTATAACCACTGCCTTGGCTGCTGCTAGCAGCCGTTGACGTAGACCCTTAGGTCCCCCGGTCCTTTTGGGTGGCTATCCACCTCCGATTGCGGCCTCGGAACGACATCTCCCGAGGATCACTCGCTGTACCCTGGCGCAGCTACGCAGTGGCTACTGCATGCTCCTTCGTCAGTACCAACACCGGCTCGACCCATCCATACCCGACTGCTGTCCCGACTGCGGCGTCTCGCCGTCATCTGTTCGCCTGCAGTTCTCGGCCAGGCACCCACCTCTCCCGCGGACCTGTGGCTCAAGCCGGTCGAGGTCGCGGCTTTTCTCCGTCTCCCAACTACACCCCGTTTGGATTCCGGCGGGGATTCCTGATTCAACTATGGGCTACGACACACCCTTAGGGCGGTTGGCTGGTGTCCGGCAGACAAATTGGAAGGTTTCATTAGGTTCAACTAGTTGATTCGTAGTGTCCGAAGGCAGAAATCGAGATCGATCACGTTTTACCTTTACTTAGGCTGACTGGCATGTGTTCGCGTACCTTCTTTTTAAGGCACCTTGTTGTTCGGGCAATGTTGCATCTGGCCATACAGGTGTGGACTCAATTCCGCATCCGTCTCAACATTTTTCAGTCACCACAGATGTTGCCGCTTGTCATATCGTTCCTCTCTCCCTTCCTCTCGCCTGAACTAATCTCCGTGCTATGTCTTCTCCTCTTCCACAGGGTCACAGCCGCGGACCCTTTCTTGTGGCCGCCCCCCTCTCCACCATCATTAACTGGGAGCGCGAGTTCGAATTCTGGGCGCCAGACTTCTACGTAGTCACGTACGTGGGCGACAAGGACTCCCGCACAGTCATCCGCGAGCACGAGTTCTCCTTCGACGAGGGTGCTGTGCGTGGTGGCAGCCGTGCGGTGAAAATGCGCTCCGGCACCGCGGTGCGTTTCCACGTCCTCCTCACCAGCTACGAACTGGTCTGCATCGATCAGGCCCTGCTCGGCTCCATCGATTGGGAGGTGCTGGTGGTGGATGAAGCTCACCGGCTAAAGAACAATCAGTCCAAGTTCTTCCGGATGCTCAGCATCTACAAGATTGGCTACAAACTGCTTCTAACCGGCACTCCACTGCAGAACAACCTGGAGGAACTGTTCCATCTATTGCATTTTATGTCCCCCGAGAAATTCTACGATATGCAGGGCTTCCTGGATGAGTTTGCGGATATTTCGAAGGAGGATCAGGTGAAGAAGTTGCACGAGATGCTGGGGAAGCATTTGCTGCGACGTCTGAAGGCAGATGTACTGAAGAATATGCCATCGAAGGGCGAATTCATTGTGCGTGTTGAGCTGAGTCCCATGCAGAAGTAAGTTAAGAATTCTGTGCAACCTGTATCTCATAATCTTTTTATCTTCCTGAGGCTGCCTATATAAGGAACGCTTTTTATCTCTGGTTAGTGCACCATGCGCTGCCCTTTGCAACATGCCAATCTCACTTACTTTAGCCGCAAACACACTAAGTACCTTTCGTCTAATAGGAGAAGTCAATCAGCTATGAGAAGCAATTTATTCCATACGCAGGGCAGGTTGTCACGAGATGGCTACTTGGTTGTGTGGCTGAACAAAGCGTCCGTTCTGTAGCGTGTGAACAGCGTTGTGTAGTTTACGCACTTGTGTATGTTTTTGTCAGTACGAGCGCGTGATTGGCTGAACCAAGGATAGCGTCCAGAGCGTATGATCATGAATAAAATCACCTGGGCGTTAAAACAGGCTAGCTGACGCGCTTCAGCTAGCCCCAGGTGATAGCGAAACCGTGACTGAACGCAGCTCAAGCCTGCGGGGGCTGCCGTGCTTTGGAGGTACGCCTACTGGTTAGAAAATTTATCGAGAAGCTGGTTAAGGGGGCATCAGAGCGGCTGCTGCACCTATACTTGTTACCGCTGCGATCATGTCCGGTCTAGCTGACCTTGGTAATTTCAGGGGTTGTATCTTTCGACGCTAAAGGATCCACGGCAGCAGACTGCATTCTCTCCGCCAACGACGGAGGTCGGATACCGTAGGTCGAAGAACTGCGTGTCGAGCCGGTTAGTGAGCTGACTCCCCTCTTCTACGCCTGCAGTTAGGTTTATGGATGTCGAATCGAGGACAGTAACACTCAGCTCGTGAGGTGAATGGCGGGGAGCGTGTCTAAATCACCGCAGTCGTATTTCTTGGCTGGCTTGGGATATCCTTGCGGTGTTGTTGTAGCGATTGCGGTCTCATTTGGGACGAAGTCGCTGTTCTTCACTCGTAGGATGGTCATCAAGCAGTGGTGATTGAATACATCCAGTTTTCGATAATCTTCCGCACGTATAGCTCAGCATTCACAGCCATTAAGAAGAACTGAGTGAATGGACGTAAAATACACGCGAATCTTCAGGGCGATGGAGATGTCGTGCCGGCTCTATAGAAATTGTCTGAAGCTTGAGAAAATTCGACAAGCAGCATCTATTCGGGAGACAATACCACCCTTTCTCTATTCGGATAGCGCCCGGAGCGTGTGATCAAAAAATCACCTGGGTGCTAAAGCAGGCTGGCTGAGGCGCATTTGATAGCCTCAGATACAAATGCGATTGTGACTAAGCTCGGCTCAAGCCCTTGGGGTTGCCGTAGTTTGGAGGTGCGTTTGCTGGTTAGCAAGCTTGTCGGGACGACGGTGAAGGGGGCACTGGAGCGGCTGCTACACTTTCAGTGGTTACGGCTTTGCTCATGCCTGATCTGGCCGACCTCGATGATATAACGGGTTTTTCCTTTACATGCGCGATAATCCGGGACAGCAGACCTGAACAGTTCAATATATTATCTTTGCCAACGACGGAGGCCAAATACCGAAGATCCGCGAGCCGTGTGTCGAACCGGTTTTTGAGCTGAGCCCCCCTAATCGACGTCTCCAGTTAGGTAACGGTGCCGGATCGAGGGCAGTACCCCTAAGCTCGTGAGGTGGTGGATGGCAATGAACGTGTCTGAATAACCTTAGTCGTCGTTCTTAGATTGCTTGGGCTATCCCTACGATGCTGTTGCAGCGAGTACGGTCTTACTTAAGACGAAGTCGATTTACTTCACTCGTAGGATGGTCTTCAAGCGGTGGTGTTCACATACCTCCAGTTTTCGTTTGTCTTCCACGCGCATTTATTTTGTAGTCACAGCCATAGAGAAAAACAGACCGAACGAATGTACTATGCACGCGAATATTCTGGACCACGGGGATGTCGCGTCGGGTCCATAGACATTTTCTAAAGCTTGACAGGTAGTCTTGTTTCGGGATACAATGCCGATCTTACCCTGTCCATTCGGCAGCTGCCCCACCCCGAGGCATTTTAAACTATCTACCTTTTCAAGTAGACAAGTCTCGACAAGTGCCCTCTCCTGGACAAGGATGCAGTCTCATCTCAAATATTTAGCCAGAAATTGACATTTTATGGCTGATAATCCTCGGTTGGCTGACTTGGCTGGTCTCTAGGGCCTGCCTACCCTGGTTGGCCCCTTCTCGTGTCGCACAACGGCGGATGACTTTTAGTGAAAAAACGATACCGATATTTTTTTGCTGGTGGGCCACTCACTCTTACCGTTGTCGGAATGGCGTCTTGTCGATTCTACTGGAATACTCAGATAACATCAAACTTGTCCCTTCAAGTGTTATGATATTGTCATTTTTCAAGTCTTCAAAAATTAAAATCCTCACGTGAATCTAACAAGTCCAATTATGTACAATAGATCATCCAAGCAATTAGTTCTACTGACTCGCTGTGTAGTTGGCTATTATTCGGGTATCTGTCAATTTCCAGGAGATAAGAATTAGTGTTAAGGTTTAGGATTATGACTTGGGTAGTGGTGCCTCTCACCCTCTTTTACATTTTCCTTCTCACAGAAAGTACTACAAGTTCATTTTAACGCGCAACTTTGACGCACTGAGCTGCCGCGGCGGTGGCACCCAGGTATCCCTCATTAACATCATGATGGACTTGAAAAAGTGCTGCAACCACCCCTACCTATTCCCCTCGGCAGCCGAGGAGGCACCTCGCCTCAGCAACGGCGCCTACGAGGGCAACTCCCTGCGAAAGGCCTCTGGCAAGCTAGAGCTGCTGGGTGCAATGTTGAAAAAGCTGAAGGCTGGCGGTCACCGCGTCCTCATCTTCTCCCAGATGACCAAGATGTTGGACCTACTGGAAGACTTTCTGGACGCCGCCGGCTACAAGTTCGAGCGCATCGATGGCGCTGTGACAGGTCAAATGCGTCAGGATGCTATCGACCGCTTCAACGCAGTCGACTCGCTCTCCTTCGTCTTTCTCCTCTCCACCCGCGCCGGCGGTCTCGGCATCAATCTGGCCACTGCAGACACCGTCATCATCTATGACTCGGATTGGAATCCGCACAATGACATTCAGGCCTTCTCCAGAGCTCATCGCATCGGTCAGGCCAACAAGGTGAGTCGTTGATACTTGTTAATTTTCTTTTTTCCACCACGACCATCACTGTCGTCGTCTTCGTGATCATGACCAAAGTACTGAAGACTAGTCAGCGTTGATTAACACACCGTAACATGCTGCATTTTCCTTGGAAATATTTCGAGCTCCTAAACCACGCCGCAGTGGTAAGGAAGACTAAAACAGAATGCGTTTTCCATAAAGGTCTGCATAAAGTAGCACCTCAGTTAACGAGTTGAATCGGTTCCGTAACTGAGCTCACCATTTAAGACCGTAGCCAATCAAACTGCATCAGTCCACTGATTGGCTGCAGGCGACCGAGGACCCACACCCTGGGGAAAAGATTCAATCGTTGGCACTCGTACACGCACTCACAGACAACTCGGCAACTGAGCGGAAGCTCGTCAATCGAAGCAATTTTTCTGCTTGTGGTTCGCTCATTATCTGAAATGCTCGTAGATAGGGCTGCTCATCACCCGAGGTTCTACTGTAGTTTTTGTTTAAATACTGCATAAGATATGTTGCTTACCTAAATTTATCGGAACAAATCTTTTTGAAATTTAGTATTTAATAAGGCGAAATATATTTTAAAGTATTTGCATCTATCACAATACCCACTGACCTACCGACCTTGATAACCCAGCCTGCCCCTTGTTGCAGCCATAATCGCATCCTTTTGCGGCAGGGATTTAGCTTACTGTCTGTAGAAATAATAATAATAAACTCTTTCACGTTACCAGGAATAATTTACAAGGTTTTTTTTGAGAGCATGCATACCCCCTAAGCTAGAAATCTTAGAGTTATCTACAGACGTCGACAAATACACAGGTCAGTGGTACTTCAAGGTCGAACCTTATCGTCGAGTGCGACGGTTTTATTAAAAACCGACTGAGTGGACTCCGAAATAGGTGCGCTCCCGCATTACAGGTGACCATGCGCTAAATTCAAGGAGTAGGGTTGCAGTGAAGGAGCGGAAATAGATAATTTCCTCGAATTTATCGCAAGACTGCCCAATCCAGCCAACGACTATCCTCGATCAAATATGTTCGCAAAGACCTACCAACTTAACTCGGGTGTCAAAATCTGATGCTTTTTTCGGTGTATATGAAAAAAACTTGAGATTATGTCTCGTCACAACCACTCGGGTAATTTTTCTTATCTGACCTATCTCGACCTATTTCCCCTTTCCCCTTTACTAACGTTCCGTATTATGAATAACCTGGACTGTTGTTTCGTTCCCGGTGATTTCTTTGCCCAGGCTAACACGCATCTCCTTAAACTAACCCCGGCAAAGCAAGAATCGACGGACGAAAATTCTTCTTTACCAACAGAGTAGTTTTAGCGTGGAACGCCCTTCCTGAAGAGGTTGTCCTCTCCACTTTTGTTAATTCATTTAAGAGTAGACTGGACATGCATCAAGCACAAATACAAACTATGTGAATGATACTGGCCCACCCTTATTGTATTACATACACTGCATCAAATTATACTACTCGCGATTGGCGAGCTGTCATCTATTTTTCTGTCATATTTTGTCAAGCTTTGACTCTGATGTCTTCCCGGAACATGTAATTAACGTAAATTTTAAATTTTTCTTTGTATCCCTTTATTCCCTATCATCTTGTTACCAACAGGGAGTTCAAAGGCGTCGCCTATCTGTCCTTCAATAAACTGATACTGTATTACAGTAAATGCACACCATGCATATTTTTTCGCTGTTGAGAACTACTTTCCCAGTCAGTGCTCATTGACTTATTTACCAGACATACGATACATGCATGCCGTTTAATCTCTGCCTGAGGTGATCATGACCCTGTAGACATTCTTTCTGTTCCGCTCTCCCCCTCCCCGTAGGTGATGATCTACCGTTTCGTGACGCGTAACACGGTGGAGGAACGGGTCACTCAGGTGGCAAAGAAGAAGATGATGCTCACTCATCTCGTCGTGAGACCTGGTCTTGGCGGTAAGGGTGCCAGCCAGATGTCCAAGAAGGAACTCGATGACATCCTCAAATTCGGCACTGAGGATCTCTTCAAGCACGAGGACGCGGATGGTAAATTGCGAGTCTGGCTTACGGAAAAAGTCATTGCTTTTCAGCCAGCATATTTTATCTGAAAAGTGTGCTTGAATGGCCTTTAAGGTACTCTTATGCCCGAGTTTCTTGCATGGGATGCTTTTGTTTATCTCATATTTTCATGCGCTCTTTCAGGTACAGCAAGATTTATCTGTGGTCCCTCGACATATCAAGGCACTACCACACATACCACAAATGAAAAGTGTTTTTTTTATTGCACTTTTGGCCATCATATATATATATATATATATATGTGACATTTCGACAGTCGTCGGACGTTAACGCTTCCCGCGCTAAATAGATGTAGTGCCTGAAGACTTGACCTTGAATCAATTTATAGTAAGATCGACCTGCGAGCGTCTGCTGTTTTTTTTAGATTTTCCCTCACCTGCGTTTATTCAAAAGCAAAACAAACGGAACTTAATGCAAGCACACATGACTGGTTCTCCTGCTCAGACGAAGTCTTAGTACAGAATATGGGAATGGGAAGTCATTGCGCTTGATGATGGACTACGGACCTGAGAAATATGACTCGAGCAGCCCACACGGTTGCGACCTCTTGTGAAGATTTCGTCCTCAATTAACTTGAAAATATGTTTGGGTCCCGTTGAGTAGGCTGCAATCTAGCTAGCGTCCTTTCTCCTTACTGCTGCTACGTACTTGGTTATTCGCGTCGAGAGTAATCTCCCGGTTTCTCTGACGTAGCTGCTTTGCTTGCAACTGCACCAGATCCAGTAAGTGACTCCAGCCTTTTCCTGCCGTAGCAGTGGGTCTTTCGGCCCCATGATCTAGCACCTGATGGTTGCTTCTGGCTTGCAGGCAACTCAAAGCGGAGATAGAAAGTTGCTGAGACATCTTCACGTAGGGAAGAACTCGCTAAATTTTTGTGTGATTTTCCATCCAAAGACTAACATTGTAGGCAGATTTCTGCTGCGGTTGTTTTGCGTTTCCTAGATCGGAATTACGGACAAAATTTATCCTGCGAGCATAACCGAAGAAGTTTACTAAATTTTCTTTTAGACGTTGCCAATGAATGGTACTGCATGCCGTTTTTGCCCTCGACAACTCCATTCTTGGCGGTGAGGTCATTTTGTCCCAGCAGTCCGTCGGAAACAGCCGAACTAACTGCTGTTGTTAGGGGTCAAGTAGCGACAATTATCTGCGTGTACTAAATGTCCTGTCATCTAGTTTTGTGGGCGCATTGTGGTTTGCACCTCTGGGTAAAGGGAGAAGAGGTGAAAGATGTCACGACTTGCCTGCCCTCCTTATGCAACGAAGCCTTCGATTTCCGCGTGCACTGCTTCTGGCACTTGCTTTGATTATTCGTTTTCCGTCTGTTCCCGCAGTTGTACTTGGTCCTTGTTTCTCAACGTAAAATCCTGAAGAAGACATCAGCGCCACTATCAGTGTGTTGACTTTTATGTTGCTAAGTGCTGGGTGGATGCTGCTAACCAAATTCACCCCCCCCCCTCCCTCACAATGTGTCGGGACAGCAGACAGCGTCTTGAAGTGCTTGCCACCAAAAGCATGCTTCCTTCTACCCCCGTACTTTTTTCCCTTTTCTACAGACAACGACGAGCACTGCATAGTCTACAACGATGCTGCACTGGAACGACTACTAGATCGTAGCCAACAGGGTATGCAGGAGAAGGAGATGGAGATGAATGACTACCTGAGCTCATTCAAGGTTGCTCACTACGAGAAACGGGAGATCCAAGACGAGGAAGAGGAGGACGTGGACGATGAGGATCAGGAAGACCGAGAGGTTTGTCAATGTGCCTAGTTGCGCTTCGACTCTACAATTTTCCTGCACATACCCCCCCCCCCTCAGCTCTTTTAAGCATTTCCGGATGACGATAACCATAACTTGACCCTGTATGGGGTCTACGTGGTGGTTGTGTTTAGGGCACTACAGTCATTAGATCGAATCGCAGGTTGGTTGGTAGCCCTTGCGTAGGGAGGTGGGTGTAGCAGACCTTGGCCGCCGGGAGGGCGGATGGGAACGCGACGGAGACGCGTCTGCTATGGTTGCGGGTAAACGATAGAAGGCATTAGAGTGAGAGAAGTGTTGTGCATAAAACCCGGAGTCGCTTTTTCAGGCAGTTGTGGCCACTGGCAAAGCTAGGGCGGACGTTGACTGCGTCGCGAGATTGTGTGTCTGTGTGTGCGAGGGTGGTGGTGGCAACTGTTTTTACGCGATTGCGAAGAGAGTTAAAGGGGCGCGTGATTGGTGTGTTGCATTGCCCGGAGGGGTGTCGCGTATAGAGGCCCCTGCTGCGTTGGCCTAGGGAAGGTGTGTTCAAGTGGTCAAGAGGCAGCCGTGACCGACTTGGGCGCGCAGGCAAGTTGGTCAAGGGTCTTCAGGTCAGCGAGTCGCAAACAGCTGTCTGTGAATTTGCATGGCGTTGAGGCAACAGACGTTGAACAAGGGAAAGTATTGTTGGCTGTCCGCCACAACCCCTATCGCTTGAAGGCTTGGTTCGAAGTTTTTTTAGACAAGAGAAGTCCATGGTTGCTTTTCAACCCATAGCAGAGACCACCACGTTAACTTATAATTAGCCACAACGTGTAAATGATCTATTGGGACTCATGCTGACAAACGGCATTTAAGCCTAATTATTTGCGAAATCCAGCCTCGATCTCCACTGCTATTATCCAAATTTTGGCAGGACTGTCTTGTTGGGCCTCAAAAATACCGTCGACTTATAATGAAAAACAACTTTCTACTGTTCAGTAGCACGACTTTCCATTTTTTCCGACGTAAGTGCCCTCGCCCAAGGTCAGCGACCCCCCCCCCCCCCCCCCAACTTACCCGCGCTCGCCGTTGGTCCAGTAGGGGCATTTTTTTCTATAATCACTTACCCCTACTAGACCTGCGGCGGGCTCGTATAAGTTGGCGGGTGTTCGCTGACCTTGTGACGACACTGCCGTCGGAAAAAACGGAAAGTCATGCTACTGAACAGTAGAAAGTTGTTTTCCATTATAAGTCGACGGTATTTTTGCGGCCCCACAATGCAGTCCTGCCCACATATTTAGTCTAACTTCCTGTGTTAGACACCTCCGTAGAAGCAGGTTTTTGATGCAGTGGTTTTGTGTGTGGCTGACAGCCATCGTATTCTTTGCATGTGAGGACGATTCTCCGTTAAGGACATCCTTCCGTGGTAAAAGAGTATCTGTCTGCTTGACGGCTCTAGACATAGCTGTTATTGTATATGAATATGACCCAAATGCCGGCTTCACTTGTCAGTAGATTTGAACAGAATATATCAGCGGATTAAAAGCGCAACGGATGAGCGTTACTTGTGCCAGCAATTTCTCACTTTATCGTTCAACCACACACCAAATACGGAATGGCCATCCGAAACACGCGCAAATACCAGCAGGCTAGGTGATCTCCTGTAGATTACTCATTTTGCTGTCCTATGATTAGTCCATCTCAGTTATGCATATTTTTCTCCATCTGGTTTTCAGCTAGTTGACTACTGGGTAACAGTCTATTATATACCACACCGTAGAAGCCCGAAACTCCAGAATGGTGGTGGTAATTTTTTAATTTTTTTTTTCAATTTTCGCACGCTTTTTCATCACTGTATATTACCTTCTTATCATAAATTTATCTTCTATTTCCTGTTTTTGTTTGACATCTTTATATTTTCTCGTCCTTAATACTTCACTCATATAATCCTACTTACCATTGGTCCCGTATTACAGAATTCGGTGGCTCTTTGTTTCCGTGGTGTTAGATATGGTAGACCGTTATGAAGTACTGTCTGTATGTGCCCTTAGAAAAAGTGACTCTGTACGCCGTTGCCCTGACCACCAAGAAAACGATACCTTTTTGTGTGTTACCCTTGCAGGTTATCCAGCAAGATCTGGATCCGGCTGATCCAGCCTACTGGGAGAAGCTGCTGCGGCATCACTTTGAGCAGGCCCAGGAGGACCAGGCGCGCAGTCTGGGCAAGGGAAAACGCATCCGCAAGAAGGTCAATTACTCCACCAATCAGGAAGACGAGGAGGAGTGGAATGAGGCGATGAGTGATCATGACAGCAACTTCTCTACTAAAGTGTGTCTCCTGGCTTTTTCTTCATTCTGCCCGTTTTGCTAAGATTGCAAATGCACAAACGAGTAGTCTTGTAAATGTTTAGATTTTGCTGCGAAAGCTGCTACTCTTCTGCCCGTCCCGTTTCTAAATTACCCATTAGCTGAAACTAAACCATACAAAAAGGTATCAATATAACTTTTGGTAGGGGTTCCGTCAGTAGGAACATATAAGAGTAGATCGTAAAATCAGAACAATGTTCAGGCCAAGGTTTGCTACTAGACTTTACTGCGTTCTAGGATATGAAAGAACACACTGATTTTCAAATCTGATTTTTTTGAAGTCTATAAACCTTTCAAGTTCCTTGCACTCTGCTCCATCTGTTTTAAGTGAAGAATAAAACGAATTCTTCATGTGCGGCAAGTTTCGTGTAATAAAACTCGCGAGTTAAGATTACTATCTTAGCAAAGAGAAACATGCGCGAATGCGCAAACCTATTCTAGGAGAGCAGAGGAAGTAACCTTGATTTCCACTCAAATTTGTAAACCTGTTGACCGATGAAGTGATAAGAATATACTGCCTGCAAAAAGGAAATTTTCTGAAATAGGTTACACGAATAAATCCACCGTACAGCCTTTTTCGTTGCTTAAAAAACTGATTGTCTTAATTTTCGTCATCATGCTTCCTGAGATATGTCATATACAATAGCAGATACGCGTACACCGATCTGTTAGAGGACCCACTCGTCCGTCCATGTTGCCATTAGAGCTCTCACTCGAGCCTCGACCGCAAGGCGGCTAGGATAGAGACGAAACGACTGTGAGCTCGTGGCTCAATGGTTAGGACGTTTGCCTCTGACGGGGGAGACGCGAGTTCAAAAACTCGAGTGTGGCAGCAATTTCAGCGACAGCACTGGAGTTGGGTATCATTAGCTGACGATGGCAAATAAGCCAAAAAGGCCTTCCGTCTGTCCCGTGTCTTTACTGGTAATGTCCTGTCATATACTGTGTATATAATAGTAAATGGCTTTCACCGATCCGTTACGGAGCTCGCCCTTGTGCCAGACTAGCTGCCACTCAACGGCTAGCACAAATTATAGGCAGGGATATATTACCAAAAAAGACAAGACTGGAAGGACCATTTCTGGACTATTGGCCATCATCAGCCAGCCACACTCAACCTCAGGGGTGGTGACCTCCGAGGCAACTGTCTAGTGTGACCTTTCTTTCTCACTTCCTTTCTCTTTCGCCTGACAACGGGTTGATGCCACCAACTCGAAAATTCACATGCGTAACTTGATTTTTCCTAAGAATCTCTTCCCTTTTTAATACATATTTACACATCTTGTACTCATTTCATCATCAGGATGAGGACGACGAGGAGTATGATGAAAAGAACGGTGGTGGCAGTGGCGAGGGCATCATGATCGGTCGCCGAATGCGTCGGGAGCGCGAGGGCAAAATGCCGCCGCTGCTATCGCGTGTCAATGGCCAGATTGAGGTCCTGGGCTTCAACATCCGTCAGCGCCGCTCCTTCGTGAACGCGGTCATGCGTTACGGCCTGCCGCCAGCCGACCAGTCCTACGTCTCCGCCTGGAATGCACGCGATCTGCGCGGCAAGCCCGAGCGCGTCTTCCGGGCCTACGTCAGTCTGTTTATGCGTCATCTCTGTGAGCCGGAGGCGCCCAACCAGGAGACCTACACTGACGGGGTGCCACGGGATGGCATCTCGCATCAGCAACTCCTCTCTCGCATCGGTATTATGTCACTGGTGCGCAAGAAGGTGCAGGAGTTTGAGCACATCAATGGGCAGTACAGCATGCCAGAGCTGATGCCGAGTCACCTTAAGGTGCCGGTGGGGAGCAAGGCAGATACGACGGCGACGACAGCAGTGGAGGCTGCTGTTGCTGCTGCTGGAACACCAACAGCACCTGCTGCGGCTGCTGCTCTGGAGTCGGCCGAGGATGCTGCGGCGGCGAAACCGACGGTGCCGCCGGAGGAGGAAAACGGCTGTTCTGATGACGCCTCCAAGGCCAGCGACAGAACTGAACCCATGGAGATTGTGGCTGAGGAGGCGCAGTCCAAGGAGGTAGAAGCGACCAATGATGGCAAGGCTGTAGACCCGGAGGTGAAACAGGTGCGCTTTTCCCCATCCCACTGTTACAATACTTGCATGGTTTCAGCATTATGTACGTGTTGCCGTATCCGTCTTAAGTCAGAATGTTGGGCAGTCCTGTAGTGATGCATTCACATTGGTTAGGTAGACTAGCATGTTTTGGCGTCTACATGTGCCATGTCGGCCACGTCATTAAATGCGCATTTGGTCTCCTCTGAGCGGAGACCGGAGGGGCCGGCTTCATTCACACTTTAGAGTTATCGCAGGGCTTTAGGCGTTGCCGCTTGGAGGTTTACTAGCCGGTTGGAGCTAACCCCGTCTTCAATGCTGTTTTGTAGCTTTAACTTATGGTATCAGAGACAGTTAACTCTGACGCAGTGGCGGGAAACGCTCGTCCCGTTGTGCTTTGGAGCTCAATCTAGAGTCTTCGACTTTGTGACCAAAGATCCCGGATTAGAATCCTAGGTTGTTTACACTTGAGATTGCGTATAATTGCCTGATTACGGATAATAAGCCACAAATTGCCATTGCAGTCTCCCTTCGCCCTGTCAGTTAATTCTGTTTGCTGGAGATTGAAAGAAAAACGAGTTTGCGGCACACGTAATGAGGCTTTGTGATGGGTTAGACTCTGCGCGCTAAAACGCATCTTCAGGCGGTCTGATTTCACGTGGAGGGATAAGTCGGACTTATACCTCCACCACCGCTCACATGAGGTAGTCGTAGTATAAGATGGACAACGTCTTGTCTGTATCAGCTTCCTGTCAATTAAAGAGCGAGATTGATACCGCGTAAGCTTAACAAAATACTACCACTGGGAGATCTCCTTTTGTGTGAAGGCCAGTACGTGTATTGCCCGCGTAGACAGGATGTTTGCCTCTGATAACAACTTGCGCCAGATATCAGCATCAGCTGGTTAACTGCCTCGAACAACAGACTGGCGAATGGAAAAGAGAGAAGAGCCGACCCAGATATTCTCCGTTCCCCCGGCACTTCGGCGAATTTCCTTGCTAATCTACTACTGAATTATCAAGATACACTAAAAGTAGCGGTTTTTTAGGCTTTTAATTAGGGGCATAAGTGGGTCCACCCGAAGCAGAAATTCCGGCTGTAATGGCTCCTTAAAGTGAGTTCTGTCTCACTATCACGCAAATGCCATCCAAGCCGACCACTTGTTTCTATGGAAAACTGTTCGAGTGTGCAGTCGGACCAAGTCATACATGACGCGCGTTGGCACCCCAGTCCGCCTCCACTTTTCCTGACCCTGGACCAAGAAGGGTTAGGTAAGAGAGAGAGAGTACAGTAGGTACAGCACAAGTGATTCGAGATTCTTGCCTCCGGCGACTCTGTATCCAGCAGTAACGCGTACGTCAAACCTCTATGATAACAACTATCAAGGTTCTACAGTACTATTAAACAAATAGCAAATAGTAAACGAAGTACACACCTCAACAGTTGATACACACAGTCAACAACAAGGGAATGACGCACGTTCAACAAAACCACGCAGGGCAAAGCCAGTCTTCAGTGGGTGTGTTTGTCCGTGGGGGAGGGGATGACCGCTATTTTAATGTGACTTCAGGAGTCAGTTCATGTGGCATCCGATCGGTGTGAACATCCGCGCGGAAGGGGGGGGGGGTGGGGGGTTCGTATACCGGGGCAATATAATGCGTCAGCAAGGTGTGGGGAAGGGGGAATGTCCTAGTGGTTTTCAGAGCAGCGTCGGCTGGAAGAGGGGGAATGTTGATTGTTCAAGTGGTGCTTCGACGGCCGCGTCTATTTGCAAGCATGCCTTAGCGTATGTGAGAGTGGATTAATAGCCCGCTTTCCTGTGGAGAAAGAGTCTGCTGTCACTATGAACTGACTCACACGCAAGTCAGGGTCCTCCATCCATCATGCTGCGGGGACCGCAGTGCCCATCGTCATTCGCGACAGCCTAACTGATACTTATAGTCGCTGTCAGACGTTTTGTCTATGCCAGCCCCTATTCCGAAGGCTTCTCAGTCCTCAAACTGATGCCAGCGGACAGTGAGTGTTTTAGGGTTCCGCGTCATTGCTGTTAACTGACTTGGGGTCACATACTTTCCAGCCAAAGGGAACAAGGAGCTTCATTTGGAAAACCGTAATAAGCTCTTAGCGGGTTGATTTTTGACCACCATCGACAGGCCTCGTCGTTGTGCGCCTATTTTTTTTATAATAGGAGACGAAGATGGGCGTTCATGGAGCTGACCACCGTGTCCACTTTTCCGTCCGTAGGCTTACCGTTGTTCTCCAGCGAAATTATAGAGGCGAGTAGGTGCTGCGCACCCCTATATTCCCATCTGTCTATAATGAAAACGAGGGTGTCTTAAAAACCGTGAATTATAGGAGCATCAACTGCGAGATGCATATCTCCTACTGCCAACTGTATAGCCTTCCTGGTGTGTACGCGTACACTGTATGCGTTCAACTTGGGAAGTGCTTAGTGATGGGAAAAACAGTAGTCGAGAGATATTGCTCAAGTCAGGCAAGCCTGACTAGCTTATATTTTCTGTCGCAGGCGTCGGTTTGCTCGGTTAACAGAGCGACAGCCATTTACTGTACCTATGAAAGCACGGGACTAGGAGGTGACTTCTATCCTGGAATCCCTATACTTATTTTATCTCCGCTGTTTGAAGCAAAGATGTGACATTGTTATGGTCGGGCCTGACAGTAAGAATCACCGTTGTCCCAATTACCAAATACAGCAGAGAATGAGAACACCAACTGCCGCGAGAACATGTATTAAAACCTGCAACTCATTATCCTTGGGGCAAAAAAACTATTGATAGCGCCCCGTGCAGGTTAGCTCAGGATCTGTCCAATCCGCTACAAGTGTTTGAGCCGCCTCTTGGCGATTTGAACCAATCAGGCCCCAGGTAAGCAATGCGACCGCAGCCAATGGCGGGAGGCAGTCGATAGCATGCATTCAGCACGCGGGAGGAGCGTGCACCGACTTTTCCTGAATGTAGATATTTCCTCAACGCATTTTTTACCCTAGCACAGCGGTCGGGAACCTTTTTGATTCAGAGAGCCTGGAAAGCAAATATTTGGAAATATATCACAATGAGAGCCATGTGGCAAGATTGATTTCAGAGGCCCCCAAAATCCCAAAACTATTTTTAAATATTCGGTAGCCTGACTTAGTTTTTTCGTTAAATTCCACCAATAGGAGAACGAATTTCCATCTTTGTTAAATTTGGCCTACATAAGGTCGAATTTCCCTTGATTAGCATTCGTTACCTCCGTAGCAAAAGTTTTGTTGATTGAATTTTATTCTATTATAGCATATTAAAACAAACATATTCTTATTTAATTTAATATTTTTGATCACTTCCGCCACAATTACACATTAATTAATGCTCACTAGCCAATGATAAAATGTTTGACCACAAAATAGGTTAAGCAGTAGGGCGGAGAGATTGATATCTTGAGGGGCCCTACAAATCAATTTAGCCTAATATCTTTTTATATTGAATTAATTTAAGTGGGAGTATAATAAGCCTCTTGATTTATTCCTTGGAGGAACCCAAATCACAGAATCCGGAGTTTCTCATTCCATTTTTATCTGAGAGCGAGAGCCTAACCTGTCTCGCGAGCCATACGTTATCGACCCCCTACATAAGGACAATGCCTTAGCCGTTCCGGTCTGAGTTTGGTTGTTTGTAGCCTTATCAACATTTTTTATTCCCTCCCTTGGTTTTAGCAACTCCTGATCAAGGCCATGGTGGACGCAATCAAGGAGAAGACGGAGGCAGCAGTCGCCAAGAGGGCAGAAGAGGCAGCCGCAGCAGCAACCGCGGCAACAACTGCAGCAGCAGCTAGCGTGGCAGAGGGCGGCCAGGCGACATCGGCGAGTGCCGTGCCGCCACCGCAGCCTTTCATGTTTAATATCGCCGATGGCGGATTCACGGAGCTGCATACCATCTGGCTGAATGAACAACGTGCCCTGTCAGAGAACCTCGAGTCGGAGATTTGGCATCGTCGGCACGACTACTGGCTCCTGGCTGGCGTCGTTCAGCACGGTTATGGCCGATGGCTGGTGAGTGTTTTTTTCCCTTTCACCGCCGCTTTGTGTAACCACAGAGCGGGTGAGGGGGAATTATGCTTAATCACGCAACTATGAAATTGATACCGTTTGACTGCTCGTCCGACTATCCCGGTGGCTGGAACAAATGTTCTCAGCGTTGCTGTTTTAATCCAGATTTACCCCGCTTAGCATTTGGATTTTAGAAACACAGGCATAGGCAACAAAATTTATTGGTAATAGAAAATTGATACCTATGGAATGAGCAGAGTTCGGTAATGACACTGGGACAGGGCTAGAATGATCAGCAAAGCCGACCTGCGGGTCAAGAAGCGTAATCTCTATCCATCTCTTGAGCCATCATTTATTGTAATTTCTGTAGAAGCGTGAACCTTGTCACTCAAGCACCTAAAGCAGCAGGCTGTGGAAGAATGTGGCCTTCTAGACTTAATTAATTGGGTGGTGAGACTCCTTTCAAATTTCCATCCCTCCCGCGCTTGACTTTACTTTAATGGCCATAAGCGTTGATTATTCGAAATCTAATTTATTATTCTTGCATTCAATGCTACTTGGTGCTTTCGACGTACAGCCCTACACCGTTGGATCCTAATCTGTGGTTTTTTTACCAATTGCGGTAGTTGGATGCCTCGACACGTAACGGTTTTGTTTAAAACTGCCACAACAACAGCGCAGAAAATTGACGTTGTTCGTAATTTGGAGACTCCTGGTTCCAGACTGCACAAGCTAGGGACACACACTGACCGATATCGCCGTCTTCACAGTGAATGATCGCCAACCAGGGTGATCACCCGCCGTCTGCCATTCAAAAAATTACAAATTATACCGGTTTCGTCTTCTGTCTGCGTCGAAAGGATTTGTCTGGTACAAATCCAACAGGATTGTGGCTCATACTACACTAGCCTCTGCTTGTGATCTTCGCAATAAAAAGAGTGCCAATTTGCAACAAGTGAGCTAATAAAACGACGCCTTAACAATGCGATCACCAACACTTCACCCGCGGCGAACTCTCCTCCTACAATTGGGAGGTAAAGACCTACTCCCGTTGAAGGCTGCATCCATGTGCATCTACCCCGTCACTTGCTCCTGTGGAGCAAGATACATTGGCCGAACAACGAGGCGCCTGGAAAAGAGAGTACGTGAACACGCACCGGTCTGGTTAAGCAGAGGTGAAACTAAATCAATCTCGAGGTGTACCCTCGCACACCTTGTCGATACGAATCATCGAGTGGACACCAACAAAGCCTCTCAGGTTGTCTACTTGACACCAGCTAACTCTTCCAAAGGCATAGGCCAATGGTTGATCGCAACAACCGAAGCAGTAGCTATACGGCTAGCGAATCCAGTGCTGTGTTGTCAGAAGACGCTGACGAAAGCCCTCAAAATTCCGTGGCCGGCACCGACGCCAAGTGGCGATCGCATTTCGTCCCCATCCATTATTGGCAGTCGCTCACCCGACACGCCGATCCCGCCTACTTGCGCACACTGACACAGTCCGCAGTGGCCAGTCGGCGCCCATGTCTGACAGTTATTGATTTTTCTGCATGTTCAAACTTTAATTGTTTTGTACAGCTTTCATTTTCCCTGCAAATGTTTGGCCCGATGAAGAGTTGCTGAAAACATATGTTTGCCAGAAACTGACTTTTCAAAGTAACCATGGGAATATTTACAAAAATTTTCATAAAGCTTTCCACACAGCGTCCTTTTTAAATTTAGAAAGTAGACCTTTTCCTCCCACCCAACCACACGTTTATCTAGTCGTGCGAGTTTGCCAGTTTCCCGCACTATTATAGTCATTTTGTGTACTTCTCGCTCCACCTAATTCATATTCCTCTCTTTTTTCTTTCTTTTAGGACATTCACAACGATTGCCGTTTCGCTCTGGTTAACGAACCCTTCAAAAACGAGCTCTCCAAACCGAATTACCTTGAAATCAAGAATCGTTTCCTTGCGCGTCGCTTCAAACTCCTCGAACAGGCGCTTATTATTGAAGAACAGCTGAGACGTGCGGCCCATCTGAACATTGTTTGTGATCCAAACGACAGTGTACAGAACCTGAACCGCAGATTCAATGAACTGGAGTGTCTTGCCGGCGCACAACAACACATCTTCGCCGAGGCGCTCTCTGGAAATAAGGCCCTCGTGCCGCTCCTCCATAAGGGTGCGTTTTATCGAGATTTCTGCATTTTAAACTTTCAGAAGACCAGTTGGTGAGCATCCGTAACTGTCAATAAATTCCCGTGAAGCCAGTAACTTTATATGAGGACGGGTTATAAGGTAAGCTATGTGGGCCAAGTGGGGTTTGTGAATAGAGGGAGAAGGAGGCAGGAAGTTAAGTGACTGTCGGCTACCCTGGTTGGGTCAGAAAAGACACCAAGAAGTGCACGCTACTAAGCTACAGTTTGCCACGCTACCTGCGGAGCTTGTAGAGGATTCTTTTGTGCACACAATACCGACTTCCTCACTCTGACAGCCATCGCTTCTGATATTATTAGCAGAACCTGACAGGGTAGTTTGAGGGAACCTTATAAATAGCATGGAGGGCTTCGTTGGGGGTCCACACAATGCGCGAGAGTAGTGCTGTTTATGATCTTAACTTCAACTTTTCACAACCATGCCGGCCGATGTTCCCTTCTTCTTTTGGATGGGTCACCGGGTCGCGAGTCCAATATAACCTTTTCCACAGGATCGAGTAAATGCACATGGAGGTAGTGTGAGCTGGCAGCTTATCCGTACCTTCTCCGCTTAAAACCGGGTGGGTTGATAGTAACATCCGTGCTCTCGCTGCCGCGAAAGTTCATGAAACGGTCTATCCTTAAGGAAGTCTTCCATGTGATTTATAAGGCCCCATCAAACCACCCTGAGTCACTGGGTCAGCGTGTACAAGCAAGGGCCCAAGAGCCTGCCACCAGTTTGATGAAGCCGGCCTTGTACGCAAAAAGAAACTTCCCATAAGCTCCGCAACTACCGTGGCCAACATAGCTTAGCAGCGTGCACTCCTCACGAACACTCACTGCGGTCACTTATTAGCCGCGCTCTCTCCCCCTCCCTCCCCCATATTCACAAACTTCACTTGTATGAAAGGAACATTATTGCTAAGATATTTAACTTTGATCTCGTCCTTCTATAAATGTACTGACCCGATGAGAGTTTGTCAAAATTTACGTACGCTCGCCGACCGATCTTCTGAATCTAAAATTTCACAACTCCAAAGTAATGTTAAACTTTATAAAATATGCCTACTTATTTTATATTAAGTAGATAATTCTTATAACGTGTTTACTCTGATTTCAGCTCTGACCATGATGGAGGACTACCTCGCAGAAATGAAGCAAGATATCTCGCGCCTCTTGACGCTAGTCCCACGAATGCCACCAGTCGCCAGCCGCCTAAATCTCAGTCATACCGGTCTGCTGACCAAGCTGACACAGCAGCTTACCGCTGCCAAGCAGGCCCAAGCTCTAAAGCAGTCCTCCAGCAGCCCTACTCTGTCGACTTCGGCGGCCCCCGCGTCGGCTACCACCTCGGCAGACTCGGCCGCAGCAGACGCTGGCGGAGCTAACGCCGCCACTGTTGATACAAAGCCAAAGGCTTGAGAAGGCGACCAGCTGTGGCTCCTATTACGCCATCCTTTTTGTGTTGGTCCTTTTCCAAGTCTTAATAGCGTCCTCCTCCTTCTCCCGCCCTGTGCCATTCAATGACTTCTTTATGTAAAACTCCCCATCGCCCCCTGCTTGGTATACTCTGTATGACACTTTATGTCAGGCCCTTCTTATTATTTATATTTGAATTTAACGTGCAACTTTTGCTTCTTTGTCTTAATTCGTGTGCATGACAAGTGCTTTGGGGGGGAAGAGGACTGCGCTGCGTATTTATCGGAAGGAGGAATTCTGTGAAATGTTTCTTCTTATCCTTGCGGTGACGTTGAGCGAACCAATATTATCTCACTCAACTATTTAATTTCGACTGCTACTTGGCATCTGTTTACAGGGCTTGACCAACTCTAGATGACCTTAATTCTGCTGAAAAGCGCTAATATTTTTCACCTTAATTCGGTTTTTGACTGCACGCCCTATGGACCTTTGAATAGCGAAAAATTGCGTCCGAAGCCTAACTCAGGGCACCTCATATGATAGGGACGTTGTTGATGCGGGTGAGCAGCCCCTCTGCTATTGTCAGCAGTCCTTTTGCCTTTCGCTTTAGATCTGTCCAGAAACCAAATATTCGCAGAAGTGGTCCCGCCCTCGTCAAGGGATTAACAAGAGTACTTCATTCTTAATGTGCAGTGATTCTGTAGGAAGTGGTAGCTTTTATTTTTTCCGTCGGTGCGAGCCCTTTGGGTAGCCGCAGGTTTGCCTAATGCGAGCACCTTCGGTTAAAATGTTTGTTTTAATGGTCCTCATTCCGTCCGCTGTCATTCCCAACCCGGGACTGGGATAATGTCGATTGACGATGGTTAAGAAACCTGAAGTTGTCACTCAAGTCTCTTCTTCTTCCGTAACACTTCTTGAAGCAAACCTTTTGGCTGCTATAATGGGTTCAGTTCCTGCTGACAGCTGGTAGGTCGCGCCCTTCTAACTTGGTGAGTAGGAACTATGTATTTTCGACCATTGAAGACGCACTTTTTACGAAGTCCAGATGCACTAGCCGCTACAAGTTGCTGTTGGCACGGGTGTCAGAAGTACCTCAGATCTTACTGCATCCGCAGAACTGTCGTTTTACCGTGCGGACTGTTCTTTTATAAGGCCCTGTTTCCCTGCTTGTAGCAAATGGTAGAAGTAATCTTTCTGAAGTGTTCCTACTGCAAGCACCTTTCGCAAGTACTTGCACCCGCACACCAGTGGCAGTCTGGTTCCTGGCTAAGGACGGTTGACCGAACCGGCCAGTCATCTTTAGGGCTGACCTTCGTGGGCTGAAAGTGCATAACACATCGAAATGTACACGTTTATGTAGAACTGTAGTGGCCTAAATCTGCGCAAGCACCAGCGCCTGGTTAGCCCAATCTGGTGTGGCCAATCACCGTCAATGCTGACTCGCACAAGACCTCACGGTGACGACTGCCGTATTCACACACTTCTGGCCCTGGCTCTCTAGCCTGTGGTTGCGCACTCGTCAGACTGTTAGCTTCCTTTAACCTATTCTCCACTACCTTCCCTGTTGTAACGGTAGCCAAGGCCGAGATGTCACCGCCTAAGTTCGTCTTGTATAAGCCCCCAAGCAAGAACACGACAAGTGGGCGAAAGTAGAAGTCTTTGAGTGTAATAGGTACAGCATATTTAGGACAAAAACGCGTGTAACACTATGTCCATCGAGCCAGTCACCTGACGTAGGCGCCGGTACGATTGGCTAGCGACTAACGGCTGACTGTAGCTTGCGTCTTAAATTATTGATTGATTGCCTGTCAGTGTGCTTCGCCGCCTGTGCGCTAGCCGTTTGGTCCTTCCTAACATTCCCACCTGGCGGCTCACTTCTTCTCTCCCGCTATGGAAGTGCACCTGAAGATCGCAGCGGCAAAGGTTTCCCGTTTTAACTTAAGCCACTGCGATTGAACAACCCCTAATTTCCTCATGAAGGACAAACGTGTTGATGGTAGACGATGGATATTAAGGCTCAGTAGTACAACCTTATGGGATAAGATTGCATCCCAAGTCGGTCTGCAGAGCAATGGGACCGTCTCAGGCAAGATGACATTTGGATACAATACCGGGTTTATCGACAGCCAGGTTGCATTTGCATCATTGTGGTTTTGTGAGAGTAAATCGGTACTGCAGCGTATAGTTCTTCTAGCTTTTCCGAAGTTCTCATTTCAGACAGATGTATTTGCTTTTCAGTTGGATCAATTAACCGCAGAGTTTCCTGCTTGAACGGAGTTAGGTTCTGTGGTTACTGACACAGCGCAATAGGCGCTCAACTGGCATTTGGGTATAGATCTGAGTGCTTTGTGGATTTCATGGACGAGAAGGTCGAGTTTGTGAGGTGTACCGTCACCCTAAAATGTATGTTTTATCCTCAATTTCACTTGTACCCTATTCTCACATAAATATAGTAGCTGAAAACACGCGGATGCTCGCCAACTGGAATTCTGAAACTTTAAGGTGTCGGGTGTGCGGTTGTCGGCTTCCATACAACAGAGAGACGTGAAGTCCAACTAGTTGCGGTCTTGAGCTCCTATCTGAGAGTGACTGCACAGTAAAAAATATGGCTTGGAGCGTTACTGTTCATGCCCATGTAAATTTATGACGTTGTATTGATGCTGGAGGCCAGAGAGCACAGGAACACTCTTAACAGGATTATAATGTTTTATATGCCTACTTATTTGTATTAAGTAGCTGGAAATGTTAACATTCTTTTGATGCTGTGAACTCTTCGTCGCCCCTCTGGCTCAGTTTGAAACAACTGCTGTCACGTCTCCCTTGGAAATCGTAGACGCCTGTTGTGCGCACGACACGTTTCTCAAGTAAAACTTTAAGAAAACATGTCCCCTTCAACGTTCCGAAAAATTTCCCCAACACCCTCCTAACCGTTCAGATGTCCTTCGGTCTACCATGCTGAAACTTTGATGATTGTACTCGGCGTTCCATCAGATCTACCGGTGTGTCATGCCATTCGGTGCACCTGTAAAGAACTATTGACAATCCATCTTTCAGTTCAGAAGTCTGTTCTCTCTTGCGCAAAATATTAATCTTGAGCTCTCACCTTTGCGAATGAAGTGTACGGTCTACTCGAAAGAAAAATAATGTTTACAAATTAGACAATTACAGGAAATGGTTAGGAAGGCTTTTTCTTATGTTCCAACCGTGAGGGCTATCTAATCGGCTCGACGTCTTAAGGCCTGTTACAGTAAGGAAAAATAAAACTCGGCTAGCTATAGTGTAACCTTTGCCGAAGATAGCTTAGTTCCCCACCGCTAGGAACTCAATAAGAGTTCAATTCAACAAGTAGAACAACGAACAAAGTCGTAAGGAAAGGAAGTCATTTTTTGTGTCCCTTGAACGGGACTATATGATAAGGAAGGTTATAGATGGAACCAATCAGACTGTGTCCTCATGCGTCTAGCGGCTCGATTGGCTATCTAGCTGCCTCTGTCCTATCCGCCAGTGTGACCTCGGCTCCTTCACGCGCGCCTTTGCCTGTGGATGGACCGATAACTTGACCTGAGAGCTCGCCAAAGCCGCTCTTTAGGAATACGCCTAAACTAACGAGTTGCTTTATCCACGACTTTGACAGGTAAATTGGTCGAAGTACCGGTGGTTTTTGACATAATCTCAGCTGAGGGTCATCCCATCCAACCAATCAGTTAGATGCGCAGGTGCTTGATGACCTTGACGGTAGTGCAGCTAACGATGAACACGTTCGTATCGAAAGGTAGGCCATGACGAACCCAGCTTCTCCTCCACAAAGTACAGTCCAGCTGAACCAGGAAAGATTAGACTAACGAGTGCACTATCAGTATAACCCAGTCCACCATTGAAGGCAACCTGAAGTGACACCAGGCATAAACATATGACTGACAAATCCACTTGAAAAAATGGGTACTTCACTTACTTCGGAGGCCTGAACGGAAAGGAGGGCTCAGTCAGTGTCAGGTCGGAAAAGGGATCGGAAAAAAAGAAACAGAACATGAAAATAGGATCAGCCCTCACTTGCCTTACAATAAATCTCAGGAAGAACAAATACTATCATGTTCTGACCCTAACACTAACCATAATTTCCAGGAAAGTAGCGCAAAGCCCGCAGCATTACGGGCGGTTACTGTTACCGTGTCTTAAGTGGGATGTGCAGCGTGTGCTACCATGGACGAGAGAGATTCGAAGAGAACTGCATTTCAGTAAGGACCAATAAAGATGAAAATGGCTGGGAAGGGGGGAGGGAGGCGAGACAGAAAGGTGGAAAAGCTTAGGGCCGAAGACCAAACGACACATCAATCGGGGTATTGTAGTCGACAGCCTTAACATGGTCTACGCTGACTATTTCTTCATTGTACCCATGATGAAGATGATTAATCTTTGTAACCTGAGAAAAAATCCTAAAAGAACCGTTGAATGACGTTTCTAGGGGATGGTAAACTTGGTCATGGCAGAGAAACATATGGGCACAGCTTGGTAAGTCTTTCCATGCGTGACTCGGAGACAGAAGATCAGAGTAGAACCCTGTGGATTCGATTGCTTGAGGCCTTTTGGTCTCGCCATGGAGACAAGATTGTCCAAAGTCGATCAGGAGATCAAATTTGCCCAGAGAAAATTCAATAAAAGGGTCAGTGAAGGCGCAGGAGCCGACAGTGGTGATGGGAAGGATTTAACCGCCTGATGGTGAAACACTGACGGTCTAGCCTTATGCAGGTGTAGCCCAATTCAAGTTGGACATGCGTCTACACACAAGCCCAAACAGCTAGAGTTCCTTTCTAGGCCTATAACGAAGAAAGACGTGGAGCAAGGCAATCGCTATTCCTCGAAATAAGGCAAATGCTTGCACTCCAGCTGTGCGGACAATTAAGGCAGAATAAGGATTTTCGCTCGCCAGAACCACATCTGTAGCGGTGCTGCAGCCCACCTCCTCCAAACGCGAGGCGACACAGACGTGGTCTCGCGGGGACAATCTTGGCCGCCCAGTCGCTCGATGCAGCGCGATGGCCGATGTCCGCATGCGAGGCGTAACCTTTTCCCTCGGGCTGATTGGGTGTACGCACGCACCCACACTGGTAGGGCCAATCAGCATCCTGAAGCTAACTCGCCCAATCCTCACTCTGGGCTCTTTTAACTATTCCTGCACTTCGGATCACGCCGCTCCAGCGAAAGGACGTGCTCCCCGTAGTCAATCTTCTTCCTGCTTATTCTTCGTTCCTCTGTGTTCACAATAAACTATTCCTACTTTTCTGGCCTCCACCGACTTCTCTTCTCCTAAGAAACCATGGTCTGAAGATCGCAGTTGCTAGGATTTAACATACTCAAGCCCCTGTTATATATCCTTATACATCTGAATTGAGTTTATCGTCATAGATAAAAGTTGCAGCGAAACAAGCAACAGTTATAGGTGCAGGGATGAAGCAAGCCCTACTAACGCCAGTCAGGAAATGACTGCAGAGGGCTCTGTTTGCCGGTGCCTGATCGATAAGTCGATTTGCTGAGTTAACATTTGACGCTTAGGCTTCAAACAAATCCCTGCTATTTCTGGTTGAGTTGACGTGGCCAGGTGGCCAGTGCTGAAAACAGAAAGATCAAAGGCTGGAATTGCAGCCCAGGCGTTTGCTGATCCTATAGATTCCGCTGTCCCTTTTGGACAACACAACTCAATCATTGACTGGGTGTCGCCCTGCGATAATCGCCGAGACCATTGGACTGAAATTCCGGCGCGAAACACAATCGCCATATTCCGCCCTGCAATCAGGCCGACTCAGGAATCGCAACTCGACTGCGTGGCATTTGTGCATGTCTCAATTTCAGACAAAGTGCGTTTACCGTCTTCCAATCTAGGTCAACTTGAGAGGGCGGGAATTAGCGGCACAACAGGCGAAAAATTGTCTGTTTGAATGCGTAACTCGTTTCGTTTCTGCACCCTCATTTCTATGCAAATATATGACACAGCATCTGCAAGAGAAGGACCGACTTCTTCTGAACCATTACTGGGATCTATCCAGTCAAATAAATTAGGGTGAACCGGATGAGGTTCGGAGACCGGACATGGTACATGGTAAATGCAAGTTGGCAGTTTTTTATTCTCTGCCTCGTATCAAACTCCACCTTTTTCCTTTCTTTCATAAGTGCATATATTTTGGGCAAAAAAAGAATCAGACCATTTCGTCCAGGCACCTGCTGAGTGAGGCGAAAGATCACGTGCTCTGCGACATTTTTATTACCGATTTCGATGCAACCAAGCAGGGAGGCTGCAGTCAGGAAATCCCTAACACACCCTGATTTTAGGCCTTTTACAGAGCCAACAGGCCCCCATAGAATAAGTAATTACGTAGGCAACCAGCATATGTATGGACCAGTAAACTGCCACTAGACTACCTAGTACTTACTTTTGTCTTTCGGCTTTTGGCTCGCCTAGACAAAAAAGTCGAACCCAGAATACACCCAAAAATAGAATGATTGCTTATTCTTTTCCATACTTATAAGCAGCAGCGGGAAAGGATTTGAGAGTTTTGCTTTAATGATTCAGGAAAACAGGCCTAGTAAGGCAGACCTACAGCCAGCGAAGGTCCTTTCTGTCGAAAACTTCCGTTTTATGAAGGAAGCCACCTGTTACGGTGCAGCAGACGTGCCGAACAATCAAGCAGAATGTCATCCACCACGAAATACTTGTGCCAACTATGTACAGTGAGCCCTCCCCGATACCGGGAGTTGCGTTCCAGTAGCCCCGTGAAAGATGAAAGTCCGCGTAGGAAAACCTTGTAATTTTCACGGAAATTTTGATAGACTTTAAGTCCATTCGAACCATTCCCCCACAGTCCACAGATCTACAGCATGAACCCTTCCAAGTCATAAACCCTTCTTATTCTCTTAGATAATAGATAAGATTAGTTGAGAGCATCTATGTCAACACACTATTTATATACTGTGCACAAGCATACACACTGTATATAATTGAGGAGTTTTATTTACTGCCTAATACGGCCATCCGCCACTAGAGTTCCGTTTATAAACTCAACTGGACAAACCAACTCAGGAAGCATGTACTAGAACCCAGGGTTTCGTCTTACAGTTAGTGTTAGAGTTTAGGTTTAGGGTTATGCGTAAAGAACTGCGCAGGTAGTTAGGTATAATTAACTACATAATCGCAATGAGCCTTTTCGTGTCGTTCCAACGAAACCATTACCTCTATAGTAGGGTCATAGTCTTTTCCTATACGTAAGCAGATCTGAGCTACCATTCGCTACGTTTCCACAATCGTGATAAGCCTAGTGCCTACTTCCCCACCCTACTTCTCAGCGCGGACGGTACCAACCTCATCACCGAGAAGACCCAACTTCTGGGCCGCTGGGTCGAGCACTTCCAAAGTGTACTCAACCGGCCCTCTACCACCTCTGAAGCTGCCATTGAGCGGTTGCCTCAAGTAAAAATAAATGCTGACCTCGACCTCCCACCCACCCATGAGGAGACCATCAAGGCTGTGCAGCAGCTGTCCAGCGGGAAGGCACCCGGGTCCGACGGGATCCCGGCGGAGATTTATAAATATGGTGGTCACCAACTGATAATTCACCTCACCACCCTGTTCCAAGAGATGTGGCGACAGGGCCAAGTTTCCCAGGATTTCAGGGACGCTACCATTGTCCACCTCTACAAGCGTAAGGGGAACCGTCAAGTCTGTGACAATCATCGTGGAATCTCACTGCTGAATATTGCCGGTAAAATCTTCGCACGCATTCTCCTCAATCGTCTTAATAACCACCTGGAACACGGGCTTCTGCCTGAAAACCAATGTGGTTTTCGACGTCAGCGCGGCACCATAGACATGATCTTTGCCGCACGTCAGCTGCAGGAGGAATGTCAGGAGATGCGGACTTACCTCTACACTACGTTCGTAGATCTGACAAAGGCCTTCGACACCGTGAACCGGCCCGGACTTTGGAGAGTTATGCAGAAATTTGGTTGTCCAGAGCACTTCACCCACATGGTTCGACAACTCCATGATGGTATGATGGCATGCGTCACGGACTACGGAACGCTGTCTGAAGCCTTCGCAGTGACCAATGGAGTGAAGCAGGGCTGTGTCCTCGCACCCACCCTCTTCAGTCTCATGTTCTCTGCCATTCTGATGGACGCCTACCGTGACGAGCGTCCCAGAATCCCCATCAACTACAGAATGGACGGAAACCTTCTCAACATTCGTCGGATGCAGGCCCCTACGCGTGTCTCCACAACCACAGTCCATGATCTGCTGTTTGTGGACGACTGCGCTTTCAACACCACCACCGAAGCGGATATGCAAAGGAGCATGGACCTCTTTGCAGCAGGTTGCGCCAACTTTTGCCTCACCATCAACACGGAAAAGACGGTGGTTATGCATCAACCGCCACCAGGTGCTGTCTTCAACCCCGCACACATCAGTGTCAACAGCGTAGAACTGCAGAACGTGGACGACTTCACCTACCTTGACAGCACGCTCTCACGCAACACTCGAATCGACGACGAGGTTGTGCACCGAACCTCTTAAGCCAGCCAAGCCTTCGGTCGGCTCCAAGCCTCCGTATGGAATCGTCATGGTCTTCAATTGTCAAAGAAATTAAAGATGAACAAGGCTGTTGTGCTGTCAACAATCTTGTACGGAGCGGAGACCTGGACTGTCTATGCTGGTCAAGCACGGAAACTAAACCACTTTCATATCATCTACCTACGTCGCATATTGAAGGTGAAGTGGCAGGAGAGGATTCCGGGCACAGAAATCCTGGAGAGAACGGGAGTTCTCAGCATTCAGACCATGCTCAGCCAGATACAACTGCGCTGGAGCGGTCACGTGGTACGTATGATTGATGAACAGCTACCCAAACGACTGTTTCACGGCGATGTCACTGTCGGTACTCGTCTCAAAGGCGGGCAAAAGAGACGCTACAAGGACACCCTGAAGAACTCCTTGAAACGTCTCCAAATCAATACGTTGAATTGGGAGGAGCCAGCACAGGACTGATCCGCCTGGCGAAGAGTGGTAAAAACGGGCGCCGCAATCTACGAAGCCAGTCGGATCGCCGCCGCGAAGGCAAAGCGGACGGCACGCAAGTCTCACAATCCACGGACGCACACTACCACCACCCAAGCCCTTCCAACGTGTCCACGTTGTCGACGCACCTTTCGTGCATGCATTGGCTTGGTCGGTCACCTCCGGAAGCCATGCAACCCTCCTCCGACAGCATCCACGTCTACTGCACCAAACACTCCACCAGACCCTACTCCACCCTCCACCTCGACGGCAATCACCGATGCGAGAGATGCCTCGTTGCCCTCATCCACCGACTCCAACCCACCCGCAACTTCTTCCACCCCTTCCGACACATCACCGCCCGCCATAACTCTCATCCCCACACCTGAACCCTCCTCCAGCTCTGAGGGCCTGATATGCCCTCACTGCAATCGCACATTCACCTCACGCATTGGCCTAGTCGGTCACTCGTGAATCAATCACACAGAGACTGGTGAACTAGTACCTGGAGCACTAACACACAGACGAGACCGTCGCCTTCATTGCCCACACTGCCCCCGCTCATTCGCTCATCGCTTAGGCCTACTAGGTCACATGCGCATTCACGACAGTGGCATTGACCGTGATGTCGACACACCCAGCACTTCACACACCCCCACTACCAACCTTAACCCTACTCACTAACCATCTCAGCACACGAATGCGTCATTAAGTTTGTCAGGAACCCCAGGTAAGTGCCCTCAGATAAGCTGCACTTCCTGATTATTTCGGCCTTACTGTCCTCATGTAAGATGTTCCTTGCACTACTGCTAATACTACCATTGAGCAGGGTTCATTACACAAGCCTCACTAGCATTAGAATCCTTTGACGTCACTAGCAGCTCAATCGCAGCCCCTTGGCAATAAGGTTTTACTCGTCCGTACTCGCAGTCTTTTCTAGGACCTGCAGTGCATTAATTTGCACCTTCAGCCCTGTCCAAACATTCCTGTTTTCTGCGGCAATTTAGAGTGTGATCATAAGCCTCCTTCATATCATTGTATTAGCATCACGCCTACCACAGTCACCACTGTGGTGGATTAATTTGTCAGTCATCGCCCTCTCCCCCAATTCGCGCCTCTACAGTTGCTATCCTGCCTAAAATGCCGGCATGTTTGGGTGCGTGGAGGGCGGGGGGGGGGGGAGGTTGATAGTCGCTCTCGCCAGTTTAGGCTCACTGATCGATTTCCATGCTGAGCTTGTCGTGAGATTGTCCGGATAGAAGGACATGCCAATCGCTGTTCTCATGCCAACTTAAGTTGAGGCTGCAACTTTCGCTGCCTGGGTCAAAGGGGGAGTACGTGGTGGCCGTGCACGGCTTGCGACCCACAGTAATCCGAAGACCGGCAGAGCCAGCTGGCAGCAACCGGTTAATCAACGCCGGGGTTTCAACCAATTAAACTGCCTTGTCATGCTATATCGCGAACTGCCATTTTCAGGTATGGGTTATAGCCTTATTTTCAATGATACTCCCTATCAATTCTAACCCGCATCAGCTCTCTAGCAGCCTTAGTCTTGCGAAATGTGATTTGCTTCCAATGCCGCACTGCTAGTCCTTCTGTTATTAGCAAAACAAACACTATTAGCCAACTCCACAGTCATTGCAGTCACATCGGTCACTCTGCAACAATCCTCCGATGAAAGGTAAGCTGCGCTCTTGTTCCTGTCCTACCTGTTCTACTTGTTTCTGTTTTCTCCCTTCTCCATTTTTCGTTTCGCTCTGCCCTATCTTCTCACTTTTTCACTCTTCCCTCGCCTTCTTTCTCACCCCTCATCTTCTCGATTTTCCTCTCGTTTCTTGCACTTCTCTCTCTCCCTCCTCTTTTTTCCTATTCTCTCCTTTCTTCTTCTGCACGTCCACAATTGCAAAATTCACCAGCTCTCTCTCTCCTTTCAGCCCACGGACGCCAACCGACAAAAGAGCATGGGTAGTGCCTTTCAGTCGTCGACTGACTGGTTACCCCTCTCAGGAGGGTGTTGGCCCAGGCTTCATGCAGGGCTGCTCTCACTCTTCTGAGATTCAATGCTCTGTATGTACATGCAATGCCAGTCCCCAGCCACGGTCCCTGCGGCCTGGTAGGCGCTGGCACCTTCTCTCACTTCTGATTCCCTGTTGGTGACTGCGTTCGCGCTCCCACTGGGTTGCAGGCCCCACCTCAGGTTTCCGAAAAGGTAGGCGGTCACTATGCTGTGGGGGAGAGAGTGAGGTCGACCACGGCGCGTTTCTTCCCTCACTATCATAAATCTAAATGCGCTTGAATCTATCACGGTGCGCTAAAAGCCGTGGCTTGGAGGGTTTGCCAACTGACGGGAAAACTCGGGCCCCCTACGTTTCTGCTCTTCTTGTACGCGTCTGCTGGTGTGTGCGTATGGGAGGAGACGGAGGACTGAGAGTCAGGCTGCAATGGCTCCCTCCTAATAAGGCCTTTATGGCGCTCCCGCGCAGGCGGGAGCATACCTAGCGAGATGGCTGTGTCAAGTGTGCGCGTGCTGAGTGTTTATCGTGCCAGCCATCTACACCCTCCCTCATCTCCGGACTAATTGACTTTGTCTTTACACCGGATACGGAGGTGGGAGTGGCGAGTGAGTGGGTAGATACTGCGCGAGTCTGTCTAAACTCCTGTTTTCTCTCGTGCCAGTTCTCTGCATTGCTCCTGCTTGCTGTCGCTTTCGTGTCGCTTACCCAGCTCGCCCCAGTGTCTGTTCCGGCTAGCTACAGCGTTTTCTGAGGCTTGTTGGAGCGCGTGGTGCCCATCATCGAAATCGATGGGGGAACTGTCACTTCCCCACCTACTGCCCGTAAGACACAGGACTGGGACTAGGCGTATATAAAGTGCGCTATCAATGATATCCCCGCCCATTTACATGGGAATGGGATACAAGTTTAAACCTGTTCCACTTTTCATACAAATGAATCGTGGGAATAGGGAGGGGCAGAGCGGAATGGATAAGAGACGAATGGTTATTTGACGGCGAGGATTTGGTGGAGCCGGTCCAGGTATGGGAGAGAGAGAGAAAGCGGACGAGTGTATGCAGTTAAGCGAACTTTGACTATGCAGGTCCTGGATTTTCTAAACCTCCATTTCAATTCTGTCTGCCGTGAAAAATGTTCAAATACGTCGCGCTAAGCAGTGGACTGGAATATGTTTCTAGCGGATTGGTAAGAAACTGCTAAAGTTCGTATATTGTCCGGACCAGGTTTCCTTTTGATAAAAGCTCCTTCGGACGCTACCGTCAGGCCTTAGACTTAAAAGGATGCCCAAGAAGGAAGGCAAACCTCCCGTTTCCAACTCCAATATTAACTTAATGAAAGGATGTACAATCACTTAAAGTGGAGAAAAATACTTTTTCCACCTGACATTTTTAGCGTTACTGATGAAGACCTGGATCGCCGTTGCTAGTTTATTTCAGAGGAAGGAAAATACATACGACTGTCTTCTTCCATAGGCCTTCCTTCTGTGAAAATTCATTTACACTCGCGTATTTTGATAGTGCTATGCACAATTTCGACTGATGCGGATAAAATCACTCGCTCAGGAGGAAGAACACTCCGACAACCGACAAAGTACCTTCAGACCATTAGGAAGCGAAAAACAACCCCGCCCGAGGAATATGGAGCAATTTTTGCAGTCGGTAGGAGACGTTGCTCATGTGAATGGTGGTAGCAACTCAAACTCACGTGCTCTTCCTGCGTCTAGCCCGCAAAACAGAAGATCACGTGACCACTGCTTGCTGCTGGGCGGAACAAGACAAGAACGCGTTTAGACCAGTGAAAGGCTGAGAGGGAGCTCGCCGGCACGCACTCGAGACGCGCCTTCACCGTACGCGTCACCTGACCAGGAGGGGGTGGGGGAGGGAGGGCGTGGAGAGCCTGAGACGGCTGCGCATCGGGTTCCCGTACAGAACACACACACCTGTTGATGCCTTTCATTTTCCCCTCTTCCTCCTCCTCCTAAAGAGAAATTTATCTGATTACTCTGATGGCTAGGGCATAGACATTAGTCCAGACGCATAGGATTATCAGTGAATGCTATGTGAGGTGGATGTCAACACTGCTGCCTCCCAGGGACTCAGTAGTTTTCGGCAGATTGTAAGGTATTATTGTGACGCCTGAGTAGGAGTTGTACCCAGAATGCCACGTTTTTAGGGAAAAGAAGCCAGCAGGAGCCTTATAATTTTTGGTGGTCAGAGCCCTCGGTACTCGGCATATGTGTGACTTTGTCCGCTAGAGTGCCGTGTCAAATAGTGCCAACTCAGACAGCTGATGGAATGATAGCCGAATGTGTGGGTGTCTGTGATTGGCTGTCCGAAAGCTGCATGTGCCCATGTGCCGGCCGCTCGGAGACCGTGGGCTTACGATTCATAGCATGGTATAGGTGCCAGGGGGAATGCTTATACGCGTCTCCGGCATTAAATTAATACGTCTCTTTGACTTTAGGGTATAATCTCATTTTAAACAAACCAGCATCTCATGCAAAAGTACTGTTTGCAATCTGCCAATACAAGCGAACATCCATATTTTGTGCTGAGACTCAATTAGGCCAAAGCAAGTCACCGCTTGGAGAACGGACAAGCCACCGTCTCATCCTGTACTATTACCGGAGGGCCAGGTGACCGGGCAATCGTCACGCCCGAGCCCACCACGCGTGATGAAAGGTGAGCAGGTCAGAGCCCGCGTGCCGTTCTGCAGTCCACCAACACTCAAGAAGGCAATTAAGGTTTATTGTCGTCGTATGTTTGCAGTAATTACTGTATCCAATAAATACTGCAAACGCCCTGTGCATATGCTACCCCATCTTCTATTGCTCTCTGACTATGTTCCTGATGACGAATACGCGATGGATATCGAAACATCAGGCGAATAAAAGTATTGTCCCTGCGATCGAGTCATCTTCTTCTGTTTGCCATCTGTCGTAGATATAATTTTTCTACCCCTCGGTGTTTTGTCCTTATGTACATCAGTGCCGTTCGTTCGTCGGCAACCGGGTTATATAGACCCCCCTTAGCCACCGATAATTCCAGGACCGCGTAAACGGGGATGGCTGGAGCAGAGGTTTTACCGATGGGGCTATAGGAGCTAAGGCTACGACGGTTATGGCCTTAACATCTACAATCTTCGAGGCCCGGTTCCTTAGGAGACAGGAGAAGTCTTGGGAAGGCGAGAGTAGAAGGAAGAGTTTATTGTGTACACAGGACGGAGAATAGATGGAAAGAGTGTTGACTCGTGGATGCCCGCAGTCCGGCTGCTAGGGCGTCAATTCCGGAGTGACTAGAGCATCAGGAACCGCCGGCGAATACTTTGCTCCGGGGGCCAATGGGGGTGCTGATGTCTAGATTAGCGCGTGCGCACGACCTTGAGGTTGGCTAACGCTGGCTAGCCTGAGCGCGCATTCGCGCTGAGTATGTGCGCGTCGGTCAAGGACAGTCAGCGCCTAGCCTAGCAGTAGGCGCGCAGGCAGGCCAAAGGCGCCATGCGTCAGCGATTGGTCTTGGGCTGCAAGTGGCTGCAACAAGGCCACTACAGGGCCTTGTCACGGCATGCAACGAAGTGTGTGCAAGGAACAATAAAAATAAATAAATTTCCACAAAATGTGTGCCCCGTGGTAACGGAATTGCGCTGATAATATAAAAATAAACGAAATGCAACTTTTATTCAATGAAGAGTATTTGACTAACGAACATCAAAATAAAACAGGTTTTTACATATCGCTTTGTGAAGGTATTATTTGACACGCTGAGGGCTACTGTAGCGGTTCTAGAGCCCACAGCTCCAAATGCGAGACGACAATCTTGGCCACACACCGTGGGGCTCGCTCACGCCAAGTCATCCCGCGATGTCCTCACCTGTCTGTCTGTCTGTCGGTTGCTCTACTGACACCAGCCACAGCCGCTTGCGCGCAGGCGCCTATGCGTCTCACGCTCAACCAATTACCATCACGAGATCTAGAGAAAGCGGACCTTTCCGGCCATGCTAGATAAAGGCCGCAAAAGGACACTTGGAAATCGGCTCTGAGCGAGACGGGTTGGAGGCCGCGCGCTCGTGGGCCCTCTGGCCGAACAACCATGCCGGACGGACTGGCAACTTTCCCCTAACTCTTCTGTTAACAATACACTGTTCCGTCTACTCTCGCCTTTCCCCCGTCTTCTCTCCAAGCTCCTAAGGAACCAGGGTCTGGAAGATTGTAGGTGTTAAGGCAATAACCGTCGAAGCCTTAGCTCCTATACTACTTCCACAAGTATGAAATAATAAACAAAATAAGGTCTGCTAAAAAACGTATAGTAGTTAGCAATATACATAAAACCCAGGAGGTTTGTGGCGGTCCTGTAATTATCCCCCTGTGTTCACACGTTTTCATCGCTGTCAATCTATGCACCGCCACTCGCGCGCGTATGGCCAAATTCGCCGCAGCGCCCAGCGTGACTCATCAGGCCTTGGCCGCAAACAATGCAGAAGTGTCCATCGCGTTAAGTGTCAAGGTCGTTTTTATGTCTAGCCTTTTCTCTTGCGAGCTATGCACCCTCTGCTGATTGGCTGGCGGGCCCAACAGATCCCGTAACCTCTGCGCGGAGGCACAGACCAGACACACGTCAACTGGCTTATTCAAAGTGCGCACCTTGTTTATTCAGAGCCTATCGTTAGCTCCTTTTTACAGTACACTGTCCTACTTATTTGGTCTTACTGACTTCTTGACTTGGGGAACCTTCTGTAGCCGACGACCTCTCCTTTCGACAAACCCTCTCCTATATAAAGAATTTATCTGAGCTCAACGAAAGACATCTACACAAACACCAAATACAGATTGCCCGCAAACCAGCTAGTAGATTGCCCTCTTAGCTTGTACACCCAAAGGACAGGGTTGGTCATTTCAACAGAAAGGTAATCGTCTACAATCTACCGTGTATCATCAGTGATGCAGACTATTGTGAACAAACTAGAAAAGGTCTATCTGCCCGCATACATGAACACCAGCTAGCGGTGAGGGGACGATATCACTTTTTTGCTCGTTACCATGCACTAACTAGACACAGGAGACACTTTTGCATGCGAGAAACCCGAATAGTTGACGCCTACTCAATTAAGAAGGGTCGTTAATTCCAGAAATGTGGCAGGCATACCGATCTGGATATGAATTACAAATAACTGAAGATCAGATGGAAGCGAAGTCGGCCGGCACCGACCACATGATCGAATACGGGTGATAACTATTTCCTTCGCCCCAAACCGCACAATCACATGCGAGTGATACAGTGGAGTCCGGTTAATAAGGACAACCGCTTAATGTGGACAGTTGGCCAGGAACGGAATTTCTCCATAGTAAAATCCTCCGGTTAATCTGGACAGCCACCGCTTAATGTGGACAGCACCAAGCTGTCAACCGGTCGGTCGACCCACATATTTTGTTAAAAATCCAGTCCAAATCGCCCGCGGCGGGGAATTCCCACGTCCTGTTCTGAAAGTTTTGCTTCAGATGAACAGTACACAAAGCTTTTCTGTTGGTTTGCCTGTGGTTGTGTACGTGTGGAGGCTGATCACGAGAAAGTGAAGTGCTTTTGACTGTCGTTCTTCGACTTCTGCAATCTTTCTTTCCTTTCTTTCCCGAGGAGGCAACACTGGAGGTGACAAGCGAACTCGCCGAAGCAGTTGCAGATGCCAAGAAGGTACCAGACGAACAGGAAGAAGAGTCTGAAGAGGAAGACGAAGAAGTTGAGCCCCCAGTCTCATCAAAAGAAATGAGGGCGGGATTGGCCGCACTCGAAACGGGGCATCGACAACAAGGTTTTGATGTGGAGAATTTTGAAACTGTGATAAAGAACTTTAGGGGAGCTTTAAGAGAAAAGTTTCAACCAAAGCAATCAAAACTGAGCATGTTCTTTCAATAAAACTTCATTCAGATGCAAAATTTTGTGTTTTATACGTAGAAACGACTGGTTTGGGGTCAGTTCGCTTAATGTGGACAGCCGGTTAATATGGACAGTTGGCCTGGAACGGAGGTGTCCACATTAACCGGACTCCACTGTAACTGTGTTCCCACTAAACACACAATCAGATGCGGGTAATGAATATCTGCTCACACTCTGACACACTTTATAATCATGTGTTAGTCATTGGTTTAAATTAACTGTTTTTGTACAGATCTGATCTGTCTGACGACGAACTGGGGAATTAGACTCTCAATAAATATTATTCTTTCCCATGGGATCTTATTGCTCATACTACGTACGATATATATTCGCCCATATATAGGCAGAAATACAGGGTGTCCCAGAAGTAACTGACCCTTTTGATTTGCTAATTAAACGAAAACTGTTAACGCTAGGATATTAAAACTTGTTTTATTCGAAAGAAAACCCTTTCTAGAATTTGGTGCTGTGAAAATCCAAGAGAAATATAAGAAAGGCCGCTGCATTCTCTTCGTTTGACGGTGTGGTACGGAATAACTGCTTCCAATGTGATTGGCCCATAC